>JARHVA010004783.1:735000-1435992 GCA_037957365.1 Torreya grandis
ATCTTATACCTATTATTATCATTTGAACGTGATTTTGATGGATGATATTCTTATATTAAACATCACTCCACTCTTGGTTACTCAAACCTCTTATCTTATGCCTTCTTGGATTCCATGGCTTATTTGGTTGATGTAGACCTACTTCATCTTCAAATGTACATCCAACTGATTGTACTTTAGTACATTTATCTTGAAAATTACATTATTCTTTAACAAAATTTCTCTTTGAATTTTTATTAAAAGGATAAGTTTTAAATGTTACAACTTGGTTTTTATAAAAACTTACCAAATTTTCTTTAATTTCCTTTTCTAAACATCCATTCACAAGTCTATCTTTTTCACTCTTCTTGTATTCTTCTTGTGATTGAATTGCCTTTAATATTGGGATACTATCTTCCATATTTTTCACTTTCATCTTCCTCTTATATTTATTTGTTTTACCTACACATGGAGTAAATGAATTAAATAAATCAACCTATTCATTTTAACTTTAAGGTCCTTTCTCATTAATTATGAAGATTGTCTTCTCCTCATGTACATCAGCTTGCACTTGAATCATTTATTTTTTCTCCTCTTTGATGAAGATACCTTCCTATATGGATTGTTTGTAACATTATTTATTATGACTATTTTTATCATTAAATTTAAGTTTTTCATTAATTTTTTTCAAAACAATGGTCTTCTCTTCATTAACTTCAGTTGTTTTCTTTGCAATTTATTTCTCCCATTTCGTTCCATGAAAATATCCTTTATAAAATTAACTTTTGTAATGAATACTTTAAGATGGTTTATGTTTCTTATTGATGATAACTCATTTGATAAGTCATTAACGACCTCATTCACATGCTCATCTAAAAAATTCTAAGTTTCTGAGTGTAAATCAATTAACTTATTATTTTTATCAGTTGTCCTTAGCTTAGCAATCAAAGCATCACCTATCTCTTATTTCTTATCCTATTGTAAAAAATCCTTTTCACTTGTTAGGAGTACCTTAGGATTGTCTTCTACTATTACATTATCCTCTTTCATTGGTATGAGTGTATGCTTATCTCCATCTTTCTCAAAAGTGTAAGTGTTTATTCTCCCATTATGGATGGATTTCCTATTAAATTACCAAGGTTTGTCCAAAATAACATGGTAGAAATCCATTATAATTACATCACATAACACCTCATCCTTGTATATTCCTATCTAAAATTACACCTTACATTATTCATTCACTAAAACTTGATGTCCTTTTTATATCTAGTTTCCCTTATAAGGAGTAGGATGAGTGGATTTATTTAAGTCTAGTTTATCAACCATCTTAGATGACACTAAATTATTAGTAATTTCATGATATATAATGAATTTAGAACACTTAACCTTGAATTTTCACGTGGTTCTAAATAATGTCTTCCTTTGAGTAGGCTATTTGATCTCCTTATTGGGCTTAATCAACACTCTCTTCATGAGAAAAGACTCTCTTACCTCATGTGCATCTTCATGAGAAGGTGATCCCACACTCTCCTCATCAAATTGTATAATTTAATTAATACCTCCAATCCTTACATATCTCATTTGAGGATTCCTTGGGCACTCATATGATCTATGCCCATACTTATTGCCTTTGAAACATCTACCCAAAAATCCTCCTAAATCTCTACCTCTTACTTATGGTCTTCTACCTCTAAATGAGTAGCCTCATATTATATACTAATTTGGGTTTTGTGACCTAATTTTTCCTTCATCATGTATGTAAAATTAAACTCTATCTATATGTTATCTTTTATCTTTAACAATTCTACCTCTACCCCTTGATTGTTGACTTTGTTTTTCTTGATAGTTTATCCTCTACCGTGAGGGAAAATTGATATGCCTCCTCAAATGATCTTGGTATAAAAATCATTTGATACTTGTATACCTATTATATATAATTTAAATATACCAATCTACATTTAATCTTAATCCATTCATATATCTGTCTACCTTCTTAACATCTTCAATGCGACTAGCTCTGATAGTTAGCCTATAAAACTCATCTATGTAGTCTTTAATTTCCATCTCCTTTTGTTTTAGATTTTGAAGTTTATTGAAGAGATTTGTTTGGTAATATATTTAAAAGAAATTTCCTTTCATCTTTGCCACCATCCTATCCCAACTCCTGATCTTGGGTTTTCCTTTCCTCCCTTCATCTTGTACTCCATCCCACTAGAGGGATGCATGTCCTTTCAATCTAGTTATGGAAAAAATCATCTTCTTGTCATCATATTATATGAATTTATAGTAAAAATAATTTACCATGTCATTGATACAATAAACCAAATCTTATACATTCAGTCTAACTTCATACATAGATAATTCTAACTTGGGCTTGGAACTAACCCCAATGACCGCTACAATTAATCTTTCTTCTGCTATCTCTTTTGATACCTCTGGTTCTATTCCTTCTTAAGGCATTTATTACTATTATATATAATTTAAATATACCATGTCAATTAATCTCATTTTATCAAGTTTCATGGCATATAAACTGAATTGGATTCCTCATCACCTTAAGTAACATGGCTTGAGTAGGTTGTCTTCTCTGGCTTATGCCTCTTACTCTGATTACCATCATGTCAAGTTAATTTCACAAATTGTAAAAAAATAAATGAGATAATTTCAATATTTAAATAAATAATAATATGATCTGATACCAAAAATGGTGTAGGGGATCTCAAAGGTAGTATAATTTTCTCATTTAGACTCTATTATCTTTGATAAACTAGTAGCCTTTCCTCTAGGCTTACTAAGTTCTTTTAGTAATATAAAATATTTAAATTAGAATAATTAAAAAATAAATTTACCATATTAATTAATACACATGTTACATAGTTTATTAAAATTTTTATATATTCTTTCTTTTATTGATATTTTAAAAAAACTCAGAAAATTATAAATTAAGCCTTGTTTAGGCCTAATTCTGGTTCTATTAACTCTCTCTCTCTCTCTCTCACATATAATTAAAATTTTAAGAATTTTAATAAATTTTAAACTATTTTAAACTCTTAAATAAACCCTATATAATTTTTCTACAAATTTTCAAAGGATTTGGCTCAATAGTTTGGGAGATAAACAAGTTTTTAGACCTCAAACCTTGTTTTTCCTTGATTACCTACAGGTCTATCCTATACAGTCAATCATAATTTGAATTTAGTAAATATAAAATAATAAAACCATATAAATAATTTTAAATAGACTAAATTTATATATCTACAATTTTTTTTTTAAAAATTATGGTTCATTCTCTTAAAATCCCACTTTTAGTCTCTTAAACCCTAATTTAGGGTTCACAGGTCTGTAACCAACCTGAGAGATCAAATTTAAAGAATTTGAGGACTAGAATAATTGTAAATAGATTATAATTCATGTATCAAGGTAATTATATATATATATATATATATATATATATATATATATATATATATATATATATATATATATATATATATATATATATATATATATATATATATATAATTACCTTGATACATGAATTATAATCTATTTACAATTATTCTAGTCCTCAAATTCTTTAAATTTGATCTCTCAGGTTGGTTACAGACCTGTGAACCCTAAATTAGGGTTTAAGAGACTAAAAGTGGGATTTTAAGAGAATGAACCATAATTTAAAAAAAAAAATTAGATATATGAATTTAGTCTATTATAAAATTATTTATATGGTTTTATTATTTTATATTTGTTAAATTCAAATTATGATTGACCGTATAGGATAGACCTATATATATATATATATATATATATATATATATATATATATATATATATATATATATATATATATATATATATATATATATATATATATATATATATATATATTACTTTTAAAATTTAAATTTTCACTTGAAAAATTAGCAGCATGATGAATTAATACCTTTCTAGACTATAAATTCTATGTTAGGTACTACATAACCCTATTTAAGACCTCTAGAGTTCAATTAAAAACATGAAGACATGAAATTAATATATAATAACAAGTATATAATGTGTTTACACAATAATATACTCTAATTTCACAATAAAATCATGTCATAATCTTTATTTCATAGGCTTCTACGATTGATACACATAAATGCCTTATTTATTACTCAAAATTTCACCTTCAACAACCCTCAATTAAGATTTTCTCATTGTTTTTAAACATTATTAAAATTATCCATATAGATTTATACCTATATATCCTTTAAATAATTTAATAAATTTGGTTTCTTATCACTATAATTCCTCAACCACCCTTAAGACTCATCCACATGCTTTATTTGGTCTCTATTCTACGTTGGATGAAACTTTTCACAGTAAGAAACATATTTTTTTAACAATTACAAGCATGGTAAAAGATAAATCAAATATAAATAAAATAATTATACTCCAAGGATCACTTCATAAGGATCACTATCCTTACAGCTTACTAAAACTCCTCAAATAGGCCAAAACTAATTTTATAATTTAAATTGTTGGTTTTGGCAGGAAAATCCATAAACACTACAAAATGATCTCCAAATCACACTTGAAGCCTAGATATGGATTATTATTGAATAGATAAGATTAATTAGATTCCATAAGACCACTAATTATTTAAATTTAAATATATACAATAATGTACCTATTGACGCAGAAGATTGCACCCTTGGCAAGAGGCCAAGCTCCTGCCTTCTTCATGCAACAATGGAAACTCCCCTCTCGCCTATGGGACTGGCGAAGCTGGAGGGGAGAGTCTCTAGATGAGGGCTAGCTCCATCTGATGTATCTTTTAGGCCTTGGTTTCTCCTACTGCTAACAAATAAAATGTAAAAAAGTGGGGGATGAAAAAGGAGAGAGAGATGCTGAAAACAAAGCCTAAGCCTAAAAAAGAAAAGGTGATACACCAGAAAATGTGATCCACCTAGCCTGAATATACACTTTTCACCAAAAGGAAGTGCCTATACACTTCACCTGAAGTGAGAAAACCTTCTACATCAGTGGGTCAGGGGTTCGTGGGGATACAGGGAGGAAATAACTACTAAATGCATTTTGAGACATGCTGCAGCAGCCTATCCACTTCACCTATACTCCTCTAGGGACACTTTTGATAGACTTGTAAAAGGAAACTTGAAAATGCACCAGACATGTTGCAATCATTCTGTAAAAGTATTAAGAAAATGACTTAACATAGAATCAAGGCATAGATAGATACTAAAGATGCAAAACTCAGAATGGAGGCAAAAAATAACTAAGTTCTGATTCAAGGTAAAAATTTTGGTAGAGCTCTGCCTTACAAGCTCGAGAGATTTTTGGGTAGAGTTTTGCCTTAAGGTTGAGAGTGGATCCCATCTCCATTGAGAAGTTTACAATTTATACAAATAGGAAGAACAACCTGGCACTTCTTGGGAAAGATCTTGGTGCTCTTTTCTGCAAGTGGTCCATGTGCATTCTGAACCCATCGGGAAGAGGAAGACCACTGTTACTAATGTCATTCTTCAAAAAAGGCCTGCTGGAACAATGTTATACAATCACCAAAATTGACTTTAGCATTCAATCATCAATGAAACAACATGGCTGTGTCTCTATAGTTTGCAAATAGACTGTAGTTTGTCCCCTCATCAATGCCAACTGCAAAAAATAGGCTGCGTTGTTGGGTCTGACAATAACTCACCTTCCCTTCGCCACTTGAATGCCTTGTCTTTTTTGCATTTGTCTTCTTCCTGCTCTTTCAGCCCTCAGGGGTGATCTCCTAGTGGGTCACTACATTCCTTGGGATTTTTTTCATGGTTTGGCGCTCTTTACAGTTCAAAACAAATGGCTACTTCATTGTCTTAAATTTGACATTCGCACGGCCGTCACCCAACGACTAGTTTGCTTGCTTAAATTTGATGGCTTTTGGGACATCACCGTCCTCGACAAAAGTCATCGGGTCTTTGTTTCAGGCTTTTTCCCCATGGGTTTTCTATTTTAGGCCTTTTCCCATGGATAAAAAGTCTACGAGAATTAGCCACTTTGACTTTTCTGTGGGCTCTTTGACTTTCCCCCTGCGCTGGCGGCCTTTCCTTTGAATTGCTTGCCCTCTGCAAAGGCTTATAGATCTTGAACTGCCCTTTGCAAGGGCACTTGAACCTTTGGCCTACCCTCTAACTGTAGGGCACACCCTTAAACCAAGTCGTTGAACCAACCCTTTGAAACCAAAATTGGTTCAATGGTTCAACCACTGTGTGTTGAGCCAAGTGAACCAAGCCTTTGAACTTGCTGATGAACCAAGTGATTGAACTAAAAGCCATTGAACCAACTGAGTGTTGAACTAAGGCATTAAACCAATGTGTTTAAACCAAGCCATTTAACTAATTGGTTGAACCGGTTTAATGGTTCAATGCTACGCGTCGAGCCCATTGAACCAAGGCACTGAACTGAGCGATGAACTCTTGCATTGAACCAAAGGCCATTGAACCACTGAACTGAACCAAAGAATTGAACCTAAGCCTTTGAAATTAGCATTGAATTTTTTTGAATGAACCAAATGTTGAACTAGTTCAATGAAGCACGCTAAGCCCATTGAATTGAAAGCCGCTAAACTAGTGCTGTTGATCTTAAACATTTGAACTAAGCCATTGAACCAAAGCGGTTGAACCAATCCATTTAATTAGTTCAATGGTTCAAGTGAATGTTGAGCCAAGGACGTTGAACTCTTTGTTTAAACCAAGTGATGAAGCAAGTGATGAACCAAGCCTAGAAATTGAAGTGATGGAACTGCCAATTAAACTAGGCACTGAACTAAGCCCGATTGAACCGTACGATTGAACCGGGTTCCATGGTTCAACCATGCCAAATTTTCTTGATTTTTATTTAGACCAAAGCCCGAAGAAGCCCTTTAAAACCTCAAAACTCTCTAAACTAATCATGTACCAAAGGACTAACCTGTAGAGTCCATAGAAATCCAAAACCTATAGAGTCCATAGATTCAAACCTACAGAGTCCGTAGAAATGGACTTGTAGAGTCCGTAGAAATGGACCTACAAAGTCCATAGAAATGGACCTACATAGTCCATATAAATTCTACAGAGTCTGTAGAAATCACCAAATTCATGCAAAATTAGAAAATGAAATGGCCTAAAATAGCAGGGATAGAAGGGGACAAATTTTTGGCCTATTGGGCAAAAAATGGTCAACAAATTGGTGACTCCCAGGGGAAGCATGCCTGCTATGCTTAAAGACCAATTGCCTTGCAGTCCATTGGGCACAAAGTCAGATGCTACTTTGAAAGAGTGTTAGCAATAGTTACAAAAGATTAAAGAATCAAACATAGAGCTTTTTAGCCCACACGCAAAGGGAAACACACAAGGCTAAAAAACAATACCTGTGCAAACTATACTTAGGGAAAGCAGGACAAGCAAACTGAAAGAAAACTACTATATATAGCTAACTAAGAATATTTTCCTCCCTCCTGGATCAAAGGGAAAACTTCTTAAGTCCCCTTCCTGGCAAGAAGACTTATGGTGGCAGGCAAGTAGCTGAATAAAAAAGAGAGTTGGTGACCTACTCTTCTTGCCTGTCCCCTGAGTTGACTGGTATCTGAGTGGATCAAATTTAAACATGCTTCCAACATATGTGTACTTTAATTATTCCTAGAAGCTTGTTGAATGCTGGTCCTTCATATTGGTGCTCTTCACTAAGAAATCAGTGGTTGTTGGCTTATCACCGTTAGCCCTTTGACATGTATAGCTCCCTTGCAGTGCATCATGGTTTGACTTGTTTCCTTCTGCCTCATCGAAGACTTTGTCAGACTCATCCTTTGATTCATTTTGGCCTTCTTGAAGAAGGGTGACTGTGGTGATGTCTGAAATGGACTCACAAAATGATTTCTCATCCCACAGAACATCACCTCTTTGTTCAAAGCTTTCTTCTTCAAGGCCTTCCTCCAGGAAGACATACCTCTCCTTTTCCTCCTCGATGATCAGGATCTCTAGATGTTCAAAGGTATCCTCCTAATCCTCCTCTAACTCTAGCTCCTCAGCATAGTCATCCTCCTCATTGAAGCAACAAGGAAGTTCATCGAACAAGGGGGGAGAGAGATCACCATGCTTTTGTTCCTCATATTACTGGAACATCTGCATGTATGCATGACCTGAGTCTCCTCCATTGCCGATGGTGTCTTCACAAGAAGCATCAATGATGATTCTGCCTTTGTTGTCACTCATGATAGCCCCTTGGGAAATTATAGCTTGGATCTTCTGCTCCTCACTCGCCTCCTACAGAACAGGTTCTTCTTGAAGGGGTGAAGTGGGAAAACCATGTGGAAGAGGAGGCATTCCTTGAGCTAGAATCAAATGATTCTCCTCCTTCCACTTGGCTAGGACTTCACCAATATCAGGTGTGGCCTTATAGATCTTTTGGAAATGTGTAAGTGGGGTGTGTTTAGACATGGAATGTGCCATTGGGTCTGAACCATCCATTACACACTGGCTGAGGAATCTCTCTTTGGATTCCAACTTTGCAATTCTCCTGGCTAGATCCTCTTGGAAGCACCTTTCCTGAAGGTCACCAACATCATCATGAGCAGGAGCGGCGTCATCTTCTTCAAGGTTTTGAGAAAAAAATTGATTTTCCTCCTTCTTACCCCATGATTCTACCATTTTCCCCTAGTTCAAGATCTTAGAATTGGAATTTTGCTCCTATGAACAGGCAACAACTTTGTTTTCTCCAAGGTCTTGGGGCTCCTCCACAAGGTCTGGAAGTTCTCTCTCTTTCATGGAGTAGTTTCATCATAGCCTCTAAATCCTCAATTTGATTGGCTAGATTATCCTAAAAGAGTCTTTCTTGGACGTCACTAGCATCATCCCCTTCAAGGCTTTGGGCTAGTTCTTGGCATTCCTTCCTCTAACTTGGGATCTGCACATCATGCTAAAAGACTTGGGGAAGTTGAGGGATGGTAGGAAGAGATTGTTGATGCACTAAAAGAGTCTCTAGAAGAGGGACATGCTGGCTTGTGGTACTCCCCCCAATGGAAGGTTCAAAATATAAGGAATTGAGAAGATTGATCTCCATGGGGGGCTGCTCTGATGCCCTTTGATGTTGGAAAGCCAGGTGCACGAGATTGAGAGCAGATGCATTAGATGAGCTAGAGTGAGCAAGTGTTATTTGATAGAAAGGATTTGGTGTACAAGAGGGGGATTTATTTAGGATAGGAGGGGGTACACAAGGTTGACTGCCTTGGATGAATGGATTCCTCCATTTTGCTACCTCCTCTTCCATGGATTACAAGGCCTGTGCTTGCCTAAACAAACACTCCTCTTTATACATCAACTTTTGCTGATATCCATACTGCTCTTCCAATCTGTCAATCTCCATCATTTGCTTCTCAAATTCTAGGGCCATTTCCCTTATCATTGAAGGGCAATTAGGAGAGCTACTTGAGGTGATTCTCTAAATTTTCTGAGTCTGATCGAAGTCATATGAAGGAAAACAAGACCCATGATCTTGTGTAAAGAAATTATACATACAAAAAGTGATTTCTGATGGCACCAGGCTACTTAACCAGTAGATTCAACTCAGAGTCGCCATTGGTGTTGATGCAAAAGCCTCCAAAGGCTAGTCGGTTGAAGAACACACCAAAAATTCTTTAACTCTTTGGATACAACTTGTCCTAGTTGGTCCCACCAGGCAATTGCACCCTTGGCAGGAGGCCGAGCTCCTACCTTCTTCATGCAACAATGGAAACTCCCCTCTTACTTGTGGGACCAGTGAAGCTGGAGGGGAGAGTCTCTAGATGAGGGCTAGCTCCCTATGATGTATCTTTTAGGCCCTGGTTTCTCCTATTGCTAACAAATAAAATGTAAAACAAGGGGGGATGAAAAGGGAGAGAGAGATGCTAAAAACAAAGCCTAAGCCTAAAAAATAAAAGGTGATACACCAGAAAATGTGATCCACCCAGCCCAAATATACACTTTTCACCAAAAGGAAGCACCTATACACTTCACCTAAAGTGAGAAAATCTTCTGCATTAGTGGGTCAGGGGTCCATGGAGATACAGGGAGGAATTAACTACTAGAGGCATTCTGAGACACACTGCAATAGCCTATCCACTTCACCTATACTCCTCTAGGGACACTTCTGACAGACCTATAAAAGGAAACTCAAAAATGCACCAGACATGCTGCAATCATTCTGTAAAAGCATTAAGAAAATGACTTAACACAGAATCAAGGCATAGACACATAGTAAATATGCAAAACTCAAAATGGAGGTAAAAAATAGCTAAGTTCTGATTCAAGGTAAAAATTTTGGTAGAGCTCTGCCTTACAAGCCTGAGATATTTTTGGGTAGAGTTTTGCCTTAAGGCTGAGAGCAGATCCCATCTCCAATGAGAAGTTTACAATTTATAGAAAGAGGAAGAGCATCCTGGTGCTTCTTGGGAAATATTTTGGTGCTCTTTTCTGCAAGTGGCCCATGTGCGTTCTGAACCCATCGGGAAGAGGAAGACCACTGTTACTGATGTCATTCTTCAAAAAAGGCCTGCTAGAACAATGATGTACAATCACCAAAATTGAATTTGGCATTCAATCATTAATGAAACAAAATTGCTATGCCTCTGTAGTCTACAAATAGACTGTAGTTTGTCCCCTCATCAATGCCAACTGCATAAAATAGGCTATGCCATTGGGTCTGATAATAACTCACCTTCCCTTCACCACTTGAATGCCTTATCTTTTCTATGTTTGTCTTCTTCCTACTCTTTCAGCCCTCAAGGGTGATCTCCTGGTGGGTCACTGAGTTCTTTGGGCTTTTTTTCATGGTTTGGTGTTCTTTATAGTTTAAAACAAATGGCTACTTCACTGTGTTAAATTTGACATTCGCGTGGCTGTCACCCAATGGCTAGTTCGCTTGCTTAAATTTGACGGCTTTTGAGATGTCACCATCCTCAGCAAAAGTCATCGGGTCTTTTTTTTGAGATTTTTCCCCATAGGTTTTTTGTTTTGGACCTTTTCCCATGGACAAAAAGTCCATGAGAATTGGTTGCTTTGACTTATTTGTGGGCTCTTTGACTTTCCCCCTGCGCTGGTGGCCTTTCCTTTAATGTTCTTGCCTTCCACAAAGGCTTCTAGATCTTGAACTTCCCTCTACAAGTGCATTTGAACCTTCAACCTACCCTCTGGCTATAGGGCACACCCTTGAACCAAGCTGTTGAACCAACCCTTTGAACCAAAATTGGTTCAATGGTTCAATCAGTTCAACGATTCAACCACTGCGCACTGAGCCAAGTGAACCAAGCCTTTGAACTTGTTGATCAACCAAGTGATTAAAATAAAATCCACTAAACCAAATGAGCATTGAACTAAGGCATTGAACTAATGCAGTTGAACCAAGCCATTGAACCAATTGGTTAAACTGGTTCAACGGTTTAATGGTGCACACCGAGCCCATTGAACCAAGGTGTTGAACTGAGCGATGAACTCTTGCATTAAACCAAAGGCCATTGAACCACTGAACTAAACCAAAGCATTGAACCTAAGCCTTTAAACTTAGCACTGAACTTTGCTGAATGAATCAAACATTGAACCGGTTTAATGGTTCAACGAAGTGCGTCGAGCCCGTTGAACTAAAAGCCGCTGAACTGGTGCCGTTGATCTTAAACATTTAAACTAAGCCATTGAACCAACCTATTGAAATAGTTCAATGATTCAAGTGATTATTGAGCCAAGGACATTGAACTCTTTGTTTAAACCAAGTGATGAAGTAAGCGATGAACTAAGCCTGGAAATTGAAGCGATGGAACTGCCGATTGAACTAGGCATTGAACTAAGCCCGATTGAATTGTAAAATTGAACCAAGAATTGAACCAAGGCTTTAAATCAGGTTCCATGGTTCAACCATGCCAAATTTTCTTGATTTTTCTTCAGACCAAATCTCGAAGAAGCCCTGTAAAACCTTGGAACTCTCTGAACTGATCATGCACCAAAGGACTAACCTGGAGAGTCCGTAGAAATCCAAAACCTGCAGAGTCTGTAGATTTAGACCTACAGATTCAATAGAAATGGACTTTCAGAGTTCGTAGAAATTTTTTAGAGTCCGTAGAAATCACCAGATTCATGCAAAATCAAAAAATGAAATGGCCTAGAACAACAGGGACAGAAGGGGACCAATTTTTGGCCTATTGGGCAGAAAATGGTCAACAATACCTGCATCAAATTTTAACCTTTATTGAAAGAATTAGGGGCTTTAATCATCACATTTTGGTATAATTTGAAAATTTATATTCAGTGCATGTTATGACTATCATAGGATTCTATTTAACCATTTATAAATATTTAATTGTGATGGTCACATGTATGAACTTTGTGAGTATTAGTTTTTTAAAATCTAAAAGACACAAAAATGAATAATTCATATCCTTCTTGAGGGGAAAGGAGAAACTCATATATTTTTAAGATAAGTATTTGAGGGATTTTATTCTTATTCCCTAGAACCAATACCTACACCAGGTAATGATATATATAACCTTAAAAGGTAGATCTAAGTGTACTTACTCTTACCATTTCATATTCCTCAATCATTTTCACCATAAATAATTTACCAACTTTTGATTTTATTTATTTCTCTCTTTGGAACATTTTATTTTAAAAGTTTAGGAAAAAATAAAAGTGTTCCATTTTCATCAAGTGTTAATCTATTTTATGTACCATTGTGAAAAAAACCAAGTAAATAGGTCAAGTCCTAGGATCAAGGTGGTTGAAATCAATAAATAGAGGTCTTTCTCTTTTTTGGTTACGAAGGAGCAGGGGTAAGGGATCTATAAACAAAGGAGGTACAAAATATCATCTAAATCTAGATTCTTAATAAATAAATATAAATATATTTATTTTTAGGATGGCATTAATCTAGAAAAGATAATACGATTTTTAAAAAGGAAGTTTTTTAAGTCTCATCTCTAGACAGGGGTCATTCATATACCTCTCAAATATAATATAAGGATGGGAGTGAGAATGATGATGTGGGGAAGGATATTTATGAGTATGACATAGATCATAATCAATTCAAATACCTTGAGGTTGGAATGGGGAGTGACCAAAGGAAAATTTATACAATAGACAATAATAACCTTCAAGAGAGAATCAATTTGGTAGAAAAGGATATCAAATGGCATAAAACTTGATCAAGTGGTTGATGTAAGATAATGAAACTCTCAGGGATAATATGAAAAATATGTAAAAGTGTATAAACAATGGTGGTAATCTTGATAAAAATGATTGAAATTTAACATATACCTTGGAAAATCTAAACAGTATGGTCACCCAACTAGAGGAGAGAATCACAAAAATGGATACTAAAAGAGGTAAAATTAAGTAAGATATGATTTTTTTTTCCAATTCAGTAGGGTTTCTATTAATATTGTACTCCTATAAATCACATGATGAGATAATTATTGGGTGAGAAGGAGGAGTGAACTGGTAGTAGAGTAAGTAAGAGACTAGAAATTACAAGAGAAAGAGAAGAAGTTTGCTAAAAAGGATATAGATATAGATAAAATCAAAGATGTCATAAAATTATTGTATGAATAACTTGAGTTGGTTGAAGATTTAATTACCATTTTTGACATTTAATTATTTTCTTAGTTTCTTCTTTTTTGTTAGACTATTAGTAGGTTGTTTTTGATGTTTTAGGTTGCTTGTGTTTTCTTTGCCAAGCTCTATTTATTTTTACTCTTGTTCTAGTGATTCCATGATATATCTTTCTCTTTCTTTGTGTGAGGCTTGTGTCCCTCTCAAAATCCCTTTTTACCAATAATAAAAATAATATTACATCATATAATCTATTAAAGAAACATGTAATTAATTTAAAAAATATAAATAATTAGCATCCATTATATCTATGTTATGAATTTGCTTATGTGGATAAGAGAAAATTAGAAATTAGATCTAAAAGTAAAACCCTAATAGGAAATAAATTTGAAACCCTAAAAAAGTATGAAACTCTAATGTAGATAAGACATAGGGTTTTCTTGTGCTCAAATAAATAATAAAATTCACCAATATATTGTACTTATTTTATGATTAATATGGTCTAAATTGAATAAATTTATAAATATTCAAATTTTGTAAAATAGGATAGTAATCTTACAAATTTGAATGTAAAATGGTATATTGATATTACACTTAGAAGATTTAAAATTGATTAAAAAAATCACATAAAGTACTTAGCTTATCCTAATATTATTTTTCTCATTATATTTTCCACTACTTAAAATATTTTTTGTCTACTTTGTAACCACTTAGATTAGGAAATAGGGGCTCAAACCTTGCATGGATGCTTCTAGGGAAACTAAGACCCCTATGGTGACTGGGATTGCCTAGGGTCTTTTGCTAGTGTCCTTATTGATTATGTAGGTTTGTGACACCTTAGAATACTATGCCTACACTTATGTATAATTCCTATGTGTGCTCTCACCTTTTATCATGTGCAGTAATCCTTAGTTTTTTTCTTTTTTTTGGAAACCCTAGTTACACTTTCAACCATAATATGACCCTTGAAAAATGGGTTAGTATGTTAGTTCAGATAGGTCCAACTATTACTCACTAAGTGACTGAGTATTTCTTAAGTTCTAATACTCCAAAGAGATCTAAATCCACATGTATTTATCTGACCTAGGTGTGTGTGTGTACACCAGCATGATCATTCAGGAATTAGATACAATGTTCAGATTTTGATACTTGGAACCATACAAATTTGACATGTGTTTATACTCAGACTTGGAACTAGGGATATTATTTTGAGAGATATTTAAATATGTATGCCTTATTGATAATGTCTCAAGATAGTGGTAATTTATTTATCAATGTGATTTCCCAAATAGTGATAAAAATTACCCAATGAGTATAACCTTGGGATTGATATTTATTTAAAGATAACTATGATATTTACTACTATGACCAACCCATGAATTTTGTCTAGGCTGACCTAATGGAGATATCCCAATTTGAAAAAAAAATTGTTGAATTTTCCTACACATTACTAGTAGAGGAAGACATGTGGTAAACCACAACTATTTGATTATTTCTAGTACTATCCTAGAATTAAAAATTATTGATATAAGATATGGTGATAGTTTGTTTTGGATTTTAAAAGTTATTGTAAAAACTAGAGTGATCTTGAATATATGCATCTATTAAATTGTGTTGGCCAAAACAAGAGGTGGGTATATTGACAGGGTATAATGTGTAGAGTAAAATGTATACATAAAGTCCAATTATGCCAAGTATACCAAATTTGATATTTCAAAAATGTATAATACAAAATTTAGGTATCTACTAGGTTACATCATAGATCAACATATGATAATTTATTTAAAACATACATGCTTATATGATGATATATTTATAGGTTATGCATCTATTATTTTATATCTTATCTTACTCATGGTGCATGCATTCTCTTACATTTGAAATGTGAAATTCACATGATCATCTTACATCTCAAAAGTTGGGTATATATTCCATCCATTTTATCGATACTCTAGACTCTAGAATTCAGGCATTAAGTGAAATGTTTTCTCCCATAGATATAAATTTACATTTTTATTATTTGTAGACACCTCCAAACATGACACATGTTCCCACCATAGGATAGGTTTATTATATTCCTTAGACTTGAATATTTAGTTTTTAGATTACTTATTTAGCCTTTATTTTTTGTTACTAAAAATTGTAATCGAATATACATGCAATATTTGATATAGATTCAAAGACATGGGATTTTATATGGGTATCTACACCTACACAAAAAACTAGGGTTTAGAAAAAACTAAAAGACACATAACTCATACAAGGGTTCCCTCAATATTCTAGCAAAACCACCTTTTGTATTCTTAGTTTTTCCTTTCTAGATTTCAATGAATTAATGTTATGGGCAGTTGTCCACATATAATCATGCTTACAATGTTTACATGTATATTGAAGCTTGATGTGGAAAATTTAAGAGGCACACCATTTTGCATCCATCCTTTATATATTTTACTTTGATATGTATCCACACACATATAGACACATCAAAGTTGGTTATTATGTAGACATCTAACAAAAGTCCATGAGAATTTATTAGTCATAAAATTACAATTATTTTAAGTTATGTACTTATATATTAATGTCCATCAAATTCCATGATTGTCTCATGGGAATACAAAAGATACAATATAAATAAAATAGGGGGAGCATAGTAGCATACCAAAATAATATAAAAGAGAAAACTAAATACAAAATGAGTAAATGGAAAACATCAACACAACATAATAATATATCATAAAGATTATCAAAAAGACCAAGATCTAGTTTAATGAGATGAAGTTTTTTGCTCTAGAGAAACATTCTAATACTAACAGTGGTCAAGAGGTGTGTGATGGGTGTGAGGCCATATGTCACATCCCACTTTTATCATGTCATATTTTATAGGAACTTGTTTGTGATTAGCATTACAAAACATAATTAATAATGGAAAGATTGATTTATATGCAATTAAGGTTACTAATGATTAATTTTTTTAATTTATATGATTTTAGTACTATCATTTATTTTTATCATGTTTTTATGTTTATGTAACAAAATTATGGAAATTACTTTAAAAATATATATGTTATACAATTATTTAGGATAATTTTTAGTTATCATGTTTTTAATACTTCATATCATGTGATTTGTATATCATGATGTGGATAACTACCATTTGTTTACTTATTTATAACATAGGTATAACCCTCTCAGTGCGATGGAACGCACCATCAAAGATTAGGAGGTAAATACGAACTATGGATAATAGAGAGAATCATATAGAATGAGGTGTAATGATGAAAATAAGGACATATACCTTTCCTATATTGACATGAGTACTGACATATAGTTTCATGATTCTTTGGGTTACTTTGCATTAATTTGTCTTCTATATTAGACAATGTTTTTAGGTGCAATTAATTAGTACTTATAAGATCATAATGGTATAAATATAAATGTATGTAACATTATTGAGATGTATGCCTATAATGTTTTAGGTCTTAGTAGGCAATCTATTCGAATATAATTATACGTGTTTATTCAACAAGTCTTGTTGAATTCATCAAATTTCATGACTATAAAATCCATACACTATTTATCACTAGATCCACAACCCAATGGACAATAATAATTAAATGACAATGAGCATTTAAACAACATGTGATTATTTGGTTATATCATCAATAAAAATTATAAAATTTGAGTTTTTGTTTCCCCTTTGTGTCATGACATTTATTGAGTGGATGCCTATATGCAAACAATGCATGACCACCTATTGAGGTTTGTTTGTGACCACTTAGCAATATTTAAGACCATAACAATCTTTGGATTATCAATAGGGTGACATATCTATTAGTTTATTATTGATAAACAAGATTTTTATTAGGCACTTAACCATTTTATAGCTCTTCAAATCACCTTAGTCTAGAATGGTGTGATGAATTTATCTCAAATAGGTAAATTTTAGTTAAATTCCATAAAATATAAATAAAAAGTGAAAAAGTGAGAAAGTGAAAATGAAAAAATTATGTGAAAATCTAATAGATTTTTAAACATAAATAAAATAATGAAGATTGGAATAGGATGGTGTCACATTGGCATATTGAAGCTTTGGTGGAAAATGGCATGGAATTGTCTTTGTAAAAAGTGTTGGAAAGGTGGGTTGTCATTAAATATACTTCACCACAATAAATTATATCACCATTTGTGATATTACCTTCATTCTTTGACCATGATTTGTCCTATCAGGAGAATGGTTATTTTTAAAGGACAAACATCATTAAAATTAACCTATTAAGGGGAATGACAGGTCAAAGGATATGGTTGGCATTAATTTAAGTAGAGGACCACATGGGCTATGCATTCCATTGTATATGCAAAAAATTTATATCTAAATAAAAATATGGTAACTAATTGTCTTTTTAATTTATATAAAGACTTTTGTAGAAGGCAACAATGTTATAAGTAGAGAATTTTCTCTTAGATCAAGGGTGTGCTAATAAGGAAGAGGTTGCCTTGCTTGAAGGTATGATCAAAATAAAGAGACATGATGATATTTTAATACTTTTAGTTTAATATGAGGATGTCTTGAGGCTAAAATAGGAGGGCATCCTAACATGTTGGAATAATGAGAAGCTAGGCACCAATGAGGAGATAATAGTGCAGTTTTTATAAGTAGATGCTTTACTCAAGGGAGCATACTTAAAATAAAATATGGGTGCCTATAATGATAAAATGCATCCTTTTGAGAAGATGTTGTGGTAGAAAAAGGCTAAGGTCAAATTTATTTTTTCTATACTACTTTTAATTACCATATGACCATAAAATGATAACAATAATTTGACTTATGACTTAATTTTACATGATATATAATTATAGAATCTAAATGACTAAAATTTGATTTGATTTTATTGTTTTAATATTGAATTTTGAATAAATTTTATCTATGTGTGATAATTAAGAGTTGGCTAGAAAAACCATTTTTAGGTAGTAACAAGTGCATACTTAAATTATATGATCAAATAATGATGATATACCTCTTGACAGGTGCCTTGTATCACTTGTTGTAAGTTGAAAGTAAATAAGTATTAATTATTTTCAAATTTTCAAAATTTTCCTCTTGGTGAATACACCTCCATTCCATATCAACAACCCTTTTTGTTTTCATTCTTATTCCATGGCATCCCACAATAAGACAACTAAGCAAGATTTTTTGTTGAAATGTCATAATGACTAATTATGTTCTATGAGACCATTCTATTTTTGGAATTTATTAGAATAGTCCACATGATTTATGTATACATCCAGATGTTTATCAAGATTTACCACCTCTACATTTGATACAAATCCCATTATACGAATTTGTAGTTATTTTAAGCATACATTGAGAGTATTCTGGAAAAAGGAAAACTAGTCTAATTAACCATGTTAATTGCTCTAGCAAAGTAGTGTCAATGCCCTTTGATTATCTACAATCATGAGTTTTCATGTTGGAAATGTATGTTGATCTAATTTGGTGGTTGATCCTACATTTTATGAATTTATTTGATAATGGTTATCTATGCAACGTTACCTTTCTAATGCAAAGATAAATCATGGTTGAAGAAGGAAAAATTTGAGAAAAGATTTATATTTATTATATTACTTGATGGCCTACCTAATTTTTTTACATTACATTAAATATAATATTAAAAAAATTATTATATTTGGAAAAACATAAATATGGACATACGATCATGAAATTTAGGCCTTGTAATAGGAATGCAATAATGAATCTATATTCATACTTTTGACATGATTAGTTGGAATTTGAATGCAAGTGATGACTATGTTATTAATCATTGTCATCAATATTTTTCCACATCAAATATAATAAATAATGGTCTTATTAAAATAGAGATATTTAATGCACTTAGTAATTTAAACTTGTATTTATGCATAACAATACCTTGGTTGAATTTATATTAGTGCTTTTAGGTAGAGCCACATTATTATGTCTTCAAGTTTAAAAGATGCGTATCCCATGTTAGGTAACTTTCACGAGTACTTTGAATATTACATCCATGCTCAACATAATATGATATCATAGAGGAAGGTTTTTTTTTAAATTCAATAATAGTGTACCATATCTTAAACCTTTAAGGAAGCATGTGAACTATCAAGTGTTTTGGACTTGGGATTAGGGAAGTGAAATCTATAATTAAAGCCTAGTTGGATAGTAATACTGCCAATGGATTTTTATGATAATTCTACTTTTATTGTTATTAAAGTTTTGAATGTGTAATATGTATGCAATAAAAATAAGATATATTAATAACTTATACTACTTAGTAATATCCAAGCTCAAAAAAGGTAATAAATTAACCATATGTTTAACAATACTTTGTTATAATAGGGTCATGCCCAATTATGCATCTGATAGATGTAACTAAGGGATATATTATTATACAATGGCAAAGGAGAGGTTTACAAGGCCTCTAGTTAAATTTTATCATGTAATAACCCTAGATAAGTCTTATAATGCAATAAATCAAATTAGATAATCTACTAAACATACATTTAAGCTAATCTAGTGATCACTAAAGCTTGTGGAAAAAATTGGGAAGATAATAAAAAATCAAAGATAATTTTATTTAAGATAATATAAAATTAATACAAGGAGAGATACAATTCAGTCTATTAGTTATATAACATCTACTTATCCAAAATATGAAGGGCTTGGATTATACTTACCTTATTAAATTAAAATAATCATGCCTTAATCTCTCCCTTGGCTAATGGTGCTTTGAAATTGGTTTTTATGGCTTGAAAGGATCACTAGGATAGATCAGCTATAGGCTACAAGGCTTTTCCTATGCATCCAAGTCCTGCATAAGATAAGTGATACTACTCCAAGGAAAAACCCTAAGCAATGAAACATCCAAATGATAGTATAAGTAGATTTATGAGCTATAATAATGTGCAATTGAATGATCCTCTCTTTATAAATGAAGTGAAAGGGGTATTTATATCCAAATATTGACCATAAACCCTCCCAAGAATTTAGCCAACAAGGTCAGCTAGGTCAACCTTATTTTGTAGGAAATAGTTCCATTAGGCCTCAAACTAGGTTGATTAGGCTGATGGAGTTTTGTAGTGTGTGCTAAACCCCAACAAGGTTGACCAGGATAATGTAGTATGAAAATGAATAAAAATGGGTTTTACTTAGGTAGGGGACATTTTAGATGGTGAATTTATTAGAGGAGTGTATAAGCAAGTTTTTATTGCTTAGGTAATTGGATAAAGGTAGCTTGTAGTGGTTTAGGTAGTGGTCTAGTGGCCAAGAATAATATGAAGTACTAAAAGTCTATCAACCCATTTCTCGATGAATATTTTAAGGCATGCACTAAGAGAGATTGAGACTCCACATGTTCTTGCAAGAGAAAACATTAATAACTAATAAGGTTTTAAAATATTATTTGTATACATATGCCCCATGACTAGTAGTTGATTCACAATCTACTATACTTCTCTTGATAAAAAATGAGCAAGGAAAGTTACCATAGACCTGTACCTTCTAATTCATTTAAATTTCAACTCGAGGACATAGACTTGATAAGATGATGTCATTATATATACAAAATCAATCTTCTAATTTGACATTCTACTAATTATAATCTAATATGTTGAAGTCATGCAATAAATAAAATGCTAGAATTTAAACGTAAACATAATACTTTGAAATAAATGTTTATACATTGGAAGCTTACTCAAATAAATCTAAGCAAGAATGTAAATCACACAATTCAAAAATGAAACACATAATGCATAAAGAAATCAAATAACATGCTTAGCTATCTAAATGGGTTGGATTGTTGTTGTAGAATTCCAAAGGGGGCCCTTCCTCCTTCTGAATTTAGCTTCAATCCTTCCTCTCACAACACTTAATTAAACTTGAAAATGCTTGTTCATATTAATACAAAATGAATCAATTAATTTTTACAAGAAATTATAATAACAGTTACTTGACAAAATGTACTTTTGATAATCTCTAATCAACATCTACTATATCTCAAATTTGTTGTTACACATATATATACCATAGAGGAGATTGTTTTATACAAAACAATACAGATTCTAATCTAAGAAACATTCGACTTAGGATAATCAAAATTGGCTCCTTTTGCTAAAGTCATCTTTCATGTGAATTCTGCAACATTGTTGTAAGACAAACAAAGTTATTTCATTCTTCAATTGATCCTTATTGGGCTCCATGGAGGTTATAGTTGTTTCTATGAGTTGATTGAAAGAGAAATCAAAATATATTCATTCACAACTTTAGTTACACAATGGTTTCAGGATAGTCCATGTAATGATATTCCTTTGCTACAAGATGTTTTGTGCGATATACCTATTTATCCAAAACATCTTTAAAACACATTATAGAAAAAGTGTCCTAAAGAAGTAGATACTTATCATATATTTAATTCCAATAAATAGTTCTAACTATTCAAAGAGTATAGATACATAATTATATTTATAAGATTATGGCAACTTGAGGAAGGAAACTTATGGGAAAGCATGGAAAATAGGAAGGATGAGTGTAATAGATGAGGACAAGAACATGACATTTATAGGGATCATCACACCCCCCAACTTAAGATATTTCTTGACCATGAGTAAAAAAATTGTTCATTCCCATTTCACAAATAACTCTGAAATACATGGGATCTATAGCACCACTAGCAAGGTGAGCAAAAAATCCATGCCTCTATTCAAACAATTGCCAAATTTTGACCTCCTTGGCTTCATCTAATGGGGACTTATCCTACCAATATAGAACAAGATAATAAAATAGAGGGGGCTGGAGTTTTAGGCTCAATAATTGAGATCCCATTTCATCAGCAAAAAGAATATATTTTGTGATCTTGTTAAATGCTGTGTTTAAGTTAAAAGGGAAATATGGAGCTATCTTTCTTAGTGCAAGAATGAGATCATTCCATCATTCATTACATGACTCTTTAGGTGTAGGACCAACAAAAGTTATCAATCCTAAATAAAAACCTTGGGCTTCATCACAATTATTCATAAACTAAGCTTTGACTTCTTTTTTAAACATGATATTATCCCATTTAGTCAATACAACAACAGGTGCCATTGATTCTCTCTTGATAAGCAACTAGCTTTCATTATTATTTTCCTATATTAAGGTAATTCTCTTCCTCTTCTTTGATCATTTAATAGATATGATGAAAATTCATTTAGTTGGACATATCCAACATATGTATTAGGGTTCCATTTCCTATCATAAGGGACAACATAATTTTGAAGATAGAACTCGCACAATTGTGCTTATTCTTCTTATGAGATTTCTTTATAGATAGAAAAGGAGAGGGGATTAATTAATTCATGAGGCATGTCACAATAAATTCTCATAAATTTAAACTTATGCCATTATTCCTCAAGATAAATTGAATAAACTCTTACAAGAGGCCTGCAATCAAGGAGCTCTTGGGTAAGACCAACCATATGTTCAATTTTTTGCTTCAGTTTGGATATCTTTTATTCCTTAAACCTATTCTCTTTTTTTAATTTCTTATTTTATTTTCTTAATGCCTTCAAAAATTTAGACTGACTATCCATCCAATTAATCAATGTAAAAGATATTGCAAATGAGGAATGATACCTGACTTCTTGGGTAGTTGTAGGTTCTTATTTTTGATTTACCTCTATAGAAAGTTGTGAAATAATGAGTGTAGGATGGTCTTCGATAGAGGGATCTAACTAAAAATATGATACAACAAGTGCATCCAATCCTCCTCCAGACTGATCCTATAGCTTCTTTCTTAGTCATTCAATTTCTTGTAGGGCTTACTCTAGAGTGGGAAATTCCACTTGTATAATAGGTTGCTCCATTTATTCTTCTTCCTCCTGCATTGGTTCTTCATGCAACTCTTTAAGACTATGCTTTACTTATTTTTCCTCCTGATTGTATTCTAGAGAACATTCTCCCTTGTTTGTTTCAGCCTCTAGAGATTTGTCACTACTAGCAGTCTATTTTTAACTAGATTCTTCATTAATTTCAATAAAAGAAGAAGGTTTAGTTTTCATTTTTCTTCTCAAGTTGTGGGATCTATGAGGAGTAGAGTTTACCTTGGCCTTTTTGGGAGAAGGTGAAAGTTCCTCCTCAAACTCCTTTAAATCAAGTTGGAGAATGAGTTTTTTCTTTTTTCCTTTGGATTCCTAGTTATGGAAGTCCTTTCTTCAGTCCTTGTTGTAGGTTATTGTGTGGCTATAGGAAGGTATCATTATATAGGTTCTTATGGAGCTATAGGAAGGTCTCCTTCTACAGGTTCTTATGGAGCTGTAGGAAGGGCTTATTCTGATCTCTATTCTTCTACCTCCAATTCTTCTTCTATTTAATTTCCTTCTCTATCACTTTTTTCATTTCCTAGTACTTGGAAAAATTCTTCCCAACTTATGTTGGGTCAATTCCTTTGCAAATAGTCTTAAACAATCAATTAGATTAAACAATGATGGAAAAGAGCTTTGGATTTACCTCTTTAAAATGCCTCTACCATTTTTGTGATCATGTAGAGCAAGAAGTTGGGGATGTTTATCTCTATACCATGTTGTATATGATTCATGAACTTGAAGTAAATGCCATGCAACATGGAATACCTCCCTTCACAAGTGAAATATCTATAGATGAACTTAGTAGCTTTGGCCCATCTTCCCAATAAAGATAACCATGTAGTGCCCTGATTTGAAGTTTCTAGGATTTCATTTCCTCTGATAAATTTTTACCTCTCTATTGTAGCATAAATTTTTTATTGCCATGCCTCCCCTATTTGTGGTAATCCTGTTACTCTACTAATGATGGTTTTTGTTAGCTTTATATCCATTCCTCTTACTATTGCCATGTTTTTATGTAATGAGCCAGTGAATTCTTCTAAGTTCCTTGATCTAGGGCTTATATCCTCTCAAAATATTGTACCCATCCTACATTTTGGAATAGGTCCAGGATGTCTAGGCTATTGGTTAAAGGATTGATATCAAGTAGTTCATGTTTAAGAAAGTCCCCTCCAATATTGTGAGATGAAATTTGAGTTGCATGTCCATGTTCTTGCAACAAGGGTTTTTTGGATTGGGAAAAATGTTTGTGATTTTTTATTTGGGAGAGAAATAATCCATTTGAATTAGGGAAAATATTCCCCCCAACTTGAACTATCACTTATCCTAGAGGGAAAAAGTTGACATGCATAAAATGACTCATGGCAATAACAAATGGTGGTGGTAGCAACATGTCAAAGGTTACATCAATTAGCGAAGGAGAAGATACGGTGAGTTGGTGTGATAAGGAGAAGATATGGTGGCATGTTAATATAATTAAGACCTATCATCTATAGTAATAATTAAAATGTATGACATGAAATTAATATAAAATAATTACTTTATTACTTATAGGAATACCTTTCATTAATGCACAAATGATGATTTAAAGTGGTGGTCTTAGTGTGTGTTGTAATTTTATTGGGATAAAAACACTTTATATGGGATGGAATGATAATAATAAATTTTTTTAGAAAGAAATGTTTCTTGTAGCAACAAGTTTTTCATCATGTAGCAAGAAGTGTTTCCTGTAGCAACAAGTTTTTCATCTTGTAGCTAGAAGGAAAATGTATTTCTATTCTAAGGGAATTATTGTCACTTGAAATTTCACCCAATGAGGAGATAAAAAATATTTCCTTATTAAAGTAGCACAATAGAACCATCTCAAGGTTGTGGGTGTCCCTAAATTGAGGTGGATCTCTAGATGAGGGGCTAGTTCCCCTTGATGCATCACTATAGCTCAATCCTACTACTAACACTTGGGGGGATGAAAAGGGATAAGAATATCTGAAATTAAATATAATATATGGGAGGTGATACACCAAATATATTATCTACTCACACCCTTTAACCTACACTTATAACCAAGGAGAAGTTTTCACATACACTTCATCCAATGACAATCTTCTCTCTCACATCAATGTTTCAAGCATGGGGTCTTGGAGATAGCTTAGGTTAGGAGGACTTAGATAATAGGAATTATAAGACACACTATTTAATAGAATACTCAATACACCTGAAATATCAACATTAGACACTTCTTTCTGACTTGCAAAAGAGAGATTACAAAACACAAGGTACTAGGAAGAGTAACATGTGAAGGTAAATAAAGCTACACTTGCACAAGACCAACAACCATTGTGTATACTTAGTGAAATATGTAATGAGGTAAAAATAATTATCTTTATTATCTAAAGGCAAAAATTTGGTATGGATTCACCATACCAAGGTGGAGAGATAGAATACAATGCCAAAAAGGCTAGCATTTATAACAATTATGTGTGAAAGAGAGAAAGGGAAGTTCAAGAGTCATTTGACACTTTCTAAACTAAGAATATTAGTTATTTATGCATATAAAAGAGATATGTGAGAAACATGTAATGTTAGGAGCTACAAGTGTCATCTCAAATCATCCAAATCTTTCAAAGTGGAATAAAAAATCCTTTCCTTGCACATAAAATTGCCCTTCATGATTTGCCTTCCAAAACTACCTCATCATTACATAGGGTCAGGTATAATGATGGATCTAAGTGGGAGGGGTTACTAAAAAACCCTCATATGCATTGGAGAGGACCCTAATCATCCCTATCCTTTTGGCCATGCACAATCATCCATAATAATCTCAAAATGACTCCTTTCCATGCACCTCTCACACTTGGCACCCAAAAACTATCTAATTATACAATATGATCTATCCACAAGGAGGGACAAAACTTTTCAAGAGTTTCCAAGTTTTTAGGTTCAAGAAACAAGCCTTAAAAGGCTTTTCAATTGGAGTTTCACCATTTTCTCCTAAGTGTTCACTATCTACCCACTAGACTGGTTGAAATAAAAGAGATGATAGATATACATAGGAGATTATATGATTTATAAAATGACCATTAATACTGATAATAAGTCCTAAAATACCTCTCAAAGGTGATTTGGTCTATTTAAAGTCTTATCACACCTAAAAAACACACAAACATGTCAAAAAGAGCTCTATTATACCCCATTTGTATAGGTGTAGTATAAAAAATTACCATGGTCTAGATATTTGGGGACTCCTATGCATCTCCAAGTTGGTTTCATGGCATTTCCACTGCATCTAGATGCTCCAATTTGCTTCTTTCCCCAATTGGGTCCTTATGGAGGGTTTGCAAGGGTTATGGAGTCATCTCTAGTCTTACCCTTTATTCATAGAGTTGGTAGTTTGGAAATCCAAACCAATAAAACTTATATCTTTCCAAAGACCCTATCCATAATTTCAAAACAAATATTGGTCCCATGCAAATTATTATATAAGATACAAGCATCTAAAAGTGGACATTCAAACCCTTCTCCTGCATTCTATGAGGTCTGAGTACCTTCAAACCAAGAAAATGGATTTTTTATAAACTCTTCTAAAAACCAATGGTTTATAAAACTTTATGTATGTACCATAAACATGCCTCAAAATTTCTTATTGGTCATCTAGTTCTAAAGTGATAGGAGTCCTCTCTAGATACTAGGCCTAGATTAGGCTTACTAGGCTTTATCCGTAACTTTGTAGATCAGACCTTGTTGATTGCCTTATATGCCTATATAATAGATTTGAAACTTAATATTTTCCTCCATGAATATGATCCTAGGCATTGGGATTATTTTCAAGAGTTGAAAGTAGAAGAGATTCCCTAATTTTCCTATAGTTCTCATCAAGCTTAGTGCATCATGACTGGAACCGTTGTAGCATAGAATACCCTATTTGGTTTCATACATTATATAAAGATTTAGTATGTTTTTAAATATGTTTTTAAACTTCCTAAACCCTGTTGATAAGTCATCAAGCCTTCTAGTTTATGTGTTTACCTCCCTCAGCAAGAAAATAGGGTCTGTGCAAGGAGAAAAATGCCCCCTATATAAGATAAAACAGGGGGAAATTTCCTAGTTTTTATCATCAATAAAAACATTTTAAGGGTTTATTAAAGTCAAAATGATTATATTCATAAAATATTATCCCCTGATTCCATCATGTGACCTTCCATCTCTCTCAAATTCTAAAACTAGCTTTTGAAGGTAGACTGTGCATGGGATTTTAGCATGTTGACTAAGTTTGCATCTTTATGTCACTAATGGATATCTATTTTACATATTTAATTGTATATTAAAGGTTAAAAAATCATGGTATAATTTTTTTAAGACTCTTCACCTCTCCTTCCAACTTTTACTTACCTTGAAAACTCCAAGACACCCATCAGATGAAACTTGTCAGTCCACTGTCTTGACTGAGATAATCATTTTAAGCCTCTACCTGTAGGTGATTTGAGATTGGTTTAGGATTTAAGAAAATTATAAAAACTACATATAATTTTTCCATGATCATATATGTGGTCATCCACCATTTTTCCAAAGTCGAGCTCCATTCCTTGCACTAATGCACCTCTTATTCTTAAAGATAGGTCTCTGCCTAATGACTGATATAGAAGTTGGCCCTGCCTGTAGGTTGTTATAGATATATTAGGAATTAGGAATGATATGTTAGGATTTATTTAAATTATAAAATATCATTTTTAATCCTTTCATTCATCTAACTCTTCCTCATACACTTCACTCTTTAAACAATCCTTGCTTTCCCAGGACTGTATTAACTGCCCTTAGGTGGATTGAGATACTTTTCTTGTAGGTGCATATTGGTTCATAGTGGTATTTAAAGATTTATCTTGGAAATATAATAATGTATTTTCCTATTATTATTATTATTATTTTACCCATCCAATTGTATAATAGTCACTAGGTCACTCGTAATTCACCTTAGCTCATGAATGGGGTAACCTGATTGACCCCTATTTGTACCTTCACCTATAAGTGAAAACTTCATGTTTAAGGACCTCTCTTAGCATGTTTGGTGACTAATAAAACCCATATTGATCATATAGTGTCCATTTAAACTTAAATAATCCTTAAAGATTCTTAGAGCATCAAAACACATTAATATTTGGGTTTGTCTCCTCCCCTACCTACTGTAGGTGGACTAAGATAGTTCGTACATACTGCATGTTTGCTTCATAGGGTAAACACATTATTCAAAATCTATCTCATGTGAATTTCATGACATGAGTATAAATTATAAACTATGAACAAAATCTAAATTCTATATATATAAGAAGATACCTTTTTCAAGTTTGAAACTCCACCTTGGCTGTAGGTTGCAATCTAGGACAGTGTACAGATAAGGGATATGAGTATGGGGTAGAAACCATATTCAAACATTTCAAGGTGATATTTTAGTCATTAAATGAATATTTGGGTCATTTAGAGTCATTAAATCATGAGGATTAGTCAAGGTATACCAAATTGGTTGAAGAAGATCCTCTTTTAGGCCAAATCTTGTAGACTTCACTACTTTGTTTTAGTGTATTTTGAGATACTTTTGGAGCTCTTGAACACCTTCCTTCTTCTGTCAACTACCCATTTAAATTGGAAAGGTCATTATATATTATAAGGGATACTAAATGGATGTACCAAGGTTCATTCAAACTAAGTCTTTTATCTTCATTTTAAAACTACAAAAGTTCCTAGTGCATTATTTTCTCAATCTAAGGAAAATGGTCCTAAACAGAGATTCCTCTTTATTTATCAAAGTTTTCTCAACACCATGATAGGATCTCAATGGTCTTAATCATGATGTATATTCCATAAAATTTCCTCATAAAACTCTAGGGTTCAAATTTGTGGAATACCTCTGTACAAAAACCTCAACCCTTGATGATGTCACCTGTAGGTGAACTTTTGATATGTCTGCAAACTACAAGATTGATGTAATGGGCAGTGAGCATGATTTGAAATTATATGACTTAAAAACCTAACCCAACACCTAAAAAGTATCATAATTCCTTAAAAATATTGAAACAATGTCCCATATCTCTATCTTAATGTGGAAAATCTTCTTCATCACTTGAGACAACTAAAGGTGTGCAAGGACCAATTTATAAGCACAAACAAACCTAGGAGAGGTTTCTTGACTTCATGAGACTAAAAAACAAAAACAAAAATGGAAAACCTATTGATAGGTATTAAAAAACATATGAAACCATCAAATTCATCAAACTAAAGTAAGATTTTTTGAAACTAGCTCAAAAGGAGACCCTTCATGGTTGCAAGTGCATAAAAAACTGCCTAAGGTCTTAACAATGGTTCATAAAGAATAATACACAAAAATAAAACTTATTAATATTAATTTGAAGTAAACTTAGATCCATTTCACCCACCAATATCATTCCTCTCAACTTTAACTGTATGGCCCATACCAAGCATGCAAAATTTCCCTTCTTTGGCTTGCAAGGACAAGAAAGAAGAAACAAAAGTTGTAGCTAATTTTCTTGTCATTATTTCAGTACACTAGGCATAAAAATTCATGTAGGGAGGTGAAGAGTCATACAAATCATGTTTTCATGTAAAGATGAGCTCACCAAGTTTGTATAAGTGCCCAAAAGGGCCTAAAATCAAGGAAAACTCCCAATTTATGCACATAATTGCTTATTTAATTGATTATTGATATATCCTGACATCTCTTAACCTCCTTCACATTTAAAATCACCTTTTTGACAAATATTACTCCTTGGAAAGTTTGTACATGTCATTTATTATGTTAAAAATGTGGCCAAATGACACTTTTTGCATATAAAGCATGGTAAAGGACCAATTTATGATTGGAAGACATATTAAAACATATAAAAGACCATATTAGGACATATACAAAACATTTTTTAACTTTTACCATGTTTGAACAAGGTTGACTTGGGTTGACCTCTACAAGTATAAGAAAGATGGACTTAAAACAAGGATAAGTAAGATGATAGACCAACATGACACACCCATAGAACATATGGAAACCTCTAAAAAGTTTATAAATGTAGGGGTTGAACCAATTTGAATAAAAGTAAAATTTGGTCAATAGGAATGAATTTTAAATCAAAATAGATGAAAATAAAAAGTTTTATTACACTAGTGCCCTTTCTCTTTCTTTCTTTTTTTAAATGAATGTTGATCAGTTAGTGACCTAGTTTTCTGAGACAACATCCATCAACAATGCCCAAAGGTTTTCATTACTGAATTTTTTGATTTTTTTAAAATATTTTTTGGTCCAAACTTAATTATAATCATAGGAATCTATGAGGTAAGATTTTATTCAACCTAAACCAAGCCATTTTGTATGGCTAGTTCTTGGCTGCAAGAAGATTTTACTCTTCTTAGAAAATATTAGAGAAGGGTTGATAGAAGTACCCTTCAACTACAGGAACAGGTTGAATTACTTCATGAAGAAGAGATGGATGTTGTTCTTCAATAATTTGGCAAGTGAGATTTTCTTTGGAAATTGTTTCTTATACAGCTTGACCCTGTGGCCATTAACAAATAGTCAAAATTGAATAGAGTCAATGTTCATGAGTTTTATAGCTCCATTATCAAAAACTTGTTCGATCTTATAAGGCCCAAGCCGTCTAGACTACAAATTTACTTTATAATCCTTGTATTTAGAGTCAAAAAGGAGTGCCTAGTCACCAGGTTAGAAATTTTTAGTGTTGATTTTCTTGTCATGCTAACCCACACGTTGTCTTTGCACTATTTCATTGTGATGAAGTGCTTCCTTTCTTAATTCATCAAGTACATTCAGTTGCATGATCCTATCTTGTTGAGCTCAAAAAATATCCAAGCCCAAATCAAGTGTTGTCCTTAATGTTTTATGTTCAAATTCAATGTGTAGAACAAAATTTTTACCATAAACTAGATCATATGGAGTGAAACCAATTGTGGTTTTCTAGGTGATTCTATAAGACCAGACTACTTCTAAAAGATGAGTTGACCAATCTTTTCTATGAAGGCTGACAGTTTTAGTGAGGATATTTTCCAATTCTCTATTTGTCACTTCTACCTAACCATTTTACTGAGGATGGTAAGGGGTAGATTTTTTGTGTTTTATTTCATATTTTTTTACCAAAGCAACTATGAGGTCTGATGTGAACTATGGGCATTGGTCTTTGACTATTTCTCTTGGTACTTCATAGTGGGTGAATATTTATTCATACAAGAACTCAACTAATTTCTCATCTTTTTCATGGGTTAAGGATTTGACCTCAGCCCATTTTGTGACATAATCAGTGCATACTAGTATATATTCCTTATTGTTGGATTTAGGATCAATGCGACCTACAAAATCCAATCCCCATTTGTTAAAGGGTTGTAGAACCAGTTGTGCCTATAATGACATTTCATTAGAGTGAGTGGGTTTTCCCATATGTTGGCATTGATCATATTTGTGAGTATACATCATGACATACTTATGTAAAGAAGGCCAATAATATCCAATAGTGAGTACTCATGGAAATCTGTTTGGTAGCAAAATGAACCCCACAAGGTTCATCATAGTAGGCTCTGAGAATGTCATAAGCTTCATATTTTTAGATACATCTTCTCATAACTAAATTTGGCCTAGTGATAAAGAGATGTCCTGAAATCCAAGAACAATGTCTACTCTTTTAGAATAGATGTTATTTTTCCCTAGATGAGAAATGGTGTGGTAGTGATCTTACAACAAGATAGTTAGCAATATCTACAAACCAAGGAGATCGAATTGTTATAGTTTATAAATGTTCATCAGGAAAAGAATCATCAACAATGGGACTGTGCTCATCATTTTGTAATTAAGATAGAAAATTTCCTACTACATTATCCTTACCTAGTCTATCCATAATGGTAATATCAAACTCATGTAGCAAAATCAACCAACAAATTATCTTGCCTGTTATAATAGGTTTGTTCATTAAATACCTAATTATTACATGATCTATGTGGATGAATACTTGGTAACCTATAATATAGTGTCAAAATTTGTTCATGGCATAGACAATGGAAAGAAATTCCTTCTCTGTTATACTGTAGTTGAATTCATCTCCTTGAAGATTCTCACTGATAAAATAGATTACATAAATCAAAGATTCATCTTTTTAGCCTAGGATAGATCTTAAAGTGGTGTCAGATACATCTGTGTGGATGTGAAAAATCTTCTTCCAATTAGGCCCTCTTAGAATAGGATTTTTTATGAGAATTTCTTTGAGTTGTTAAAAGGCAGTTTGACAATCATTAGTCCATGTAAATTTAGTATCCTTAGTAAGAAATCCAAACAATGGGTTGGAAATTTTACTAAAATATTTGATGAATCATATATAATAACCAACATGTCCTAAAAAGCTTTTAATATCTTTCTGCTTTTTTGGTGCAAGTAGATCCTTAATGATACTTATCTTTGCTAGGTCAACTTAAATTTCAGCAGGGGATATGTGATGCCTCAACATAATCCCTTCAGTCATAAGCATGTAACACTTTTCATTTCTCAAAGATAATTGGTGGTCCTAATAATGTTGAAAAACTTTCTTTAAGTTGGTGAGTGTTTCTTCGAATGTCTGCCCATAGACAGTGAAATCATCCATGTAGATTTTAGCACAATCATGGGAGAGATTAGAAAATATGCTCAAAATAACCCTATAAAAAGTAGTTGAGGCATTGGAAAGGCCAAATGGAAAGATGACATAGGCATATATTACCCAAGGGCAAGTAAAAGTGTTTTTATCTTGGTTTTGTGGAGCAATTCCTATTTGATTATGACCACTATAGTCATCTAGGAAGGAAAAGTATATTTTTCTTGCTAATGTATCCAATACTTGATTGATGAATGGAAGGGGAAAGTGATACTTCTTGGTAGCCACATTCAATTTTTGATAGTCAATGCAAATACACCATTTACCCCCTTTCTTAGGGATAATGATTAGGGGAGAGACCTATTGGCTATTCGAAATAGGATAAACAAATCCTACATATAAGAGTTTTTGAAACTCAATTTTGACAATATATTTAACTATAGGATTCATTCATATTTGGGGTTGGTGAATAGGTTTGCATTCCTATTTAATGTAAATGTGATGCATGCATAAATCTAGGGGTATTCCTCTCATGTCATGATAATCCTAGGCAAATGATATTGTGTACTTTTTTAGAATTGTAAGTAACTAAATTTATTGCTGGGGTGTTAAAGAGGTGCTGATGTTGAGATATTTATTTGGTAGAATGTCTACTTGCTTTGTTAAAGAAATCATGGTTTCTATGTTAGTAATTAAAGGAGCATAGTTGCATTGATGGGGAAGCAATTGATGGAATGTCCAAATGTCTCTTGTGGTTTTAGCAAAATCATTTTTAGGAAAAGTATTTTGAAGAGGGCATGGTGTACATTCCAATAAGTTGGTGGCTATAGGATCTAATCGATAGGTATTTTGTAAGATAACGATAAGGACAATGTCTTCTTCTTATGCCTATAGAGCTATAATCTGGTCTATTGTGTAGAGAGTCTACAAGGAGACAACTTCCTCAAAGTCATCAATCCAAGGGGTTGAGCCATCATTATAGGAACGCTGAGCTGGTGGATATATAACCAATTTCTTAGTGTCATTTTCATTGGAAATTACCATTTTTCCTAACCTGTAGCCAATAAAAACATCAGTGGTGGCCAACCATGGGTGGCGAAGGGTGAAAGGATAACCCCCCAAGTTGTTTTTTGGCTATAGGACAATAAAGTTTGCTAGATATTTCCAAAAGTTCATAGTGATAACAAAGTCCTCAACAATCCCCTCAGGCTTAACAGTTGATTTGTCAGCCATCCAGAGGATGGTGGGTGTTGGATGGAGAGTGGTAAGTTCTAGCTATTGCATGGTCTCCATGGTCATCACATCGATGGTTACACCTAAATCAATTAAAGTATTAGAGATGGGTTGGCCACAAATGCTAATATTAACTACAAGACTTCTTAGATTAGAATATTTTGGAGGAACTATATTTCCCAACATAATATCCACTAGTTGGCCAATGAACTGGACTATTTTAGAATCCTTCTTATTTCTTCCTAGTTTTTTCAAACATAGCTCTCTAATAGCCTTATTGTAGATAGGAACATCCTTTATTGCTTAAAAGAGTGGGAATTTTATGCAAACATTCTTGAGTTGTCATAAAACATCAAATTTAGGCTCTAATTTAGGATGTGATATGTTCAATCTCTTCCAAAAAGGAGGATTATCAATTTATTTTTGATTTTTAGATGGACTTGGCTTAAGATTAGCTATGGGTGGTTGTGGATTAGTATAGTGTTCTATGATTATGGGTGAGGTGGGTTGTGGAAGAACATAACCTAAGTGAATTTTAACTTGATTAATATCCAAGGTGTATGTTGGATATTGCATTATTTCAATGGATTGTGTTGGTTGACCAACTTATTGGTAGGATTGGGGATGGGATAGGTGGGTAATTGAGTGGATCAAATAGGTTGTTGAGTGTTTAGTGTTATGGCTTATTTTTGTTGTGGTTGTTTCATTTTTTGGGGAAAGCCTTGATTACCTATCCATTACTGTTGCCATGGATTAAAGGGATAAAACCATTACTAGTTTTGGAATTGCCTAGGTTGAGGTTGTTGTCCATTTTGTTACATCCATAACTAATTCTAGGGTAGCTACCAATTTATTTGGGATAAATTTTGATAGGGTATATTGGTCTAGGAACCATATTAAGGATTATTTGAGAATTGAGAATTTTCAAACATAGAGTTTGATGGCATACCTGATCTTTGTACCCATGGTTTCCATTGAGCCACAAAAAACACTTGATTCTCATCTTTTCCAATGGCATGTAGTTCCACCCTTTCAGGATTCTCCTTGATTATGTTGGCTACCATAGCTTTCATAGAATGGCATGTGCAATCTACCTTCTTATTTCTAGATTCAAAGCAATAGGTGGCTATGGTTTTCTCAGTTTCTTCTTGTTTCCTCCATGCATGTAACGTATCAAGTTGAGTAGCTAGATGGTTGATAATGTTCTGCTTCATGTCCTGGAGTAGGTTGCTAACTTCACCTTTAGATAGTCTTGTTGCAGATGCTATAGGAAGGATTATGACCCTACTTTTATTCATGGTTGATATAAATTAGTTTATACATATAACTGCTAGTTCATCAAAGGGTAGTGTAGAAACATCACCACCAGACATTAGATCTAGTACTTCCAGACAATCATCTCTAATCCCTTTCGAGAATATTAGCTTGACCAATTCCTTGTCCATTGTAGTCTATTTAGATTTTTTCAAGTTGAAGAATCTTTCCATATACTCTTCTAATGACTCATCATTAGCTTGTGTCATTCAGAATATGTCATCTCTCTTGTAGTTCCTACCCCTACAATAGTCTTGGTATTTCATTAGAAACTTCTCCTTCATTTCTTCCCAACTAGAAATGACATCCTTTAAAAGTCTTATGAACCATCTAAGTGTTACATATTTGAGTATTGATGGAAATAATTTGAGTTTATAAGCATCTTGATTATAATCATAGCTATGACATAAGATGTAAAACTAAAAAAGAAATGTGTCTGGATGCTCAGATGCTTTTCCCCTAAAGTAGGAAGGATAGAGTGAGGGATATTATTCATGGGTGCATTTTCGTCAGGAGTAAGGATAAGAAATTAAAAATTATTAGACTCATTGGTAGTGTTTTCTTCCTTGTGATTCCCCATGAATACTCTTTGTGTTGGTAGACCAGAGGTTATTGCTACCCATCACTCAAAATTCCTATCAATTCTTTTATTTCCTAGGGTGTAAAAGATGGAAACTATGTTTTTCCTTAGGAATGTATGGATTCTATATAATGGGGATGGTGTAGAGGTTATAGAAGCTTCAACTAGTTTTCAGTAAAGATTCTCTCTAAATTGGAAGATTCTATTGGCCTAGTGTTTCTTCTAGGAGTAAGAATAGCCTTGAATGCCTCAGCAAGAAATTTGGGTGATGGATAGAAGTGAACTCCAAAATCCTAAGTATGAGGTGATAAGGTGGGGATTCTTAAAGGTGGTACATGTGGGTCTCTTCCAGGGGTATGAACCTCCTCAAGGTCTCCAGCTTATGCTACCAGTCCAGCCAAAAATTATTCTTTCTTTACCTCTTCTATTAATAATTATGAGTGATCTTTAAGAATTCCTTCATGTTCCTTAGTTGCTGCAGGATGAATTTTTGATATTGCATCAATTATTTATGATTTAGGAAAAAATATTCCTATATTCCCCTTTGATTTACATATGTCAACCACTTTTTTTAAACTTTTTGTCCACCCTACCTGCAAAAGTTAGTAATATGTGGTTTTTTGAAAATTTCCACTATCCTACTTGCAAAAAGGGAAATTTAAACTATGAAAGGAAGAAATATTTAATCTAAATAACAAAAAACTTTGGAAATAAAAATTCAAAAATAATTGCTATCAAAATTGAAGATTATAAGTGTGTGACACCCTTCCTTGGAAATTGTGCCAAAAATAACTAGCAGTTGATTGACAATCAGATATACTTCTCTTGATAAAATATGAGCAAGGAGAGTTACCATAGACCTGTACCTTCTACTTAATTTTAATTTTAACTCAAGGATGTAGACTTGATAAGATGACATCACTATATATGCACACTCAATCTTCTAATTTGACCTTTTGCTAATTATAATCTAAGATGTTGAAGTCATGCAGTAAATGAAATGATGGAATTTAAACATAAACTTAATACTTTTAAATAAATGCTTATACATTGGAATCTTATTCAAATAAATCTAAGCAAGAATGTAACACATAATTCAGAAATGAAACACATAATGCATAGAGAAATCAAATAATATGCTTAGCTATTTAAATGGGTTAGATTGTTGCTATAGAATTCCAAAGGGGGCCTTTCCTCCTTTTGAATTCAGATTCAATCATTCATCTCACAACACTTAATTAAACTCAGAAATGCTTGTTCATATTAATAAAAAATATAACAATGAATTACTGCAAGAAATTACAATAATAATAATTGCTTGACAAAATGTACTTTTGATAATCTCTGATCAACATCTAATATATCTCAACTCTATTGTTACACACACACACACACACACACACACACACACACACACACACACACACACACACACTCACACACACACACACCCCACAGAGGAGATTATTTTATACAAAACAATCTATATTCTAATCTAGAAAACATTTGACTTACGATAACTGAAATTGGCTCCTTTTGCTAAAGTCATCTTTCATGTGAATTTTGTAACATTGATTTAGGATAAACAAAGCTATTTCATTATTCAATCACTTCCTTATTGGGCTTTAGAGGTTATAGTTGTTTTTGTGAGTTAGTTGAAAGAGGAATCAAAATCTATTCATTTATAGCTTTGGTCATGTAGTGGCTACATGATAGCTCATGTAATGAGATTCCTTTGTTGTAGGACATTTTATGTGATATACCTATTTATCTAAAACACACATAAAACATATTATAGAAAAAGTGTCCTAAATAAGTAGATAATTATCATATATTTAATTCCAATACATAATTCTAACTATTCAAAGAGTATAGAAACATAATTCTATTTACAAGATTATGGAAAATTGAGGAAGGAAACTTATGGGAAAGCATGGAAAATAAGAAGGATGAGTGTAATAGATGAGGATAAGAACAAGACATTTCTAGGGATCATCACCCCACTCAAAGCTCATCACATATCACATGAGTGTAACATAGGATGGTGCTTTGATAAATAACATAATAACACACTAAGTTAACTAAAAACGAAACATTGAAATTAACGCTGAAATGAAATGAATTAAAAGTACCATATAAATACCTTAACTTACCTTTCTATTAAATGACTACATGAAAATATCCTAGTCTTAATTATGGAGGGCATATTACCTACATTTGAAAAACCCTAGGGATAAAAGACTAATAATAGAAGTAATCAGTGCATACATAGGATAGTCAAAGTAGTAATGAATAACTCTTAAAAGTGATTAAATTACTTATAAAAATTGACAAGATATAATTATTAAGTCTAGGTTAGAACCAAAAGATCAAGCATGTAAATAAAAAATTATGACAAATAAATGTATAACACACTAAAAAACATTTGTAAACATGTAAAAGATTAATGACAAAAAGGAATGTAGAACATACTAAATCATATTGGAAAAAATGTAAAACATGAATGACAAAAAGGAATATAGAACACACTAAATCACGTTGGGAAGCATGTAAAACATAAATGAAAAAAAGGAATTTAGAACATACAAAATCACATTTGGAAGCATGTAAAACATTACAAGTAAATGAAATACCATTGTAATAAAACTCTAATAGAGATATGTAAGCAAGTGAAAGGTCACCTTGAGTAAGATAAGCATGTTGAATCAAACATAAAGAAATCATAAATGACTAAAAATGAGAATGTAAATCAAGATGTAAAACAAGCATGTAAAATGTCCTATGTAAGATAATTTAAGTCTACAAAAATAAAACAAGAGCATGATGAATAAATGAAAATCAAAAGCTCTAAAGGATGAAAATTCAAACTTAGTGCTTGTTCTAAGATATGATGCAAGAAAGCACAACCACCTAATGACATGACTAGTATGATAATAATATGGTGTGGTAAGCAAATGGTGTAAGGGTGTTTGTGAAGAAAACCTAGTCCTATATGAGGTATTACTATGCAACTGACAAACTATAAACCAAGAGGTCTAAGTAGGTATATGTGATCAAGGATGTGATCGGCTACAAAAAATATCCAATAAGGGGATAGAGGAAAAAATATGATGTAAATAAGGAATGTGAATCACCTCATGGGTGATGTGAACATTCGTAGCAGGAGTGAGACACACTAGACAATTTAATAATGCTAATAACTATCAACATCAAGGACCTAAGACACTCTAACAAGTGGAGTGCATAGATCATCACGTGAAGGTTATATTCATGAAAATTAAAATGGACCTACCTTCCCACAATGTGTTCCCCATTCCTTAGGACCCCTTACAGGGTTGTTGATCTACTGCAAAGATTGGGTAATTACATGAAAAAGTAGGTGACACTAGATAGATATGATATAATGAGACCTTCTACCCCAATCTACTAGCCTACCAAACCCTAATGGACCTCATCTTTATCATAAGGCCAACTATGGAGTTTGAGATTATACTAAGATAGGATATGTGCCAAAGATAACATATTTTTGTGTGATCTAACTTTTAAGATTATTTTTTCCTTTAGATCATTACCTTTTATTTCTTTTATGATTTGGATTTTAACTCTTTTGACTTTTTCTATTCCTCCTCCATACATATTCAATGAACTAATCATTAGTGAAATTGGTGATGAACACACAAAAGCTTAAACTTGGTCATTAAATAAGAGAAAATAAAGACCATGGTGTCTAAAGACTCCTAGACTTGCCCAATAATAAGTGTGTAATTTCAAAACTGACCTATGTGTACCTCAAATGAAAGGAAATAAAGGAAAGATGGGGATCATGATATCCATCCATGTAATAAATGATATAATGATGAATATGCTCTTAGATGATCACAAGGAGGTAAAATAGTGGTATGAGAGGGATGAGACTATGCTATGAGATTCATGTCACTAGAAAATACATATTAACCTACAATGAATCTAACACAATCACCAATGAAAGTAGTAGTCATCCCAAAAAGAGGGGTAAAGTAAATGAGCATACCAATAAAGGGGGAAGGTAAACAAGAGTCAAATAATCATAAAGATACTAAGGTAAAAATGATATAAAATGTGACAAAATAAAAAAATCAATGAAAAACTTGAAGGTGCTACCTAGGAACCACAAAGGAAACAAATTTCGAATGTAATGTGATATAAAACCAAAGAAGTAAGAAGGAAACAATGGTGCAAGTAAGGTGAAATAAAACCAAAGAACCCAAAGGAAACAATGGTGATAGTAAAGTTAAACTAAATGAAACAAAACACAAAAATAAAGAAATATGAAACAAATAATGAGAAAGGTCTATGCTAACGTCTATTATAAAGAATAACATGTGAAATTCCATCCTATGTGTCTTGGAAGTTTTCTTGAATTTGAATTTATTTATTATGCAATGTAGAATAATAGTGGACATCGTAGGATGCCCCAATTGGTAATATTATGTAAGGATGGGCATCACAAGATGCCCTAAAATATAAAATGACATGTGGATGGGCATCACAATATGCCCCAACATGTGATATGGAATGAGGTGAAATTGAACAATTAAAATGAACTACTTTAGAATTTTTCAATGTAGTTAGAGATAGATAAATGTGTTGATATGTTTGATTTTGAGGATGTTGAAATTGACATAGGATGTGTAGAAGAGTTATAAATATGTCTATAGGGTAAAGGAGGAGTATTTATGATGTGCTTTGGAGTAAGAATTTAAACTAGGTGCTCTATGGGTTCATGTGACCTAAGAGGTTGAGGTTTGATGGAGACAACCACCCATTTAAAGTTGTTATTGTTAATTATCATTTGCTTATTGGTGTAGAAAGAAGGATCAACTTTGGTTTGGGCAACATGATTATATGAGGTGGAGGTATGGGGTAATTTTTGTCGATCATTAAATATTTGATGTTGATGTGATTGTGATTCTTTAGATTGGATTTAAGAGGCTTAAAGATAATCTTGATAACATTGTTGTGTAATAGTATCAAGATTGAAATGTGGACCAAGTAAGGAATAAATAAGAAATCAGTGAAGATCATGATAAGTCTCATGATAATGACCTATCATATCATGCCACCAATAAAACTTATCAGGATTGTACCATTTTGGAGGAGGTTTGGAAGGATCAAAGCTCATGGATTTAGAGGGTGGTAATTTCTTCTAAAATTCTTCTATACTCAAGGGAGGGTGGGTTGGGTTAAAATTAGTTGAATGAGATGTTACATTTTGAGGTTGGGGAGGCTTAGATGAATCAATGTTATGATAAAATTATGATAAAGGTTATTTAATAGTTACTAGTTACTTGATGTGATTCTAATTGATTCATAAGAAAGTCTTGATTTTTTTTCTTGATCTAAGGCTTCTTATAGAGTTTTAAGGGAAAACATCTGAAGTTTTTATTGAATATGAGATTTAAGAGTGGTAACAAGTAGTTTTTAAGTAGTATTATCATTAATATTATGGTCCACATTGTGAGCTAGAGACTTCCATTATTTGATGAAAGTGTGAGCATATTCTCTAGGAAGTGGTTTGACATTTATGAAATGGCTAAGATAATTTTTAGGAAGGTTTTTATGTGGGAAGTCATTCACTAGAGCATTGACTAAATTCTCTAGTTGTGTAATGGAATGTCTAAGAAGTTTATTGTACCATTCAAGTGCATCATAGATTAAAGTTTTGGATATGAGCTTGGTGGTAGCAAAGGTGTTAGTTTGGACCCATTATTTATAGAGATTGCCAAATATTTTGAGAAAGATAGTGGTGTTATTAGTCCCATCATATGTAATAGTTGTATAAATGTTTATAATATCTATGGATATAATGAGTGGAGATAAAGTTTTATTTTAAATATGTTGAATAAATTTTTTATGCAAAGGGGGTTGAGGGATGATATTCCCATTGGCATATCTAAGAGGAGGGGGGATAAAATTCTGATTTGGTTGAGTCATGATGACTTGAGGTGGTTGTCTAGTCATTTTTAAGATATGAGATTGCATTTGCATCATTTGGGCATTGTTAATTGTTTTCATAACATTCATTTGTTAAATCATTTGAACAAGAATTTGAGTTGTATCAATGGGAGGAGTAATAGTTATAGTGGTAGGAATTTTAGTGTTGGTAGGAGGAGAATTCCCTATATAGGTAGTATGGGAGGGATGTTTGGGTGGATGATTCCCAACATTGGTAGTAGGAAGAGGGATAAAGTGCATAACTTCGATTGTATTACATGATGTAGTAATTGGTTTGGGATTAGGAAGACATGAAGGAAGGAATTTTATAGTTTAATCTAAAGTGATAATATAAATGAGGCTCTAATTTAAATCCTTGATTATTTAGTGTTTTTGACTAATTGGAAGCTAGAAAGAAGACATAATTATGAATTTATTAGCTTACTAAACTAGGTCAACCCTTCATTAAACTAGGTCGGACACCTACTAGACTGTGTTAGAAAATAGAGGCAAAATAAATTAGGTCATCCACCTACTAAACTAGGTTAGCCACCTATTGAACTATGTCTAAAAAAAGAGTCAAAACAAACTAGGTCAACCACCTATTGAACTATGTTAGTTAGGACCTACAAAGTCGACCAGGTTGATCTATTGATTTTTGAGAATAAATATAATAAGATGAAATTATACTAGGTCATCCAAGTCCTACAAATTTGGCTAGGTTGATCTAGTTGAATTCTAGGAAGAACATTATAAGTCTAAAAAAAGGCTAGAACAAACCAGTTCAACTAGCTCGATCTAGTTAAATTTAAAAAAAAATCCAATACAAACTAGGTCAACCATCTCAATCTAATTTATTGTGTATATAATTTAAAAAAACTAAAAAACTAGCAAAAATAAAATAGAAAATTGAAGTATTGATTTATTTTACTAAAAAAAAAAATGAAAAATTGAGATAATAGACAAAATTGAACTACTAAGTTGGTCAGAGTGAACCTAGTAGATAGAACAAGATCGACCAGGTTGATTTAGTAGTTTTTCTTGAGAATGTTGAATTTATGTTTGGTTGCATTATCTAGGTGAGTTTTTGATCCTACACATAAAATACAAAACTAGGTCATCAGGCTCAACCTAGTTAAAAACCTACATAAAAAACAAAACTAGGTCAACATGCTCGACCTAGTTAAAAACTTGTACACAAAAAATAGAACTAGGTTGACATGTTCAACCTAGTTGAAAACCTGTGCACATAATATAAAAATAGGTCAACTAGCTTGATCCAGTTGAATTTAAATAAAAGTTAAAAATTACAAGGGTTAGATTCACATCAGGTTCATAAGAATGTTTACAATTAAAATAAGATAAATCTAAAACTCATCCTACTCGTTAATATCTAAGATTAGAAAAGGTAATCAGCTATAAATCCACTTAACAATACTTTATTATATCAGGGTCGTGACCAATTACAGATCTTCTAAACCTAACTAAGGGATCTCTTATTACATAATGACAAAGGTGAGTTTTCCAAGGCCTCTAGTCAAATGCCATCATATAATAGCCCTAGCTAGGTCCTATAATACAATAGATAAAATTTATTAATTTACTAAACAAATATATAAGATAATTTAGTAATTAAACATACAAGCTAATATAGTGCTTACTAAAGTTTATGGTACAAATGGGGAAGATAATAAACAAGTAAAGATAAGTTTATTCAAGATGATATAGAAGTAATCTAAATAAAGAGAAACATAATTCAATCTATTAGTTATACAACATCTACTTAACCAAAATATTAAGGGTTAGGAGTATACTTACCTTGTTGAAGTGAAGTCGTTGTGCCTCAATCTCTCCCTTGGCCAATGGTGTTTTACAAGAGGTTGTGGGTTGTAATGATCACAACGATAGATTAGATATAGGCTACAAGACTTCTCCTATGTATCCAAGACCTCCACAAGACAAGTGATACTACTTTAAGGCAAGAAAATAAGCAATGAAACCTCCAAATGATAGTATAAGCATATTCACGAGCTATAATGATGCATAATTGAATGATCATCTCTTTAGAAATTAAGTGAAGGGGGGGTATTTATATATAAGGATTGATTCTAAACCCTCCCAGGAATTTAGTCGACAAGGTTGCCCAGGTCAACCTTATTTGGTAGGAAATAGAGTCATTAGGCCTCGAGGTAGGTCGACTAGGCTAACGAGTGATGTAATGTGTTCTAAGTCACAACAAGGTCGACGGAATTGATGTAGTAGTAAAATAAATAAAAAGGGATGTTACTTAGGTAAGGGATATTTTGGATGGTGAATTTCTTAGGGGAGTGTATAAGTGGGTTTTTATTAGTTAGGTAACTAGATAAAGGTATCTTGTAGTGGTTTTAGGTAGTGGTTCAGGGGCCAACAATCTTATGAAGCCCCAAAGGTCTATCAACCCCATTCTTGGTGCACCCCTTAAGGCATGTATTAAGAGAGATTGAGACTCGATAGGTTCCTTCAAGAGAGAAATCATCAGTAATTGATAAGGTTTAAAAATATTGTGTGTATATAGAATGCCCTAAGAAATGTTCAAAATAGAAAGTTCTTCCAGGTGATAAATTAGAGTACTTATCTCTTTAGAATTATAGATTCATCCCTTCGTCAATGAATTCAAGTGCACTTAATTATTTTGAAACCAATTAAATATCTAGGTGGTAACATTGTCAAAAATATCTTTGTGATTAACAAACTTAGTGGTAAATTATTTGGTGGTCTCATTTTACCCTTTGACACATTGTCAATTAACATATTAAGAAGGGAACATGATAACATGGGTTACATCTAGACCTTGGTATGATGGATTATGTTCATATAGATCTACATTATAAATGTGACCTTTAATATGGGAACTATAAGTTATGCCTCTCGTCACTTAATGAAGCAAGGAGTTAAAAATACCATTTGATCATATTATCACTATTTCAAATAACATTATTAGGCAATGGAGTTTGTTGAGTTTGAAATATTCAATGATAATGGATGAGGTTTCTTTAATTTTTCCCCTTTTGATTTTTAGTATATGGATAGTATCATTATTTGATTCTTTCATAAGATGGGTAAGGGTTTTTTTAATTTATTCTTGTGAAGGGTGATCCAAATAAGAGGTTACAACATCATGTCTTTATTCATGGTCAAGTTTGCACTAATAAAACATACTATTCATATGTGTTAAATCATGTAAATTATAAATACTTAAATTATCTTCACTAGATAGTTTTACATAATATGCTTGTCTTATCACCTAGAACCTTATCTCAAATTGAATATTTTTTTTGAACCTAATATTATGGAAAATACTAGATCACAGGTAGACTTGAATCATAAATTGAAGTCCTTGGGATAATTATAACTCTGAGCATAAATTCATTTGAACTTTGTCACCACCTTTTGAATTATGAAATACTGGGTAAACATAAGGATGTGGAATGTTTAGAACTTCTTGTAAACATTTGAAATATCATTTAGATTTATGATTCATCCTCTAACAAATACCCTTTGATAATAACTTTTGTAAATGAGGTGTAAAACATATAAAAAAATATTATCATTTGATTAAAAAACCCATTTTCATTTATTTTCCCTTATCTAATCCTAAGCTACTAAAACCTTAATCTTGGTTATAAAAAACCCAATGCAATTGAGTGAATTAATAATATGAATTTAGCAGTGTTAAATTTATGGGGGATTATTAACCATTGTTGGGTATTAAAGTCACATCAATAAATTTTGAGATTACGACCAACTATCAAACCATGGTTTGGGTTGAATATAATTTTTAATATTATGGTAGATATGGATACTCATTGGGATGACAACGGTATTTTAAGAAACTTAGGAACTTTGATTTGTATTTAGACATGATTCACTTTTGTTTGGATTATTTATAAGCATTGTGTCTTTTGTAATATGGTATCTTTCCTTTAAATGGAAAACCATAGTATGACACACTGGGAATTGTGTGTTTGGATATATAAATATCAATCATAAAACAATAGTTGAAGTTGATAAATTAATACAAACTTGTACATGAAGTGAACTCATCAAAATTTGGAAAACTATATCACACATTTTTAAGTTAATATCGACTTGGGGTAATAAAACCCTAGAAATTACAAGTTAAACCTTTGTTTAGTAGTTGAATATCTTTTGAAGGAAACTACTTTTATTATAGTTGTTAAACCTATTAGAATTCACATTAGATCCTAATTTGAGAAAGTAATTGTTCAAAATTGGTATTAGCCTATGTATGTAAAATTGATAGAAAATATTTGAAGTCTATAATATGACTTGGTTAAACCTATAATTATGAATGAACATTGGAAAATTGGTACATTTGTGTTCTAGGAAATCTGCTAGGTCACAAAAACTAATCCATGATTTCAATTATAGAGCATACCTTGATACTAGAGTTAGGAATCATTCAAAATTTCACCTAATATATGGTCATATGCCAGTTCACGTTAGGATGTGTTATATCCGTCTTTAATACATTGTTAGGTGAAGTAGTACGTTGATATGTTCTATCTGTATGGATTCTCTCTACTCTATTAATTCTCCACATCTATCACCTTCGTGAAAGGGTAGAGCCACTTTCAGCGGGTGAGAGGAGTGTAGGGGATCCGAAAGGCTCTATGGTTGGAGGAAAATCTCTCCAATGATGTTCTCCTTCCTCAAGCACCTATATGATCTTTTAGTGACAATGATGGTCCACATATCCTTAGTGGATTTTCCTTATGAATTTTTTTTCATATATTATTAAAATTGAAAAGATTATATTGAATATTATATTATTGTATGTAAATAAGAAATTGTGTTTTAGTAATGATGTTGTAAAAAAAATATAAGTTATCATTTAGTTAAAATTTGGTTTATATATTACCTTGGAAACTGAACTATCAAACTACCAAAAGATGAAAAATAAATTGTCTTACTTAGGAAGATGTATTTTGAGCCACTTATCATGAAAATTTATTTAATTTATAAATATGAAAGCAAATTAGCATTATGAAGCTATCATTTGTTGTACACTTCATAATAGAAGTATATTAAAATATGACCTAATGCATACTTTGATTTTAGCATTAAATGTATAATTTGATTTTAAGGTGTATACAATGATGAAAATCAAAGGAATAGAAATTGATTTCATGAATGCTAATTAAAATTATGTACATGACAATACTCTGATCATGATTATAACTTTCTTTAGATATATTTTTCATGTTTGTTCAAAACTTAACAAACCTATTTGAGTAATATAAGGAAGGACCAATATGAAACCTTTCAAGATGATAACATGAAGGAATTTAAAAAAAAATGGTATGATTTTTCGATACATGATCAAGGGTATTTTGTATATCGTAGAGAGGCCCAATAAGTAGCCAATACTTAAAACCCTACCAACCCTGAGCAACGGACAAAATGAAATTATTTTCCTTATCCTTTACAGGTTTAGCATCCTTATTAGGGTTTGAATAAGGACATGAATATTCCATAAATTGAGATGAAAATTTAGAACAATGAGCAATGTTTAGGGAACCCAAAACCTGATGAACATATTCATCAGCTCAATTTTGAAGTTCGGATGTCTGCCAAAAATGTGGAGTCTATGGTTTTAGGTTCCAAAAAAGTAAAGTGTACCATTTTAGGAGGTGCTTGTCACTATAAGAATTTTATAGGTTCTCACTATTGTGCCACAAAAAATGTCTTTGTTGCTAAAATGTAACTATTGCTTTTAAACGTTTCTTACGACAGGGTCCTTTTTATATTCCTGGCCAATTATTTTTGGCTAGGGGAAGACTCAAAGCCCCTGATATGTTTAGGACAGCTCATAGTAGTTATCAAAGGTGCACTTACTCTAATTTAAACTATTATTTCTAGATTGCATGAAAATCAAAATGCTTCTCTAAACTCTCTCTTTATCTATTATTACTTTGGAGTTGTATTAACCATTAAATTTTACTTTACTATTTTACAGCTAAAAATACATTTTAAAAGTTCATTTTAAAATAATTTTAAAATGTAAAAGACAAGAGATCAAGCAACAAACATACCATTTATAACCAATTTACTTAGACAAGACAAGAGAGAATCCATTTTTCAAGTAGTAAACTATCAAGTTTCATTCTACAATAAGAACTTCAACCCAAATAAGGGCAATTATTTTTGGGCCAGTCTTAGCCAACACAGCAAGCCAGAATTTGGAGAGGAAAATCCCCCTTCAAGGATACACCACCCTTAAAGCAAAGGACCGCTAAATAGAAGATGCACTCCGAAAGAAGCAGAGCACCCCATCAATCCCATCAATGCTATAAAGTTGAATTTTCTGTAATCACCCCTCAAGAAATTTCAGGTTTCATCTTAAACACAAACTAGATAATTCTAGATAAAGAAATAAAAATGCAGGCATACCCATATGTGAGTCTTCTCTGTGGATCACCAGTTGAATAGCCTGTGAAATACAAATACCTTGCCGTACAATAAATAACACCCAAGACGGTAGCGGCTAAAGGGTACTGCGATATCATATCACTTTGTTAAGTATTAATGTTAACTAAAGATTTAAAAAAAACAATCACAAAAATATAATTGATGGAAACAAATCTAGTTATATCTGAATACCTGCAAACCTCCAAATGTGAGAAGAACAAAGAATATGGGCATGACCTCCAATGAGTTTTGGTGCCCTCTCTGTTATACAAAATTGTTAGATAATTGTTTAAGACTAATGAAAGCTGATTTTCGGATAAAAACTGTGTGATTGCTTTTGATCCATCACTAGTACACAGTTTTTATTCAGAAATCAGCATTCATTTTTATAGAATGTAAAAATATTAATTTTTTTATGTTTAAGATTAATTTTAACATATAAAAATACTATTTTTTTAAAAAAACTTTTTTCTACCATTTATTATATTTACATGTTATTTGAGAACCTAAATTTTTTCAACAATTTTTGTAGAGAAAATTTAATATAAAACCATACAAAATAATAAACTCTTATAATTTTTCCAACAATACTTCTTTACAAACAATTAAATTAACCTCGAAAATAAAACCCTTACCTAAGAATATCTTACCTGGACACAGTTGAAAAAGTTGCCATTTTTGTTCTCATTCTCATCTGCATACATGGCAGGGTATGGGACATTGTATCTGCAACCAAATAACACTCTTAATCGGTTTGAATCTATCTTTGACAAAACAGCGTTATTATAATGGTACAGTGGTTTTTAATTTAAAAGTCCAAATAAACAATATGGTACTGTATATTGACCTTTTTCTAGCCTTTACAACCTGCATGGCCATCCAGAAATTGAGCATGCAATAAATCACAGCCACCAACGCTACCAATCCAAAGGCAGGTGGAAGCATGACAGCCATAGTTAAGTCTGCAAGGTTGGCAGTAGCTTTAATTATTAAAGCCAATGCTTGATGCCCCCTTGCAGTGCTGTGTATGCTTTTGCCCATAATATTATAAAGACATTGTCCACCTTGTTACTATCGTTAACAGTTCATGCACAGGCTGGGAATAGCTGTTCTCAAAATGCATTGGATTTCCCGTCATTGAGTGGCCATGTCTTCTCTTGCTTCCCGTTTTGAGTTTGCATGGTTACGAGAAAGCTTAACTCAATTTGTCAATTTGTTTTTGTTTTGCATAAGATCAGTGTTTTTAATTAAAACCTGAATAATAAGATTTTGAATGGGCCCGCACTCATTTAGTATCATGACTATTTGTGGCATTTAATTTTGGGTTGCTTCAATTCAAATGTGTCCACGTAATCATTAAACTACAGAAAATATTCAACCAAATTTGTTAGTGTAACATTTTTGCATTTGGGGGTGTGATCTATCAAAGTTCTGGTCCCGGAAAGAAATGTACATAAATTAAACATCTATAATACAAGTTAAATAATGCTTAATTTATTAGGTCATTTATCATAAATAAAATATATAAAGAATTAGGGGAATAACAGTGTTTATTTTCATCTCACACTATTTTGGGCTTCGCATGTTGTGATAGATTTTACTCATCATCTTAGCACAAATCTGTAATTTCATAATATTTGTGTGCCTGCAAAACAAATTTTCTTCCTTTTCTTACAAAATGAGATTAATATATATGTAGTATCTAAAGATTTTAATAAAAACAATATAATTTAAGGGGTTTTAATTAGCATTAGTGTATAGTAAAAATAGTTTGTTAGTTTTCATAGCCTTAAAGATTAAGAATCACTATATAGAAAACATGAATTGCATAATATAAATAACTTCAAAAATATAAAAACTTTAAGTGGTGTGCCAAAATTACTCCAGAAGAAAATGTTAGCTTTAAATAATAATAAATGCTCTAATTATTACTTGATCTCTCATGTGTGTTTATGATTGCTCAATAGAATATTATGTGTGAATATATCCTTTTGTACTAAATGAACTACAATACTTGTGTACTTATAGATAATATTTTAATTCAAATTAAACAATATTAATAGTCACACCAACTTCTAATGACTAGATCCTAAAAATAAAGAAAAAAAGAAAATATTAGTGCTCAATTTAAAAAGGGTCTAAAGTACAAGATAAAATAAGAATAAGATAAGGGATGCTCAAAATAAGATAGAAGATACAAAATTAAAGGAAAAGAGGATTTTAGCAAAATGCAAGTCAACAAGAGGGCCCATATGACTCAGTTTGAACCAAATCAGATCACTATAAACACCTAAAAATTACCTCTTATGTATTTATTAATCGTTAATTAGCATGTGGTTTAAGGGTTATTGTCTATTATTAATTATTGGTCCAAAGGCATAATTTGCATGCTTCTTGGCTTTTGATGGCCCTCATTCTTCTCAACTCCTCAACTCCTCCCTCCTCTCTCTTGTTTCAAGATGTGTGCCAAAAGTGTCCCAATGCTTATAACACTTATTAAAGGCACTAAAATGCTTTTGGGCCCTATTTTTTGGTCTTCGTTAGATCAAAGTACATATGTCCCTTTGTCAAGTTTTTTCACTTTTTATCCATTTGGTGGTCCAAATTTAAATTCAATTGTAGAAATACACAAGCATTTTGGTTTAGTTGACGAATAATATCTAACAATCATTCATTGAGAATCTATTAAGCACTCATAGGAATTATAGATAGATCAAACAATCATTAGATCATTTATCATTGTTTGAAGCTAGTATTTCCCATAGAACACTTTTGGCACATAATGTACATTGTTTTATCTCTAAAATTATTTTTATTTATGAAATTTACTATTTTTTAACATATATTCATCAAGTGGTTTTAACCAATCTTGGTTCCTAAAAATTAGATAATTTTCATTGAGCCATACTAACTCTTAACACATGCCCCTAGAGCTCACTTTTTCCCCTTACTATTTAAATATCATGACCAATCTAGGGCATGAAGGTGAAATTCAATTTTGAGTTTTAAAAGAATTTCAAGTCGCAGATCAGAGCAAAGAAACATGAAATATTCGGTAATAGGTGAACATGGTCATCAAATTCTTTGAGACATTGTGTATCACTTGCCAGAATTATCTTGACACTTATAGCATCTAACTATAATCAAATATAGACTCCTAAGTGAGGTCTTTGACATGTATGGGTGCACATTTCTAGGTTTAGATTTAGAAATATATTATGGCTAGTTAAATATAAGGCTTTATACCATTTGTGAATGTCCTCGTAATTTCTTTGGAAAATAATTAATAAGTTTTTTTTGTCATATTTATTGTAAATACTCATTTGGCATACCTAGTTAAAATTATTATACATAAAACTCGACTATTGGCCCAACTAGTTTGGAGGTGGGAAATTAAAGTCATCCAACCTTATAGTCATGGGTTCAAATCCTTGATTTAAATTATGACACTAGAGTTGTTTTATTTTAGTTTGGATTAATGAACTTAAACAAGCATAAAAATGAATATTATATTGTATAAAATATGTCTAAATCACACAAATTTGAATGTATAAGCATATATTCAATTATAATTTGCTATTTATAGAAATGACCAAGAATACTAGCACTAGGATTCGAACAAACTTTTTTCCTTTGCATAGAGAATGATTCTAATGTATATGTAGTATATAAAGACTTTAAGGAAAATAGTGTGACTTAAGGGGTCTTAATTAGCACTTGTGAATAGTAAAAAATAGTTTTCTAGATTTTATACCCCTAAAGGTTGGGAACCACAATATAAAAAAACATGAATTGCATAACATAAATAACTTCAAAAATATAAAAACCCTAGGCTGTGTGCCAAAATTACTCTATAGTAAAATGCTAGCTTCAAGCAATGATAAATGTTCTAATGATTACTTAATTTTTCACGTGTGTTTATGATTGTTCAATGAAATGTTATGCATGAGTATATCCTTTTGTATCAAATGAACTACAATATTTGTCTACTTATAGTGAATATTTTAATTCAAATTAAACAATATTAATAGTCACAACAATTTCCAATGACTAATTCCTAAAAAGAAAGAAAGAAGGGAATATAAGTACTCAATTTAAAAAGGGTCTAAAACACAAGATAAGATTAATATTAAAATAAAGGGATGTTCAAAATAAGATAGGAGATACAAAATTAAAAGGAGAGAGGATTTTATAAAAATGCAAATCAACAAGAGGGCCCATATGACTCAATTTGAACCAAATTAGATCACTATAAATACGTAAAAATTGTTCCTAGGTATTTATTAATCATTAATTAGTATGTGTTTTAAGGGTTATTGTCAATTATTGATTATTGGTCCAAATTAGGCATAATTTGCATGCTTCTTGGCTTTTGATGAATCTCATTATTCTCAAATCCTCAACCCTTCCCTCTTAAGATGTGTGCCAAAAGTGTCCCAATGCTTATGACACTTGTTAAAATCACTGACATGCTTTTGGGCTCTATTTTTTTTTATCTTCGTGAGGTCAAAGGGCATATGTCCCTTTGTCAAGTTTTTTCACTTTTTATCCATTTGGTGTTAGATTTGGTGCATCAATATGGTCTAAATTTAAATTTAATTGTATAAATACACAAGCATTTTGGTTTAATTGATGAACAATATCTAACAATCATTCATTAAGAATCTATTGAGCATTCACAAGAATTATAGATAGATCAAACAATCATTAGATCATTTATCATTGTTTGGATCTACTATTTCCCATGGAACACTTTTAGCTCATAATGTACAATGATTTATCTCTAAATTTATTTCTATTTATGCAATTTAGTATTTTTTAACATATATTCATTGAGTGGTTTTAACCAATTTGGGTTCTTAAAAATTAGACAATTTTTATTGAGCGATACTAACTCTCCACACATGCCACTAGAGCTCACTTTTTTCCCTTAATCTTTAAGTATCATGGAAAATCTAGGGCATGAAGGAAAAATTAAATTTTTAGTGTTACAAGAATTTCATGTCACAGATCAAAGCAACGAAACATGAAATATTTGGTAATAAGTGAATAAGGTCATCAAATTCTTTGAGACATTGTGTATCACTTTCCAGAATTATCCTAATACTTCTAACATCTAGTTATAATCAAATATATAATCCTAAGCAATGTCTTTGACACTTATGGGTGTACATTTCTAGGTTTAGATTTAGGAATATATTATGACTAGTTAAATATAAGTCTTTATACCCAATGTGAATGCCCCTGTAATTTCTTTGGAAAATAATTAATAAGGTTTTGTTGTCATATTTATTGTAACTACTCATTTGGCACACCTAGTTAAAATTATTATACATAGGCCTTAAGGGTTGGCCCAACTATTTGGGAGGTGGGAAATTAAATTCATCCAATCTAATAGTCATGAGTTCAAATCCTTGATTTAAATTGTGACACTAGAGTTATTTTATTCTATTTTGGATTAATGAACTTAAATAAACATAAAAAAATGAATATTATATTGTATAAAATATGTCTAAATCACACGAATTTGAATGTACAAGCATATATTCAATTATACTTTGATATTTATAGAAATGACCAAGAATACTAGGGTACTTAACTTGTTTTAGGTTTGTGCAGATATGTGACTATATGTAGGTGGCAAAAAAGACTAAAAATCTATCAGGAGTTCCCTAGATATGGAAACCGATTATCTGGACCTTCTTGAAAGTGTTTGGTAGCAATTAGATGCTTTCAAAAATTTAGAGTTGTTTGATCCTTGCTATAAATGTCCCTATAAGATGTTTCAGGTTGTTATAACATAGGTCATTATCCCTCATAAATAATTATTATGTACAATATCAAAAGATAATTTCTATGTGGAAGTGCAAAATTATGTTTCCTTTATCTTGAAATCTTGGCTCCACTTTTAACACTAGGTTATCCCCCCCAAAAAATGGAAATATTGGTTGAGCTGACCCCAACTAGCTTTGGCTAAGTGGTTGAGTATTTTCTAAATTTTTAATATTTCGAAGTGGTCTTAGACCACACATATTTATCCCAGTTAGGTGTATATGTGAAATAGTGATCCTCAAATATTGATGTAACCTATAACTTATCTTTCAACACTTAACAATGTGCAAGCTTAACTTGGATTGGGTGATTTAAACTTGGCTAGGGTATACTCTTTTGAGGGATTTTTAATGTGGAATCTTTAGGTTTGTTCCTCTCAATGTATATATGATAAATTTTCTCTTAGTAAGTGATAGATATATGTTTTTTTAAAATGAATAGGCTTTGTTCAAATGTGTATAAATAGCTAAATATTTGGGGAAATTATTATGCCACTAGCATGAACTACTTACATTAAACCCATAAGAAGAATTTTAATTTTAGAAAGTTATCATTGCAAGGCATGCAAATGAATCCAATATAGGTGGATAGATTTGGTAATCAGGTCCATATAATTGTAATTATAGGTGTTCAAGGTACGAAAAACAATGATATGATGATCAAGAGATATTAGGATAATAATCATATTAGGCATGGACTATAGAATCCCTGTAGGTGGCTAATAGCAAATTGGGAAGACCAAATCCATATAAAAATGATTTCCTAAGAAAGAGTCATATGTGTTCACACAAGTCATGTATGGTAAAGATAGGTCAAGACTAACATTATCAAGTGTCTAATACTAGATTTTAGTGTCTAAAAATGCCCCATTTTATTATAATATTTAAAATGTTAGAGTAAAAGGATAATTATATTCCACATCTTTATGTGTAACCATAATTTGTCTTTGGGGGAAGACTCCAAGTGTCCAACTTGCTCCATGAAAAATTGCAATGATTCATGCATAAATCAATACCCATATATGATATGATATCTAAAATAAACTATATCAATGAAACATTTGAAATTAGAAGAGTAAGGAAGGAATAAACCTACAAGTAAGCAAACTTAGCTACCTTATTTAACATTGGAGACTTGGGAGATTATGCCCCAAGGTGAGTGTCAATGTGTAAATCATGGGTTGAGAGGATAAATTCCCCAACCCTCATGAATAATGAGAAGTGATTTGAGTGATGAAAAAACTAAATGCACTCTCATTTAATTGTTAATCTTCAATAGGTTCAATATGGAAAAGGTAGAGCCCCATATTAGGATCTTATATAAAATTTGGGGCCCCATATTAGGATCATATGTAAATTTAAATAGATTGAATATTGTTAAAGATGTATTTTGGATTCAAAATGATAAATTCAATGCCTTCAGATCCAAATTTAAAATATAAAATTGCATGCATGAACAACATCCATGCCCCATAATCTATTCCAACTATTCCAATCAAATATATAATTCTCTAAATCTATATGTCACCATGCCCCAAATTTAATAAATCTAATAACTTATCACTCATGTACTTATAAAATGTCTATATATGCATTTAATATGCCACCAAATTTGTATCAATGTGTGTGTGTGTGTGTGTGTGTGTGTGTGTGTGTGCGCGCGCACGTGCGTGCACATGCATGCATGTGTGTGTGCGTGCATGCGCGCATGTGCGTGCATGTGTGTGTCATAATCTAAATTAATCTGATAATCTGACCAAATATTAACCCTTTAAGTCTTCTATTTATCCCAAAATTTGAATTATTTGTGTATGGACACTTAAATTTCTATGAAAATCCCACTAATATGCCCCCATTTTGAGGTGATAGTTTTGGCTAAGTAGTCACTCATCTCAAAAGAAAAGAGTTATCATGATGTGTAGAAAGATGTAAGCTTGTATAACATGTGATAAAATGATTGTAATATGTTATTATAATATTATTAAATCATAAAATTATATATGAAATATTTATGCTAAAGAATATAGGCATCATATCAAGATAGATATAGCAATTGTGCACGTAGTAGTAATCATCACGGATAAAAGCACCAAATAATAAACCACATAGGAAAATGAATGATATAGATAATGACACTATATATAGGTATAAATATGTGTGATATGGATCTTGACACCATAAGCATAGTAGACAATCCTAGATGTATCTACACATATGCACACAATGCCATGGCCATGATATAAATTATAGAAACACACACAATATCACTCAATGTCATGTAAAAAGAAGTCCCACACAGCACACTAAATGAACATGAGATTAATAAAAAATGTCACATAAGAAAAGAGCCTCATAAAATAAGAGATAAATGCCACACATGAAAAGAGATGCACACAATGATAAATCAATGTCACTCAAGGCAAGAGGCACACACAATATCACACAAGGAAAGAGTTGCATACAATGTAATACATAATCAAGGATCAAAACATGCATGAGTTAAAAGTAAACATTCATAAAGGAACTCAATAATAAACACAATGGTCACACAATATACCAATAAATATCACCAAATGAAAAAATAATGTCACTCAAGGTAAGGGCCACACAATGCGATAGCAACAACTATCACATCATGTAATAAGTAAGCAATAATCACGCATAGAATAATAAAATGTAGTCTACACTATCAATGTATACAATCATCACATGTATTAGTGTTGGATATTTGTCAATTATTTCATAAAGGTTTCCAAGTGAGTGGATGAAGTGACTTGATAGTCTATGTGACAATGACAAACTGTACAATATGCTTGTCCTAGTATGTTTGGTTGATCTTTTGCTTTAGCATGGTTAGAGATGTTTAGGGATGAGTATGAAGTATTGAGGATGTGAAGGAGGTACATAAGATGTTTTTTAGATGTAATTTATTGTGTTCATGAGTGTATTTCATCTGGTTGATCATAGTTTTCATCTAGACACTTTGGGTCCAGTGGCATAAAATCTGAGTAGGCAGTTTGATGACATCACCATTACCAAATGTGGACGAGTTAGGGGGAATTGGTCATATGGTTATGATAAAATTAGTCCCTATTTATTATGAAATAAATATTAGGTCATTCACCTAAGTTTAGTCAAAGATATGTGGGTGTAAAGTTAGGCTCCTAGGCATTTTGACAGTGTTCTCCCATACTTAGCCAAATTTGCATGAGGCAAGAAAGAGTCGAGTAAGACTTTTGATGATGAAATATATCACACATGTGGAAATTTCAGAAGAAGGTTATCATATGGGTTTGTTTAATTTTTTTCATAATTCTTATGCACAAAATTTTAGGTCATGTGATGTATCACAACAAAAGATATGCATGTATAAAGTTAGGCTCCTAGTCATTTTGACAGTGTTTTCTATGTGCAAATAGAGTCGAGTAAGAAGTTTGTTGACATCATATCTCACACGTATGAAAGTTTTAAGATCATATTGATATATGTATAGAATTATATATGTGATAGGATATTATTCACTAAATTTAATTTAATGAAACTAAGCGTAATGAAAGTTATGCAAGAGCAAAGTTGGCCTCACAAGCAAATTATAAACATAGTTGGCTCTGTGATAGAAGATTTTGAGAATACATTTTAATGGTGATATATATCACATGGGTGATGGTTATAGGAATATTTTTTCACATGTTTGGATTTAATATGTGAGTATATCATATGGTCCAAATTTGAGATCATGTGAGTGAGCAAGGCAAAATTTAATGAGGTCCAAAGTTAGCCTTCCAAGCAAATTGAAATGGTTCCTATACTTAGTCAAGTTTGCAAAAGGTAAATATCAAGAAAGTATCAAAGAGATCGACAGAGTGAATTTGATCTAATATTTTAGGAATTAGTGAGATGGAAAGAAGTTCATGATGTTTAATTATTGGGCAAACATAAAGCATAGAGATCAATGGTGAGTTCATGATCATACAGTTGAAGATCTACAGTGCATAGTAAGTCAAAGTGGTCAACCTGTTTGATGTTTAATTACCCATGTAAAAGATAAAGAGTGATAAAATTATAATAATATTAATGGTGTGTGATTGGCCAAACTGATCAAGAGCATGAGATGAATGCAAGTGGTCGAGGTTTAACTATGACCGTTGGCATTTGAATATTTGAATTTAACAAAGGGAAAAACTAGTATGTAGGATTTCAATTATAAATTTTGATACAAAATAAATTTTCTAGTGTTGTAAAAATAAAATATTAAGAGGAGTCTATGGTGCATTCATTTAACCTATTTTTAAGGTCTGCATTTTTTACAGTCAAAGTTATTAAGCTCCAAAGTTGACTATATGTTCAACTATGTTTTGTAAGTGACCCGAGAAGGATGTTTGAGCTTGTGTTGATGTTGTTTCGATGTCTCATGGTGAATATTATATTCAAGAGTATTTTAGAATAGATTAGGATGATCTATGTAGTCTTTATAGGTTTGACTAATCAATATTATATATGAACAAAGGTCTATAAGTTGACTATATATTTATTCATAATATTCTTGTACATCATGGTAGTGTTTGAGTTATTTGAGCATATGCAGAGGTGAGTAAAGATGATTGTGATCATTTGATAATGTCTAAGGGGATATAAGGAGTGGAACCATGTATTTTTAATTGGTCCTATGTTATTTTTTTGCTCGATGATGTGTTAAATGGGTGCATAGGTCTCCATGAGACTTATAAGAGCTATAAGGGCCTTATGAAAAGGTGTAGCTACTTAAGGGTGATCCATAGATGTTATGGATGACCTATGAAGATTTTTTTTGAGCCATGTCTTGATGTGAGATATGCCTTAAGGATTAAGGCATGCCTAATGGCTGACCAATGTAGTGATTATCATGATTGCTCTATAAATAGTGAAACCAAATATGTTAGTTTCTAAACTTTGTGGAAGACTTTGGTGAGAGACGTAAGAGATATTTGTGAGAGCCTTGTGTGCATGAATAGTGAATAAAAGGAGGTGTAGCATGACCTATAGATGATTTTAATAGCATAATATATTTAGGACTATTTTTATGACCTATAGGTCATAATTATGTTCGCAAAATAGTGCTCTTGTTGTTTGAGTATGAGCGAAGGTGAAGAGTGTTAAGCAAAGGTCCATCATCAGGTGTTGTAGACATCATTCCAAAGGTGGATGTTTTGATATGTGTTGTTGTGTTATCTCAACATATAAAGGTGGATGTTTTGATATGTGTTGTTGTGTTATCTCAACATATAAGTTGGTTTCAACCTCCTTACAAGGTGAAATTTTCTAAAAGTCTAGTTTTTGTTGAAACTTAGCCAGACAGGTGTGGCAACACCTTATGGGATTGTAGTCTCACTAAATAGGGATTGAAGTTCCTTGATCAGTTGTAGATGGTCTAAATTGGATCTTGTTACTATAGGATATTAGTCCAATTATAGGTTTTAGTGGGGTTTCTCTCCTAAGAGGGTTTCCCATGTATGTCATGTGTTATGTGATTGATCTTGCATTGTCTCTCTTGTTCATTGTTATGAATGTTGTGTATGATTCATGAATGCTTATGGTAATTGATTAAGGAATTGAAAGGATTTAAATTGAAGTTGAATTTTCTAGGCTCATTGATTCATCCCCCCTCTTAGTGATTGTAACTTTAACAAGTAGAGCATAATATCCATATAACACTATAAGAAGTATACTTAAGGGTAAGGCATGTATAATCAATCTAAGGTAGTTCAATATGATTAATGGAATGGACATAAAAATATGTAACCTATATATATATATACCAAAGAGATTCCCCAAGTGTAATCATTCCTTTAGTGGATAAAATACTACTAACTAGGTATAAAAATGTCATGCATTTGAATGCCCATGTCATATGACACCTGTATGTCCTACAACACACTCAAGTATACTATGAAATGATCGTATATAATAAAAAATATATTTAATCTAATATAATGTGATGAATAAAACAAATTAAAAAGTGTACACTAATAATACGTGTCATGCATAGGTATTTGTTTTTTTTGTATCTTTTACTATAAAAGATGCTTCCATGTAAAACCAGTGCAAGTGCATGATGTTCATAGTGTTCATCATAGGTTTCCCTTCAATTGTATCCAAATTATAAACTCCTATACCAAATTTTTTAGTAACCACAAATGGTCCTATTGAATTTGACTTTAACTTACCTTTGCTCTCTTTATCTACATTGGTATTCTTTTGATTTTATTTTAGCACCAAATCACCAACTTTGAATTCATGATTTTTAATGTTCTTGTTGTATGATCTCTTGATGCAATTCTGATATACTCTAAGATGCTCAATATCATGTATGTATTTTTTATTCAACATTTTAAATTTGTGTAACCATTTTTCCGAATAGTTATTATCCTAGATAATATATTTCAAAGAGACACATAAAGATGGTATCTCCAACTCTAATATCAATACCACTTTTCTTACAAAGAAAAGAGAATAAAGCATAGCCTTTTTAGGTGTGTTAACCCTTGTGTGATAAAACACAAAGAATAAAATCTAATTAAGCCAATACTTACCATGTTTATCAGCTTATTTATTTAAAATTTTGGCAATTATCTTGTTTATTTCTTATGCTTGTCTATTTCCTTTTGGATAATAAGGAGTAGAGAAAGCATGTCATATCTTGAATTTAGCACCCAAAAAAATCTATCTTTTTTTAGAAGATGTTCTATTATCTTTTATAATAGTTGATGGAAATCAAAATCGTAAGATGATGTTCATCATTACAATCCTATATATGCCCTCCACTATCATCGATTGTAGTGGTAAAACCTCAACTCATTTAAAAAAATATTCTATTACTTCAATAATGAACTTATGACCCTTTAATGATTATGGATTTATCTTGCCATTCAAATAAAAACCCTAAATGGAAAATAGAAAAAGGTGAGCCAATGTATTTTAATTCATTTGAAGGTGCATGATTCATATTAATGTGTATCTAACACTATGGACATAGTTTTGGATGTTTTTAAATTCCTATCCCATCATAAGCCAATAGTAACCATCTCTAAATAATTTTTAAAACATTTATTTTCCACTAAAATTTCCACCACAGTCACTATTGTGTACCTCTTGTAGATCTACCTAAGTCTCCTCACAGCTAAGACATCAAAATAATTTTTGCTCAAATGATCACTTAAATAGATCACCCTCAATTATGACATAACAACTAGCATTTATTTGTAACTTGCATTTTTTGTTCCTTGACTATTGTCCAGTGTTATATGTTTTTCAAAAAATTATAGATATCATTGTACCATTATAAATTTTGTGCACTATGTGTAAATAAATTTATTACTAATGCATCTACATCTATTGTCATAATTGATTGATGTTTTAATTATCATATAGTAAAACTTCATGTTCATCTACATAGTGATTATATTTGCAAGATATGTTTTCAATCATAATCGTAAATGAAGTGTGTATTTAATCCCTATACCATTTCCTTGTATGGGATCCATATTTCCTCTTTTGTTTGATAAAAATCTACAACTTGATTAAATACAATTTGAGAATCCCCATACACTTGAATTGACTTTATCTACAATGTGTGTGTGGTGTTTAATAAAAGTATCAATGCTTCATATTATATTATTTGTGCATGAAAACCTTAAATGATATGCAAATTACATCAGCTGGGCTTGAGGATTGATTAAATATATTATGGATCCAATGCTTGTAGCGCATTTATATATATCAAAGTACATAGCACAAGTATTCTCATCTTGATATGATATATAACAAGATCATCTCAAAAAGCATCATTGATTGGCATTGTGTCAACTAGTGGTTTTTTCGGCTAATTGATGTGCAATTACTTATCCTTTTATATATTTTTGAGAAATGAACTTTAATTCAAATTCCATAAACAATATTATGCATTTATCTATGTATCCTGACAAATGTGATTTTGTTATGAGAAATTTTAGCAGGTCCAACTTTGTGATGACATATGTTTCATTATTAAGTATTTATTATAGTGTCAAAGTTTTGGGTTACAAAAATAATGGTTAGACATAACTTCTCCCTAGCATTACAATTTTTCTCATATTTGAATAGTGCATGGCTAATTTAATATATTTCATGATCTTAAGATCATTTTCATATTGTGCTAATAAGTCCCCTAAGGCGTGATCTATAATATAAATTTATATCAACAAAAGCCAATATAATATTTGAGGCATATGAATAATTGCATCAAAAAACTATTGATGACTGGAATTCCTTTCAAATTTTGTAACTTTCTTTAGTAATCATGTAAAAGGTTGTATCTTATTAGCTAACTCAGATACCAAACATCATATTTCCTGAATCCATCCTTGTAAACATCATAATTGTTTCAATATTTTTTGGTAGAGGCATGTATAAATAGCTTTGACCTTATTTATATCTACTCGTATGATTCACTAAGATATGATATAACTTAATAATTTTCCTAGATATACTCCAAATACACATTTTTGGGGTTTAGATGAATATTGTAATTACGTAATCATTAAAATATCTATCATAAATTTGTAACATGATCTTATCATTGCCTTGATTTTTTCATTAAATCATCAACATAATCCTTAATGTTTTTGTGTATAAAATCATAAAATATGTGTATCATATCCCTTTGGTAAGTTGTTCCTACATTTTAAAGTCCAAAGGGCATGACCAAATAAAAAAAAATTGTCCATACCATGGTAAATGTAGTTCTTCTTGATCTATGGGATTAATCTTTATTTTATTATATATAATAAAATTGTCCATGAATGTCAACATCTCATAACCAACTATATATTCTATGATCATATCAATATTTGGTAATAAAAAATCATTTTTGGAAAAAGCCTTGTTTAAATTGTAAAAATTTGTATAAGATCTGATTTATTTGTTAAGATTTATAGATGGTATTATATTATATACCCATGGGGGTAATTGATTGATCTAATAAACCCTAAATCTAGTAGTATTTGAAATTCATCTTTAACTAACAAAGTCACTTTTGGATGCATCTTTCTACCTTTTTGTTTAATTGACTTTGTATTTGGGTAGATATTTATATTTTTCATCACAACTATAGGGTCAATCCCTAACATATTTAAATAAGCATAAGAAAATAACTCAGGGTGGTCATGTAATAAATTCTAATTTTTTTCCTTCTTCATCTTTTATAATGGTTTCAAGGATTTTTGGTCTCAGATCTCTATTTATTCCATAATCGAATTCAACTATTTCTTCATTTTTCATTATTTACTTATCTTTCACAAATGGTGTAGTAGAAATTACATCTAGACCAACTATTTAGACATCAGTATCTGAATCTTTTCTCTTTCCAAAATATGTATGGATATTTTTATACAAGAAAAACTATTCTTATGATGGAAGGAAGGGATAGCCTCATATGCTCCCAAGTATTCTAACAAAGACTCATCATTAAATAATTAATCTAATATCCATATCTCTATAAAATTATATCATCAATGAGGTCATGTCATACTAACTATAGCATTGACACACGATGAACTTATTATATATGCTTATGTGTTGGTTTAAGAAAATGTGTATAAATATTTAATTTATTGGCCTTTCTTTCTTTATTGACTATTGCTTCAAGGCCTTGTTTAACTTATGATTAAATTTATTTTTAGGATTAATGATTTATTTTTCATGTTTTTCTAATATTTTTTGTGTATCTTAACTTTTTCAAATATTTTATCCTAGAACCATATTTCTATAAATCTATTTCCTATGGTGAAAGAATAATTTTATTGAGTATGATGCCAATGTTAGCATTTTATTGTTAATGTCAAGAATTATTTTTATTTTTTATTTTTTAAATTTATGAGGGTTATTTAATTTATTTATGTCTTGGATTAATAATTTTGTCAATTTTGAACACTTTTTTGAAACTTTCTAGAAAAATTAGAAGTGTCAGTTAGAGTCCAATTCATTGGCTATGTACTTAACTCAGGTCAAATATTTATCCATTCATCAAAAAGAGGTGGAGCATACTTTTAATATATGATTTAACTACATTTAATATTATTTAAAAAAATTCTTAGTTTATAGGGATTTGGGGTGTCTAGCTTAGCTAGTGTGCATGTTTGTGTTTACTTGTTAAGAAATACATCTTGCATGTTGACCTTATCTTATCAATGAGTGAAGCTTGTTTTCTTGAGTCAATCTTTTTTTTATGAAATATATCTATATATAAATTTACTAAAATAAATATACAAATAATTCAAAAAAAAAAAAGTGGTATAGAAGTACACCATGAAGTCACACAAGGTAAAGCCTAGGAACCAAAAACAAAAACATTAAAAACAACTAGGCCCCACCTAGGAACAAGTCATAATGCCATAATAAAGAAAAGTATTAAGTAACTAGATCAAGGTTAGAAGGTGGATGATCTATATCATCAGGACCCAAGCCCAAGCTTAGCAAGTCATTACCATCTATAATTAGCCTCTAGCCAATAACTTGATCAGTGTCCTTGTCATCTTCTTCTTCCTATGTCTAAGTGGGAAAAATGGCCAGAGAGGTCCTAGGGAACTTGTCCAAAATTTTAGACCAACCTCTTGATGGTACCCCAAAGCATTAATGCATAAAGGAGGAGGAGGAGCATCCCAACCATCCTACCCAATAGGGGAAAGAGTTGGAGGTTGCCATTCTCATTATTACCCAGGAGGGGTCATGCACTATTATAGGGTACCACTTTGAGAACAACATCGAAATCGACTACTTCAATAGCCATCATGAGGTGGTAAGGCAATTTCGTCCTTCAATCTATGTTCTTAGGGTGAAGATGGTGAAAATCATGCCATGGCGTAAGGAACATCTCTCTAATGAGTGAGAAGATCCTGAAGGTGACCAAGCTCTATGGCAACTTTTTTGGCTTGAAATTGAATCTACAAGAGAAAATTAAAAATGATAGAAGACTTGATCAAATCATAAACATTACAATCTGAAGAACCATTATTAAATACAACATTATTTCTTTCTTTCCATATCCAAAGGAGAATCTCCACTCTAAAAGTATGTCAGATTTGGGTATATTTAAAAGGCAACACAAGTTTATCTCTAATGAGGATATGTTGTCAATGAAGGAATTTAGGTTGAAAAAGTTTGAAAAGGTCATGAATCAAAGTCTAAACCATTTGAGCTTTGGAGTAGTACCAAAAAAGATGAGGGAGCATCTCTAGATGGCTATAGAAAGGGAAAGTGGGGAGGGAAACTCCTAATTGAATAAGCCTTTTGCGAATAGGTAATCCCTAGTATAAAAGACACCCAAAAAAATGAGCTAGCTTGGGATCCATGAAAGTCCCTCAAATAGTGCTAAACTGGAATCCCCACATACTAACATAAAAATGTAGACGTTAGTGGGAATTAAGCTTATCCACCATAGGCAAGTGGGGAGTAAGCCATCTATAGCCTCTTGAGTCAAATTTCAGTTATCTTAGAGTCTATTTTTAGGAGACTATTTTTAGTTAACTTATTTTTTAAGCAAGGTCTTAATTTAGGATTAAATTATCATGCAAATTACTTATAATTGGTTAGTTTTAGCATTTTTTGTTAATAAAAGATTATACAAAAGTGTGGTACATTAGTTGTTATTGGAAATTATTTTTCATGTGTTTATCTCAAATTTTTATTTTGAGTGTTACCAAAGGAAAAATATAAATATTATTTATTCTAATTTTAAATTATTTAGTGCATATTTTTTCATCAATCATACTTACAACACTACTAGATTAATAATTAATAATAATGAGTCAAATTGGAGATATATAGCTTCATTTTCAAATTAAATCAGAGTTTATTTTCACTCTCTTAATAAATTTAAAACATTAATTTGGTATTATTATATCATCATTCACTAAAGGTTCAAAAATATTTAGAGCATTATTAGGAGTATCATGGGTTCTATGAATTCTACTTTTATGAACATTCCCATCTTCAAAGGTGATAACTTTGAATATTGGAGAGATAAGTTAAAAAGAATTATTGTATGGAAATGAGTTTGGGATAATGTTCTCCATTGGTAATTTAGATATTAAAATTGAATATTTATAGTATCTTAGTCTTTTATATTTGAAAAATATCAACTAGAGCTCTACCCTTCAGTTCTAGACCTCTCTATTATCGAAAGGCTTGCATTTTCCATCTCACTATGTTTAAATGATTATCTCTTAGTTTGATCCATATCATTATGATGACCTAGGTCTCCTATAATGAAAAAAAATATTACAACATGATAAACATCATTCACTATCAATTTTAGATCCATAACTATTTTCTATCCTTCTAGACACTACCAGCCATAGATGAACACTATCATTGACAGTAGTGTCCAGATCTTTATATAGTGTGAAATATCTAAAAGTCATCCAAAATTGAAAATGATTCAAAACATATGGGTCAACCTATTTTCTTATTGAACTTGACTATGAGATATTTTCAAAAGGTGTGGTATTAATACAAGTCTAAGTCTTATCATTCCTCATCTAGCAAAATACCAAACAAACACGACTAAAGCTAAATCAATCAACTACAAAAGTAATCTATTCTATATTATTCATCCTTATTTTCATATCAAACATAGTATTAGTCATATTATATGTTTGAATCATTAAAATAACAACCCATATGTGATATTTGTCAAATTACAAGATAAATCACTATGTGCATCTTTATATAGTATATTAAACCCTTGTGCACACACTTTCCCACACATATGGGATAAATACATAAGTTTAAGGTCCTCAGATAATTATTTATGTAATCAAATCACATTGAAATAAGGGTCTTTAGGAAAACTCAACACCATAATCCCACTAACCTATTTTTTAGTAAACTGATTTCAAGGGTGAAGAAGGGTGAAGAGCTAGGGTTTGATCAATCAGTGAAGAGAAACAAAATATATCTCATATCTAAATACATCTATAGAAAGAACATAGAAAACCCAACATAATCAATTTGTTCACATCCATGTCCAATCATTATTTTTTATTGGACACCTATGTCACATTTATATACTAGTATTGATGGTAGTGTCCAAATTAGATGATAGTGTCTATGACCATAAAAGTGCAATTTCCATAATTTGATGACTAAACCAAAATATTGATCTTGCATGTTTTACTTCTGTTTCCAATCAAGATCTATCTACACATAGTAAACCAACTAATTATAATTATTTATTATTTATTGCAATATCTTTTAATAGTTGTACTTTACTATTTTTAGAAATCTTAGTTGTATAAATTCATAATATTATTTATCTGAGTTTTCTATTTATTGGTCTGTTATAGATTAGTTTATCACTTTTGTGCTTAAACTATTTATATATTCTTAACCCTATCCACCCATTTTCAAAATTAGGGTTAAATATTTATCAAACCCGACAGTTGGTCTAAAAACCTTAGTTTGACCTAGGATTTCTTGATTTACTATTTTTCTAAATTATGATTTCAAATTTTACAAAATTTAGAAATCAAGATTTATTTTCCTAAAACCATATTTAATATGGATACATCTATTAGTTACTTCATCATCCAATATATACTGATAGTCATGGTTTTTAATTTTAAATCAATCAGTGATATAATAAAAAGAAATAAAAAAGGCAACATAAAGAGAGTGTTTTAAAATAAGATCAAACTTTAATCTCTCTCTACAACTCTTTTTGTCATAATATATGTAAGATTATGTTTAACCCTAAATTGGATAAGAGGGATTATCCTATCCTTTCGTCGTGTAATGGTTAAGAATATATAAATGAGAATGTACAAGGGTGATAATTATATCAAAAATAGGACAATTGGGTGCTAAAATTAGATATAAGCATATAATGAATTTATTATGTTGGGTATAGGCTAAACATATAAAGTATAACTAAGCTATGCATGGAAATGATAAATAAGTAAAATACTTAATTGGTTTTGATGCTAATATAGTGATGGATTTGGAACAAGTATGACACAAGCTAGGAGATAGTTTTTATAATAATAATTAGATTCTAAATCTGACACTTCTGGTGTTATGGACACTAACAATAGCTTGGAATGGTTGTGTTAAATCTATAATTTAAGTTTGAAACAAGTGTCATGTATGGAATAATTGATAAGAAGGGATGCAACCACTTGGATGATTTTGAGTTTGAATTCACCTTCGCTCTAGTACATTTAGATCTAGGTCATGGACTATCATTCCTCATGAATTTATAAAACCCTAGTTCTTTATCATCATGGTAACCTTAAGAAAAAATGGGTTAGTGGGCACATGATGTCGATCTAATCCTATATACCTTGCTATCAAATGTTCCTACCTACATATAAAATACTCTTGAAAAGGGTCTCAAACTCATGTATTTTTCCCTTACATGATTGTTTGTGTGTGAATCATGCAATATTATGCAAAGTAAGCACAAAAGTGACCTAACTTGTAACTTAGAAAATCAGGATCTTAAGATAATCCTTTAGTACTTCAAAATTGTATATGTGATGTACCTATGATTTGTATGGAAATAGGGAAAATTTATTTAATTGAATACTTGATAGAGAGATTTTGATAAGTTTCATTGGTATTTTACTAGGTGTTTCTAAGTGAGGAATGAATGATGGTTGATCTTATATTTATATTAATCCCTTTGGAGTAATAACTTACATTAAAGCACTTAGGATGACCATTAGGATATGATTCATTTTTTAAAAATATGACTTTAGGGTACTTGAAACTTGCATTGGGTTAGGACACTAATGTTGATGCTAGTGTCTATCTCAAACATTAGTGTCTAGGGAACAAGAAAGTAGGTACAGGTTTAAAAATTGTAGAGATGGAAGTGAAGTAAATTTTAATCATTATATGTAAGATATAATACCTGGGTCATCAACATAAGATTGGTTAGACTAAGAGATATAGGATAAGGGGCATAATATAGAGTAGATGTGAGACTTGTAGAAGTGAAAAAGGTCCAAAACTAGGAAGAATAACCAATGTCTGATTTTACCAAGTGTACAAGACTGAGGTTATTATAATCCATAAATAATGTCTACATTCCCCCCATTTAATCTAATAATTAAATTTATAGTTTAAAGGAAAGGAATGTGTACTTAGGTGTGTATAACACACCTTGTCTTTGTATGTGCCCAACTTGAGTGCTTTGTTGGTGACTGACTTGCAACCAAGATAATGTTATAGTAAATAATCAATGCATATAATCTAGGTTGAAAGTAACTAAAATATATTGAAATTGAAAGAGCAAGGTTTAAAAATACAACTATGTGTTGATGTGACCACCTTGCCTATTGGTAAGTTGATTTTAAAAATATGTATCATTTTAAGTCTCTGAAACTAAGATTAGTAAAAATATAGATAAATATTTAAAGTACATATATCCAAGGAGAGAGAGAGAGAGAGAGAGAGAGAGAGAGAGAGAGAGAGAGAGAGAGAGAGAGAGAGAGAGAGAGAGAGAGAGAGAGAGAGAGAGAGAGAGAGAGAGAGAGAGAGAGAGAGGTTGTACCCTAAAACTTGGAGTGAAAGTGAGTTTCCACCTAGCATTTGAAATTAGCTCAACCATGCAACCCAATGATACTTATAACTTAGTGAGGCTGGATGATACAATCAATTTCAACATGATATCTTAGAAATATTGAGTGACTTGATCACCTAAACCATACAAAAAATCAAACCAACTACTATAGTAGATTGTCTTAATAAAGTTCGTAAAATTTCATGGGGTATCAGTACAAAAAAATCTATGATATGGTAATAGTCCAAAAAAGATTTTTAGAATCTGAAACTAATTTTTATTTTGTAATATTCGGCATGCATTTAATAGAATATTCATCTTAGATATGTCTAATTATGAAATTGTGTATTAAAAAAGGTACTAATGTATAGAATTCTAGCACAATTATGAATATGCATCATATAATTGTGTGATTTGGCTAATTCAATTTTTTTTTGTATGTATGGAGAACATGCTTCCAAATCATTCCTCCACTATATATGAATAAATTTTAAAACTAATATAATTACCAATGTTGAGAACATGTTTACAAAAGATGTTGAATATGGAATAGGCATGGAGAACATGCTTCCAAAGCATGCACCCAATAAATTTGAGAACTGTGAATGTGTGGAAGCCATGCCCATATGACATCGCCCACTGAATATAAAAAATGTTATAAGTACCACATATTGAATGAGTGTGGAGAACATGCTTTCAAATCATGTCCCCATTGAATCTATAAATTATGCCTAGTGTGGACAACATGCCTCTATGACATGCCCCCACTAATATGCCCCCCTTTGAGGTGAGGGAAAAAATAGGAACCGGTATTTACCTCACCTCAGAAGGATAATATAACTACATAACCTTTTAATGTAAACATGTATAATATATAAGGAACATGTCTAAGTAGATATATCATTGACGTGCATAGAACCAATGTGATCACATAAAAAGCTAAGATGAATGATAATGATCATGAAAATGTCTAGATAGGTAACAAAACAAGTTCAATAAGAAAAAACACACACATATAGGAGCACTCAATGACAAGTCAAAATGTAATGGTCTAAGGAGACCATAAACAAGGGTCATGTTAAAATACTACACAATCAAAGGAACATGACTTAGTCAAATGTCTACAAAAGTAAGGATGACATATTCAAATGTCCATACAACAAATAATGACATATGAAAATGTCAATGAAATAATACATAGGCATAGGGGACACACAAAAATTAGCATATTCAAATGCTTGAATAAGGCACATAATATCAAGGAAAAACACTCAAGGAAGTGCATAAAGTGAAGTATAATCAACCAACAAAATCATGTCATAGTAGCCCATAGATCAATGTGTTAGAAAAAATTTCAAGTATATAGCATATCAAATACCCTATGTAATATATAATCATGGATAAATTAATGTGTAAGTACATATGTAAGCTCAAACATGATAATGTAGAGTGATCATAAAATCATATAACCTATGTGTATCAAGATCAAAGAAGCATATGCCCCTAATGCTTGCATGTCATGAGTAGAGTGAAGGCCCAACTTTTAAAATTGGAGTAGATCATGTATTTATGTATGCCTATATCACATTAAAGTACAAGTGTGACAAAAATGTATATGTAGGGGTAACTGAGTATGCCATCCATCAACATGAAATTAACACATAGATACCAAAGAGTTAATAAAACATGTAGGTCCCAAAAGTATTTTTGTAGTTTTGAATGTTTTTTTTTTTGTATTTTGGGAATGTTGCTTTGGAACAAAAAAAGTGCCACTAGAACCTAAGGATATCATCAATGAGATGCCTCTATGGAGGCCTTGTATCATGTTTTCCATATTCATATGTTGTATAATCAACATCATCAGAATCATACCAATATTTTTTATTATCAGGATCATAATCATCAATGTAATCACTATTATAGAAAAGATGTAACTTTTTAGGTTATTTTTGAACTTGTGACATAACATTTGGAGCATATGTATATGAATAAGGAATCGTGCCATACTATGGTTGTGACCTTTTTTATATGCCATTATTTGTATCTGTGTACACCTTATATGTTAATGCCTTATGAACATCCTAAACTACATGGTTTGCCTTGTTGTTATCTATATTTGGATTTGTATTAGGAATAGTATCACCATTTTCATAATCATTTGGAATTATTTCCTCTTATTTTTTGATGTTGACCAATAAATGGAGCTCACATGATTTATTTTCAAGTGGTTTTAAGATCATTTCTTCCTTTGGTAATTATATATCATTTGGAATTTTTGAAACCTTTAGTAATGGGTTTTGTTTATTTATTTATTCTTTTAACCCTTATGGTACTTTGAATTATCTTTTGGTACCCATATTTTTTGTTTTATCACTTGTGGTTTAGGATGGGTACTCATAGTTTGAGTGGTTTTCTTGAGTGATGCATCAATTATAATATCACTACTATGTTTATGACTTTGGATGTCATTCTTCAATGCAAAACAATGATTTGTATGATGTACATGCATTCTATAATATGCACAATCATATTCAGATCTTAGTAAAGGATGTATATGAGGTAATTTTATCACTTTGTCTTGAATCATTACCTTAGGATTTCAATTGAAATCTTATTATCTTTTTTGTCACTTTTGGAATCACTTGTTTTGGATGTATTCTATTTTAGCTTTGAATTTGGATAAGAAACCTTCTTTGGCACAATATTACTAGAGGAAGATGTGAATACATGATTAAAAATACCATGTGTTGGATTTTACATGTATGCAATATGATTTTGTAACTCTTTTATTAATTTTATCATATTATTGATTTGATATTTTAGTGCTTTACAAGCAAAAACCCTAGGTATTTGAGATTGATTATCTTCATTTGAAACTATAAGGTTGGACACTTTACCCATTGGATAAGTGATAGCATGGACCTGCTTAGAGGGATGAGAGATATCACCCTTCTTACATTTAAGAGGATCAAGAGGCTCCTTTGTATCGATTTGAATTTTTTAAAAAATTGATATGAGAACAAGATAAGATAGGCTTACAAATACTAAGGAGTGATCAACCATGATACAATAAAGATATATAAATTTTAGATTATTGGTTGAGATATTTTAAAATATGAGATAAGTTTTTTTTTTTTTTAAAATAATAAATAAGACAAACCCATAAAAATAAGAAAACAAAAGTACATGTATGCCTTGTAGATCCAAATTTACTAAAAATAGTGAATTTCTAAATTTGACAAATCCGTATAATATTTTGGAAAACAATAAGAGGTTTTTGTCTATATCAACATATAATGAAACATATCTCACAAAATTTTAATTTTATTTAATATAAATAAAAAATAGGCTAAATAAAATGGCATGCTTCATAGATAAAACCCTAAAATATTCCAAATAAAGAACCAACAATTACAATAAATAAGGAATATTTTTCAAATATATGAGAGAGGTTTTTGAATCAAATATTATTTTTTATGAAACATATAAATTAATTTCAACACAAATACACCATTATTATTGTATTCCAATATTTACTAAACATAGTAAATTTAAAAAATTACAAAAATTAAAAAATCCATACAAATTTTGATGCACAAATAGAGGTTTTTGCATATAACAATATGAGTAGAAAATACCTATTATGAATTTTTAAATATACCTATTTGGAGACTAAAATTCACCAATAAAGGAAAAATCCACTTGCAAGTGTAAGAACATGAAGCCCTTATGACAAGATGGGATAAAGTTTTAGATCTAAAAATACATCACAACCATTTGAAACCCTATGATGTTTGGATGCCTTATATCAAGAAAAAATTGTATTCATATGGATCAGGTTAACCAAATTCTTATCCATAAATTGGATAAGGCAAATTATCCTATCCTTGCATAGTGCAAGTGTTAAGAATATAGAAATGATAATGCATAAGGGTGATAATTAGATCTATAATAGGCCAATTAGGTGCTAAACTAATATAAGCATACACTAATTTTATTATGTCAAGTATAGGCTAAATATATAAATTATAATTAATTTATGCATGGAAATGACAAATAAGTAATGTACTTAGTTGGTTTTGATGTTAACATAGTGTTGGATCTAGAACATATAGGACACATGCTAGGATATGGTTATAAAATAATCATCAGATTCTAGATTTGACACTTTTGGTACTCTGGGAATTAACATTAGTTAGGGATGGTTGCATCGTCTAGATTTGACACAAGTGTCTTGTATGGAATATTTGAAAAAAAAGGATGCAACCACCTAGACAATTTTTAATTTAACTTTGTCTTTTCTCTAGGGCATTTAAATCTGGTTCATGGACTGTCACTCCTCATGAATTTATAAAACCCTAGTTCTTCATCATCATGGTGACCTTGGGAAAAATGGGTTAATGGCCACACAATGTTGAGATCAACCCAAAGACCCTACTATTAGATGGTGTTGCCTACATAGACAATACTCCAAAAGAGGGAATCATACTCATGTAGTTCTCTATTGTGTGTGAATCATATAATATTATGTAAATCAAGTACAATAGTGACCTAACTTGTAAATTTAAAAATCAGGCTCTTGGGATTCTCTTTTAATAATTTAGACATATTAAACACACACACACACACACACACACACACACATCTGTGTGTGTGTGTTGCTCCTATGAATGGTATGTAAATATGTAATTTTTATTCAATTGAATGCTTGATATAGTGCTTTTGATAATTTGCCTTGGTCTCTTTGGTCTTTTGCTAGGTGTTACTAGGTGAGGAATGAATGAGGGTTTATATTGTATTTATATCAATCCCTTTGGAATAATAACTCATATTAAAACACTTAGGCTGACCATTATGATACATTTCATCTTAAAAATAGATGACTTTAGGTCACTGGATACTTGCATCGAGTCAAGACACTAGCATTGACACTAGTGTTTGTCCGAGATGTTAGTGTCTAGAGAGAAAGAAAGTAGGTGCATGTGTTTAGAACTTGTAGAGATGGAAGATAATTACATTTTAAGAATTATGGGAAAGATATAAGACATGGGTCATCAACATAATACTAGTAAGAGTAATAGATATAGGCCAAGGGGCACAATATAGAGTAAATGTGAGACTTGTGGAAGTGTAAAAGGTCTAGAACTAGGCGGAACAACCAAGGTCTAAGTTTAATACATGTACAAAACTAAGGATTATACAATCCATAAATATCATCTATAGAACCCAACTAGGTTTTAGTTATAACCACACATTTATTTTTTTAATTTTCTTCATCATACTCAAAATTAGATGTAGCTTTATAACCCTCTACACTTGAAACATTGTTTGAGAGATAAATACAACTAAGTACAACATGTGCAACAATTAAATAACCCACTAGTTAAAATTGTTTTATTTAGCTTACAAACATAATATTAAAAATTTATAAGTCATAGATCCATGTAGTAATTTTATACTAAAATAATGGTACATCCATACATCATATTAATATATTTTACAACTGTATTAGAATACATAACCACTACCGTTCATATTTACAATAAACCATTCTCAAGTACACAACCACTGTTGTAATAGTTATAATGATCATAAATGTATGACTCCATTAAAAATTTATTGAATGCCATAAAATTACAAAAAGTTAAAGGTACAACAAGCACAAAAAAGAGCATGTAAAAGTTTCATCAACCACTACTATGGAAGGGTGCTCAATATAATAACATCTGAATACCTCAATAAAAAAATCTATAATATATCTTAAAGAATATTATGATAGCCATGATTTTTCTTTGGTTTTGTTTTATATTTGTATATAGGGAGAGTATCATTAGAGTTTTTTTCCTCCAACCATAGACTAAATGTCCCCTATACACCTCCCCACTAGGAATGGCCCTTCCCTTCACAAGGGAGTAGATGAATGCATGATGAACATTCAGAGCCAATTGAGAATATGTGTAATATGTAAAATTAATATTGAATGCATCCTCCTACAAATATAAAAACTAGATTGTAAAATGGATAGATAATGTATAAAACTATAACATTACTCTGGCCAAAGCATTTTAATAGTAAAAATTAGATTATAACAATCTAGGTCTAGTCCACATAAGAAATACTCTCTATTGAATTACCATACTTAGTTCTTCTTTCATATAACTGGTGATGAATAACCTTTGAATAAGAATCTTGATTTTCATTCATCATACATTGAATGAAATAATGATCATAATGAAAAAAAAAAAAACCATAGTCATTCATAAGTCTCACATAATAGCTTTAACAATCTAACTATATCATAAAAAATAAACAACTGAAAGTAACATAACAATATTCATGCAAATTGATCCAATTCCATATAAGATATATTACACTTTAAGACATTTAATTTAAGCCTTTATTAAATCATATTAATTGAAGAGATTCATTTCACTCATTGATCAATAATAATAATATCAATAAGATAAATCCATGGATTATATTAATCCTATCTTGTAGTATTTCATACTATGTTTTAGCTTCAATAGAGGTCATAACATTCCTATTTGATTTTGTATTATCTATCTTCAAAATCCAATATATCATCTTATATCAATAGGGTATAATACCATACTGAAATCAAAATACTACGACTCTCATATGTTACAAATTTATATAATTAAAACCTTATTAAGATTCAAAATCCATATTTACTATTGTAAAAGGGTGTGCATTATAATAATCTATTTATTTTCAAATCAAGACAAGACAATTGTAAAATATCCCAGGTTAATTCCTTAATTTCCATGTATTTTTCATCCATCTATTTCTCATGTTTATAATCCTATAGGTGGCTTAAAACATCCACCTACATGTGTGTGTGTGTGTGTGTGTAGACACACACACACACACACACACGCACCTATTAGAGTGTATTGATAACTTAAAATAAAATTGCCTTTTTGTTTACAAACAATCAAATGATGGAAAATAAACCTAATATACATAAATAGACATGAATGGGTTTTATATTAAATAAATTCTAGTGATATTTTATATTAAAAACCCAACATTCATTAAATGAATCGATTCAGCCAAGGAAATAAAAACAAACTCTGTTAAACCCAATCAACCAAATAAATGGATTAAATTTTGCACATAAAATTCATCTACAATCATGCAAAATATATTTTATATAAAAGATAAAATATATCCTATAGATAAGTCTTATTTACTCATCATGAAGTTTTTTATAGCCAATCAATATTCACATAATGATCACCTACAATTGTATAAATTATTATACTAGTTGGAGGTAGTATCTTTACTATAATTTACAAATAAATCTCTTTAAAAATGATCTAAAATCAATCTTAAACAAAATAAAAAGTGATCTAAAATCAATCTTAAACAAAATAAAAAGTGATTTAAAATATTGTAAGTTTCCAACTGATAGTACAAGAATCATAATAACCAAGATTTCATCAAAGGACATTTTAGTTTGTTTTAAATCAGTTGTGAAAGATAGTTACTATGATTAAATAAATAAACTTAATTATCCATATAGTATATGTATAAAATTAGTTGTATATTAATTTTATTTCACAAATTTCTCAAGAACTCCCATCACTCAAAATTCCATTTAAAATCTCATTTTTAACCCAAAAATTGGATCAAGGAAGTAGTGGATCGATCTTTATCCTTAAGGCTCGTGGATCTTCCAACTAATAAGAGCTATGTAGGCAGCTTTTAAAATTCAATAAAATTTAATTATTTTACCCTATTTCATCTTACATGACCCTTTTATAAAAAGGGTCTATTTTTCTCACTACCCAAAAAAGGCAGTAATTCACAATTAGGGTTCAATGATTAATTTATCAACCATTATAAAAAGTAAAAAAACTACCCATAAAATGACTTTTTTAGAGAAATTCAAAATCTTTTACTTTCCCTTTTTATCAACTATAGAATCATTTTCATTTAAGCTAAAATGAAATATGGTAGAAATAATTTACTTGCTTGTAATTCACAAAAACCCAAGTGTATTTCCTTTGAAACTAAAATTTTTAGATCCCAAGACCTTTGACCACTTTCCTTGCCTTTTCTTTTAGACATCTCAACCTTTATCCTTCTTTCTCTCATTCTTTTAACACTTTTTTATCCATAATTTTTCCAACAAAACTCCACTCTACATTAATCATTTACTCACATTCTATCCATGAATTGTGGCTTGAATTTTTATTTGAAAAAAACATTAGGGTTTTCCTAGCATGAATTTAAATAGAACTCAACCTGCATGCCCAAAAATGCATCGTGCATGACTTTAAAAAAAATTATTTTCTTATTTTAATCCTTGACCACCAAAAGATTCCCATTTAATTTTACCACCAAAAAAGTGGTTTAAATAATACCACATTTGTTTCCACCTTTTCATATGTTATGCATGCCATGAATAGTTATTTTTTAATAAACATAAACCACTAAGTCCTAAAGTATGTTTACCACTAAAATTAACCAAAAAGTGGTTTAAATAATACCACATTTGTTTCCACCTTTTCATATGTTATGCATGCCATGAATAATTATTTTTTAATAAATAGAAACCACTAAGTCCTAAAGTATGTTTACCACTAAAAATGGTTAGGATCAATTACAAAATAGGTCCTATGGCCAAAACCATTACATAATTTGGTTAGTTTAAATAATAGTTTATTATCTCATAACCACTATCAACCATAACACTAATTTATACTTTCTCTTTAATTTTCATGTTAATCATAAAGGCAAAACTAAGATTCATCTATATATACAATTTTGAGCACAAAAAAAAGTATGGCAAATAAATTGTTAACAAGAAATAAATAGTCACTAGGATAAATCAACCCATAATGTCCTAATAATGCTCATTCTAATTACTAAATTATAATTTATCTTTATTTATTAAGATGTATCAAATAACCATGAAGCATTAAATCAATCACAGTAATCACTAAGCCACAATATAGAGCACATGAAAAATCAAACACAAATTTGCATGCCATATAATCACTATAAAATAGGCAATTTGTGTGTGTGCATGTGTGTGACACATTCTTGGGATGTTTTGTTTGATCCTATTTCATCCATATGCTATCCTCTCCTTGATGATACTTTGCCTCTAAATTATCAATGAGGGTGAGGTTTTATATCCATCCACCTTAGGCAAAACATTGTAGTTAGTTTGAGCTTAAATAAGATAACTTAAATATTTAGAATATGCATAATGTGAATTATTTCATAATAAATCAAATCTATATATTAAATCATCTCAAAATAAGATTTCAAAAACACATAAGTATAGTATACCTAGTTCTATGTGAAAATATCCTCAAAGCATGTTAAAGTATGAAAGAAATAGAAAAACTATTTATCCAAGCAACATATGTCTGAATATACCAACACAATCATAAAAATAACTAATAAATAGTTTACTTCATTGTTTTAATATTAAATAAGTTTATGAATAGTAGGACAGGATGTAACATCCTTGACCCTAAAATAGGTCATTGTCCCAATGACATTATTAAAACATGAGTTCTTAAAAATAAAAAATAAGTCCAACAATCTATCAAGTAATCAAATGAGTAAATAGCTTGTGAAACTCCTCATAATTTTCCCATTTAGCACTATCCTTAAAATAATGGTTTCATTGGACCTTTCATTGAGATACCTCTTGATTACACAATATAAACTTGAGTGAATCAAGTAGTATGATTAGTTAAATTTTTACCACTCCTAGATCCATAAACTATAATTCATTCCAACATAAAACATGTGAAGGATTAGCTATATAATTTTTAAGATATGATATATGAAAAAAAAATTGTTTTTGAGCTAAGGATGGTGGCAGGGTAAGATTATAAACTACATGATTAATTACTTATATAACCTCAAATGGTCCCACCTATCTAGGTTCTATTTTTGTTGATTTATCAAACTCAATGGGACTATTTTTGGGTTTGACTTGAAAAAATACCCTATCTCTAACTGAGAACTATCTTGTTGTCATTTTAGATCAACATAGATTTTATGTCTATAATTGGCCTCAACCAACCTTTTCTTAATTAGTTTTACTTTCTCTTCCATTTTAGAAAGCATATCATGTCCAAAAACCACTATATCCTCTAACTTATCCTAGTTTATAGGTGTTCTACTCTTTCTACCATATAAAGCTTCAAATGGATCCATATTCAAAGCTAATTGAAATGAGTTATTATAAGAAAACTAACCAAAAGAAGGAATTAGTTTGATTTGTATTGTTTATCCATATAATACATCCTTAAATTATCCTCCAAGATCTACCTTAGTATTTATATTTTCCCATTCATTTTTGGATGGTAATTTATACTAAAGTTTAATTGTGTTCCCAATGCTACATCAAGGGTTTGCAAAAATATTGATATCATTCAGGGGTCCCTATCTAATATGATCTTCTCTCTCTCTCTCTCTATATATATATATATATATATATATATATATATATATATATATATATTACAAACCTCTTTATAAGCACTGGTGCATCATCGGTCAAATTTCTTAGAATGAAATGTGCTACTTTGGTGAGTTTATCAAAAACCACCAATATAATATCATGATGATTCATTAGCATAGGCAAGCCTTGGACAAAGTCCATACTGATGAATTTCCATTTCCATTATGGTATGACATATGGGTACAACAACCCAACAATATATATATATATATATATATATATATATATATATATATATATATATATATATATTCAACCTTGACTCGCTAACATTGTAAGCATCTAAAAAAAAAATTGTTCCATCTTTCTTGATTTCCTTCTAGAAATACAGTGTTTTAAGATATCCTAAGATTTTAATCACACCAATATGTCCTGAATAAGGATTATTTTGAAAATATTTTATCATTATTTTCTTAGATTACATTTATCTAGAATCTAGATTCTTGTATCGATCTTAGAATTCCATCACTCTCAAATTGATATCCTCAATATCTATGATCTTGAGGATTTTTTGCTAAAGCATTCTTAACATGTTCATATAATTCATCCCCTCATGAACATCTCAAAACTTGGTCTTAGAAGGTGCTTCTAATGATATCCATTACTTTTGTTTACCTTCTTCAACTGAGTGCATCTACAACCCTATTTTTCATGCCCTTGTTATAAATAATATCAAATTCATAATATGAAAGAAATTCTAACCATCATCTTTGCCAAACATTAATGTTGGGTTGGGTAAACATATACTCAAGACCTAAGTTATTTGTCTTTGGCTACAATGGTTTTCCCAACAAATAATGTTTTCACACCTATAAGGCATGCAAAATTCAAACCAACTCCAAGTCATGTGGGGAATAATGGGCCTCATAAGGATTCAATTTCATTTATTAAAAATCTAAAACTATACTATCTTGCATAATAACTCCACCCAATCCATCCTCAAAAGCATATATTATTACTAAAAACTACCATTTGGGTTTGGAATCTGCAAGACTAGAGCTAAGGTAAGCCTCTTTTTCAAGGTGTGAAAGGATTATTTACACCTATAATTATAAACAAAACATTTCTATTTACACTACAAAGAGGTGATTGGATTATTTATCTTAGATAAATTTGGCACAAATTTCCTATAATATCCCACTAGTCCCATAAAGTTACACACCTAATGCATATTCTTGGGTGCTGTCCATTCCATGATGTCTCTTATCTTCATTGGATATACTGAGCTTACTTATGTAGAGATAATATGTCCCAATTATTTTAATCTTCTTTATGAAGATGATATTTTATGATTATATAGCACCTCAGTCTTATACACTTGGAAAACTCAGACCTTGGTTGTTCCTCTTAGTTATTTACCTTTACCACTTATATAAGTATCACATTTGCTCTATATTTGTGCCCTACATCTTAGTATAACCAATCTTATGTTGATTACCTAGGTCTTCTATCTTTATTATAATTCTTCAAATTTACTTATCTTCCATCTCTATAAATTTTAAACCTGTACCTATTCTCCTACTCTTTAGACACTAACGCTCAAGATACACAATAGCATCGATGTTACTATCCAATCTCGATGCAAGTATCTAGTGCCCTAAAGTCATCCAATTTTCATATGGATCATATCCTAATGGTTGACGTAAGTTATTTAATGTAAGTTTTAGATTAAGGTAAAAGCAGGTTTTGAAGGGGCCCTGAAACCCTTTTACAAATCAAGAAAGATAAAACATTACAAACCGCCAGGAAAGGCAAACCCACTAAAAAACAATATCTAAACTAGGTTTTATAGGGACCTAAAACCAACAGTTTAAACTAGTAAAAGCACCCCAAGTTTTACAAGGACCTGAAACCTAAATAAAACTAGGCAAAACAACCTAAAAACTAGGTTTTACAAGGACCTAAAAACCTCATAAATAGAGACACCAATGCCCAACTCCAAAAAGAACAGAGCGGGCTCTCAGGTTCAAACTAACAACCCCAAAAACACAATGTCAAGGGAATTGCTCACAAATGATAGCCGTCAAAATTTTCCTTTACATGGCATGCCTTCCTCCCTAAGCACCACCACGGTGTAGGCAGATCCACCATACACATCATTTTTTAATGAGCAGGGCTCCTCCACAGCTTAGGGTTTCTCCATTTTTCCCTGACTAGGGTGCTGTGGCTCAAACACAAACCACAGAGGAAACTTAGTTTCCCCCATTTGATCACTATTTTCTTCACTAACTGAATCAGGATGGTAGTCTAACTCAGGCTAGAGATCCAACCCAGGTTCCATCTGCAATACGGCAAACTGAAGCAAAATAAAAAATCATGCAAAAAAATATCTCAACATTTCTGCACCGTGCACCAGCACCATGGCTCCCAAAAAAAACACACTACCCCTAACAAACAACACCACCAACAAAACCCCCAGATCTGTCGCTACCACCACCGCCCTTTCCATCCACCCAAATCTCTGCTCAGAGGAATCGCTGCCATGGCATTCAAAATATCTTTAAATAAAACACCGACCCACTCAGAACAGGGTAATGGTCAGCACGACGGTCACAAAATGGAAATCTAAGGTAAAAATATAGATCCACACAATAATAAGTTAAACTTTACAGTGCCATGCATACACAGAAGAAGGGTTTGAGGGGGCCGCACAGATGCGCGCCCCCAACCCTCTTTGTTTTTATTTAATGCAAGTTATTACTCCAAAAGGTATTGATATAAATACAAGATCAACCCTCATTCATTCAACACCTAGAAAAAGACCAAATAGACCAAGGCACTTATTTAAAATAACTCTATCAAGCATTCAATTGAATAAATATTCCTTATTTTCCATACCATTTATTGGTACAACACATATATAAGTCTAAAGTACTAAAATACTATCCTAAGAGCTTAATTTTCCAAGTTATAAGCTAGGTCATTATTGTACTTGCTTTGCACATATTATATGATTCACACATAATTCAACATATAGGGGAGAACTACATGAGTCTAAGGACCTATTATAGAGTATTGGATATATACGTATTTTAATTTGATATCAATTTCATTGGGATTTGATCAACACCATGTACCCATTAACCCATTTTTTATCAATGTCACATTTAAGATGGAAAGCTAGGCTTTTGCCATTTCAGAAGGAGCAACTATCCATGACCCAGATTTGAATACACCAAAGTGAAAGTGAATAAAAAACCAAAAGCATCCAAGTGGTTTCATCTTATTTTAGTAGATATTATATATAAGACACTAGCATCAAACCCTTTTAATAGTGTCAACACAACTATCCAAGGCTAGCATCATTGTCCAAAGAGCTAGAGGTGTCGAATCTAGAATCTGATGATTGATCCAAAATCTCCTTCCCACCTACTGTCAAATTGTTCCATATCAATAACTATATTATCAACAAAATAAGATAAGTAATTCACTTATTTTTTATTTCTATATTTAGCATACTTTCCATATTTAGACTATCTTAGCATAATAAATTCAGTGTATGCTTATATCTAAGTTTAACATCTAATTTCCCTACTATAGATCTGATTATCACCCTTGTACCATTTCATTTCTATATAATCCTTTAATAATCTATATAACCTTAATATACATCCATTTTAGGGTTAAACATTTAGTGAACCTAATCTTTGAACATCCAAAAACCTAGAATAAATTAGGGTTTTTTATTTTTTATGTTGTTGATCCCTGATTGTAAGAAAATATGTGCAACATGGATGCATATATTACCCATTTTGGATTCCAATATGTCGTATTTGTTATGATTTGCTACATTAATGACCTTGTCAAATATTATAAGTTGTGCCAATAATAAGAGGGTTTTAAAGTAAACACAATAATTAATCTCTTTTCAAAATTCATTTTGAAATGTTATAGAACCAATTTATAGATGCCAATAGGTATGGTCTCAATCATTTATCATACCTATATCTTATTTGAATCATAGATACCATCCCGTACCCATTATTCACATATGATTTATATTGAATTTTGTGGTGTATGTTGTTACTACTTAAAGAGGTGAGGTTGCCCAACCCATCCTGCCACTTGTTAATATAAAATAGGTGCCACCTAAACCCAATCTTGTAAAAAAATCTAAGGGATGTGACATTATTGACCAATTGAGAAATATGCAGAAAAAAATTTCAATCCTTGAATTCCTAAAGTAATCTAATGTTTATAAATATATCCTATATGAGGTATTACATGAGACACAAGTTACTAGTGACATTAAACCTACTTATTTTGTAGATATTATGAAATATCTTAAGAATAATAAAAAACTCATCACCTTTGATCCAACAAATTTACCATCTAAAAATATTATTGATCAAAATTTTCCTTTTTTCATACAAGTCACAATACAAAGTAAAGGTATCAAAAGATTGCTCATTGATAATGGATCACGCCTAAACATTATTACCATGAAATTCCTAACCACCATGGGTTTCAATAGAATCCTTATTTTAAAAAAATCAAATAAAAGGGTTTGACAATTCACATATCCCTCCAATTGGAAAAATTACATTGGATGTGACCTTAGGACCAAAAATAATTTCAACTAGTTTTATGGTCATGTCTCAATCCTTACATTATAATTTACTTTTGGGTAGACCTTGTATACATTTAATGAAGGTTATCCCATCAACACTTTATCAATGTGTAAAATTTGACATGATGGGATCTTATTATCCATGCCTACTAATGATAAAACTTTCACATTTTTTAAAATGATACATTATGAAACTGATGGCATCCCTACAATAGTACCACATAATAAATCCATTCCTCTTAAACATATACCTACATATGAAATAGGTGAGTCAAGTGTAATGTCTCATTTATCTCCAGATAAAAATAAGGCATTAAGCTTTAAGGTACACATAGATATTCATAAGGAGAAAGAACCATCCACAAAGTAACCATAAAAACTTCAAGGATCCCCAAAATTTGAGCTTCCTTTATTAGTCAATATTGAGAAAAATGATGGCCATGTTTGAGATTATTATGATAGTGATGATGACACATCCTATGATATGACAAATGAAAAAAATTGAGACTTAAAATTTGATCCACTCAATCACTTGTCAGATAAATTATTTGAACCTATGGGTGATGGAATATATAAGCTAAACCCACTTGTAGAAAATATAACATTGAATCCAAATAAGGGAAAATCAAAACTAGTATATGAGCTTGTAAATACCTATTATGTCATGCATCCCTCTTGGTTAAAAGCAATGAGTCAACCTTGAAGGACTAAATACAAGTACATCATGTGAATAATGTGGAATCTTTTGAAAAGGCTTTACCTAAAATAATACAGATCACAATGGAAGATGTTACTATTAATACCATCATATCTTTGTTAATTGAACATATAATGATTTATTTACCTTCTACCAGACACAAATCAGGAAGTAGACTACTCGCCACAAAAGGAGTACAATATTGTAATTACCATCGGATCATTGTCCATACTACTAATCAATGTGTGACATTGAAAAATATAATCCAATAATATAAGAGTGAAGGAAACATACACAATGTGTCCATAATAGGAAAAAGGAACAATATGTATTATCTTTATCTTAAATCAATAAAATCATGATGATTTAACTATTACTACTAATATTAATAGGGTATATTACCACCATATCAGGTTTGATCCAAACAAGTGGGACACAACTTATGGGACTACTTTTATTTCATGATTGGGACATACTATAAGTGAACTAATATATTATCCTTGGATCCTAAATATCAAGGATACATTCACTTACCTATTATTTGTGGCTCATGTGTTGAAGCTTCAACTATATGGATATCAACAAACAAACCACATTTAAAACTAAAGTTTGAACCAACTTGGCTAGTTGAGTGGAATGCTAAGATAAACACTAAAAATATTTGTGAAAACTTTCCTCATATAGGTAAATAGATTTGCATACAATATGATGGACATGACTATTTTCTTACACCATTGACTTCAAGAAAACCATTACACATAAGCATTGAAATTTTGGTACTAAATTGATATAAACAAAGCTTAAAATACTTTATAGGTGGCCCTTCACCTTTAGAGGATGAGGACTTACTCGATTAAACCTATGACAAAAATTCCAAAAATATCAAAAAATAAAAAACATAAAAAATTGTAAAAACACTTTTTGGCACCTGCATGTTCTATTGGCTCTTTGTCATCTATGTGTTACTTCCATTTTGATGGATAACATACTCAATTACTCCTATATACACATGTGTCACACTAGTACTTGAGTGTGATACATGCACACATAGAGACATGATATATTCCTATTTTAGATATTGGGCTTTCCATTTACTCATGTCATATAGACATTGGGGGACTTCCTTCTTTGATATTGATACACATAAGTTATATGATTAGATGGTCACTCTACATTATCATGTTTGAGCTCACATATTTACTTACACATGCCTATTATCCACAATTATATCTTACACAAGGTACTTCATTTGTTATATACTTGACATAATTTTATTAACACAATGGATCCATGGGCCACTATGACATATTTATGTTGGTTGCTTATGATTTAATTTATGCACTTTTGTGAGTGTCTTATATTTCTTTTTCAAGCTTTTGAATATGTTCCTTTGCTTACAGCTCCATACCTATGTATGCTTTCATTTACATTTGTATATATCATTATTTATTGTATGGACCTTTTAATATGTCATTATTGACTTTATGGACATTTGACTAAGTCATGCCCCTTTTATTGTATGACATCTGAATATGCCCCTTGTTTGTGGTATCTTTGGACCTTTGTTTTTTAACTTGCTTTTGAGTGTTCTTGTGTGTGTGCTTGATTGTTTGTTTGTTTATTGATATTTTCCTATTATTATCTAGACATTTCCATGATCCTTATCATGAATATTAGGCATTTATGTTATCACATTGGTTCTATGTGCTTCAATTATACATTTACCTAGACATATTCCTTATATATGCTGCATGGTTACATTAAAAGATTATATAGTTATTTTATCCTTTTGAGGTGAGGTGACTACTAGTTCCTATATTTCCCTCACCTCAAAGGTGGGGCATATTAGTGGGATAATGTCATAGAAACATGTTATCCACACTTTTCATAGTTTTTAGATTAAAATGGGGACATTTTTTTTAATCTTGTTCTCCACGTTGATCTCGTATGACACTTCTATCAATTTCTAGACTATAGTGGGGGAATGCTTTGGAAACATGTTCTCCACAGTCATTCAATATGTGGTACTTATATCAATTTTCAAATTAAGTGTGGTAATTTCATATGGGCATGGATTCTACACATTAATACTTATCATATGTAATGGGGGCATGTCATATGGGCAAGGCTTCCACACATTCACAGTTCTCAAATTCAGTGAAGGCATTCTTTGGAAGCATGTTCTCTACACCTGTTCAATATAAAAAATCTCCAGTTTATAGTGGGGGCATGTTTTATAAACATGTCCTCCATATTGATAATTATATAATTTTTTTTATTTCTCCATACATAGTGGGGTCATGCTTTATACGCATGCCCTCCATACTTACATAGTTATTCGAATTGGCTAAAGCACATAGTTATATGATTTAAATTCATAGTTATGGAAGAATAAATAAATAAGTACTATTGTTATAGATTTTTTCATCATGAGACACATATAAGGTTCATATCCTATGTAACATGTGCCTAATATTGAAAAATCCAAATTAGTTTCAGATTCTAAAACTCTTTTATGGACTGTTACCATATCATAGAATTTTTCATACTGAAACCCCATAAAATTTTACAAACCTTTATTGATCCAATATATTGTATTATTTTGTTCAAATTTTAGTATGGTTGAGAATGGAATTGATCATCTAGCCTCACCAAGTTATAAGTATCATTAGGTTGCATGGTTGAGATAATCTCAACTACCATGTGTCAACTCACTTTTGATCCAAATTTGGGGACTTGTGCCTTCCAATATCTCTATATATCTCTCTATATCTTTGTATGTATGAAATTTAAATATTTATATATATTTATCCCAATCTCAATTTTAAATCCTTACAATGATACCTATTTCTCAAAACAACTTGTCGATAGGCAAGGTAGTTACACTGACACACATGTGTACTCCTAAACCTCGATATTTCAATTTAAATCTATTTCAAATAATTTCAACCTAAATTATATGCACTAATTTTATATTGTAACATGCTCTTGGTTATAGGTCAGTCACTAGAAAAGCATTCAAGTTGGGTGCATGTAAAGATAAGGTATGCATACACACCCAAATATGCATTCTTTTCCTTTAAAATAGAAATTTCATTACTATATTAAAGAGGGTGAAAATGTAGATGATATTTTATGATTATATATCACCTCAATCTTGTACACTTGGAAAACTTAGACCTTGGCTATTCCTCTCAGTTCTTTATCTTTCCCACTTCTACAAGTCTCACATTTTCTCTCTCTTTGTGCCCCTTGGATTATATCTCTTAATTTTAATAGTCTTATGTTGATGAGCTAGGTATTATATGTTTCCTAAAATGATTAAAATGTAATTATCTTCCATCTCTACAAGTTTTGAACTAGTACCTCCTCTCTTGCTCACTAGACACTAACGTCTAGGATAAATAATAGTGTCAATATTACTGTCATGTCTAGACACAAGTGTCTAGTGCCTTAAAGTCATATAATTTTTAAATAAAACTTATGATAGTGGTAAAAATAATTTCTTTAATGTGATTTATTACTCCAAATATAAGATCAACCCTCATCCATTTGACACCTATAATAATACGAAAGAGACCAAGGCACTTATTAGAATCACTCTATCAATCATTAAATTGAATAAAGATTCCCTATTTACATACCAATTCTAGGTAAAACACATATACAAGTCTGAATTACTAAAGAAGAATCCCAAGATCTTAATTTTCCACATTATAAGCTAGGTCATTATTATGCTTATTTTTCACATTGTATGATTCACACACAAGTCTACACATAGGGGAGAACTACATGAGTCTGAGGCCCTCTTCTATAGTATTAGATATGTAGTTAGTGTCCTTTGATAGTGGGGTCATTGGTGTTAACTCAACACCATGTTCCCACTAACCCATTTTTCTCTAAGGGCATATTGAAGATGGAAAAATAGAGTTTTGCCATTTCATAAGGAGTAATTATCTATGACTCAGATCTAAATGCACTAAAGCAAAGGCAAAACAAAACCCAAAAACATCCAATTGGTCACATCTTATTTCAATAGATATTCCATATAGGATAATAACATCTAATCTAGATAGTAGCATTGATGCAACTATCCCAGACTAACGTTATTGTCTAGAGAGCCAGAGGTGTCAAATATAGAATCTAATGATCTTTCTAGTTACTCATTCCTACCTATTTTTTTCCTATTCTAGATCTCTAAATCAATTAGCATTAGAACCAACTAAGTACTTCAATTATTTGTCATTTATATATTTAACATAATTGTACTTTTCATATTTAGACTATTTCATTATAATAAATTTAATGTATGCTTATTGCTGAGTTTATCATTTAATTGGATTGTTATAGATATGATCATCACTCTTATGGCATTTCATTTCTATATACCCATTTAATAATATAGATAACCCCAATCTAGATCCATTTTAGGGTTAAATACTTTCAAATAAGGCATACCTTGATAGTTTCCCATAGAGCTTGTGCTTTTATAAGTGTTGGAGAACAAGATGCAAATGCTTCATATGATCTTATTCATTCTTGGAATAAATCAAGATTTCATCAAGAAAAAACAAAACAAATTGATCAAGGTAATCCCTAAATACATTGCTCATGAGATTCATGAATATTGTAGTGCATTCATTAATCCAAAATGGATCAATGTAAACTTGTAATGCCCATATATTATCCAAAAAGTAGTTTTAGTAATGTCTCCTTCCTTAATTCCTAACTAGTGGTACCCCAATCTTAGGTAAATTTTTGAAAATACATTTCACATCACATTTGATCAATTAGGTCATCAATTTAGGGTGAAGGATACCTTTTCTTGATGGTTTCCTTGTTCAACATCATGTAGTCTATGCATAGGTGAATTATTCTTCTTAATGATCACCATTGATGTACCCCATGGAGAAAAACTTGGTCAAATTAATCATGTTGACAACATTTATTGAAGATGAGCTTTTAATTCAACTAGCTATGTTATTTCTATCTCATAAGGAACCTTGTATTGAGTTTTAGACTCTGGTATGATGTCTATAGTAAATTCAAACTCTATCTTTCGGGGGTGGGTTAGATAATTCCTCTGGAAAAACATCCCAAAATTCTTGCAAGAAAGGATAATATACTAAGGTAGACTCTTTGGACTCTTCAATTTCATTTACCTTATCTAGAAATGCCTAACACCCTTTTTTCTAATCTTTTTTTAATTGCATGACTGAAATTTGTCATAATTTCAACTCTTTCTTATGTTCTTATATTTGGGCTTTATTTTTGATATCATCCAAGCATTCAACTTATGCTTTGTTATTACAAATCCAATTCACTCCTAAGATCCCATTATATTATACTAGTGGTGTTACAAATAAATCTACCACCATGGTAAATTCAATAAGCTTACTTATACCTCCACAAGGCATTTATCCACTTTAACCTTAGACTCATTCCTGTATTGAACTATCCTAGCATTTTCTATGACACCAACTTTCCTAGGTAATGTATTTAACAACTAGGAGAGATAAAACATTTTTTTAGCTCTAGTATTTATCAAAATGGAAACAAGATGCCCAAATAAGGTACATGATACTTCGATGAGATAGGCTTATATTTATTTTGAAAATTATTCACAACTATATTAATTCATTGTTATAATGTTCCCTACTATAATGTAGAGGTAGATGAATTCTTATTTTTTCCTTATGTCTTCCACCAAGGAAAGTCCTTAGCATAATGATATCCTCCACATGTAAATAATATTCTAGGTGTCTCATTCCTCTCAAATTGATTGTCTTCCTTAAACCCTTATTTGAAATCATTTCCTAGTTTATTTTACCTTGAATTATTATTGAACCTTGGATTTTGACTATTAAACCTATTCTTCTATTTCCAATTCTTTTTCTTAAAGGTAGTTTTGGGCCACCAAATTTATTTTTATATCTATTTCTAACCTATGAAAGTGAATTTAACTTTTTTTCTTACTCAACCACTTTCTCTAACACTTGGTCCATGGTGGATGGTCAATGTACATCCACTTCTCACCTAATTTGTGATTTCAAACCCATGATGAACTTCATGATCTGAAAGTGTTCATACCAGGGTACATATTTTAGAATATTTCTAATTTATTTTGATTAATCATTTACTAACAGGTCTCTTTGTTTTAGGTTTTGTAAATATTTTAATTTCTTATCAAAAATAAATGTGGTAGCCATTGATTCCTAATAAGGGTACAAATTATTCCCATGTAGTGGTGGTGGAGTCACGGCTCAATTATATTTCTACTTCACCAACAAGTTGATAGGCTCCCCAAATAGCCTTGATCACCTTCAAATAATTTTTAAATTCAAAATATTTTTCCATCTCTATAAGCCAAGTTTCAATTCCATCACCCAAAACTATACCATTGAATTTGGGTGGACTTATTTTATTTGTATCTCATGAAAGTTATACAACTACTTGCTACCTTGAATATTGTTATTCTTGGGACTCTTCCTAAACATTTGGTTGCTCCATTAGATCTTCTTTCTCATTTTGCTTAAACTTTTTATTCTAGGGATGTGAATCTATCCCTTGTCTCATTAATGATTGTGAATATTTGATCGAGATTTGCAGATTGCTTAGTTTCAAGATGATTAGGATAAGCTTAAGGATTCTAATTAGAATTACCTCAACATTTTTTCTTCCACATACCATTCTCCTTATTGGAATAAGAGAAATAGTTTAATGTTAGTGGAATTATTAGGCTTGAGTGTTTAAACCCATTCTTTGATACCATAATGTAAGAACCCAACTAGATTTTACTTATAACCATGTAATTTATTTAATTTTAAATTTTCTTCATCATACTTAAAATCACATGTAGATTCATAACCCTCTACACTTATAACATATTATTTGAAAGATAAATACAACAAAGTAAAACTTGTGCAAAAATTAAATAACCCATTAGTTAAATTAAGGTTTATTTAGCTTACAAATAGAATCTTAAAAGTGTAGAATTCATAAATCCATATAGTAACTATATACTGTAGTAATGGTACATCCATAAATTAAATTAACAAATTTTATAGATAAATTAGAATACATAACCACTGTTGTTCATATTTATAATAAACCATGCTCAAGTACACAACAAATACTATAATAGTTATAATAATCATAAATGTATGACTCCATTCTAATTTTACTCAAAGTCATAAAATTACAAAAAATGAAAGGTACAACATGTACAAAATGAGCCTGTAAAAGTTCCATTAGTCATATTTTGGAAGGTTTCTCAATAAACTAACATATGAATACCTCAGTACAAAAAAATTATAATATATTTGAAAGAATAGTATGATAGCCATGGTTTTCTTCAGTATTGGTTTCTAGATTTATAAAGGGAGAGCATCATTGGATCACTTTTCCTCCAACCATAGACCACTACACAACTCACCATTATGAATGACCCTTTATTTCAGAGGGAGTAGATGAATGCAGAGTGAACATTCAAATCCAACCAAGAACATGTGTAATGTGGACAATCACTATTACATGAATCCTTCTAAAAACATACAAACTACAATGTATAGTGGATAGATAATGTATATAGATATAAAATTAATTTAATCAAAGCATTTTTATAGTAGAAATCATACTATAACAATTTGGGTCTAGTCCACATAAGCAATACTCTATATTAAATCATACCATACTCAATCCTTCTTTCATCTAACTGATGATGAATGGACTTTGAAAATAATTATTTTTTGTCATTCATCATCAATTGAATAAAATAATGATCATAAATTAAAATAAAACCACAATCATACATAGGTCTCACACAATAACTTACAACAATATAGCTATACCATAACAAATAGATAAATGAAAGTAACACAACAATATTCATGCAAGTTGATCCAATTCCATATAAGATCTATTACACTTTCAAACTTTTAACTTCAGGATTTATTAAATCTAATTAAGTGAAGAGATTCATTTGAATCATTGATCAATAATTACAATATCAATAATATAAACCCATCGATTATATTAATCATGCCTTGTATTTCATATTAGTATCTTTATTAGAGGTCATAACATTCCTATTTGATATAACACTATCTATCTTCAAAACCCGGGATATCATCTTATATCAATAAGATATAATCCCATACTAAAATATAAATATTTTGACTATTATACATTACAAAATAATCCATAAAGTAAAACCCAATAACATTCAAAATACATATTTACTACTTCAAAGAGGTGTGCATTATAATAATTTATCTATTTCCAAATCAAGACAAGACAAGTGTACAAACTCCAAGGTTAAATACTTATTTTCCATGTCTTTTCATCCATCTATTTCTCATATTTATAAGCATGTAGGTGGATTAAAACATCTATCTACAAGTTTATAAATTGAACTTGACACACACACACACACACACACACACACACACACACACACACACACACACACACACACACACACACACACACACACACACACACACACACACACACACACACACACACACACACACACACACACACACACACATGTACACATGCATGCATGCATGTACACACACATACACATAGATGAGTGTATTGATAAATTAAAATCAAATTGACTTATTATTTATGAAAAATAAAATGAGTTGGGCTCTTTTCCTAGTCATGCACCTAAGAGAATAAGAATTACAATGAGATAGAACACTAGAATATCATGTGATAAAGGTTCTTGTACACTCACCCAAATCATGTAACATAGGACCTATTCTCATTGGTTTTATCATGCAATGGTGTATTCTTTTAGTTTTTTAAGCTAGGGTGATTGAATAGGAACTTATTTTTAAATTCATACTTAGTTTCATATCTAAATATCTACTATTCATTCCTTAACTAATCACAAAAAAATATGGGTGAAAACTTAAAATAAATATTAATAATTCCATTGTATTCATAATCAAATTACAGAAAGCAGTTCATCAACATAAAATATTCCTCTTATTACATACATAAGTCATATCCAGAATTACGATGGCTCAATATTATAATTATCAACCAACATTACATAAAATTAGAGGGTATTTATACATGGTGCTACCCTGACCATTCAGTTATAGAAGTAATTTCATAAATATGGCTCACCAATGACCATTAATAATAATGAGTCATGGGAAGCTGTTACATTTAATTCCTATTAACCTGAGCCTAACTACCCCTATATGCTCTCTCTATGCTAGATCTTTATTTTCATTTATTTATCCTCTCACAGACTGGTGCTAGATTCATGCTTGAATATTCTTATTAACATCATACAAACCATTCCCTATCTATCTCCACTTTTCACACCCTTTCCCAAGTCTTTCACTAATGTTTGATTATTATGTTATCAATTCCTTTGTATTTCATGTATCCTTGTTCTTCAGAACTTGCCTCTCCCACACCATGGCCTTTCATGCCTAAGCTTCCTTCTATGTATTTGTCTTCAAAAATTAATTATGATAAATATATACAAAATTGAGGGCCTAACATCCCCCACTAAGCCAATAATATGTCCTAGGATATGCATTATCCTTAGGTCCCTCTGATATCAAAAATTAAGGTCCCATGTGCTCTACCTAAAAATTTACTTCTTCATAATGATATAACATAGTTTGGAGCTCTTAAGTTATCTCTTATACTTCTTCCTAAAGCCACTTGGTCTCCTCAAATTGTTCTAGAAAGTCACCTATTTGAGCTATCAAATGCTCAAGTGATACAATAGCATATTTATGACCAACCTCAAGTGAAGTAACTTCTATCAAAATCTATCCTCAGAGAGGTGAAAAAACTAGTGTTTAACTTTTGATGATGAGTGCTTATTTTATTTTCAAGGGCCTCCACATCCTAAAATTCTTTGGTGCACTCATTTCTATCCTTTATTTTAAGTCCATTCTCAGCCAATTATTGGTACTAAAGTTCTTCTACCCAAATCCTTATTCCAAAATTTTAGTAGGCCATGCTAATTTGATAAAAACCATTTCAAGGATGGGAACTGTATCACCAACTATAGTCAAAAATATTTTACAAACTTCAACAACCTCAATGAAATGCTTTGTTACCTAAATCTACTCACATTGGAGATTTACCTAGTCTTTATATTTTTCAATAAAATTTCTAACAGGGTCCCCAATTTATCAATAGCTTCTCCTTCAAGGGGAACTCCATCAGTAAGGGCTGACTCTTAGTATAAAATTATCTTATAAATTTTAAGAGTCTTCACTCTATATATAATTGTTAAATATAGTTAGTGCTTGAGATCTTCTAACTCCTCTTCAATATTTATTCATTCCATGCACTCCTAGTGATATAGGGCATGATATCTTATCAATTTGTGAGTAAAATTAAGAAGGGTTACACTTTCCTGAGCTGACATATATTATTGAGGATCTACCAAAAATGTATTGGGGAGGTCCATATATCCTAGTACCAAAATAATACTATCTAAAGGTATTTCAAAGTGGTTCTCTTTATTATATACATCCATATAAAAGGAAATTTCTTGCCTTGTCTGATTGATTGAATCTTCCTTGGGAAAATACTCCCACATATATAGGTCCTTCTCTAGGACATTTTATTGAAATTGGGTATGAATAGAAAGGTTTGCATGAGTATATGGTGGACTCTACTCCATGTATTCACCAATTTGCTATTTCCCTCTATTAGGATTGTGCTTGAGTATTTTAATATCTACATTATCTTGTTGGTGGTTTGTGTTAGCATCAAGGTCACTAGTGCCCAAAGTTGTGCCTATACCATCCCCATCTTCACCAATATGACTCCCATCATCTGCTTGTGTGTTATCAAGGTTATATTCTTCATGATGCATTAGAGAGGGTTCTTTTTCTATTTTTGGTGTGGCCTCCTTTTGTTCCTTAAGGGATGGTTCCCTCTTAGGTTGTAATTTAGGGGTGACCATTGTCTATTCAAATTCCATAGCTTTTGGCATATAATTATGTTATTTTGAAGGAACATATGTTTGTGTGGTGGAATTAAGGCCTTATTATTTTTGACCTATAATCACCCCATGATCTCATGATGGAGAAGGGGTAGTCCTTTTCCACTTTGGTTGTTCATGTTAAGTGATTTAAGTGTCATCATGCCATGACCTCTTCTCCTTATGATATCTTCTAATCTATGGTTAGGGTGGAATGGTTTCTTTCCTAAGATCACTACCCCCAATGTCTTCTTCTTTGGCTTAAATATATAATAAAACAAATTAACTCTGTCCTTGACCAAGATCTGACGTGCTTTAATATCAGTATTATCTGATCCTTATTTTTATTTATAAGATTTATTATATGGATATACATATAATTGGTGAAGAGCATTAGACTCTATTTTAATATTATCAGCATCAATTTTCACAGGGCACACATCATATATATTATTTACAAAATTCATGAAATAACTAGTCATGAAGGTATAAGGTAGCTTGAGCCACGTAGATCAATCATTTATAGGGTCAATTTGCAGGCATGCTAATCAATAGTGTTGCTTTACTACAAAATGAGCTTGATCCCCCATCTATGTAGGTAGTTCTTTAGGGACATGGCTCTCATTCCTAAAGGCTTCCTTCATTCCATCAAACCAACCCTTCATTCTTAAATTGTAGGAGAGGGTAATGGGTTAGAGTAGGGTAACAATTTGAACTACTCATTAGAGACTTGATCTTAAGTGGGTAGGTCCACTTCAACTCATCATTGATTTATTATAGCACACCGATCTCATCAAATACCAATAATAAAATAATTTCACCCTAATCAAGCATTTGATTTAGTAGGTGATGGGCCTTTTTTTCATGTGCAATGATCTGATCAATAAAATACTGGTAACAATTATACTTAATCCCTTGGGCCATTTGGTTGGATACATAAAGGTGTACCATATTAACTTACTTCCATATATCAACTCCTCCAAAATTAGTCATGGACAAATGCACAACTAACTAAATTTCAAGATCCTATAGAATAGATATGTACATGGCATGGACCTACTTCTTATATTCTAGCACCACCACCATTTTATCAATTTCTTCTTGGTCCTCTAGGCCCCCATTAAGTTTAGCACCTAAACATTGTAAACATGTGACCTTGCTAATTATATGGGTAGTGATCCTCATTTTGTGCCCTGTGAATTAAAATTATTCCTCATAGATATGAAAGATAAGGAATCTCATGACCTTCGTGGGCTTCCTAAAATAAGGTAAGTTAAAGATCTATAACATTATAGCATCATTGAGAAGATTGAAAATTATAAGATCATAAATGATCTCATTCCTATTGTTTTGGCACTCAAACCTATAATCATGTTGTAATTCTATCTTATTCCTGGGGTTTTTAATGATTATAATCAAATAATTGATAGGTTGACACCTTAGACTCTAAATTCTCAGTGTGAAACACTAACTTAGGGTATTACATTTCTTTGACCAATATGGGGGGTGGGGGAGGTGATATGGTTTTATTATTTGCCTCACACATCATCTTCAATTACTTAATGTACATTCCCTCTATGTGTTTCCAAGTTTTAAATTTGTGGACCAAATTCAGTAAGTAATTCATCTCTTATCAAAACTATTTGTCTCTATGCACCCTCAAAATTTTCTTCTTCACAGATCATATAAAAATGTTTACTTATATGGGCCTTATTTTTTAGCTACATCACCCTCCAAGGAGCCTAAATGTTGAGGCATGAACATCTAATACTCCTAAAAGAATACATTTTTATTGTTTTTAACTCCATTGGATTTCTTACTTCAAGGTCCTCTAATGGTAGATGTTGACACATACAACCTGTAATTCTTTCAACCATGTTTCTCTAATCACTACTTCACCAATCTCTATGTTCACGTTAATCGCTTTACTTTACAACTATAAATTTGTTTTTGAAATTGATGAATGTTCCTTCTGATATCTTGAAAATGCTTTGCTTGGCTTTGTAAATTTAAGAATTTACAATAGTAAAGTGTTAAAATGAAGACTTGTTAACATTTTATAGCTTCAAGGGATAGCCCATATTTACTTCTCCATGACTTCATCCATCATTCACTCATTAATTCTTCTAAAAGTATTGCCATGACATCCATTTTGTGTGCTTAACATTACACTATTTACTTTATCACATTTTAATGCATACTTCCCATCCCACACTTTTTTGTATTATACAACAACTATAAAAAGAATTTAAAAGTTTCTCTTTCTAAGGTGGTAACCTAATTTTTCCATATTAATCCCTTCATAATGGTTACATGCTACATCTTGTATATCTTCTTATCTTTAAGTGTAATCACTTGTATTCCCCTTTACCTCACACATTTACTTCCAACATTTCCTTCATGCTTTTTAGCTTTACTTCATTCACATTTATCCCACACTAAAATATCTCCATAGTCCTCCACGACATGATAAATAAAATAAGAGATAACCAAGTGCTGATCTAAACCTAATACACAAATAATTCCACGGTTTATTCAAAAACATACCAAAATCCTAAACTAATCTAGTGGCATATGCCTTATTAACAAAATGGAAGTATCAATTAGAATGGTAGGGTTGAATGCAACTACCATTGAAATGGCCTAGAAGGAACTGGCCATATAACCTCTTTAACTTGCACGTGCTTATGGGACTTATGTTATGAATGATTAATGGACCATCCCAATAGATGTGAAGTTTTCTTGAATGACACACAAACATAGAGTCATATACTAACACATGAATTCTAGGATAAAAAGTATTATTCTTGAGATGTCTATCATGCCAATATTTATATTTCTCCTCTCCTTGAATCTAATGCATCAGAAAATGTGTTTTATTCAGCTATAGTAAAACATCTAGGTGCACTTTCAAAGATTACTCATTTTCCAACCAACCAACATGTGCAATATGTAAATAAGGTAGAAGGAACTCAACTGAGAGAACTAATTTAGTACTAAATACAAGGTTAAATGGATTACTCTTATTAAACCATTTATACGTGGTTTGATATGCCTATAATACTACAAAAAATTGATCATCCTAGTCATTATGACCAATATTATAAATCTTCATCAATGTATGACCCAATATTTCATATTAAAAACTTTAACTATACCATTGATCTAAGGGTAATATGGTGTAGCCTTGTGGTGAATGATCATGAACTTGACCAAAATAATGCATATTGTCTCATTAAGGAAATGAGTTCCATGATCACTAGTTAAACATAAAGGACATCCATACCTTGTGATGATATTATCTTAAAGAAACCTAATGGTAGTTGTATCAGTATAATCCTAGCTAGGCACTACTTTAGTGTAATGAGTGAGGTAGTTAGTGGAAATAATGATATTATATCTACCAGTATGCCTCATCACATGACTAATGGGCCCTACAAAATCAAAAACCCATTTTTCAAAGGGTTCATGAGAAAGTATCAAATGAAGGGGCATAACATCCCTCTAGTTGGGTTCACCAATGCATCGATAGATATCATATTGGCATGTGTAAGCTTTGGAATCCTTAAATAAAATGGGCCACCACAACCCTACTAATATAACCTTTCACATTGTAACATCACTAGTATAATGTCCTCTAGAGACACCTTCATGAACCTCCTAAAGAACATTAGTGAACTCATGTTTCATCACAAATATTCATAATAATTCATCCCATCCAAGTTTATAGAGGTCACTTCCACTAGTTGGAAAGGAGTGACATAGATAACTAATTATTTTCTCTCAAGTGTTGAGGTGGGTTGGTGTTGAACCTATGTTAAATAAAGCTATGATATCTTTCAATTCTTCAAGTATGTGTAGGACTCGATACAATTATACATCAGGTAAGTCATCCTCGATGGAACTCACCTATTCACCATATTTAATAGACAATAATGATCTAGTCCATAATTAGTCTTACCTAGTTTCACCTTCACAAAAAATTAAAATTATTGAAAAATAACAATCCATAAATAAATGCACCTATGTAACACTATATTATTCATGAGGTATTTAAGTGATTCATGATCTATAAATAAAGTGAACAAGATGGCCAAAAAATATTAGTGAAACTTATAGAGCACATATACCATGGACAAGGCTTCACATTCTATACTTGAGTAATTATGTTCAATTGGAATGAGCTTCTAACTAACAAATTAGATAGGATGATCAAGACTTTCCTCACTAGGTTGTGCAAGGATAACACCCACAACCATACCTGAAGTGTTAACATGTACATGAAATGGATTTGTTTGATGTAGAAACTATAGAATGGGTAGAGTGATTAGCTTTTACTTAAGTGATATGAATGACTACTAGTGATTATGTGTCCATAAGAATTGACCATTCTATTTAAGTAGTTACTCCAATAGCACTAAAATATTAGCATATTCCTGAATAAATTTATGATAGTACCCCTATATCCTAGGGAGGCATAGACCTCACATTGGTGGTCAGCATTCAAAGGTTAAAAATGACTCCAATATTAGCCAGATCTACCAATAGTCCATCATGACAAATAAAGTGACCCAAAAACAATATGAAAGGATTAGTAAAGACATACTTCTTTAGATTCAATGAAATCTAAAGTTAATGGAAATACTCAAGCATGAGGTGAATATGAGTACAATGATCATGCACTAAAGCATAGATGGTCCAATCATCCAAGTATACTTGAAGGAACTTGTGAATAAAATCCTTAAAAACTTCTACCACAACATGTGAGAACATAAACAAAGCATTCTTTAGACTAAAAGGCATCACATTGTAGGTGAAATAAACCCATTAAGTTATAAAGGTGGTCTTTTTTTTATCCTATTCTATGATTTGGATCTAATGATCACCATAAAAACCATTGGTGAAGGAGTAAATATCACACCCAACAACTCATAAAATTTACTAATTGGAAAAGGGTTAGTTACGCAAGCAACATTGAGTAGCCTATAGTCTACACAAATATGAATGCATCCATCCTTATTCATACTAATCACTATGGGACTCACCCATTCAATTTCCTCAATATACATGTTTAATCTAGCATGTAACATACTATCAATCTCCTCTTTAACTTGAGCATGTAGTAGAGGATTAGTTTGATAGGGTCTTTTTATAACTAGTCAAATACCTTCAACTAACTTGATGTGAATCTTTCCCAATAAAAGATTCACTCCCTTCATCTTTGTGTAATTACTTGGGAATTTTTTTTAATATTCTTATAAAAGTTTAAAAATCTTGGTGACCTTAGTTCAAACCAATAAATCCCCATATTGGTCATCTTAGGTTCATCCTCGATTCTAATATTATATTGAACCATATGAAGTGGCTCATAATATGGTTTTTGGTTAGTCTTTATGTTGTCTATAACATTGCACACCCTAGATTCAATATGCAAAGCTAAGTGGTCAAGGGACAAATCTTGTGGGTCAGAACTAGTACCTTCTTCAACTTGGTATACAACATTCTACTTTACATTTTGTATTTATTTCCTTAGTACATGGTTTAGTTAAGATTCAATCTATAAATAAGATGGTGCAAGAGTATCAAATTATTGAAAGATGGACAAGTTATCCTCACATGTAGCATGTATATGTTGTATGTTATCTTCAACCGATATTGGATCACCTATAATAGCTTGATGGATCACTTACAGAGACAGGTGTAAATCCATGTGAGTGAATGAGTAAGAGAGTGATAAAACCAAATTAATTTTAATGTTACTCCATGAATTCTATGTCTAGATTCTATTCTAGATGAATGTACCATGCTCCAGCCTAGGTGCATAGAGTATCATAAAATGCATGAACCCATAAATATTTAGGAAAATATGTCTCATCAACATTCCAAAAGTTTTCATAGGCCTTTAGATGGGTTTATATGGAATTAACACCATCATAACTTAGAGTAACATAACCACAATTATCATGATGTAAATTCTAGTGTATAAAAATGTGCATTTGGTCATATGTGAGAAAATTATGATAGTGAGTTTCCCACCATTGAGTAACTATAATTTAAAGAAAATGAATAAGTGATCACATACATTCATCTTAAAACACATAAAAAGTTTCCAACTACTACACATACTATCAAACCTCCATTTGACCCTAAAACCTAGGAACTTAATCTATCTAAAGGGATGGCCCATCCATTAAATGTCCACCAATATGGTGAAAAAACTTATGATGCTTAATCAAATTTCATGGAACATCCTCCTGACTACCAAATATACCAAAAATTTATCTCATAATATCATATTCTTTGTGAGCCTAATGTTTTTAGGCATTAATGGTAGTGTCAGAAATGGATTGTGCATCTGCCCACTACAATATACCATCCAGACTAGAATCAAGATGCTCAGTGCCCTGAGATGGGACATTATAGATATGATTGAGATCTTCCTCGACATTAACTAGTCAAATAAAAGGAGGTCCCTAAACATTGTTTATGGGAATCATGACACACTGATCAACATTTCAAAATTGATGTAGCACTTTATGAAATCAAATCAATGTTTTTTGCATAACACCAAGAATGACCCAAAAGATCTAGAAAATCATTAGCTCCACCAAACTCAATTACTTTAATGTTATCCTTAAATTGACACCTAAAATGTCAATGGTGGCATCCTTAATAACTCGTATGGGTAGTGTATGAGTTTTATTATCCATGAACAATACATGTGTATAAGGCTACAAAGGAGGGCTCATAATCTTTATCCAAGCATCCTTGGTTATTACATTTACCTCTATGCTTATGTCTATTGGTATATCTTTAATGATCCAACCATCAATAGAGGCATTTAATCATATTTATTTATTGCACTTTGTACTAGGTTGGACATGAATCTCTTGTTACCGTGTATGGTTCAATTGACAATTTTCCATAGGCTTTAGTGCTTGATGACTCAATTAATTCCTTAAAAAGGGAAGATGTATTCATTAAGAGGTCATTTACACAATTAATGAAACTCATTACACATCGAGTCTTGGAGAACCAAGGCTTTCTACATGTCAATGTGGATAGTAACATCTCTATCCTTAAGGAACTAAATTTCACCTTGCAGTTCCCATGCCAAAGTCATTATTTCTTACAATACTTCTTTTTGTTTTTGAGCATCTAGGTAGTGATTCACATGAGGATCTTACCATTAAACCTTATTAATGGGTGGATTTGAAATGGACTAGGAAGGAGCACCACTTCATATAGTAATATTTACCTTAGGACCATTTAGAGTGGTAAGGCACAATCTCTATTTAGTAGTTGGAGCTTTTTAAATTCATATCATCCTAAAACCTTCTCATTCCACTCATTGGTGATGATAACATCTAAGTATAGGCATTCTTCCATATGATGCTTGTTCTTACAAAACTCATAGGTTTGATAGACTAGGTAGTCACATTAGTAACGCTCTAGATATTTACACTTGTAGTAGGTTCTAGGCATAAAAGGACCACCTCCACATCCATGACCATGACCTCTATATGATCAACCTCCACCATTTTCTTGGTTGTTGGCTACATAGGTATGGTTAATACCTTGTATGTACGCCTTATTAATCTCACTGATAAGTCAGCAATAATTTGTATCATGTGTATATGCATCAGATATTTTACATTATGATGATACTTTAGATTGAATAGTACACTTAAGCAAGTCTAAATGTCTCACATCATGGTCTTCTCAGCATATTTCATAGGACTACTTTACCACTACATGAATACTCTTCCTAGGATAATTATTTATGTTATGACCTTACACTTCATAGTCAAAACAACATAAACTATTGTGAGTATCTTGAGTATTGTTTGTAGTGAGATTCTCCAACTAAGATGTCATAGTAGTAATCTAAGATTCCATAAAGGGACTCTTCAAACAACCTCAATGTTAAAGGAAACTTCAATTACCTCATGTAGATTCTTTAAGGTCTTCTAGAATAATGTGCATAGAAAAGGAAGTAACAAACTTCATATAAACCACTAGGCACGTTGTGTTGTGTTTATCTCAAATGATAAATTGGAAATAAGCATTTTAAAATGTGCAACATATTCATGCACACTCTCAATGAGTTCTTGTTTAATATCTTTCAAGGCAAAAATACTATGTTGTTCAAACTATATAATGTCAAATTCTTAAAGAAAATTTGCCTTCAACTATTTGTAGTTTACCACTACTTGTTATGGATCAAACTTCTAGTACCATTGATACACGTGGTCTAAAAAGATAATGGAAATTGAGTTGCCTTCTTTTTAGTATAAGTAATGACTCATGCCCACCAAATGAGTTCAAACTTATGAACATGTTCTACTACATTTTTAACACAATGATATTTAGTTAGATAAAGTGTCATTTCATAATAGACTATAGTTAGACTGGCATTGGAAATGGATCCTATTTTGACACAACTCTAGTCCCTCCTGGACCCTATGGGGGAGGTCCATTAATAACTCCTATACCAATTCCAATACCACCTCTTGTGCCTCCTATGGAAATAAAAACACCTTATACGTTGGGCATAGAAGTAGGTTGATTAAGTGTTGATGGATCTGTACTCTTACCACTAGCTATATTTAGTCCACCAGGCATTCTAAAGTGACCTATAGGTTGAATTATAATGGAAAATAAATGAATAACAAACTACTATCTTGGTCTTATACTTCAAAAGTATCTTCTATAGGTTTATACTCTGACTCCACACTATTTGTGTTTGAATTTCTTAAAATAATGTTGTCTAACTCAAATACATGCACATGCACTATGGATGGGGAATTGGGCCTATCTAGAATGGGTTCTAAAATCACCAATACTTGACTTGTTTCTTTTACATGTATGTATGTTGATGTAAGCTATAGTACTATGGTTAGGGAGTCCTCCTTATTCCTTTATTTGGCCCTATAGATCCTTGTAGCACTTCCAAAGTCCTCCCATTCCCTCCCTAGATTGCTTCCAACCATATCTCTTCACCTGTCCTCATCATTATTTAAAATTTCACAACTCTTGCTAACTATATACCATGTTGAACCAACAATCTTATATCAATATGTACCCCTTAATTTTCACACCAACTACACAACTCACACAAAGGAGAGTTTAGCCATCTATGTGGAAATTTTCAAGTCTTTAATCAGCTATAATATTCTTAATTTATAACACAAACTGCCTAAGATACCTTTTGCATGGCCCCCAAAGGAAGTTAAACTAAAATTCCTCTAGATAAGAGTACATAGAGACCGTGTATTCTAGAATATAACTATTAAGTGTTCCTTGCCACCAAATGTCCATTGTACATATCCATGGCATTCCTAATCTTTCCAAGGCCAAATGATTCTTTACTAAGTAAGATACCTTCCATCCTTAATTCCTTGAATGGTCTTGTATGTATGCCAAAAATAAGGATGCAAGTGGATGATAAATTATACAAAGGAATATTCATAGAGTGAATCATAAAGGTTTTTTTTTACCCATACACATGTAAAAACTCTTGGTTCAAGATTCTAAAGCAAAAAATTATACTCTATGGTAGTAACCCAACATTTGAAATTCTCTAGACAATCATTCAATAATTTTCACACCATCATGCAAACAATTTCAACAGGTATCAACAATGGAACCAAAATGTTGGGTTCTTTTCCTAGTCATGTATCTAAGAGAACAAGAGTTACAATGAGCTAGTCTACTAACATACCACATGAGAAAGGTTCTAGTGTGCTCACCTGAAGCACGTAACATAAGACTAACTCCTATTAGTTTCATCATGCGATAGTGTACTCATTTATTTTATTAAGTTAGGATGCTTGAAAATGCACTTTTTTCTAAATTCATACTTAGTTCCATGTCTAACTCTTGACTATTCATTCCATATTTAACTAATCACAAAAATTTAAGATGGGCATAAACTAAGAATAAAATAGTAATAATTATATTGTATTTATAATTAGATTACATAAGGTAGTTTATCAACACAAAAACTACCTCTCATTTCATACATAAGTCATATCCATAATTATGATGGCTCAAGATTATAATTATCAACCAATATTAAGCAAAGTTAGGGGTTATTTATACATAGTTCTACCCCAACCATTTATTTATATGATTAATTACATAGAGATGACTCACCAAAGATCATTAATAGGAATGAGTCATGGGAATCTATTTCATTTAATTCCTATTGACTCAGGCCTAACTACCCCTATATGTTCTCTCTATGTTGGATATTCATTATCATGTGCCTATCTTCTCACATAATGGTGTTATATTCATGTTTGACTATTCTTCTCCAACATCCATGTGAACCATTCCCTAACCCTCTCCACTTTCCATACCCTTACCCAAGTATTTTTCTAATATATGAGTCTTACATTTTTTATTCCTCCATATTTCATGTATCATTTTTATTTGTAACTTACCTCTCCTGCACCATGGTCTTTTGTGCCTAAGCTTCCTTCTATGATATTACCTTTAAAAATTACTTAGGATATATAGATACAAAATTTAAGGCATAATAAAATGATATAAAGAAACCCCTAATATACCCAAATAAACATGAATGGGTTTAGATGAAATAAATTCCAATTATGTTTTATATTAAGAACTCAACATTCATCCAAATGAAAGGATTCAATGAAGGAAATGGAAATCAATTTTACTAAACCCACTTAGCCAAATAAATGGATTAAAATATGCACATACAAGACATCTACAACCATGATAAATCTATTTTATTCACAAGATAAAATATATGTTATAGATAAGTCGTATTTACTCATCTGAAGTTTGCTAGAGCCAATCAATACTCACACAATGATCATGTATAACCATATAAATTATTATATTGGATGTTTTACTATAATATATAAATAAATATCCTTTAAAATGATCTTTAATCAATCTTAAACAAAATAACAAGTGATCTAAACTATTGCTAAGTTTCCAACTAATTGTACAAGAGTCATAATAACCATGATTGCATCAAAGGACATTTTGGTTTGTTTTAAATTAGTTATGGAAGAGAGTTACTATGGATAAATAAATAAATTTAATGATCCATATAGTATATGTATAAACTCCATTGTTTATTCCATTTCAAAAATTTATCAATAACTCCCATCACTCAAAAGTCCATTTAAAATATTAGTTTTAACCTAGAAATTAGGTCAAGGAAATATTGGATCAATTTTTTATCTTTATGTTTCGTGGGTTCTTCCAACTATTAACAACAATGTAAATGGATTATATAATTCAATACAAATTAATTATTTTACCCTATTTCATCTTACACAACCCTATTAAAAAAGCATTTATTTTTTCACTACCTAGAAAAGGTGACAATTCATAGTTATGATTCAATCAAAACAAAATATGTTAAGTCATTATTGATTCTAAGATTAATTTCTCAACCATTATAACAAGTAGAAAAACTACCCATAAGATGATGTTTTTAGAAAAAATCAAAATCATATACCTTCCCCTTTTTATCACCTATAAAATCATTTTGATTTAAGTAAAATTAAATATGGCAAAAACTATAAACTTATGATTCACAAAAACCCTAGTGTATTTCTTTTGAAATTAAAATGTCTAGATCCCCAAACCTTACATTACTTTCATTGCCTCTACTTTCATGCATCTCCCCTTTTATCCTTATTTTTCCCATTATTTTAATACATTTTTCTCCATTGTTTTCTCAACATAACTCCACTCTACATTAATAATTTACTCACAGTCTACCCACAAACTATGACTTGAAATTTGCTTGGAAAAAACCACTAAGGTTTTCCTAGCATGAATATAAATAGAACTTGACTTTCATGCCCAAAACATTACCTTGTTTGCTTTCTAGAAAAACCCATTTTTTAAAAAAAATCCTTGACCACTAAAAGAGTCCTAATTAGTTTTACTACCAAAATTTTATTTAAACAATGCCACATTTTTTCCCACCTTTTCTTATGTTATGCATGCTATGAATAGCGATTGTTTAATAAACAAAAACCACCAAGTCCTAAGCTATGTTTACCACTGAAGGTGGTTAGGATTAATTATAAAATGAGGTCTTATGGCCAAAACCATTACATCATTTTTTCAGTTCAAGCAATAGTTTTTTTATCTCACAACCTCTATGAACTAGAACACTATTATCATACTTGTTCTTTGATTTTCATGTTGATCATAAAGGTAGAACTAAGATTCATCTATATAGATGATTTTGAGCATAGAAATAACTATGGCATATAAATTTTTAGTAATAAATAAATAGTCACTCAACAAGGATAAATCAACCCATAATGTCATAATAATGCTCATTCTAACTGTTAAATTATCATTGATATTTATTTATTAAGCTACATAAAATAACCAAAAATAATAAATCAATCATAGAAAGCACTAAACCACAAGAAAGAACACATCAAAAAGTAAACACAATTTTGCATGCCATGTAATCACTATAAAAAGGCATTTTTTGTGTATGTGACATGTTCTCAAAATGTTATATTTACCCCCTATTGTAGCCATCTGCTATCCTCTCCCCAATGATACTCTCCCTCTAAATTCTAAATGAGAGTGGGGTTTGACCTAGATCCACCTCAATAAAAACATTGTAGTTTGTATGAGCTTAAATAAGATAAATTAAATATTCATAATATGCATAAAGTGAACTACTAAATAATAAATCAAAAAATGTTAATGAAATCATCTCAACATAATATTTCAAAAACAAAATAGTATAATATACCCATATATATGTAAAAATGTATTCAAATCATATTAATCTATGAAAGAAATAGAACAAATATTTATCCAAGAAGCATATGTCTAAATATACTAACATAATTATAAAAATAACTAATCAATAGTTTATTCAAAAAATTTAATATTAAAGTAGTTTATGAAGAGTAGGATAGGATGTAACAATATATAACTAGTTTTTCAACACCGATGTGCATGTTCCCAACCCTTTGCCCCTACTAGATACTATTCAAGTCACAACCATGAACCCATTCCCATTATTCACCCATAAATTATCACTACATGAAAAGGTAAGGATACACAACCTATCCTTCCATATATTGATATCTAATAAGTTACTCCCAAACCTAAACTGGTGATCAAAGGTAAAGTATATGATCTTGTTGACCAACTGATCAATACGCATGCTAGGATTTTAATTGTCAAGATTTTAAAACAATCTGTTATCTATAAGGATGTCATATATGAAGCATTGTATGAAACACAAGTACCAAGTGATAGAGAACCAACTTACTTTGTATATATTATGTAAGATATCAAAAACAAACCAAATTTCATTACCTTTGATCCAAAATATCTACCATACCAAGATTTACCTTTATCCATACAAGTGAATATGCATAAAAAGGGAATAAAAGGGTGCTAGTTGATAATGGATCTAGTCTAAATATTTACAACACAAAATTATTAAATACTATGGGTATTATCACCAATCTTCTTCAAAATTAAGAAATGCATATCAAAAGATTTGATAATTCGTGTAGCCCTCCAATTGACCAAATCATATTATATGTGACATTGGGACCAAATTTGGTTCCAACTACCTTCAAAGTAATGTCTCAATCATTGAATTATAACTTAATCTTGGGTAGACCTTGGATACACACAATGGAGGTTATACCATTTACATTACATCAATGTGTCAAATACATACATGATGGGTCATTATTGACAATGTCTGTCGATCATGAGCCTTTCAAAAAATTTCAAATGTTACATTCCAACATGGAAGAGGTTCCAAAACTCATACCACCAAATAAATACATTCTACTTGAAATCATACCAATTTATGAGATGGGAGAATAAATAAAAACAATGCATATACTTGAATATGATTATAAGGCACTAATTACTTAGGTGCACATGGATACCCAAGTAGAACAAGAACCATTATCAAAGGATCTAATGATACCAAAATAATAATAAAATCCAACATTTGAGCTTCATTTATTGGTTAACACTGAGCAACAAGATGGCAAATTTTCATATTATTATGATAGTTATGATGAACCTCCTCATACTAACAGATGAATAATTAAAAAAACTAGATCCACTTGAGCATATTCCACATAACCTATTCACACCTATAGGTCTTGGTACACATAAGTTAAATTCATCACTAGAGGATACAAAGGAACACTTAGATAAGGGTAAGGAAAAATTATCATATGAACATGTAAATTATTGTTATTTAATTAATTCCTATTTCCTACAAACATTGAGTCATACTTATAAGGGAAAAATTCACATACATCATGTCAATAACATGGAGTCTTCACATAAGCCTTTGTATGAGATTTTATAGTTCACAAAAAAAAATGCTCTATAGTCAATACTTTCTATGATAATTGAGCATAAGATTATATCTTTACCTCCTAACAAACATAGGCTAGGGAACATACGTATCCAAATAGGTGGATCACCATATTATACTTATCATAGGATCACTAGCCATGATACATATCATTGTGGGATATATTACAACGAAAAATTCAAAATTACAAACATGATGGTTGTATGCAAATTATACTCCAGCAACGAAAAAGACCTCCAATGCTAGATATTTCAAAAGACAAGGATACAATGAGGCATGATCTGAAACATCCTAGACAGGAATATTTAACTATTGCTACAAATATTTATGGAATTTATTGTTTACACCTTAATATTAATACAAATAATCAAGAAACAATTTGTATTGTAGCATGTTTTCAATAGTTGAGCCATGATATATGAGTTACAATACTTCCCACTTTTTTATAAATTCCCTTGGATACATTATGCCACCAATAACATGAAAACCAAAGGTGGTTGATACACCAATATGGGTAAAAAAATAGAGACCAGATTTAACTTTTCAATTTGGGAAACAATGGTTGGAATATTTGAAAGCAATTACCAATAAAACAAATATGTGTTTTGTTTACTAATTTGAAAATAAATAAGATTGCAATTTCACATGATGGATTTGATTATAAACCCATAGCAAAAATTTACAATAATAGATTACTAGAGAACATTGAAACATTGGAAATAAGCAAACATAAGAGGTTTTGGAAATTAAATGACCCACCCCTTGATCGCTTGGTCCCTAGGCTAGAAGAGTTACAAATCTAATCAACATCCATAAAATATAAAAAAATTCAAATAACTTAAAAATAAAAATAAAAATATATACAACATTCCCAAATTTTATTATCTCTTTGGCATATATGTTATTTCATTTATGTTATTAGATAGCATATCATTTCATTTATATATAATTATGTGTTTCATGTATCTTTAAGTGTGATACAAACATACATAGAGACAGGATCTATGCACTTCCATATGTTGGACCTTTATTCTACTCATGTTGTATAGTATGTTTTGGGAATCTATTTATTTGATCATGATTGATATACATTTCATATCCTTTTATGATAATTCTTACATTATCATGTTTGAGCTTATATGCTAACACTTACATAGGTCTATATCCATGCTCATATATTTCATTGTGTTCTTGATATGCCATACTACATAACATTCTCTCTCTCTCTCTCTCTCCTCTCTCTCTCTCCTCTCCTCACTCTCTCTCTCTCTCTCTCTCTCTCCTCCTCTCTCTCTCTCTCTCTCCCTCTCTCTCTCTCTCTCTCTCCTCTCTCTCTCTCTCTCTCTCTCTCTCTCTCTCTCACACACACACACACACACACACACATATAGGGACTAGTAAAATATGCTTATGTTGGTTGTTTATGCTTCATATATTTTTCACTTACTTGAGTGTGTTACATTGATTGTTATTTTCTTCTCTATGGAAATTTTGAATGTGTTCCTTCCCTGTTGGCCCATGTGCCATTTTATGCTGATTGGACATTTGAATTTGTCATTCCATGTTGATTGTAAATTTAAATATACCATTCACTTCGATCATGTGACATTTGAACATGCCATTTGTAATAGGTCTCCTTGTATCATTATTTTCCATTACATTGATTTCTCTTGTGTGTGATTAATTATTTGTTGATCTTGTATTATAAACTCTCTATACATTTCCATGATCTACATCATGCATCTCAGCACTTTATGTGATCACATACTGCAAGCTTCATTGATATATCTATTTCAAAATGTTATCCCTATATGCTACATGATATTTAAAATAGATTTTAAACTACCTTATCCTTTTGGTAAGGTACCTTCTAGATTTATATTTCCCTCATCTTAAAATGGGGGTAATGTCATAGAAGCTCGACCTCCACATTTTCACAATTTTCAGATTACAGTGGGGGCATGTCATAAAAATATGACCTCCACACTTATATGCATTCTTAAAATTTACATATTTTAGTGTGGGAATGTCATAAACACATGAACTCCACACTTATACACCTACTCGTTATCTCTATAATTTGGTGGCAGAATTTCATAAAATCATGATCTCAACACTTTCACAATCTCTAGTTCAATTCCATGATTTTAGATATACACTTAGATCAAAATTATATAGATAACATAGATTTGAAATATACTTTTTATATTTTTTAAATATATACTCTAGGTTATACATATAATAGGTGCATATTCCATGCTATTACACCAATTTTTTTTAAAATTACAAATTATACCACTGACCAAGATGTACTAATTACACCAAGATGTATTGTTATCAAGTCTCTTTGGCTACAACAGTTGGTTCATTTTATAGGTTGAAGTGATTAAATAATTAAACTTCATAAAATTTATACATTAGAGTGATTAAATAATCCAATTTCACCAAATTTATAAGATGACTTACCCTCACCAGATTACATATTCACACTTGGAGTTATGTGACTGAGATATAATGATCTCAATAACCATGTCACAACTCATCCTTACACCAAATTGGTGGCATAATACCTTCCTATCTCCCTCTTTAAATTCTCCAAGGTTTAAAGTATGAACCTCTTCTAACTCCAATGCTTTATAAGGAAGCATATTTACCAAATCAAAGCATCAAGAGGCAACATGGTTGTGTCAACATAGAGGTGTACTCCTTTCTTGTTATCTTTCCTATAAAACATTTTAATTATTTCAAATTTTAAATTATATGCATTGATTTATGTTTTAATATTTTTTTTGCTATAGGTTATACACTATCAAATCACTCAAACAAGGATCAAGTAAAGTAAAGGTGTGTTATACACACCCAAGTATGCATTCATTTATTTTAACCTAGTGATTTCATTATTATATATTACTAGATTAAAGGGGAAAATGTAGGTACTAAAACTAAATAGTTATAACATCTCAATATTTTACATTTGAAAAATATCATTCAAGGCTCTACCCTTTAGTTATTTACCTCCCTGCTAATGAAAGGCTTGCATTGGCTATCTCACTGTGCTTAAATGCTTATCTCTTAGTTTAATCCATATCATTCTAATGAGCTAGGTCTCTTCTACTACAAATAAAGCTTAAAACCTAATAAAAATCATTCATTATTAGTTTCAAATCCATACCTATTTTATAGTCTTATTGACACTACTAGCCATAGATGGACACTACACTGATTGTAGTGTCTAGATCCTTATCTAGTGTCTGGTAGCCAAAAGTCATCCAAATTTCAAAATATTTGAAACCTATGGATCAGCCTATATGTCTTATTGAACTCTCCCATGAGATATTTCCAAAAGGTGTGGTATAAATACAATTATAAGACTTATCATTCCTCATCTATTAAAATACTAATCAAACACTACTAAATTTAAATAAACCAACTGCACAAGCACTCAATTCTACCCTATTCATCCTTATTTTCATATCAAGCATAGGAGTACTCATATTATAGGTCAAAAGTATTCAAATAATAATTCAAGGTTGATATTTATCAAATTAAAAGATAGATCACTGCATGCATTTTAATATATAACTACATAAATTTGAGTCCATCCTTGGGGTATTGTCTATTTAGGCAGTGCTCATTAATATATGGGTCTTTGGGGTAAATTGACACTATGAGCCTTGTTGACCAAATTTTAACCTCAAGACAAAATTGGTCACCCCATCTAAATTAAAACATTCATAGTATTTTCATGTGGTCTTGTCATGCCTTATAAGGTCCCTAAAGGTCTTCATTAAACCTTATTAGCATTATTTAAATTTAGTTTGGAGAATTTAAGGTACTATCATATTTAGGTCATATAGTGGTCTAGGCATGTCATGGAGAGATAAGGTATTTTCAAGTGGTGTCATAGGTGATTAGGATTTTATCAAAGTAATTTTATGTTTTAATCACCTTGTCATAACATTTCATTATGTTTTGGAAACTTTAATGTTCACGTGTGGTCTTAAAGGTGATGAAAATGCATGACAAGTTGATTTTTGGCTAACATTTTTGTATGCAAAATTCCTCAAAGAGATAAATACAGACCACACACCTTATAAAGAGCTTGGATCAGTTACAAAACTACCATACCTATCAGCTTGTTGAATAAAAGTCTCATTCTTGAGTTTCAATGCCATCTTGAGGAGTTAAGGAAGTTTTATGAAATTCTTGAATTCAATTGTAAGTGAAAAGAGTTTCATAACATCTATTAAGATTCCAAAGGTTATAAACAATCTTGGGAAGAAGTTTGGACTCGCACAATTGTATAAAATCATCTCTCTCATCCATCACTCCATCCACAAGCTGGTGAAGGCCAAATTCAATTAGATCGTATAGGTTGTATAGGTAGATTTTTGATGTAATATTTTTTCCAAACTTTTGAACACCTATGGGATTATAATTTGTGGTAGTTTTTCAGATTTTTGTCTTTATATTTATGAACAATCACTAATATCCAGACTAGTTTTTGAAATATCAAATCCTAATAGACTAAATTTGGAGTAAATCTAGAAAAAAGTATGAATTCATGGCTAAGTGAAACAAAATAGAATGATTTATAAGATGACATACATCACACACATTCACTCATCATGGTGGCATGTGTGGATGGTCCTTTGGCAAGAAAAGTATCTCTTATGCATAGTTTGAGGTGACTAGTAACTTATTTATGTTTCTAAGTTTTACAGGTGGTCTGATACATCTAATTTAATATTCATGGTATCATAACATCCTTCCCAATCCATAAATGTATTTTTGACTAGTCAAACATTATATACTAGTTTCAAATGGTCACATATCTCCATTCACATTGTGGACTATGTATGTGTGCCTCCATGTAATTGGGTGATTTGAATGGTTTGAATATGAATTTTTAAGGATATTGAGAGTTGTGTTTGTTTGGTATAATGTTTTTATGTATCAAATAATGGCCTTTTAGTCTTAATAGTCACTTTTGTACTTTTCATCTTCTTAATACAAGATTGTAGACCTACAGGTCTATAGACTTGTAGGTCTACAAATCCAAGAGAAATTAATGTTGTCAATGATAATGAAATTTGACCAAGAATAAGGTTATGGTAATTATTAAAGTTGAGAAGGGGTATGGACTAGTGAAGGCCTCCAAGCATTTGAAATCATTGAAATATGAAGACTGAGCTAACATGACTGCTCTTAAGAGATACCTATTGGACTGCATGTGTGAACAAGTGAAGCATGGTGATGGGATGTATTAAATATGATAATGAAGTTGGTAATATATTAGGTATGAACTAGAATTAAAATAGGTTTTAATAACCATAGGTGTCATGGTGTAGTGAGAAAAAATAGACTCAATCTTCTTATACTCATAACTCTCGTGTAGTCATCTACAACCAATTGAGGAAGGAGTGCTTTGAAATAGTGAGTTTAGTGAATTATAGAGTTTTAAGGCATTGGGGTAAGTTTATATACTCTAAAAAACATGAGATATAATCATGGAGAGGTTTTGGGATTGGTCTTGGAGACCTAAGAAACTATGAACCCCTAAAACATAGTCAATTCCCTTCAATAACCATTTATAGTCAACTGAAGAGGAGTACCTTAAAAGGGATTTATGATAAAGAATTGAGTTTCGAAGGTGTTTAGGAAGATACTCAGTTATATCAATATCATGATAAGAATTTGGAAGTTTCATTGTTTCAAGTAGAGTTTATAAAACACTAAGTCTACAGACCAATTCCAAATGCATATACATAAGTAAACAATCACCTATAGGTCTATTTAGGCGACTAAGGACTCTCAAAAAAATAGAGACAATAGTATATGAGTGATTTAGAGTTTAGAAATAAACTCAAGGTTCCCAAGTTCTTAAATATAAATAATATTCCAATCAAAGATTTTGAAGAGAAAAATACTAAACAACGGTCATAGGCCTAATTGCATACACACAGTCCTTGATTAGACATTAGTCTACTCACCCTTGAGAAGGTTAATTGTTTGAAAATATATGAGTGAGGGATAATTTATAATTATTTCATTTATGATTAGATAAGGCCCCAAAAACATTTGAAGTGAATATAAAATCATGATAAACTCTGCCTATTTAGTCCAATAACAACCTACAAGTTTGTTTTCTCTGTGGGAGTCTATGCTTGTTTGAGAAGAGTTTGAAGGATGATAATATGAAAAAGAGAGATTGATATATTTTAACATGATTTTATGTCAATTAAATAACTCTAAAATAATATCAAACTCAAGAAATGAAATTAAATGACATGTTAGTAGATCATGTTCAGTCAAGTATTAGTCCTAAGTGCGTATACAGGCCTATAGGACAGTCCTAAAGAGATGAAGATGGCTAGTTAGTGAAGCTGAGATAATTGAGAACATTGACAATATTTTTAATGGTATATACATTCATTTAATGAGAGATTAGACCCTAATAGTGAGAGAAATGAAAGAGTACAGGCAGTTAGGGTAAGTTGAATAAATAGACTTAAGAACCCTAGGCCTAGACAAATGAGGATGCAAAGAGTTTGGAAAAGGAATGTGTCAAGATAATTATTTAAATATGTCAAGGAGGAAATTGTATACATCATTTAATATTTTTAACTTAGATGAAAAAATTTAACTAACCCAGTTTGCTCTCTGCACTCACAAAATGCTTACTACCAACCTGAGAGTCTATCTTTCACTACTCAGTACAAAACATATGAGTTTATTGGAACATTTATATCCTATGGGAAGTTAACCACCTTGGTTAACTTACATTTTTTTGAACTGGTAGGAGGATTCATAGTCTGAATTGTATGAATCATCCTTAAGAACTTGAAGCACTTTTAGGTTGCCTAGGAGAGCTATAAGGACCTGGTGAGAGATAAATCCACTTATATGCCTCTAAATGGATTATAAAATATTCCGTATGACCTATAACATTTTCAAGAATACTATAATAATCACTTCATTCCATTGGTTGGTATAGGATTGTATATAACTATATAGAATAGGCCTTAAAAGATTGATTATTCATACTTTATATGTCCATACAAGTTGTTAAATATTTAAATGTCATGGATAATAATCAGGAGGTCATATAAGTGAATCAAAAACTTATTTTGGGTTTCTAATGTGTGGTAAGTCTATAGAGATATTTTTAAGTGTCTTGGTAGGGAGGCCTAATTGAGGCCTAGTTAGGAGAGAGAAGCTATAAAAAAAGTACATCTACACCTACTTTATAATCCTAAAATTTAACATGGAGATGTAAGGCCATAATGGGTAATATAATATTCTCTCATATTATCATGATCATCCATACAAGTCTCTACACAAGGAGGTTTGCATTATTTTAGGACTATAAAGAATGAGGCCTAATTGAGGCTTTTGGTAAAGAAAACATTTTAGGGCTAGTTGGAGACCTAAAAATAGATTTTTATAGGTCTAATATGATTTGAATAAGACATACATGAAGTATAGATAATCTGATGATTAAGAATCCAAGTTTTGACACTTGTATGCAAAGTTAGCCTAAGGAGATGAAGAGTCCTCTAGACACCTAGCAAGAAATGGAAATGATGTATCAAAGAGAACCTAAAAGGTTTAGATAAGAGGTCTAAATATCAGGGTAAATATGTAATATAACTTGATATGACCATCAATAAGGCCACTTGTCCTTCAACATGCCAAGACAAAGGGAAGTTTCAAGAAGCTAGTCAAGGTGTCAAGCAAACATTTCAACTCCCGCATCAGTTAGAGAAAGGGATCATCTTTAAGAGGAGATACAAATGGAATCCTAAAACTATTTAGGTAATTTCATAACTCCTCTCTTTTTTTTAACTCATGGACACTTGTCTAGTATCTCTCTCTTATGCCCTTCTTCCATTCTCTCTCACTTTCTCTATATAAGCAACCACTTTTGGATTTGTGATGATCCTCCACCTGATTATGGTGAATCCCTACTCATTTTTATCCTTTTATAAATAAATAAAAATATATTTTACCTTATCTATGTATTATTTTAATGTGTTTGTTCTTGCTAAGTGATAGGTTCACTTCCTTGACATGTTATCCTTGTTTGCATTCATATTCAAATTTGAAAGTCTTTTATAGGTCTCTTGAAGTGTTCATAGTGACCATTTGACCATAGGTAAAAATGGGTCAAGCCCACTATATTAAAAAACTTATATAGGTGTCTAATATAATGCTATAGGGTGTATTTAATGTCATATCTTATGTTTTTAGCCTTGGTTATGGTATAATCAGTCCATTGGTCATTTTGAGTCACTTAGGGGCCATTTTAGAGAATTATATGAAATTAGAATGTTTTTCAATATGTTCAAGTTTTCTAGTTTTCCTTCCAATGTCCAATTTTTTATATTCCCTATCAATAATGTTAGTCCACCTAAAACTTGTAGGTTGTCTAATTGATAATCAAGGAAAAAACTTAAAAAGGAGTTTGGCACTTCTACAGCTTATGGAAGAGGATAACATGTGTGTAAACATTTTGGGATGGTTATTAAAATTCCTTAGAATAATATTAGTGTTTTATTATCTTTGGAAGTGCTAAAAATGGTTAAAAACCATTTTGCTCCTTCATCACCCTTCTAGACATGCAAAACTAGTCAACAGGTTTATGCTTAGTATGACCAATTGGGGAAGTTTCAGACCAAATGACTTTGGGGGGGGGTGAATTTTCATTTTAATTTTCACCTGTTATATATGAACCATCTCTAACAAGTGGACTATGTTTTTCTACTTACTATTTCCCATGCCCTATAGGTTTTACTCTTGTTTGGACAAGTCTATACAATCCAGTTGATGGAATTGACTTTATAGGACATGGAAATATTCACCTCATGTTACCCATGCTTGGTTTCATGTTTCAAAGTGTTTTGATACTAAAATCATCTCAATTTTAGGTAAAGACACCTTTCTATGTTGTAGGCAGGTTTCTACCACTGTCAATGTCTTCATGTCTTGGTAATGGTGAAAAGGATGGTAATAGATTTATTTTAATGTTTATAATCTCCTCCTAGTCCATTATCCATTAAAATTCTACCTTAAAGTGATAACCATGGAGTGGTGGCCAAGAGATATACCTTACAATCAATTTGTTGTATGACTGTCATACATAGTCAACTAAGTGAGTTGTACAAGGTCTTAAAACACATACATGGGGATGTAATTATGGTCTTAAGATGTGTAACACACTATATTATACATGTAAATTCAATCCAAGTTTCCAAAATGGTTTTATATTAAGTAGGATGATCAATTTAGACTATATATATAGTCTCCTGCCATTAGTATGCACCTATAGGTGCTTCAAAAGAAGGATATCACATTAGAATGGAGGTTTTGAAACTTGTTTAAAGATATTCAAAGTGATAAACACCCATTTTATAAGTTGGTGAAGGGTCTAATATTTTTCATGAGATCATTCACCATACACATTTCTCTAATTCTACATTTATTGCCTGGTCTACAACTACTTTAACACATACAAGAGGGTAAAAATGTTGGAAAGGAAGCCTTAACATTGGTTTAAAATACTCCAAGATGGAAATGTTGCATTAGGAGACCTTGGAATGGTCTGAAATTCATATAAAATCATTCATCATTCTCACTTCCCCTAACCACAATCATCACCCTATAGCCTACAATGACCACCTATATGTGGCACCTATAGAGTCTAGAAAATGTTGATTAGAGACATTAGAGAAGGTTTTGAGACCTTTATTGAAGTGGAGATATCATAGAAGCCATGGTTAAATGATAGAGTATTAAGCATATTTGAATAACCATATGCATAGTTGGATATTTGAATCAAGGATAGGTTCCCTAAAACATCAAAAATAGGGCCCTACCCACATTTGGTATCATCAAAGGATGATGTGACACAAGCCTGTATGAGCCTAAATTAATTCCATCTCATATCCATACCCTAGAATATTTACCTTCCAAAGGAATATAAATATTATATAATCAAGGAAGTTGTTATGAGGTTTCAAAGTGGCACATTTATTCACTCTAGTTTGTTAGTGCTCTCTATAGGTTTTAAACCTCAAATGTCCTTCACATCTCAAGGTAGTAGTGTAAAGCATATGTCCATGTTTGAATAGCCTTATTGAGTTGAGAGGGAAAATTTATGGTATATATGTCATCAAAAGGGAATTTTATTAAAAGGGTGAACCTCCATCAACACCTATAGGTTCATCCTTATTCAAGAAAGTCACATATATCCTGGTTTTAGGTGAGTCACTTAAGCTCACAAAGTGAAAATTAAGGATGCTAAGCCTAAAACAATGAGAAAATTTCCATAAGAGGTTGATTTAATATTTAAAAATGGTTTATATAGGTATGTGTAATATTTTTCAAGGTGGATACACACCTATATAATCTTTGTTATCTCATCACACTCAACAACAGTTGACTACAACTGAAAAAGAGCAAGAGTATAGTGATAATGGGGTTGGTATAGTAAAAACATGATGAATTTAGGTATAGGTGAGTTATAATATTACCTAAAGGACATAATTAAGGTATTATGGTAATAATATAAATCTTATGATGAAAACATGTACCTATAGGCATAGTGAAACCCAAAACATAGTCATAATGGCCTGTTAACTAAACTTATCAAGTAGGAGCCATATCTCAAGGAACTAGCAAGGAGGTTGGATGTGAGAATGTTTGAAAAGGGTTAAAAATAAGAATTATTATTACATTTAACTTTTAAACATGGAAACAAATCATGGAAATACTCCAACAAAACATATAAAGTCAGCATACCCAAGACCCTACACAATCAACTTTCTTACAACCTACCTAGAGGTTTTGATGGTGTTTAGAGGACTTGATGGTGTGGTAAATCCTTGAAAACTTGCACAGACCTATCCATCCCTTATATAAGCCTCTTTAATGTCCATGTTGATTGAGAAAATAGGGGAAATGTGTTCTATTTTGTTTCAGACAAATGGCACTCCCTTTGTATACAAACTGGCATATCTTGAAGAAAGAGGGTGATAAGGTGATCAAAAATTTGATTCAACCTTGAAATAAAGTTTGGGAAGCTGTGATAAACATGGAACAACATACAAAAAACACATGCCTAGGGGTTTGAAATAGGTTAAGTGGTCCAAACCTACAAAGGTTACAGCCAAAGCCTTTAGGCTTGGTTTAAGCTTGAAGCCCAAGTGAGGGGTCAAATTCACTTATAGCATAAAAGAAACATTATACCCGATTTGAACATGTTTTGAGGAATGTCTCAGGTGTTTTTTACTTGTTTTCATGCAAAATAATCCATATAGAAGCCACTTTTGGCTTGAAACCAGCTCAAAACTATGAAAAATGGATGAAAGAGCTCAAGTAGATAGTTTTGGAAGCTCACATATAATTGGAGATTTTACATGGGATCTTAGGAAGTTGAGATATGTTATATAGTGTCTCTAAGATGGTTTTAGTACAACTTGTAGAAGGATTTAATGTCAAACCTGTATGAAACATCATTTGAGATCAAAACATCTACAAACCATCTCAAACCCTAGTTCATGACACAATGAAGGAAATGAAGGAAAAAAGATTTCCTAATGGACCAAAATGACATGGAAAATGGTTTAACCTTATATATACTCTCTACATCTTCCCTCCATCCTAATGAGGTATTCCCTACTCATACAAATAGGAGGGAATTTAGCTTTCTTTGACTATTTTTGATGTTTTATAGGTTATAAGAGGTTTCAAAGGATGACATCAACTTTGGGAGATATATTGGTACTTAACCTAACTCACCATGACCATTTAATGTAGTATAAAATCTCTTATGTCTTTCTAGAGGTGCCTTCACTTTAGCCAGTCAAGACTGCCATAGTGAACAAGTTAGTGAGAAGGGTGAGAACTTCAAAAAGGAAGGATTTTAAGTTGTGCCTAAAGGATATAAGGCCATGAGGTGTCATAATAAGTGTCATTAACCCTATTTTATTTATTTTCATGGAAAAATAAAGACAAATTTGAGTCCAATTATGAGGGTAAATTGAAAGAGGAGTTTATTGGATTGCGGGTAGTGATGGCTCACCTCCAAAAGAATCTAGATGATAAGGGATATAGCCAATGCATGGTGAATCATGTTTATAACCCCTCCTTATTATTTAAATCATAATATATATCCATATTTATTTTTATGATGTTATAAAATGGACAAATGATGAAGGTAGTTTTATGAGCAAGCAAGAGGAATCCTACACCACATTTCATGAAGTTGCATGCTTTTGAGTGCCATTTGTCCTATTAGACCTTGAAAAGTCTATCTAAAACTCAGTATCTTGGATTTATAACTCATTTTTTAAGAATTAAACTTGTCTTAGTGACCCTTTAACTTATCTCTTCTCACTTCTCTCTTCAATTCTATAAGCAGTGGCCTTTTTGGCCCTTGTATTCTAATACCACACCATGTATGGCAAATCCCTATTGGAATGAAATTATATTTTTCATTTAAACATTAATGAAAGTATATTTTTTAATTCATGAATAATTTTATAAGTGTTCAAGTGATGTGTGGTGATTTAAAATAATAATTCTCTATCCTTTCTTCCCGTATCCTTTCATGTTTGTGCAAGAGTTCCTATTCTAACAAGTCATATAGAGTATAGTCAAGTGTGTTAGGATCCTTTAAAGTGTATTATTATCTTTTGAGTGTGTAATATTACCTATATTTAATTTTCCTTATGTTTATTCATACATCTCACCTCTATATTGAAATACTCATGTTAGAAACCTTCTAGGACTTATAAACTAATTTATGTGTCTTGATTCTTAGTGAATTAAGTATGATGGTCATATGGAAAACATATTGGTTTATCACCCACTTATATTAGGTTGATTTCATGTAAATTCTAACTCTTTTCCCTAAAATCAGGCATTATACAGGTGATAAGCACTTCAAGATACATTCAGGGAGCTAGACCTTAAATCTAGATGCTCACTTCCACCATAGGTACACCCACATACCTAGAAGTGCTCCCATATTTCCCAAATATATAAGAGGATTGAACACCATATTATAGGTTATAATATTTTGTGACAAAAATTATATCATGCTCAATGGGATAAATTTACAAGAGAGTGGAAAGATTGCTGGTGTGTCTTTCCTCTATCAGCTTTTGAAAGCAAACAAGTTAGCAACCATAGTGACTTTGAATGATAAATTCTGGTTGTAATCAGACTAGGTATATCTCATTGAATATTTTGATCAATTTTTTTTAAATAATTTTAAATATTAGGTTGATATGAATATCTATGGTTAATACCCCTATCATGAACCTCGTTATCAGCCTTTATATGAACCACATTTTACTCCTTAACATACCTATAAAAATGGCTATCAATCTTATAAGCCATGCTAGCCCTATAGTCCTACATTTCCCTCTCCATATGGACACCATATTTTTGTACATACCTATGAGGAAGGATACCAATAAAACTACCAATAAATGCCTCCATATTAGTCCCAATATGAACCCTATCATTCATACTATGATGCCTATCAATCCCAACAAAATGTTTCTATGGATTCTAAATCAAGATACCAAGATACAAGAATTTAACTCTTAGAGATTCAAATATAACGAGTTATATTTAGTCTTGATCCTCATAATTACCCTCCTCCTTCTCCATCAACCCCACCTCATGTGAAATATTTCTTGTCACTCCTACAAGAGTTGATAGATAGTGAAGACAATATGGGAACATGGCATGACAAGTTTGATGTGCTTCCTAATCATCTCATAGAATGGTTAAGATTTTTTTTTCCAAATATGGATGATTTTATGGAGGTGGTTGAAGATGAAATTCAATGGGAGATCAAAGAATAAATGGAATTGGAAAATAAGTGCCTTCAATGTTTAATAGATAGGATAAGTATGTGGGAGGATAAAGAGCTCAAAAATGAACATGTTGTTGAAGAATTCTAAGAAAGCTATTGGAAAGATGAAACTCCTAATTATGTAGGTGTTATCCCTTCTAATAAAACCAAAATATCACTTCACTATGAGCTTACTAGTGCATTTCTCTTTCCTAAATGCATACACAAGCCTTCTCCTTCACCTCACACTCCACTTTCCATTCATAATTCCTCTACCACACCTGATTATACATCTCCATCTCATAAGCCTATCCACCAACCCTCCACCCCACCCTTCCATGAAGAAGACCCCATTTTGAGGGAAGCAATGAAGAGGAAATATCTCAAGCCATAGCTGCCCAAAAAGATATCATGAGTGACTATGAGGAAGAAATCACCATAGGGGCTCTCCTTGGTGAACACAAATACAACTCTACTTTATTGAATGAAAAGAAAGATATTTAATATTCCCTTGTCATTTTCCATGAAAAATGTGTCTAAGAATTGAAAAGAGAGGTATTTGAAAAAGACTCCATATATAATCATGAAGTTGTGGATGAACATCTCAAGCATGAGGTTGAATGTACTATCAAGGATGAAGGTCAAGTCACTCCTCAATAAGTTGTAGTCCTAAAAGAGTATCATGAGACCAAGGTAGAACACATAATTCTTGGATATGACTCAATACCTCTATCTAATTTTGAATCACCTTCAGATGCATTGGAGCATGAAGAACACCATCTTGATGACCTCATACATCAAGAAGATAAGATTAAGGAAGTAGTGGTTCTAGATGACAAGGAAAGAAAATATGATTGGCAACTACAAATGAAGATTTTTCAAGAGCTTGAATATCTTTTCCAAGCTGAGGGTCAATTACTTAAGAAGGTTTTGAAAGATTTTCTCATGGAGGACAATGACCAAGATTGGGTGGACTATGTCGAGTTCTTTGATGAACTTGAAGAACTTGCAATTAAAAGGAGACCTACGAATATTGAGATAACCATAGAAACCAAGAAGGTAAGCCTTTTTAAACTACCATTGGAGGTCATAGTTGAGAAATATCATGATAAATTTCATGCTATTTGGATGTAAGAAAATTTCATTTCCATAGCTAACCTATTTGGAGTTACTTGGTTCTTATTAAACATCATGCCAATGAAGTTTGCAAACACCATAAAGAATATGGAGTCATCAATAACAATGGTCAAAAGGATACATTACTCATTAAATATTTCATGTCATGAAACAAGAGAGGTTTCAAACTTCCACTTTGATCCTAGATAATTTTTTCATTTTAGGTTTGTTAGTGCTTGAGTTAGCTAGTTTGGTTTATGTGTTTTTGTTCTATAAGTGCTCATAAATCACATATGTATTTATTGTCTTGTGTGTTTCTTATTTTTACTATTTTTTTGTTTCACATGTTTTCAAAGGAAATTTGTGTGTCAACATAGTGTTCATGTGAATCCACGGCCCAATCGACAGGATTAGGCAACTGGTCTTGGCATAGAAAGTATACCACCCTTGGGAAAATGCCAAGAATGTTGACCATTTTGACCAAAAGTCAAAATGGGTCAAAAGAACTATAGTAAAAAACTTATATATGGGTATAATATAATGTTATAGGGTGTATTTAATGTTTACATTTTAACCTTGGTCATGGTCTAATTAGTCCATATGTCATTCTAAGTCACCTAGAGGTCATTTTAGAGCATTATATGAAAGTTACATGGTTTCCAAGGTGTCCAAGTGTTCCATTTTTCCTTCCAATGTCTAATTTTTAAAATTACCTATCAAGAAAGTACACTTGAAACTTATAGGTTTTCTAACTTGTAATCAAGAAAATAACTAAAAAAGGAGTTTGGCACTTATACAACCAATGGAAGAGGATGGAATGTGTGAAAACCTTTTGGGATAACTCTTAAACTTCCCTAGACTCATCTCATCATTTGATCAACTTTTGAAGAGCTAAAAATGGTAAAAAACTATTATATTCCTTCATCACCCATCAAGACATGCAGAACCAGTCAACAGGCATATGCTTAGTATGGCCAGTTGGAGAAGTTTTAGACCAAATGCCTTTGGGGGGTGATATTACACTTAGATAAATTCATTTAGTAAAAATATTCTAATGACTAGTCACTTGTTCTTTATGAACCATCTCTAAAAAATGGATTGTGTTTATCTGCTTACTATTTCTCATGCCCTATAGGTTTTTCTATTATTTAGAAAATTCCATACAATATAACTAATGTAATTGACTCAAAAAGACATGTCAATATTCACCTCATGTTCCCCATTCTTGATTTCATGTTTCAATTTTTTTTATAGGCAAATCATCTCATGTTATAAGTAAAGACACCTTTATATATTATAGTCAAGTTTCCATCACTTCTAATGTCTTCATGTCTTGGTAATGGTGTCAAAGGATGGTGATAGATTAATTTTAATGTTTCCAATCTCCTCTTGGTCCCTTATATATTAAAATTCAATCTCAATGTGATAACCATGGAGTGGCATCTAAGAGATATACCATACAATCAATTTTCTCTATGACTATCATACACAGTTAACTAAGTGAGTTATGCAAGGTCCTAAAACACATCCATGGGGATGTTATTATGGTATTAATATGTGTAAAAAATTATCTTATACATTTAAATTCAATCCAATTTTCTCCAAAGGTGTCATATTAAGTAGGATGATCAATTCAAACTTTATATACAATCTTCAGCGATTGGTATGCACCTCTAGGTACTTTAAAAGAAGGATATCATGTTATAATAGAGGTTTTTAAACTTGTTTAAATATATTAATAGTGATAAAAACTCATTTTAGAAGTTGGTGAAGGGTATAATATTATTCATGAGATCATTCGCCATACACATTACTCTAGTTTCACATTTATTTCCTAGTCTGCAACTATTTTAACACCTAAAAGAAGGTAAAATGTTGTAATGGAAGCCTTGACACCTATTTCAAATACTTCAAGATGGAAAGGTTGCATTAGGAGACCTTATAATTGTATAAACTTCATAAAAAATCATTCATCATGCTTACTGCCCCTACTCATAGTCATCACCCTATAGCCTACAATGACCACCTATATGTGGTACCTACAAAGACTAGAAAATGTTGATTAGAGATCTTGGAGTAGGTTTTAAGACCCTTATTAAAGAATTAAGGTGTTGGAGATATCATAGAAGCTATGGTGAAATTATAGAATATCAATCATATTTGAAGAACCATATGCATAGTTGGATATTTGAATTCAGGGATAAGTTCCATGAAACATAAAAAATAGGGCCCTACCTACTTTTGGTAACATCAAAGGATGATGTGACACAAGCTTATATGAGTCCAAATTTATTCCATATTATATCCCTACCCTAAAAGAGTTACCTTACAAAGTAATATAGATATTATATAAGCAAGGAAGATGTTATGATGTTTCAAAGTGGCACATTTATTCACTATAGTTTTCCAGTGCTCTCTATAGGTTTTAAACCTCAAATGTCCACATCTCAAAGTAGTAGTGTAAAGCATATGTCCATGTTTGAATATAATTATTGAGTTGAGAGGGCACATTTATGGTATATAGGTCATTAAAAAGGGTGAACCTCCATCAGCACCTACAGGTGCATCCTTATTTAGGAAGCCACCTATAGCCTAGTTGTAGTTGACTCACTTAAGCTCAAAAAGTGAACATTGAGGATGTTAAACCTATAATCATGATAAAATTTAAATAAAAGGTTTATTGAATATTTATAATATGTTTATAGAGGTATTTTTCATAGTTTCAAAGGGATAAAAACCTATAAAACCTCTATTATCCCATCACAATCAACTATAGTTGACTGTAGTTGACAGAGAGCAAGAGTTTAGTGATATGGGGATTGGTATAGTACAAACATGATGGATTTAGGTCTAGGTGAGTTATAAGATGACCTAAAGGACCTAAATAAGGTCTCATGGTAATAATACAAATCCTATAATGAAATCATGCACCTACATGCATAGTGAAACCCAAAACATAGTCACAGTGGCCTATTAACTAAACTTATAAAGCAACAACCATATCTCAAGGAACTAGCAAGGAGGTTAGATGTGAACATGTTTGAAAAGGGTTAAAAATAATAATGTCCATTCCATGTCACTTTTTATAACATGTAAATATAGCATGGTAAGACTCCAACAAAGCACATATAGTTAGCGCACCCAAGACCCTGTATAGTTAAATTTCTTACAGCTCACATCTAATTGGAGACTTTGCATGGGAGCCTAGGAAGTTTATAGATGTTAGAGAGGGTCTCTAAGAATTTATTAGTTTAATTTATAGAAGGATTTAATATCAATCCTATATGAAACATCATTTAAGGTCAAAACATTTATAAACCCTCTCAGACCCTAGTTCATGACCTAATGAAGGAAATGAAGGAGAAGAGCTATCCTAATGGACCATAATGACATGGGAAAGGGTTGGACCTTATATAAGACTCTCTAGAGATTCCATAAATCCCTCTAAAGTGTTCCCTACTTGTATGTATAAGAGGTAATTTGGATTTATTTTACTATTTTTGGTGTTTTGTAAGTTCTAAGATATTTCAAAGGATACAATAAACTTTAGGAGAGATACTGGGACTTACCCAAACTCACCATTCAGCCAGTCAAGACTACCATGATGAACAAGCTAGTGAGAAGGGTGAAAAATTCAAGAGGGAAGGATTTTAAGGTGTGCCTAAAGGATCTAAGGTCATGAGGTGTCCTAACAAGTATCATTCACCCTCTTGTATAGATTTTCAAGGAAAACTAAATCCAAATTTGAGGCCAAGTGTGAGGGGTAAGTGAAAGAGGAGATTTGTAGACTATAGATAATGATGTCTCACCTCTATAAAAATATAGATGATTAAGGATGCAACAAATGCATGGTGAAGTATGTATACAACCCTTCCCTCTTATTATAATCATGATATATATCCCTAGTTAGTTTTGGGACATTATAAAAGGTCCAAATGATGAAGGCAAATTTTTGAGCAAGTAAGAGGAATCCTATGCCACATTTCATGAATTTGCATGATTTGGAGGTCCATTTATCCTATAAAACCTTGCACTGTATTTCTCACACTCATTATCCTACATTTATATCTCCTTTTCTTAGTATGACACTTGTCCTAGTGACCGTTGGACTTCTCTCTAATCACTTGTCTCTCCAATTCTATAAGCAGTGGCCTTGTTGGCCCTTATATTCTAATACCACACCATGTATGGGAAAGCCCTACTAAAATGGTATTGAATTTTTCATTTGAACATTGATATAAGTATATTTTTTAGTTCATGAAAACTTTTCCAAGTGTGCAAGTGATGTATGGTGATGCAAAGTGATATTTCTCTATCCTTTCTTCCCTTATCCTTTCATGTATGTGCAAGATTTCATATTATAATAGGTCATATATAGTGTATTAAAGTGTGTTAGGTTCCTTTTAAGTGTTTTATTATCCTTAGACTGTGAAATCTAACCTTTGGTTCATTTTCCTTGTGTTGCTTCATACATCTCACCTCTATATTCAATTATTCATGTTAGAAACCTTCTAGGACTTATAAACTAGTTTGTGTGTCTTGATTCATAGTGAATTAAGTATGATGGTCATGTGGAAAACATATTTGTGTATCAAACCCTTATATTAGGTTAAATTAATGTAAACTCTAACTCTTTTCCCTATAAGCAGGCATTATATAGGTGATAAGCATTTCAAGATACATTTAGGGAGCTAACCCTTAAATCTAGAGGCTTACTTCCAACATAGATACACCTACATACCTGGAAGTTTTCCCATGTTACCTAAATATGGAATAGGATTGAACACCCTCTTCTATGGTGCAATATTTGGTGATAATAGTTCTAATGAAGTGTTCATGAGTATAGTGAGTTATCTCTCCACTAGTGTCATTTCATGACCTTGTGTTTAGTCCTCCTAGCTCAAACTTTCTTCACAAACCTCATTGAGAAATACTCATGTATTAGGTAGATTTGGATTAGTGTCATGAGTAGGTTAGGTTTTGTTTTAAAATGTCATTGTAGTTGGTTGGTAAAGTTCAAGTTAAAATTGGTGCATCACCTCATTAAGATAGGTTTACTTTGTGTTTTAATTTTCCCTTTTCATCCAAATGAGTTAGTAGTGTAGGTGATGAGAAATCAAGACAAATATAGGGATATAAACCTTCAATCTAGAGGTTTATCCCTATTATAGGTAACCCATAAGCCTAGGGTTAATCCCATGTTCCACTTAATTTGGATACAAATTAAACTACCTCTCTAAGGGTGATAAAATGAGTGACAATAGTTTTGGAATGTTCAGTGGGACTAAGGTCCAAAATAGTGTAATAATTATCGGTGTGTTATTCTACCTATTAGGCTTTATAGGTATTAAAAAAACACTAATGGAATCTCTAAAAGTAATCAGTTGGTTTTATTAACCTAGGTACTTATTTTGAAAAGTATTTACTAATATATTATTTTTTCATTTGACTCATGACATTAGATTAGTTGGGTATGATGAGAAATTATACTATACACCTCCTTATCAACTTTATCATGACCCTAACTATGTGTCTCAATATTCCTATCAATAGTGTTACCTTAAGAGTCATGGAAATGCTATGGTCAACCTCCCCTCCCTCTACATGATCATGATATTTTTGAGTAGCCCTATGAAGAAGCCTATGAGGAAGGCTATGAAGAAAATGAATATATTATTGAAGAAGTGACTTCCTATCAACCTCAATATGAATCCTACCATCTTTATTATTCATATCAACCTCAACATGATTCCTATTAGCCTTGTCATGAACCATATCAATCTTAGGTTATCCTATATTCCATTCATATGAATCACATTACACATCTCAATATCATTACCAAGACTTGAAACAACCAAACTCTTCTTTTCCTATTCCATTTCCAAATCCAAGCAATAAGCCCAAAACTACTTGAAAGAAGTTATACAATATAATTGATTGGGAAGGAAGGTAGAAGGTTTTATAATATTTAATTAGGAAATCCAATCAACATATTGAAGCTCACCAAAACTCCTACTATTACCCTCCTCCTCTTACTTTAATTCCACCTAAATCCAAATCCTTGTTGGCATTCATGCCAAATCTACTAAAATCAAAAAAGGTGATGAGAAAATGGGATAAGGAACTTTATGTGATCCCTATTCATATCATAGATAAGCTGAGAAATTTAGTTCAATTCTTGATGGATAAGTATATGTTAGTTGGAAAGGAAGCCCACTATGTCATCAATGATGATTTACATGAGATGAAAAGTTATATCTAATGGTGGATGGATATATTAAAGAGGTAGGAAATTCAATAGGTTGAGAATAAATTTGAAGATGTTGTAGAGCCTTAAAAATGCTATGAGGAAGGTGAAGTTCTTATTAAATAATATGTCTCTTCCATTGCCCAACTCAACTTGTCATCCCTCTAAGAGTCTTTTAAATAAGCCTTCATTACCAAGACCATCCATGATCCATCCACCACACCTCATACTCCCTCTCCGAACCATAAAACTATCCATCACCCTCCCACCTCATCTCTTCTTGAAGAACCTATACTATGGGAATAAAGTGAAGAAGATGAAGATAAATTTCCAGTTAATAAAGAAGATAACTCAAGTGTATATGATGAATAGTTCACTATAGGTACTCCCCTTAGTGAAAACAATCACAAATCAATATCCTTGAGTGAAGAAAGAGAATATCTTGATGAGGTGGTTACTGTCAAGGAAGAGGTTGATCAAGACATAGAAGAGAAATATTTGGAGAGGAACATCCCATTGGCTAAGTTGGTTAAGACTCATGAGCATGATCAAGAGGTTAAATTTGAAAAACAAATAGAGGTTGAAGTTGTTTCCAACTCCATAGACCAAGATGATTTGTGTCTGAATTTCAATAAGACATGTGATGAGTTTGAGTTCCTTCAATGGGATACACCTCCATCTAGTCAGTTTGAAGAGACTCTCAAAGATGCCTTGCCTCTTGATGGTGTGTTTTAAAAGGAAGATGATATGCCATCTAAGACTATTAAAGTTACAACTAGACTTTAAGTTGAATACTCTCTAATTTATCAAGTTTAAAAAGTGCTTAATGTCTAAGGAAATGAATTTGAATAAGTTGTATTACAACTTCATGACTGTATATAAAGACTTGAAATGCTTTACATCCATGTGGTTATTAAAAAGAAAGAGGACAAATATGATTAGCAACAACATATTAAATGCCTTCAAGAGATTGAAGACCTTTGTAAGGTTGTGTTGCCCATTAAAGTTCATGTACATAAGGATATAAAAAAATATGTCTTCATATATGATAATGATGAATATTGGAGTAAGCATACAAAGTTCCTTGAAGAGCTTGATGAGCTTGTAGTAGCTAGTAAGAAGTTTGATGTCATCTAATATGCCATCAGGGTCAAATAATCATAATTAGATGAAACATCATTGGATAAATTTATAGTTGAATAACATCATGAGAATATTGTTGAAACATAAGAAGAGTTCACCTTCATAGGTGACAAGTTTTTAGTTACTATCATTTCATTTGAAATCATGCTAAGAAGATTAGAAAGCATGAAGGAGATGAAGACATCAAGAGTAAGGTTCATGAGACAACTTGATTCATTCCTTCCTTCATATCATGGAAAAAAATATTTTACAAGATTCCCCTTTGATCCATGAGGAAGAATTTATTTTCAGGTTAGTTGTGCATATTTTAGTTTGCTTATGTTGTTGTTGTGTTTCCTAAGTGCTTAATAGCACATGTGTGTGCCTTGATTAGTTTTGTGTCTTGTTGTATTTATTTTTTGTGTGTTTAAAAGGTTAAATAAGTTTGATTTGTCATGATAATTTTTTTTTTTAGTCTTAAACTGAGTACATGAGACTCCATTGCCCAATGGACATGCAAGGCTACCAATCCTTTTCGCATTGTAGGCATGCTGCCCTTGTGAATCACTAAGAATGTTGACCAAATTTTAACCTCAAGACAAAATTAGTCACCCCATATAAATTCAAACTTTCATATTATTTTCATGTGGTCTTATCATGCCTTATAAGGTCCCTAAAGTTCTTAATTAAACCTTATTAGAACTATTTAAGGTTAGTTTGGAGAAGTTAAGGTAATGTCATGTTTAGGTCATATAGTGGTCTAGGCATGTCATGGAGAAATATGGTATGGTCAAGCGGTGTCATAGGTTATTAGGAGTTTATCAAAGTCATTTTATGTTTTAATCACCTTATCATAACATTTCATGAAGTTTTAAAAACCTTAAGGTTCATTTATGGTCTTGAAGGTGGTGAAAATGCATGAAAGTGATTTTTGGCTAACATTTATGTATGTAAAAGTCCCTAAAAATATAAATCCATAACACACACCTTTAAAATATCTTGGAGTAGTTACACAACAACCACACCTATCATCATGTCAGAGAAAGGTCTTTATAAGTCTCTTTGGTGAATAGTTTGAGGTGAATGGCAATTTTTATGTGTTTCTAAGTTCTTAAGGTGGTCTGATACATCTAAGTGAATATTCATGGTCTCTAACCATCATTTATAATCCATCAATGGAATTATGACCATTTTGATATTTTTTACTAGTTTCAAATGGCCACATATCTCCATTCACAATATGGACTATGTATGTGTGCCTCCATGTAATTGGGTAATTTGAGTGGTTTGAATATGAATTTATAAGGATCTTGAGAGTTGTATTTTTTTGGTATAATGTTTTGATTCATAAAATCATGGTGTTTTAGTCCTAATATTCACTTTTGTACTTTTTATATTCCTAATACATGATTGTAGACCTACAAGTCTATAAACTTATAGGTATGCAGATCCAAGAGAAATTCATGTTGTACATGATAATGAAAGTTTCCCAAGCATAATATCATGATAATGATTTAATTTTAAAATGGTTATGTACTAATGAAGTTCATAAATCATTTTAATTCATTGAAAGTTGAAGAATGACCTAACAAAACTGCTCCTAAGAGAGACCTATAGGACTATATGTGTGAAAAAGTGAAGCATGGTGATGGGATGTCTTGAAGATGCTAATCAATTTGGTAATTCATAAGGTATCAACTATCCTTAAAATAGGTTTGATAAATTTAGGTGTCATAGTGTAGTGAGGAAAGGACTCAGACCTCTCATACTCAAAAATTTCATGTACTCATCTACAACTATTTTAGGAATGAATGCTTTGAAACATTGAGGTCAGTGAAGTATGGAGTTTCAAGGCATTGAGGGAAGTTTCTATTCTCTCAACAACATGAGTCAAAATCATGGAGAGGTTTGGGGATTTGTCTTGTAGACCTAAGAAATTATGAACCCCTAAAACACAACCAAGTCCCTTCAATGACCACCTATGATCAACTGAAGAGGAGTGCCTTAAAAGGGATTTGTGATAAAGAACTAAGTTTTAAAGGTGTTGAGGAAGATACTCAAATATCTCAATAACATGATGATAATTTGTAATATTTATTGTTGTAAGTATATCTTCTAAAACCATAAGACTGTAGATAAATTCCAAATATATGTACACAAGTAGACAGTCAGATGTAGGTCTATTTAGGTGAATAAGGACTATCTAAAAACTTGAGACAATAGTGTATGAGTGATTCGGAGGTCAGAAAGGAACTTAGGGCTCCCAATTTATTAAATATAAATAATATTCCAATAAAAGAGTTTGAAGAGAAAAAGATAAAACATGGGTCATAGGCCTAATTACATACGCATATTCCTTGATTAAACATTTGTCTACTCACCCTTGAGAAGGTTGCTTGTTTGAAAAGGCCTGAGTGAGTGAGGGAAGTTTAGAATGGTTTAATTTATGATTACATAAGGCCCCAATTATTAGAACAATTAATGGTTAAGTGGTGTTATTTATGTACCCTTAATACATGAAATTACATTGGTTGAATAATAATATATTTTATTATTTATCATGAGTTTATCCTCATGTAAATAGATAATAAATAATATTAAATTTTCTTTGGAAAGGTTAGACCCATTAATGTGGTGGTTGTAAAATGTCATTTATAATGGGAAAATTACCTTTCCTATATAATAAAAAGTTTATATTTTAAGATGTAATGAAAAAAGAAGTAAGAGGAAGAAAGACTGTATTGGGTACTAGTTAATTTCTCATTATATAAATAATATTTGTCGGATTTTTACCTCTTGGAGGTTTTTCCATGTATATCTATGGTATGGTGTGTTCAAATATTCTATCATTGTTTCATGGTGAATTTTTTTGCTATTGATCTCACATCTAGATCTGGTGTTAGTAAGCAATCATAATGCTTGTTCTATCATGGTATCAGAGCTAGTTGATGCGTGATAAAGTGGCAAGATCATATATAAAAGTTTTTTAGCTTGTGTTCAATCTTAGATTCATATATTTTTTGAGCCATGGTATGATCATGAAAACTTTCAAGCTTCTCTTTCTTTATGAAGTAAGTTATTCTACTTTTTACTCTCTTAAAAGCCTAGAAATCTCAGATCTATGCAATTTTTCATATTTTAATCTTATTTTCATGTCATAGATCTAACTAAGAATCTTAAAATGGGATAAAAATGTTTTTTAAAGCATTAAAAATTTTAATATTTTCTTATTTTTTGGACTAATAATTTGTATGAAGGTGGTTGAAGCTCTATAGTTGCATATCTAACACTTACAGGGAGTTGAAAACATTAAGAGAGCCAACAAGTGAGTGAATTAGTGCTTGGAAATTATTTTATGGCCTTTTTTATAAATATTTTGTGTGTAATTCACAAATATCTTAAAAATATTTCATGTGAGCTATAGCTCATATGGACCAGCTAGGATTCAAACCTAAGACCTTCCATTTACTACTAGAGTGCTCTACCAATTGAGATACTAGCCCCTCTATGGCCATCCCATCATTAGTATAGGTGTGGCTAATTTACAACACCAAGATCATTTGAAGTGAAGATAGAATCATGATAAAATCTACCTATTCAATCCAATAACAACCTACAGGTTTGCTTCCTCTATGGGAGTCTATTCTTGTTTGAGAAGAGTTTGAAGAACTTTAGGATGAAAAAGAGAGATTTATATACTTGAAAATTATTATAAGTTATTTACATCACTCTATAATAATATCAAATTCAATCAACAAAGTGAAATAACATGTTAGTAGACCATGTTCAGTCAAGTATCTATCCTGAGTGCATATAGAGGCCTATAAGGTAGTCATAAAGAGATGAATATGGCCATTTAGTGAATATTAGATCATTAATAACGTTTATAATATGTTTAAGGGTATATAAATTCATTTTATGAGATCTTATACCCTGACAGTGAGACAAATTGAAGAGTGTAGGTAAGTAGGCTAAGTTGAACAACTAGGCTTAAAAACCCTAGGCCTAGACCACTGAGGATGTAGAGAGTTTGGAGAAGGAATGTGTCAAGATAATTATTTAAATATTTCAAAGAGTAAAATATACAAATCATTAAGATGTTTAGAACTGATACCAAACCAAAGAAATATTTCACTAACCTAGTTTGCTCCCAACCCTCACATAATGCTTACTTCCAGCCTTAGAGTCTATCTTTCACTAATCAGTATGGAATAGAGAATTTTATTAGAAATTGTATCTCCTATGGGAAGTTATCCACCAAGGATATTTTGTGGAATTGGTATGAGGATTCATGTCATGAGCTATATGAATTTTCCTTAAGAACTTGAAGCTCTTTTAGATTGCCTAGGAGAGCTATAAGGACCCGATGAGAGAGAAATAAAATTTTATGACTCCATATAGATTATAAAAACTTCCAAATGACCTATAAAATTTTCAATAATCCTTTTATAATCAATTCATTCCATTGGTTGGTATAGGATTTTATAAAATAAGCCCTAAAAGATTGATTTTCCTACTTTACAGGTCTATACAAGCTGTCAAATATTCAAATTTGGCATGGAGAACAAAGGAGAGGTAATAAAAGTTAATAAAATGATTATTTGGGGTTTTTAATGTTTTGGAATATTTTATATCCATTTTTAAGTATCTTGGTAGGGATGTCTAATTGAGACCTAGTTAGGAAAGAGAAGATACAAAAAAGTACATCCCCACTCATTTTATGATCCTAAAATTGAGCATGGAGATGTAACGCCATAATGGGTACTGTATTATTCTATCATATTCTCACCATAATCTATAAAACTCTCTAAAAAAGTAGGTTTGTATGATTTTAGGGCTACAAGGAATGAGACCTAATTAAGGCTTTTGGTAGAGAATGAATTGTTGGGGCTATTTTGAAACCTCAAAATAGATTTTTGTAGGTATGATATGAATTTAATAGGTAATATGTGAAGTTTGGATGAGATAAAGAATAATAATCTAATTTTTGACACTTGTATGCAAATTTGGCCTAAGGAGCTAAAGAGTCCTCTAAACACCTAGCAAGAAATGGAAGTGATGTGTTAAAGAGAACCTAAAAGGGTCAGCTGAGAGGTGTCAAAATTAGGGAAAATATGTAATAGAACCTGATCTAACCATCAATAAGATCACTTTTCTTTCAACATACCAAGACAAAGGGTAGTTTTAAGAAGCTAGTCAAAGTGTCAAGCAAGCATTTAAATTCCCACACCACTTAGAGCAAGGGAACATCTTTAAGAGGAGCTACACATGACATCTTAGACTTGTTGAGGTATTTTCATAACTCCACTCTTTTTGTTAATTTATGGACACTTGCCTACACTCTCTCTCTCTCATACACCCTTCTTCCCTTCTCTCTCACTTTCTCTATATAAACAACCACTTTTGGATTTGTAATGATCCTCCACCTAGGTATGGTGAAACCCTACTCATTTTTAGCCTTTTACCAATAAATAAAAATATAGTTTACCTTATCCATGGACCTTTTCAATGTGTTTATTAGACTAGTTGATCTTGCTAAGTGATAGGTTCACTTCCTTGGCATGTTATCCTTGTTTGCATTCATATTCAGTTTTGAAAGTCTTTTGTAGGTCTCTTGAAGTGTTGTATTGAAGTGTTCATGAGTTTAGTGAGTTGTCTCTCCACTAGTGAAATTTCATAAACCTCATTGAGAAATACTCGTGCAATATGTAGATTTGGATTAGTGTCATGTGATGGTTAGGATTTTGCTTGAAGTGTCATTATAGTTCATTGGTATTGGTCAGGTTACAATTGGTGTATCACCTCATTAGAATAGGTTTAATTTTTGTTTTATCTTTCCCTTTTCATCTAAATGAGTTATTAGTGTAGGTGATGAGTAATCAAGATAAATCTAGGGTGTTAGTGCTTTAATCTAGAGGTTTACCCCTACTATAGGCAACCCATAGGCCTAGGGTTAATCCCATGTTTCACTCAATTTGTAGAAGGCTTTTACTACCTCTCAAAGGGTGAAACTTTGAGCGACAACAAGCCCATTAACCCATTTTTTATCAAACTCATTTCAAAGGTGAATAATGGTGAAGAGCTAGGGTTTGATCAACCAGCTAAGAGAAATAACTTATATCCCTTCTATGAATACATTAGAATAAAGGTGATAGAAAACATTGAACAATAAATTTGGCCGCATCTATATCTAGTTGTTATTATGTACTAGATAACTATGTCATAGTTAGACACTAACATTGATTAGTTTCCAAATTTGATGGTAGTGTCCTTCACCATAGAAGTTCAATTTGTAGAATTTGATAACCAATCCAGAATACTAATATTGCATACTTTATAAATGTTTCTAGTCTAGATCTGCTTACACATAATAAACTATCCAAATATCATTATTTATTATTTATTGAATTATATTTCAATAGTTGTACTTTACTATTTAATAATCTCAAATGTATAGATTTAGAATATTATTTATCTAAGTTTTGTATTAATTAACCTACTATAGATTAGTTTATCACCCTTGTGCTTGAAATATTTATATATACTTAACCCTATCCACCCCTTCTCAAATTTAGGGTTAAATAGGTGCACACCACCTATATATTTGAATAATTTGACTCAAGACCATAAAATAACAAAAAATGATGAAGAAAAAGTGGATGCATAAACTTTATTCTATTTTAGAGTGCCATAGACTCAAGCATCTATCCAAGAATTGTTGGCGGAAAAAATTCCCATGAGGCAAGGAATACCTTGTAAATTTAATATTAAATATCCATTAAGGTAAGAGAATCAAAACTCCAAATATTAAAATGATTTTTAAAAATTTAATAATTTTAGATAATGATGGAGTTGGATAATATTGCATAAGGATAAATTACTTAATACATATAATGAGGGTTTATAGAGAAACTATAAAATATAGTGTTATAGTAAGGAAAATTTGGAGGTCTTTAAATCAAACATGGATACATACTATGATCAATCTTGAGTAGTGTAAGGACATGAAAACTATAAATATTGATGAGTTTTTCAGTTCTCTCTTTTTCTATGAGGATAAGATGAGACTATATGCAGGAGATCAAGAGATGACACTTGAAACCAAGGCAAGAGTTTCAAAGACCAAAGAGAAAAATAAAAATTAGAATCAAAGGAGTTTTAAAAACTCAAATTCAAAGGATAAATTTTAATGTAACTTCATAGGTAAAATAAATAGATACCTTATCATTATTTCAAAAAACTAGGACACTTTATAAATAATTGTAAGATACTGATAGTTAAAAAATAAGCTAATCAAGAGAGTGAAAATAAGGCATTCCAAGTTGAAAAAAGTGAGGTTCAAGAGAAATTATATTATTATCTCATGTGTAATGTGGGAATAAAGGAAGAAAATAACTTTTGATTTCTTAATTAAGGTTTCTCAAATCACATGATAAGTCATAAATATGGTTTCAACAAGTTAGATGACTCCTTCCAAATCCAAATGCAATTGAGAGATAGAAAGTACATCCAAATTAAAGGAAATAAAAGAATACAAAACAACACAATTCAAGCTAAGGGTAAAATAAAATATGTTTATTTTTTATCCAAATCTATATCCTAAGATTGTTGCTCATATTTTCATAACATATAGTGATGGTAGTAAAGCATATAAGTTTTATAATCCTACTAGTAAATCCCCAATTATTTCTAGGGATTGTAATTTTTATTGAAAATGAGATGTATGCTAATTATTATCATGTATATATATAGGTAATTATTAAATAGGTATCCTATTGAATTTTATTTTAATGTATTACAATGTCATACACATGTTTCTAGTTTAATAGGAAATAATATTAGCTCTTCCCAAGAGACTAGTCATCCATCTTCATCAACTCCAAACAAGTACAAGCATTATTAAATCCACATCAATACAATTATATGTTAGATTAAAAATATTATATTAGGATCATGAGCTTCAAAATCATGAAGGCAATTTTTTTATTATACTTATGATGAAAATAAATGTTTGCATTGTCATTTATCACTAGTGAACCTAAAAGTTATGCAGAAGCTAGTAAAAAGAAAGAGTGGGTTGATACTATGAAAATTGAGATGAATTCAATTGATAGGAATGATACATGGAATATTATTTAGGATCCATTAAAAAAATGTCATTTTAACCAAATTTTCCTACAAGACCAAAGTTAAGAGTGATGGTACAGTTAATAAGCTAAAAGCTAGACTAGTTGCAAAAGGGTTTACACAAACATATGAGGTTGATTATGAGGATAATATAATATAAAACTAGTTATTTTTGTATCTATTCATAATTTATATAAAATACATAAAATTTATGTAAAAATTTCATTCCTAAATGGAGTGATTGAAGAATAATTATAAGTGAGGTAGCCACAAGGTTTTGAGGTAAAAAACATAATTTTTGGTATATAAGTTGGAGAAGGATATTTGTGGGTTTAATAAAGATACAAAAGCTTGGTAATTAATAATTTGTATCTTTTTATTGTATCAATTATTTATAATAAGTTAAAATGAACCAATATTTTACATATAAATATTGGGTTCTAATGTTTTATATATTTGTCTCTATGTATATGACTTGATTTTTACAAGTAGCTCTATGGAGATGTTAAATAGATTCAAGAAAGTTATAAAATCAAAAGTTGAGATGATTAATTTTGGACTTATTAATTAATTAATTTATAATGAAATTACTTCAATAATAAAGTAGAATGGCTGAAATAGATCCAAATATGACTGAAATATATCAGAATATATGATAATAGACAAGCCACTTCAAGGGGGAAACCTCCACAAGCTTCAATAAGAGTAGAATTCACAATATGATGATTAACTATTACCCACTACCTCCTATATATAGTCTATCTAGGCCATGGTTACTCCATAGGCTGACCTACTAACTAAATGAATGCATAGATAAATGTGATATATCATCAAAGAGGAATAAGTAAGCCATAAGTTAGATATTCCTATCCTAATATGTGTAATAGGTTAAGGGCATAACATGCCCTTCCCCTTTAAACCAACATTTTCCTCAATGTTGAATGACTCTGGATGTTGCATAAAATCTTCACCTTCCCAAGTTACATGTTCACTACTCAAGTTCTTCCAATTGATGAGATATTCCCTAATCTCTCTAGTTCTCAACCTCTTAGTACGTGTTTGGAGGATCTTCTCTGGTTCCAAAATGACTCATCCTTCTTCATCTAGTTCTGGGAGCTCTGTCTAGGCTGAAACTTTTTGTCTAATGACCTTCTTCAAATAGGAAACATGAAAAATTGGGTGTATGCGAGATGAATGAGGTAACTCGAGCTTGTAAGCCACACTTCTAATTTTTTGTAGAACCTAATAAGGGCCATAATACTTAGGAGCAAGTTTTTTATCTTTTTTTTTTTGCTTCAAGGACATCTTCTTGTAAGTTTGCAACCATATAAATACCCAGCCACCCACCTCAAAATTTTGCTCACTATAATGTTTATTTGTGTGTTTCTTCATCATGTTTTGTGCCAAGGCCAAATTCTCTCATAAACTAGCCAAAACTCTTGTTGATGTTGAATGTGCTCCTCCACATCTCAAACCTTGGTTTACACCTTTAATGAAGAAGTGATGGAAGGTGGATGTTAACCATATAGTGATAAAAATGGAGACATTTTAGAAGAGGTATGGAAATATGTTTTATACCACCATTCTACAAGTGGTAGCCATTTAACCCAACGTTCCTATTTATCTAATACAAAACAATGGAGATACCCCTCTAAGCATTTTTTAACCACTTCTATTTTTCCATCAGATTGGGGGTAGTAAGATGAGCTATGAGCTAGCTGAGTACCCAAATAGGAAAATAGTTCAGTCTAAAAATTACTAGTGAAAATAAGATCAAGATCACTTACAATTATTTTTTGGGTTCCATGTAATTTTAGAACTACCTCTAGAAAAATAGTTGCTCCTGTACTTGTTGAAAATGGGTGTGAGAGATCAAAAAAATGGGTATATTTTGTAAGCCTATCCACAATGACCAAGATAAAATTCATACCTTCAAAACCAAGCAACCCTATGATGAAATCCATGGAAACCTCCTCCCACCTTTGACTAGAAATTGCTAATGGTTGTAACCGAACTGGGATCTTAACTATCTCACCTTTATTATGTTGGCATATCAAGAATTCTACCACAAACTTTTGTACATCTCCCTTGAGTCCTTCCCAAAATAATTCTTTCTTAATTTTGTGATAAGTTTTCAAGAAACCTGAGTGTCCCTCAATTGGAGATGTATGCAACTCTGCAAGAATCTTATGCTTAAGCTTTGAATCTTTGCACAAGTATAACCTACCCTTATACCATAAGACATTACCTTTCCATTCAAAAAATTTAGAGGTTAAATTACATTGCTAGAGATTCTAAATCAAAACCTATGTATCCTTGTCTTGCTCCCATTCTAACCTGGCTTCATCCACCCAATTTGATTGCAACATGGACATTGCACAAAGTAATGCTTATATGGATGTATCTCGTCTAGATAGTGCATCTACTACTACATTATCTTTACCCTTCTTGTAGATGATTTCAAAATCATAACCCAACATTTGGTTACCCTCTTTTGTTGTTCCTTAGATGATAATCTTTGCTCCAAAAAGTATTTGAGACTATCATGATCCATTTTCACCTTAAAGTACCTACCCATCAGATAGGGCCTCCATTGTTTAACTGCATGAAGAATAGCTATCATTTCTTTCTTATAGATAGGTTTTTGTAGATTCTTACCTTTGAATTGATGACTCTCATTTGAAATGGGTCTTCCTTCCTACATTAGTACTACTCCCAACCTAGATCCAAAAGCATCACATTCAACAGTGAATGTCTTTGAGAAGTCTAGAGTAGCCAAAACTAGAGTGGTGCACATAGCTACTTTTAGTTTCTCAAATGCTTTGGTGGTGGCATCATTCCAATGGAAGGCATCCTTATTTATAAATGTAGTGAGTGGAGCTGCTATGCTACCATAACATTTCAAAAATCTTTGGTATTAACCTGTTAGTCTTAGGAATGCTCAGAGGTTTTTGAGAGTTTTTGGCATGGGCCATTCCATCATAGCTTTGATCTTCCAGGGATCAACTTTGACACCTTCATGGGAAATAATGTGACCTAGGTACTCTACCTCCTATACTCCAAAAGCACATTTGGATGGCTTCGTATAAAGTTGATGCTTCTCCAAAACTATCAACACCTATTTCACATGTTGCAAATGTGATTCCCATGTCTGACTATAAATCAATATGTTGTCAAAGAAAACTAGCACAAACTTCCTTAAAAAAGGCCTAAAAATAGTATTCATCAAGCTCTGAAAAGTAGATGGTGAATTTTTAAGACCAAAGGGCATTACCAAAAACTCATAATGGCCCTCATGCTTTTAAAATTAGTTTTATGAACATCTTCATCCTTGATTCTAATTTGATGATACCCCGAGAGAAGATCCAATTTTTTGAAATAATTAGCACCATGCAACTCATCAAGTAAATCATCAATTATTGGAATAAGAAACTTATCTTTGATGGTGTACTTATTGAGTTCCCTATAATCTGGGCACATCCTCTATGTGTCATCCTTCTTCTACACCATGACCATTGGTGATGAATATGCACTTTGGTTGTGTTTGATGATCCCTACCTCCAACATCTCGTGGACCATCTTTTTAATTTCACTCTTTTGTGCATATGGATATCTATATGATCTGATATTTGGTGGTTGACTCCCTAGAAGTAGTTGAATGGCATGATCATGTTCTCTTTTTGGTGGTAGTCCTTTTGGCATGACCCCAAAAATAGATGGGTGGTCATTAAGAATCATCTATAGATCAAGATGTGTATATGCCTATGTGGGTTGAACTTTTATGGAACATAATCATGCAATAATTCCCTCTACCCCCTTTTTTAACATCTTGGTCATCTGATGTGAACTAATCAATTTTGGAGATTTTGCCTATAATCCACATAGTTCAATTTTCCTACCATTAAAATGAAAGTGCATTAATAGTTCCTAGAAGTTCATCTCAATGGTACCCAAGGTTGTGATCCATTTGACTCCCAAAACAATATCTGTGATACCCATAAGAATAGAAAACATAGGATAATTGAGATTATACTCACCCATGGCAAGCTTAATACTATGGCATTTGCCTAAATAATTAATTGTACCACTATATACAATCATGACCTAAAATTCTAGTGTTAGGTAGATGAAACAGGTCAATCAAGTAGCCAACTTATGGTTGATGAAATTATGTGTGCTCCCTGAATCAATCAACACTGTCACCTTTTATTTCTTGAGAAAACCCACCACCATAAGAGTTTGTGGAGTGATAATACCTATAAGTGCATGAAAAGAGATTTTAGGTTGGGAATATTTAGGTACCTCCTTTATCTCTTCCTCATCATCATTGGAGGCATCATCTTCTTCTTCATCTTCATTGGATCCTTCAATGTAGAATAACTTCTTCTCAGCACATCTATGTCCTTTGCTCCACTTTCTGTCACAACTAAAACATAATCCTTTTGAACGCTTCTCTTCAATTTGTTGAGGGGTCAATTTGGTAGGTGGAGAAAATATTGGTGTCAATATGCTATGATATTTGAAGTGAGTGAATGGCTGCTTCTTGTTGGCTATGAATTTTTTCTCGACTCTACATGCCATGATAATAGAATCATAAATCTTAAGTGGATTAAACATGTGTACCTCATGTTGAATGTGGTCCTTGAGTCCATCCAAAACTAGGTCATTCAAGTTCTCCTCAGAAATTATCTCCACACGTAAGGATAGGTTCTAAAAATGATGAATATAATCCTTGACGAAGCTAGTCTATCACAATTTTGCTAGTTGGCTAAAGTAATTCTCTATCACACTATTTCCATAATGTAATTGTAGCTTCTTTGTAAAAATTGACTAGGTGACATTGAGAGTCATCTTTTTATTTTGAGCACACAACCATTGATACCAAATGAATTGATTAGGTTCAAGATATAAGGATGCCATGGTAACCTTCTATCCACCTAGGATCTGATGCAGATAAAAAAAAATCTCCATTTGGTTGATCTAATTGAGTGGATATTTTCCATCAAATTTGTGCATATCCACCTTTGGTAACAAGTTCCTTTGTGGCAATGTAGTTGCATTTAAAGTAGATCGATTAGGAGAACCACCCTAGTGGGGTTGTGAAATAGTGATAACTAGATGATTTGACTGATTATTTTTAAAATCCATCATGATATCTACCAAACTAGCTTGTATGTATTTCATATTAGATTGTATGCCTTGCACCTCACTTTGAATGCCTTGCACACTATAGTCAAGACGACTCACTTTATGATCTATGTCAGAGAAACCTGGTACAAAGGATCTAGTACATCCCCCTTATGACTCCATCTCTTCATTTTTAGGATTTTTACCTAGAGTTTCATCACCCTTTCCTTGGCCGCTAGTTTGTGGACCTACCATAAAAGGGCTTTACGATGTCAACCCTGATTGGCACTTTTAACCCAACTTTGACCAAGTGATTTTGGACTTATTTAGGCCTAAAATCAAAACATACAAAGAACATAACCTACCCAAAATTTTCTAATCTTTCCAAAAATGTAAATAACTTGGAAAAATTCTTTGAATTATGCACTATAGAGTAATTTTATGAAAAAACCTAAAATGGTGATAACTTTTGTAAAATAGATCCAAATTATCTAAAATTTTAATGGAAGCTTAATTTAATAATTTCTCACCTCTAGTAAAAAAATTTCAAAGAAATACACAACAATTTTTTATATATATGGAAATTTCAAAAATTAAGGTTTCACCCACAAGATTTCCCAAATCACAGCTCTGATACAACATGTAATGAAATTACTTCAACAATAAAGTAGAACAGCTAAAAAAGATCCAAATATGACTAAATATATTAGAATATATGATAATATACAATCCACTTCGAGGGGGAAACCTCCACAAGCTTCAATAAGAGCAAAATTCACAATATGATGATTAATAATTACCCACTACCTCCTATATATAGTCTATCTAAGCCATGGTTACTCCATAGTCTGACCTACTAACCAAATGAATGCATAGATAAATGTGATATAGCATCAAAGAGGAATAAGTAAGCCACAAGTCAGCTATTCCTATCCTAATACATGTAATAGGTTAAGGGCATATCATTATTGGCATGGATGGCCTTAAAAATAAAGATAATTATTCATTTATCAAGCCAAATATGTCTAAGACATGTTAAAGAAGTATAATATTCAAGATTATAATCCCATGGACATTTCAATTACAAGATGAGAAAATATAATGAGATAGGATGGGATTTTTTAATATTATGTAAATAATTTTATAAGCATTATGAGAGGTTTAATATATATCACTATGACAAGATCTGATATCACTTCTGGGGTTTCACTAGTTTCTAGATTTATGGGAAAACCATCACTCAAACTTTTGTAAGTAATGAAGAGAATTTTTTACATATGTAAGAGATACTTATAATCATGGTATTCATTTTAGACTATAAATTTAAATATGTATAATCAGATACACATATTTAGATTGGGGAGGATCTCTTGATAACAAGAAGTTAACTTCAAGTTATTACTTCACATTAGGAAGTGGGTTGGTTTAATGGTATTAAAATAAACAAGATACAATTAAATTATCCTCTACTAAATCTAAATATACAACCCTTTCATCAAATTTTACACAAGTATTATGTTTGATAAGACTCTTAGTAGATTTTAGAAGTGCTCAACTTGAGCCAACATAGATTTTTTGTGATAATAATTGGGCAATATAATTGTCCAAGAATCCAACTTTTTATACTAGAACCAAGCATATTGAAATCAAACATCATTTTTTAGAGACTTTATCAATGATAAACATTTTTTTATTGGATATGTAAAAATTTAATATCAATTTTCTAATACCAAGGGATTGATGAAGAAGATTCATGGAAGATTTAAGGAGATGATAGGCATTTATTCATCAAATTTTACACAAGTATTATGTTTGATAATACTTTTAGTAGATTTTAGAGGTACTCAACTTGAACCAACATAGATTTTTTGTGATAACAATTGGGCAATATAATTGTCCAGGAATCCAACTTTTTATACTAGAACCAAACATATTGAAATCAAACATCATTTTTTCAGAGACTTTATCAATAATAAACATTTTTTATTGGATATGTGAAAATTTAATATCAATTTTATAATACCAAGGGATTGATAAAGAAGATTCATGGAAGATTTAAGGAGATGATAGGCATTTATTCTCTTTGCATCAAAGGGGGGAATGTTGAGTATGATGTCAATGTTGGCACTTGATTATAAAGGTTATAATTAATTTTATTTTTGTTTGATTATTTTAGAAGTTTTATTTAATTTATTTATGTCTTATATTTATTATTTTTTTAATTTTGAACACTTTTTGTGAACTCTCTAAAAAATAGCTAGAAGAGCCAATTAGAGTCTAGTTCATTAAATGTGCATTTAACTATGCTCAAATATTTATCAATTCATATCAAATAGGTGGGGCACACTTTTAGAAACTGTGTTAACTAAATTTAGTACTATTTAAAAAATATATATAGGGATTTGGGTTGCTAACTTGTTTAATGTGCATGTTTATGCTTACTTGATGAGAAATGCATCTTGCATGTTGATCTCAGCTTATCAATGATTACAACTTGTTTTATTTAGTCAAATTTTATTTATATTAGAGTTTATTTTTAGTTAAATTATTTTTTAATTAAGGTATTAATTTAGCATTAACTTTTCATGCAATTTACTTGTAATTAGCTAGTTTAGCCTTTCTTATTAATAAAGATTCTGCACAAATGTGGTACAATAGTTGCTAATAGTAACTTTTTTTCATGTGTTTATATCTAATTATTATTGAATGTATTAAAAAAGGAAAACTATCAAGTTTATGTATTCTCATTTGAAGTTATTCAGTGCATATTTTCTCATCAATCACACTTACAACACTACTAAATTAATAACTAGTAATTATGGGCTAGATTGAATGATATATAGCTTCATTTTTAGATTAAATAAAAGCTTATTTACACTCCCTCCATACATTCAAAACTTCCAAACCAAAGTATATTCTAGTGTTAATTTATTATTGTGTTGAATAGGATGTCCACACTCCTAAGGAGAGGGTTGCATATGAGGTATGTAATTGTTCATATGTTGAGTGATTGCATAATTCTTGAAATGTTCATGATCCATATGACATGTATATATATCCTTGATGACTAAATTTGAGACACACATGTAATGTATAAGTTATTACATTAATATCATGTATCCATGGTGATTATAATTGAAAATTATACTTGAGATCAATGGGCATAACTTTGAATATTATAGCTATTATTTTAGGGCCCATAATGATATCCAAAGTAAGTTGACCTAACACTCCCTAAGGTATGTTATCAAATCCATGAATATTCACGTTTAAATAAGTGATATCTTTTACCTCTATAATAAGTAAATTTATAAAAGAGATAAAAAAATGTTAAGCCGTGATCCATTATCTACCAACACCCAGTTGACTACCTTATTTAGAGTACACACTTAAATATATAATGGGAGATGCTGATCAATAATATGTTTTGGATTTATATCCTCTTTCTCAAAATAAATAATTTACTCCATCCATTGTAATATATTGATGATGTAATTAATATAAGGTGGTTCTACATCACTTAGTAAAGTTATATCACACAATGTTGTATAGAGGATATTCTTATAAATAGGTGAAATTTGGAGCATTTATAACATAGAGATTTTAGTTAGTATATTTTTAATTTTCCCAAAGATAACACATTAGTTTGCTTGGTTGGATAGCCTCACAGGTGGAGGGGGTATGGATAAATGTTTTAACTACCTTCTCTTAATAATAAAAGATAGGTCACCTTACTTATTTGCATTGTGAAAGCATGGACTATGATGTCTAATATAAGCGTAAGGTGAATAATGAGAGTGACATTATATATATTACTATGCTAAGGTGTATGGGGAGTAAGAATATGAGGCATACATGATCTTTGGAATCTATTAATAACTGGGAGCAAATTAGATTGAATGTTTAAATAATATGATTTATGAAAGAAGGATAAATATTTTTCATGATTAATTTTAGTCTTAGTATTATTGGACAATAATTTTACCCATTTGATTACATAAATTTTAAATGTATTACATATTTAAATAAATCAACCTATAATGATTACAATCATGCTTGATTTAAAAATAAAACTATGTTTATTCATTATAACCATGAGTTATTTATGAGAATAAGGGGAAATAAAAAAAATTGGGTCTATAAATCAATCTAAAACACATAAATCTAAAACCATAGGAAAAGAAAGAAAATTTAAGGTAAAAAATAGGGTTTGACATGCTCAATATAAGAATCAGTGTCACCAATATGTTTTATTTTATTTTGGATTAATGAACCTAATCAAACATAAAACCATTAATATTAATATTTTATAGAGTATGTATAATAAACACATATATGAATGTGTAAGCATATGTTTAATTATACTTTGATATTTATAGAAATGACCAAGAAGACTAGGGTACTTAACTTGTTTTAGGCATATGCAAGTCTTTAATTATTTATAGGTGATAAAAATGATAAAAATAGGATCAAGAGTCACTTAGATCTAAAAATTAACTATCTAGATCTAACTAGACAAGTCTGATAACAACTACGGGCTTATGAAGATATAAAATTATCCAATCCATGCTAAAAACATCCTTGCAAGATTTTTTAGACTATTCTAACATAGGTCAATGTGTATGCTTGTAAATTACTATTGTGTATAATATTAGAATGGTGATGATTCAAGCATGTCCAGAATCCTATCTCCTTTACCTTGAAACCCTAGCTCCACTTTTGGATCTAGGTTTTTCTAAAAAATGGAATGGAAAATATGAGTTGAGATGACCCCAAACTTCCTTATCGATTGGATTATATATACCCACATTTCCAAAACTCTGAAGAGGGACCAACCCACACGTAGTTCTCCCAATTAGGTATATGTGTGCAATAGTGATCCTTTAATATGGATGAAATAACTAGCTTATATTTTGAAACTTGAAAATGTGAAAATTTACTTGGCGTGGGTGATTCATACTTGAATAAGGCCTACCATTTTGAGGGGTTTCTTATTATGAAGCTTTAGGTTTGTTCCTCTCAATGTGTAAATGTCATAAGTCTTATTGGTAGGTAATAGATAAATGCTTGCTAGATAGGAATAGGCTTAGACCTAGTGTATATATGCAGTTGAATATTTGGGTAGCTTGTTTTTCCACTAACATGTGAAACATTTAGGCCAACCTATATGAAGAATTTGAATTTGGGAAAGTGATTTTTGCAATGAATGCAAATGGATCTAGTATAGGTGGATAAATCTAGTAATCAAATGATAGGACCTAGGTTCCACAAAGCTCTGACACCACTTATCAGAATTAAGAGCACACTTGATTACCTTTGTATAAGTAACTAAATGCAAAATTTAACTAGAAGTAACAAGTAACTAGAAATCAGAAATAACACATAATATGAGAGGCAGCACACAATTGTATTCAACTCATTCTAGAAGGAAATTACAATAAAGAGATCACACTCTTTCATCCACTTCATGGGCATACCAATAATCTTCCCTCGAGATTTATCTTCTCTCAATATAGGTCACAACAAACAACTCAAACACAGAGCTATTGTTCACCTCAACCAATCAGTATCAATACTGCCAGTAAAATCGAGTACGCAACATACTCCAAGTAGATCTCAACTGATCTTGCTCCTTGATGTGTTGTTGATCTCCTTTGACCTTGCTCCCCCACAAATCTCCTTTGACCTTGCACACACACACACCTGTAGATCAACTGACCTTACTTACCCATGTATATCTCCCACCTGATCTTGCAACAACCTGTAGATCAACCTGATCTTACATACCTAGAAGAACCCTTGTGATTCCACCATCGAAAGAACTCTTTTGGTTCTACACTTTACAATATAGACCCATGAGTCTATTATATAGATCCCATGCAAACAATAATTAGAAACTCAACTCAAGACTAAAATTAGTATTTAACATGCAAACAACTATTTTGTTAACTAACTATTCATCAACTAGCAATTCTGGAACCGTACAGGCGACCGACATCGGTCCTTGTCTGTCTGGAGATGATCGACATTGGCCGATCCCTGATCGATGTTGGTAGCTTCCTGTCCACCCCTGACCGATGTCGGTTTGCCTGGCTGACACCGGTGACTGTGACACTCAACAACCCTCCATGTTTGCATCCAGGTGAAGCTTTTAGCTCCACAACCTAACAATCTCCCACTTGGAGATAAATAGCTGCACCTATACCTATACCTATACATATTTCTAATTTGTTTCCTGGCTTGTATCCCTCTTCAAGATCAATCCTAAAGACCAACCACCACACACCCTATGGTGCTATGCCTGTGACTGAATTTCTCCATTCTTAGCTTACCTTCTTCTACCATTGTTATACTCCCACTCAATCAGAAACCCCTGAGAGTGACCTGTAATCAAAAAACACTTAACACACTCTGTGACCAAGGTGTTAGTGAACCTCGCTCTAAGAACCTCCAACCTCACTCTGATACCAATTGATAGGACCTAGGTTCCACAAAGCTCTGACACCACTTATCAAAATTAAGAGCACACTTGATTACCTTTATATAAGCAACTAAATGCAGAATTTAACTAGAATTAACAAGTAACTAGAAATCAAAAATAGCACAGAATATGAGAGGCAACACACAATTGTATTCAACTCATTCCAAAAGGAAATTACAATAAAGAGATCACACTCTTTCATCCACTTCATGGGCATACCAGTAATCTTCCCCCAAGAGTTATCTTCTCTCAATACAAGTCACAAGAAACAACTCAAACACAGAGCTATTGTTCACCTCAACCAGTCAGTATCAATACTGCCAGTACAATCAAGTACGTAATGTACTCCAAGTAGATCTCACCTGATCTTGCTCCTTGATGTGTTACTAATCTCCTTTGACCTTGCTCCCCTACAGATCTCCTTTGAACTTGCACACACACACCTACAGATCAACCGACCTTACTTACCCATGTAGATCTCCCACCTGATCTTGCAACAACCTGCAAATCAACCTGATCTTAAATACCTGGAAGAACCCTTATGATTCCACCATCGGAAGAACTCTTCTAGTTCTACACTTTACAATACAGCCCCATGAGTCTATTATATAGATCCCATGCAAACAATAATTAGAAACGCAACTCAAGACTAAAATTAGTCTTTAACATGCAAACAACTGGTTCGTTAACTAACTGTTCATCAACTAGCAGTTCTGGAACCACACAGGTGACTGACGTCGGTCCCTATCTATCTAGAGATGACTGATGTCGGCCGATCCTTGACCAATGTCGATAGCTTCCTGTCCACCCCTGACCGATGTCGGTTTGCCTGACTGATGCCGGTGACTGTGACACTCAGAAACCCTCCATGTTTACATTCGGGTGAAGCTTTTAGCTCCACAACCTAACATCAAATTCATATAATTATAACAAAAGGTGTCTAAGGTATAGAAAATAGTGATTTGATGATCATGAAATAATATAATTAGGACAACAAGTAGATTTTACATAGAGTAAGAAATCATTAAAGATGGTTTAAAGATGAGTGACTAGGAGAGAGTATAAGAAATAGTCATATATCTATGCACAAGTATTTTATAGAAAATATAGATTAATACTGAGATTTTCAAGTGTCTAATATGATATTTTAATGTCTATAAGAGTTGATAATCTAAGCACATTTAAGGGTTATAGTGACAGTTCATTTGGACTCGAATGATTAGTTTAGGGGTTTGAGTTGCACCTTATTACCAATTTCTCTAAGGCAAAAAATATTGTAGTTATCTTTTTTACATTTATTTTTAATATATTTATTTGTACTACAATTTACTAAACCTATAATAATCTTATAATAGATCTCAGACACTTAGTGTGCTTATAATGGCTCAACCTTTAGATTTGATTTTAGAAGAAGTAAATTATTTTATGAATGTCATGTCCTTTCAAAGTGATATACAAGATAATGAGTCAGATGATTTTGATAACACATACACCTTATTTTAGTCTAGGGTATTTCTAACTGTCATTTTGCATTGATTTAGGTACTTATGTTTGGGTCAATTATAAATTCATTTTTGTCTCTTATTGACTCATTTGTTTTTCTATTTTGGGCCATATTTTTCTCCACTATTATTTATTTTGTATCTCTCATCTTTGTTGTCCAATGTTCCCCTATGTTTCTTGTTTCTCTAGTAGAGCATACTATTATGACATTGGTATAACCAAGAGCATAATATTATGCTCTTGGTCCCCTCTTTTAGGAGGTCATTTGACCCCTTCCCCTATTTCTTTACTGTTTATGCCTTTTTGTATATTTATCATGATTTATGTGTTGGCTTGCATGCCCATATGTCCTAATTATTTCAGATTTCTAAGTCTATATATGCATAGGTGCATTATTTCATGTAGGAAAATAACTAAATGAGAATAAAGAGTGACAATACTTATTGATATGTTTAGAGTTATAAAGAAATGAAGATTTCATGAGATTTGTATTTAAAGTATTCATATTACATAACTTCCTTTGCTCTTATAGTGAAAGGTCATATAAGGATTAGGGTTTTCATCACCATGATTGCTTTCTAAACTACATTGAGTGTTGATTTACAACTTTTAAAAATATTAAGGTTATACTAGGGCAAGCACCCCCCATAAATACACCTTTTTTTTAAGGTTTTCAAAGCATAAGATTAGAGGAACACATTTTTCAAATTTAATTTGATGTTGGGCATAGTTTTTAAGAGTGTGGTATCCCAAAACTAGTCAACCAAGAGTATATTATCCCACTCCTAGATTAATTTTCAATGTTTTCATATTGCAAAACATTTTTTTGGTTTTTTTCACCTCAATTTCTAAAACTTTTTCCATTTTTTTATCCTCTGATAATATACATGTTTAATATATTTTATTATTTATCTCATAACCATAACTTTTTACTTTAAAATTACTCCAATAATTTCCTTTATGGAAATCAGGTATGTTTTTACTATTTATTCAAATAAAACTATTTAGATCTTAATTAAAACACATGTTTATGGTTTAGTGTAGTGTATATTGCATGTAAACTTCTTCATGATGCTAAATTTTGGTGAACACATGCCACATTAAACCCATTATGGTTAGATTATTCCTATATTTCATATTGGATCTAATTTTTCCTAGGGTTTCCTAAACCCTTACTTTATTTCCCCCTTTTATTAAGGTTACCCCTTACATGTTACTAATGTTGTATCTAATTTTGTTTTTTCAATTCATGTTAGATATATTTAGCCCTAATTTCATATAAATTATTAATAGAGATATATCCTAGCTCTTTCCATCATGTTTAGTGTTCTGATATACCATGTTATCCTTCATTTACCCTAGTTGCTTCCTTGATTGTACATCCTTAGGTTTTTATTTATGATAAATTTTTATTCGCCCTAGTCCTTCATTCAATCGTATGTATTTTATATTCTTGTGTGCATTAAAGGTAAGTATAAAACTAAGGGGGACCAAAAATGGGCTTATCATGACACATTTTTTATTAAAATAGAGATACCTTAACTATCCATAACTACCAAAATTTTCATGAACCCACATAAAACTCATAATCAAAAGAATATGACTAAGGATCCTTGTGACCGATTCAAGAGAAATCAACAAAGATAAAAAATAATACCCTGTAGCCACATGAAGTATAAAATAAGGTGGAATAACAAGAGGAATGCACCAATAAGTGTCCCATTTTCCATCGATATTTCATATATCAAAATTCACATGAAAAACCATGTGCAAACAAGGCTCATATCAAATTTTGGTGTTTATAAATTCCCCCTTAACACCTCCCCCCTCACTTTAATCTATTATTTGAGTGTAATGATAAATACTTGTTTAAAGGGATAAAAGAGAATGCAAACCTATGTTGGTGATTTTAAATGTAAACTTTTCATTTCCATAATTTTTCATTGTATCCAATGTATACATGCAATCCATGATGTGCATAATCATATATATTATTATTCCCAAAAAAGGAAAAATTGAAATAATAATAAAATAATTACTACACATGTTGGTATGCGATCTTCCATTTCTTATGGAGTGTGTTCATTTTATTTGGAGTGGATATGTCATGTGTCCCAAATGACCTAGTCCATATGGATAAGTTTCTCTTAATATTTTTATCTTCTTGGTTAGATAATCAAATAAGGATTCAAGCACTATTTATAGATGTGTAACCCCAAAATATATTCATATGTAAAAATGTGGATCCTCAAACCAAACCCATAAGTAAAATGTGGAACCCTAAAATAATTTTGTATGCAAAATTAAAAATCTAAATCTACTATAGAAGGATTTAGACTCAATGTGCTTATGTAGTACCATCAATCCCAAACATATAAATAGAAAATTATATGCATGAATACATTCATGCCTTGAAATATGACTCATACATACCAAAAGTGGTTGTAAAATGCCATCATTCATATATCAATATGATAATATTTTGACCTTATTCAATATGATCCATGTAATCTATCTCATATAACTTTTTGACAATTTATCATGATCATGTAAGATGCACCACATGTGTATCTCATATGTATCAACCTATCCATTTATCTAGACCCGAGTCAAAATATTTCCAATCTGAAACACAATATAACAAATATAATTTGTGTTAAAATTTCATATAATCATTTTTCAATATAATCAATGTAATAAACATGATCAACCTGACCCATGTAACCTAATAAATTTTACCTATGTAATATATCTCATAATGTCATATAATATCTCAACCATTTCCCAAAATCCTAGATAAGGCACATGTATACTTGGCATATGCCTCAATCTATCTAACTTATCTCATCTAAACCATATAATATGCCACATAATATCAATGCTTAATCAGATTTGGCTTGGATTTGTGAAACAAGCCCAACATATGCCTCCTTTTTTATATGAGGGATGAATCTTGTGAATCAGTTATCTGAAAAGACCAAATTATATGATTGTGTTATAGAGAAACATATAATCCTATAAATTACATAAACCCACATGAAAAATTATGTCATCATATAAAAATATGATCATTTTCAAGTGCATGTGACAATATGTAATCCTTGGAAAGTAATTTATTTATCATTTTGAATTTATCCATCATACTGTAGTATATTTAGGTGTTCATATAATCAAACAATAAATATTCATTACCAAAATTTAGGGTATAAATGTTCATTAGATTCTTGTAATTTATATTAAATGTTTATAACCTTTGTGCACATGTAAATAGTCCTTTTAGTCAACAATTTCCCCTATCGGGTAGGCAAATGCTATAATAAATTAAGTCCTATAGATAATGTTTCCTTAAATGGAAAATGGATTTTAATATGTAATATCAGTTTGTTTGATAATATATTCATTAATTTTTCTCTAATAATTATTATTGAGGTGCTATTAAGTACCATGTTTATACATTAGATATAGATATATAGTATGTTCACTTGTAATAAAGAAAAAAATAAACAAGAAAGTATAACCATGTAGGATATATTTTCATGTGTGCTCCAATGCAACTAACGAGAGGAAAAATGGACATATTAATCTAAAAATATTGATTTAAACTTTTTGTTATTAAAATTCATTTAAACTTCATTTGATATTGATATTGAGATTTTATTTCCAAAATAATAATGTAATGAGGTATTATTCCAACATAGTTCAAGTGCTTAGTTAGTTCCATGCAGGTAAAGTAGCCACAAATATTAGTATTATTGTAAAAAACTCTAATTTTGCCTTCCAATATTATTAAAAAAAATCATTTAGCATTTTTTTTGATTTTAAGAATTTTGAGGCATGTTATGAAATTTTATAACATTTTTTGATATCTATCAGTATTGTCTAAGCCTTACCAACATTATTTACCTATCTATTAGTAGAATCTACCACACGTGTCTCATCCTTGCCACAAGTGTCTGCTAAGGATAAAATATTTCTTTATTAAAATTTTAACCTTTATATTTTATTTTTACACCATTTTATCATATATATGAATTTTAATTTATTATTTTTATGTGTTTATAGGGTGATCCATGTGATATTTAATCATAGTTGACACATGTAGATAGTAATATGTCTAACCCTTAGTGATGTTGGGTAGCATATATTTGACAGTGTAGGGATTGGCTATGTTGTCAAACTAGGGACTATTCCCTATGATATGCATATGATGACTACATTAACCACGATGTGGAATGAATATTCCTATACATTTTAGCTCTTTACATTAGAAATGTTACTGATCTTGGAGGATGTATGTCATATATTACCATTATTGGTTATAGTCACATCTTTAATTTTATAGGATGCAGAGGATTCATGGTCAAAATGGCATGATAATAGATATATGTCAAGGAAATATTGAGGGGAATAATTCACCCCATATTTTTCCACTACCCCTTTTTCTAACATTGTCTTGGCTGATGTTTCATGTGGGAAAATATTTATGTACTCATTTATTCATTTTCAATCATTGATGGAGGAGTTATTTCCATTTTATATTGTATGCACTATATTATCAAGGATATAGAGACATATGGGAAAATGTATTCCTGAGGTTGTACCATGTTTTCTCAATTATATATATATATATCACTTTACTTGGAAGGAATATGGTGGTGGACTTGGTTTAGCCACACTAGTACATGTTTGAGCATATAAGCATATATTTGTGGCTTGTCCAATTCATCAACCAAATGTAGAGTGGGACCATCCTTAGATGTATGCATAAATATGGATTGATATCACATGCATTATCAGGTAGATTATAATGGATTACAAAGTCTTGTTTGATTGCCTAACTCTTGATTATATTATATGGAGGCTATATAGAGGATTTTATAGGTGGCCTAAAGATGTTGTGTAGTTATTATAGATCAAGGTTAATTATTTATTCCATGACAAATTTCCTTGGTCTTTATGAGCACTTTCAATAAGAACACATCATTAGACATTTCAGTATCACACATATGGTTTATAAACACCATTTTATTGAATATAGACACACTAAGTTGGTCATCATATAAGGGAGAGATGATGGCCTAGTGTCATAGAGCTAACTTATATTTTAGCATGGGAGGTAGATCCCCAAGTAGTGATTGTATATGTTGAAGATGTAGGGTGTACATGTGAGAATAGGAAGTGGTGGATGCAGTTATAATGGGAATTATTATTTTTTGTTTTGGTATAGGTATCCATGGTAGGTCCTAATTTATAGCTATGTGTTTTCATGGGGGAGATGGAGATGAGCGACATGTGGCAAGACAACCTGATCCCCTTATTGTAGATCAAGGTGTGTATACACATAAATTTGAAATGTTTAATATATTTAACATTTTTAATTTTCATTTGATAATGTGATTTTAAGTGAGATGTTATTCAATAGATTATTATTGGATCACTATCATTGAGGCATTTATTTTGTTAATCATAAGACATATCCCAAACAATAGGGTGTCGAGTGGTTTATTGGAAAGGTTACATGGTAAGATTCACAAAAATAATTATATAGTTGTGCTTATTATAATTTATATCAATAAAATTCAAGAGATATTAGTGGGCCAACATGCCCAAACAAGCAATATATTTAGATATATAATAATACCCTTATGGTAGGAAAACACCATATAATACTCCTTAAAGAAGGAATAACTCCATAATTCCACTTTGATGGGGACACCTTCAATATCTTTATAAAAAATATAAGACACAAAACTTACTTAATATCATTTACAATGATATTCATATCCTTTATATAGACCTATTACTAATAATGAATGGGCACACACCTAATCCCAATATAGGCTGACTCATTACCCAATTCACTAATTCCAAAAGTTACTCATTTGACCCAATATATTTGACCCATATAATTAAATATGGCAATGTGTGCTACATGTCAACATGTCCATCAACCCATATATATTAATATATACTATCCATAGGTACATATCATGACATTTCTCCTTTACATGTTTCATCCTAAAACATGAGAAGAAACCAAGTAATGAGTATGCTTCAAAACATCATACACTTGTCTCCATAATTTATCATCCAACCATCCATATACAATTTTGGTAGGTGATAGCATGTCAACCTTACTTCCCCATTCCAATGTGTTATTTTTAATCTCTTCATGATCATATTTTTCATACTTCATGTCCATGCATTATGATTCCTCCTTTGATTCCATGTTCCATACTCTGTTGTACTATTCTGATTCCATACATGACCACAATAATGGTTATTTGGATTCCATGTACATCCATAATTATTTCTCCATTGATTCCTTATGTATCCATTATTATTAGTTATTTAATTCCCTATATATCCATATATATTTATGTTATGACAATCCATGACATGCATCCAATATTTTTATCTCTCATGATGATGTGGGTGTTTATATGCTTCAAACTTAATATCCTTTTTGATACTTTGACCTTATAAAACTTTTTTTATACATCTTCCACCATTTAATTTGGTCATACCTTTGTCTCTTGAGTGGATGAAGTCTTATTCTCTACTTTTAATATTTATTTAAAGTTTTCTTCATCTGAATCCTCTTTATGCTCTTCTTCATCATCTTCAACTTCATCCTCATGTTCTACCTTGAACTTTATTTGTTCTTCACTAAGATTTTAATATCTTAAAGTGAAATTATTTATCTTCTACCAAATCTTCATGAAATTATTTTTCACATTAATATTGATTGTTCCCAAATTTTAATCAAAGGATACTCTAAAACAATATCCAAATCATCCATATCTAAAGTATAAAAATATGAATGCAAAACATATTTTCCCACGATGAGCTTCAAAGATTAATAAACTTGAATCTTATTACTATCTACTTGAGCTTTCTTGATATTATTTTATTTAACCTATATATGTTGATCCACATACATATTTATTAAGTTAAACTTGCCATTAGGGTTTATGGACATAATGATGTTCTTCCTTTGAATGCATCCATGAAACTAAAATATTGAAGCATATCTCTTTGAAGTTAAATTATTTGAACCATTATCCTCCATCTCTCCTTACTCATCATCATGATCCTCTACATCTCCTACATCATATGTAGCCTCCTCATCCACATCATTGTGTTCCTTTTCTTTTTCTTATTCATCATCTACATTATCTTCTTATTTACCATCATCATAATTATTTTCTTCCTCTTCTTCCATATCATCATAATTTTTTACCTCCTCGTGCTTAACCTTTTTATTTTGTATTATTCATATATCATTATTCAAATATTGAAATCTAATTTTAATATCCATAATAATTTATTCTTGATCCATGATTCATAAAAAAATATGGTTTCAATAACACTAGTATTTAATAGTTCTCAATTTTCTATCCCAAATATAAGAATAAAAACATGTGGATAAGTAGATTTGAATATCTCCTTTGACTAAAATTTGACCAAATGGTTTTAGACCATGGTTGGCTCAAAATAGAAACTTCAAAGAACACACTCCCACTATATTTTTTCAAGCTTTTGAAAAATATAAATAAATCATAAAATATCCCAAAATTGTGGCATGTAGAGTGAATTTATGAAAAACCATAAAATCACAATAATAATTGTTTAATAATTCCTTAAATTTTAGTTAATATGAAAAATTTATGAAAATATCTAAAATATCAATAACTCACTTTAAAATTATCATCAAACCTTTATTATTTAACCATGGTATCATTGAACTCCACTAAAAACATTATAGAAATATTTACATTAGATTTCAAGATATAAGTGATTATCCCAAATTAGGGGTTCACCCATACCTTTTCTCAAATTGAATATTTCATACCACTTAGTAACATCCACACATATAATAATATAAATTCATAATATAATGTATATCAATACAACATGAGATATTGGTGGACTAAGGAGCCCAAATAAGCAATATATCTAGAAGTAGAATAATACCCTTATGGTAGGGCGACAGCATATAATACTCCTTAAGGTTGGAATAACTCTAAAATTACACTTTTATGGGGACACCTACAATATACCACCAAAAAATAGAAGAATCAACACTTAATTCATATCCTTTACAATGATATTCATATCCTTTACATAGACCACTATTAATACTAATGAATAAGCACACACCAAATCCCAATGTAATTTGACTCATTACCCAATGTAATAATTCAACAAGTTGTCCATTTAAACTAATATATTTGACCATACAACTAATGAGGATATGTGCCACATTTGAACATCTCCTTTAACCCATATATATTAATACATCATATATGTATGTACATAGAAGTGTATGACATAAAAAGCTTGTTTATGACCCTTTTTGTGTTTAATCTTTTTTCGAGATTAAGTTTAGCAATAAGGGGGTATAATATCCTATACAAAATGATGAACAAAAATATTCTATAGTAGGCCAATTAATTGAAAACAAAGATAAATGAATATTATAAATAAAAAGTTTTGAGTTATTATAAATATAGAAAGTATGCTCAAAATAGTAGTTTGATTTCTTAAACACATAGAAGGGATAATACTTATATTATATAAAAATGCATAGGTAGATCTAATAAGTACACAAGTGGAATTAGGTAGGATCACAATTAGGTTCCAATTGTTAGATTATGGATATATTGTTTCTAGAGGCCTAAACACTTGCATTAGCCTTGCAAAACTTGTATCAATGATTTTATCTTGATCTCAACGTAACTATCTTGTACATAATATTATTTATATTGTGAAGTAACCACTTATAAATTTATAGTTCCTATGATGATATATTTTATTCATGTGCATAGGTTGATGGTTATATGTGGATCAAACCCTAGCTCTTCAACTTAGGTATTTGTACCTTGCCAAAAATGGGTTAGTGGGCTTATGGTGTCAAGATGACCTCAGGGACCTATTTATCAATGAGCACTTCCTACATATCTAATACTCCAAGTAGGACCTTATTATTATGTAGATTTACCCTATGTGTTGGTTTGTGTTTGCATAAGGGTGCAATATATTATATACAAAGGCATGCAATTATCTAGATTTTAACTTGACAAATATTCATGGTTTATTCTTTGAGTGCTTCAAAACCTATAATATGACTATTCCTATGACTGATATGAAAATAGGGAAAAATAGGGTCTTATTAATTAGTTATTCAATTGATTGATTGAGTTTTAATATGTGCTTGTTTGGTATTATTTAGATGAATAATGAGTAGTCTTATATTACTTTTGAAAATATCTCATAGTTGGGTTCAATAACACAAATGGACTAAGCCATAATATTCAAAAAATTTAAAAATTAGAATAATTTTGAGGACTAGACCCTTGATAATAATCTGAAAACTTGCATCGATGTAAGTGTCCCTATGTGAGACACAAATTTATGACAGGTTAGGAAATTATTGAGGATCTAAAACTAATAATGAAGGATTTTTTATATTTTTGTACAATGCAAGAGATCTAGGTCATCATAAATTATAGGTTCAGACCATAATATAAATAGTTAGTCATAATGATATTATGAATGCAATCCTTTTGACAGGAAAAAGGTCTACAACTAAAGGGTAGAGCCTGCCTAGGTATTTTTCAAGTATACAAGACGAAGATGTTATTTAAATTAAATTTTAATATCTACATTTTTTTCCTATGACACTTGATACCACTACCTAAAGTTTTTATACAAGTGAGAAAGATGAGTTGGGGAGTGAGGTTATAAAGTTTAGAATGTAGTTAGTTAGCTATAAAATTCCTTCACAATCTCCTAGTATGGACCTAAATCTAATAGTTTTTATTGAGTACAGGCAAATTCAAAGTTAGCATGTGAAGGTAGTACTAGACCTTTATTCTACATTATTTGTATATGAGGATCATGATAGATGTAGTAGGTATTCATCACAATATTATAATGATGATGTGGGCCATCATCTTCTAGGGCCCCTAATCTTAGAGATGGATGTTATGATAAAGAAGTAGAGAGTGACGGGAAGCACATGCCCATCATCAAGTGATGTAATTAATATTGTAAACACTTGTTTCATCTTACATATATGATTTTATGATTATTATTTACGTGTTAATATCATGGATTTAAAATATTTAATTATATCTCATGTGCTTTCATCATTTATGTGTTTGATTAGAATTTTAAATTTTAATATTTTCAGTGATATGATGTTGTTTAACCCTTTTTAAAAATATTTAAAATAAAATCACCAATTAAAAAATGAATAAACTATTTAAAAGGTAGGCCAGTTAAATAATTCATAATATTTGTATGTAGTGTTGAATAATAGAAATATGCTAAATATATAAATTACAATACCAACTAATAATTTGATTGTTTAAACATGAATAAGGAATGATACTTAGCTTATTAAATGATGTGAAATAATATCTTATAATTTTAGGTGAAAAAATAGTCAAGATGATGCTCAACTTTGATTCGTCAGATACTTTAAATTAGCTCTTTGTCAGCTTAGACACTACTATCTGAATAGGGAAACTAGAATTAATGCTTCTATCCAAAAATTGGTGTTTTTGTCATATATGGAATATACGTCCTTTTATATAAAACACACTTACACCTATTAGGGTTCATTTTCACCTTTTATATAATTTATTCAAATCATGTGCATAGGTTCTAGATATCAATGTGTAGTTCAAAACCCTATGTCCTTTAATTATGGCATGCCACCTTATATAATAAGGGTTAGTGGGTTCAAGGTAAGTCAAGATGACCTAAAATACCCCTCTATAAATGAGGTTTTCATACATAGCCTATAATCTAAAGATGGCCTTAGGCCAATGTAGTTCTCCCCCTTATATGTGCATGTGTGTGAATAATTATGAAATATGATATATACGAGTGTTTATAATTATCTAGCTTGTAACTTAAAAAATACTACTCATGGGATTCTCTTTGAATGATTAAAACATATAATAATATTTTTCATATTACTAATTTGGAAATAGGGAAGAATAGGGTAGTTTTTCAAACTTGAGAAGTGATTTTCCTTAGTATAAGATAGATGTGTTCTTGATTTGTACTTGATCTTAAGTGATGATAATTAATTGTATTTGACTTGTATTTATACCACACCTTTTGAAATGATCTCATATAATGGTTAAAATAATACTATAAGTTGACCCTTATATGTCAAAATATTTTCAATTTTTATAATTTGTAAGTTTTAGACACTAGTATCAAACTTAGGACATTAGCATCAACGCTAGTGTCCTAATCTAGATGATAATGTCTAGGAGGATAGGAAGTTGTTGAATATATGTAACTACCATAGTAGGATATTAATATGGTTTTATACATAATTTTGGCTTCATGTGATCAAGGTAATCAGAATATCATTGTTAAACTATAGGATAAGCATTTAAGCCTTTTGGTAATAAGAATGTCTTGAACTAAAAGGTTGATCCATGAATGATATTTTTCAAGTGTAAAATACTAATATATCATGTAAAATATTTATCATTTCACATGTTTACTAGATTTTTCATATAGTGTTTACATTACATTAGTAGATAACATATAATTTTCCTTTCCATACACATAAGTTTCATATGTACTTGAGTGTGATAGATGTATACCTTAGATCCATGATTACATGATCTTAAATATGTTAGACCTTTTCTCTACCTTATTGACACACTATGATGTGGTAATATACTTCATTAATCATGATTTATATAGATTATATTATTTTATGATCATTTTACATTATAATGTTGAGCTGATATATTAATGCTTACACATATCTATACTAATGATTACATCTTACACAGTGTACCATATATGTTATGCTATTAGACATTTTTCTAACACATATATTCAGGGACTAGTATGATATGTTTATGCTATTTTTTTTATATTTCACTTATTCATCTTTTTACATGGCTTACTTGAGTGTACTTATTTTATATCTTGTTTAGATTGTGGAACATTTGAATATGTTTCTTATTTTTTAGTCCTAGTGTCATTGAGTGTTGTTTCTTCCATGTGGGACATTTGAACATGTCCTCCCTTTGAATCCATGACATTTGAACATGCCCCTCGTTTTTGGTTTCCTTAGACCCATTTTTATTGGCATTGATTGCTCTTTTGTGTGTGCTTGATTGTTTATTGAGCTTGTTCATGTTACTTCAATAAATTTCCATGATCCATATCATGTATATTAGGGATTTTCATGTTTGTATACTTATTTATTGATACATATACTTAGACATGATATCACTATATGTTTATTTACTAACATGATTCATATATAAACTTGGGTCAAAATTTTATATATTTGTCACCGATTTTCAAATTTGGGATAGATTTTTTCAAATTTGTGATAGATATTATACATATTTTAAAGAGTAGAGGTTACATTTTTATATATACTTAAAATTGGGACACATTATATGTGCATATGACATGCAAATGAACCAAATCATAGATACATATTCATATTATATACACATTTATGCATTGACCTTACCAAGATGCAATGATTGAGATTTCATTTGTCTATAGAACTTGGTTCCCTTGAGTAGTGTGATCAATATTCAATTTTGTCAATGTCCTTGTCACTACTCTCATTTTTCATATTAATATGGTTATTTAACCTAAGCTATATTTCCTATATTATGTATACATTAAAATATATTATTGAAGCCACAATCCATGAATACATTACATAATATAAGCCATATAAATAGCTTATAGAACCAATACAAACAAGGATAGACAAAATAGCTAAGACAACCATAAGCTAATACTAGATAAATGAAAATGTACATGACTAACACCTCTAAAAATTCACTAGCAATATAACAAGCTTATAACAAGCTTGACTATTAAAAAAATAATAATACCCTCCCTTAATGACTAAACCAAAAGCTTTATTCATTATTACAATAAAATAATTAAGTGCATACATGAACTTAACCAAAGTGTAGGTATTCAACCACTACAATAATGTATCCAAAATATCCTTATTATCACCAATCCATCTTATCAGAGTACATGGGTAATGATTCACAACAACTTCCAAGTAGAGTAGTAAATGGTGCTGAATAATGGGTTCACTAGATTTTGTTGTGGCTAGAATTGTTGTCACATCTTAGATGTGACATGATTTACTTGTTTATTAGAGTGATTAGTTCTAACATAAAGGTTATAATGTAAATGAATATTAAACAACATAGCATACCCCCTACCCTTTTTATATTTATTTTTTGAAAACCCAATGCATACTACTTTCCATTGTTGAATAATTTGGTACATTTCCTATTCATAAACTTATGTTTTATCTCTATTCCCTATCCTGTATCACCAACCTTAATGGAAAACATCCATTTTGGTTTGACTTTAGTATTTTAACTTGTGCTTGTTTCAAAACCTATGAAATAGTAGTAAGGTAAAATTTTACCTATTCTTCACCTTGCACATTTTGTTTTCCTAACCTTGTAGAAACCATAAAATATATTATTGAATCTACAAGCCATGAATACTTTATATAATATAAACCATATAAATAGCTTATATGACCACTATAAATAAGGAGAACCAATATAGATAACATAAACATAGGCTAATATTAGTTAAATGGTAAATCTACATGACTGACAACTCTAAAAAGTCATTGATAATATAACAAGCTTGACTATTAAACAAAATATTCTAATATGCATTTGTGTTGTGTGATTGAAGTTTACTGATCTTAATGGCCTTGGTACAACTTACACTATATTTGGGGCATGATCACCCTCCAACTCTCTTCTTCACATCTCCAAGGTTCATTTATGAACATATCTCCAATGCTTTAACAAGGAGACATCATTACCAAAGAAAAATTACCAATGGGAAACATGATTGCATTGACACATAGGTGTAATCCTTCCTTGCTCTTATTTCTTTCAAGTGTTTAAATTATTCAATTTTTATATTATATACACTAATTACATTGTATCATGTTCTTGACTATAAGTAATACACAAACAAAAAAATCAAATAGGGCTCAATTCAAATCAATTTTACACACCATGATACACATTTATTTTTCCTTTAAACTAGTAATTTCATCCTTATGCATTACTATATTAACGGGGGGTAGGGGTACGGATCTAGATGATAAATATATATTTTATAGGACATGTTAGTCTTTTACACTTGAAAAATATCACTCATGGCTCAAACCTTCATTTTAGGTGTTTCCCTCTACTGAAAGGCTCATGTTTGCCATCTCATTGTTATTAAATACTTATCTTATAGTCTGACCCTAATATTTTGATTACCTAGATCAATTTTAGCCCACAATCTATGTAAAATGTAATTAATATCCTAATCTATTAGTTACATATATTTAAAAAATTTATATCTTCTTGGACACTACCATCCAAACTAGGAATTTTATGTCGATGCTAGCATCTCAGGTCTTACACTAGTGTATGAACCTTACAAATGATCAAATTTTCAAATATTTCAACATGTATGGGTTGGCCTAAAGTATTATTTTAACTATCATGTGAGATAATTTTAAAAGGTGTGTTGTAAATACAATTCAAATACCATTCATTATCATCAAGTAATATCAAGTATAAATCGAGCACACATCTATCTTATACCAAGCAAAACCACCTCTCAAGCTTAATAAACTACCCTAGTCTTCCTTATTTCCAAATTAGTCATAGGATTAGTATTATTATAGGTTTTAATAATTTAAAGAACATATCATGAGTACTATTTGTTAGGTTACAATCTATATCATTACATGCACTTGCATTGACAATATTGCATAATTGTTCACACACAAGCCCACATAAGAGGGAGAAATACATATATCTAAGGTCCTCTTAAAAGTATTTACTATGTAGGGAAAACTCACTAATAGATGGTTATTTGAGGTCATCCCTACTTCACTTGATACCACTATCCCATGTTTTTAAATGTGGCATTACCTAATTGGAGGACCTAGGTTTTGGGCTAAACACTCATCCAAAACCTGTGAGTTCAATATGAACAAAAAAAATCAAGGTGATAGTGAACCCTAATAGGAACATGTGAGATTTAAATAAAAGGACATGTATTTTTTATAGGAAAAAAGTGTCAAATTTTGGATATAAGTGTCAACTATAGTGTCTGTATTTTGATGTTAGTGTCTTGGCTCATAGAGAGCTTATTTCTAAAATATAATGAATCACAACTCACCATCATATTGATTGTTTATACACTTAAAATTATTAGATATACTTGTGCATAATTTAATAAGATATGTATTATTCCTTATTTAGTTTAATAAATAAAATTACTATTTTATTTTTTAATTTCTATATTAATCATATTTCCATAATTCAACACTATATTAAAATATTATGAATCTAAATTATTTAATTGACCTAATTTTTTAATATTTTATTCCTTAGTTGATTAGGATATTCTATTTTAAATATTTTTAAAAAAAGTTTAAACATATGTATATATGTGATGTGTAAATGGTATAATAGTGAAACACCATGTATTTAATTAGAATTAGCCAATAATTTCATCATAATCAAAAAAAATTGATTAGGATGGAATATTCTGACCGACCACTTAGATATAATAATTCAACATTATGTTGACCTCTATGAGTACCTAAATATTTTTTATATACATTTGACACTAAGTTATTAGGATAATTCACACTTTCCTTTCATACTTGTGTTAAACCTACTTAAGATGATTCATGTAGTAGTACTTGTCCAATAAAAATAACTTGATATTATCTATTTCCTTTCTCTTTTAGTTGAGCATTATTAACTTTCTTACTTATTTGATTTTTACTTTATTGAATTTTATTTGATACCCATACTTTTGTGCTTTGATATCCAGTTGTACTCATAATATGAGTTTTCTTTTCAAGTGTTCCACCTCTCTGATATGTAAGCAAACCACATTATAAATAAATTAAAATAGTCATATTAATGCTATCCAATTTTGCTTCCATCTTTCGTAACCATGATTTTCTAAATATTGCATAAAGTTATGAAATTATAGGCTTCACATATAATATTTTTTACACTATCTTAATCCAAAGATAAAATGATATAGTAACATTCCTTATGGCATCCTCATAAATTCTTGTGTGTTTTAATTCATGCTCATATCCTAATTCCTTAATAAGACTAATTTTCCATTCACTTCATTGTGATTTGTCATCAACAACAATATATTTTATGTGTTCACCTTCTATAAGATTGAATGACCATTGGTTACTTTTGAGTAAAATCTTAGGATAGATAGATCTTTATAGATTATGAACTATAATAAGATATTATTCCATTTTTACCTTCAATAAAAGATAGATTGACAATTTATTCCTTTTAGGAACTTCATGGGATACATCAAGCTTTATAGATTGTGAACTATAAGAAGATAGATGATCCAACCTTATGGAAGTATTTATAGATATCTCAAATGTAATAATGCCCATATCCATAATTTGTTTGATTTTATTTTTCAATGCATAAAAACTTTTATCTCTATGCCCATTTTTACAATTATAGTCACAAAATGATCTTTCCCTCACTCATGTTAGAAAATGTGTAGGGTGATGGTGATTAGAAGGCAATATTAATAACTTCTTATCAATGAGTATTCATAAAATACCATTTTCTTGATCCTTGAAGATATCAAACTAGATAGGTTGCATCACACTTAAATAAGTTGGACTCATACAAGTTTTCATCTTATAAATTATCTTACTTGAAGGTCCATTATTATCAATAATATTCCTTGGAAATTACTTTTTAGTAACTTCCTTACTTGGATCTTCCTTCTTATCTATTACCTTACTATGAACCTCTTTCTTGGGTTAAGTTTCAATTTTAAGACTTGATGTTGGCGAATTTTTAGAACTATATAATCATAAGTACAAATGCATAAGCAAATATATCCACATAAATTCTCTCAAAATAAGGATAAGAATTGTAAATGTTCTATCCTTAATCAGAGATGTAAGACCCTTACTAAAAATAAATTACTTTTCAAAATTAGAGGATTGATACATTAAATAATGTAATGTATTTTTTAACCTTAAAATGTAAATATGTATACACTCATCATGACCTTGTTTAAGGATTTGGAGATTGTCCAATATTAATCTATGAAGTTTTGGTCTTACTGAAATGAGATAAGAAAGCTTCTTATAGATTTTTTAAAAATGATATATACCAACTAGGTAGATTATTGAACCAATGAAAAAAAATTTAACAAAATTCTCCTATCATTTGAATGTTTTCCAAAATAATCTAAAAATTGAGATAAATGTTTTTTTGGGTATCCATATCCATCAAAAAATATAAATATAGGAATAAAAACTTTAGGATAGGAATAATTAAATGCCCTTCACATTGCAGGTTCCACTAGTATAACATTAACATCCAAGTGAGCATGATATGACTTATATTATAAATTTAAAGTAACAACTTGATTTTTAAGCTCGCCTATGGCATGCATCATTGACATTATATGACTAGTATTAATGACAATGGTTTGGAAACATTCATTCACCATTTATTTTAAACATAGGTATAATGTATTCATCAAAAATATCCTTATAATTGTATTCTTTAGATACATTATCATATTTCATTGAAGACACATTGCATGGTTTATAAATATCATCACACATCATATCAATGTAAGGCGTAACATCTCATTTCATTAACATCTCATTTCATTTTAAAAAAGAAATATCATCACATTTAATTTCTAGAGAAGGAATAACATCATATTTCATTTTTCTAGAGATATAATTTTAAGGTATAGCATCATGATAATAAACATATATATCATCTATCCAATTATTTATTGTGTCATATTTCTTAATTAGAAGCCTAGCTACATCAAAAAGCATGTTAGTTATTTCATTTTTATTTCTTCTTATTTTACTTTATGAATAGTGGAAGGATCTAAGGAAGGGGGAGGAGAACTAATCTCTTAAATTAAAACATTAATTTGATATAATTATCCTTCACTATCATTGTACAAAAATATATCAATAGCATATAAATAATCCACATCAACATAATCATAATTAACATAGTCATTTACTTCACTCACACAAGTATGATACTCATTCACATAAGAAATATCATAAGGCACAAAATTAAGATCATATACATCCATATTTTCCACTAATTGGTATAGATATAACATACAACATGGATAGATACTAAGGAATCCATAGCTTGAGGGATGGTAAGGTTTCAAGATTGCACATACATGGAAAACTAGCCAAACCCTATGATGAGAAGGAGCACAAGCATAAGACTTAATACTATGATAATGGTGAACATATAAATCTAGGGTTTTAAGGATTAAAGATCAAGAATTTGAAATCTAAGAGAAATAAATACAAAGGAAAGGGAAATTTAAAAAAAACGCTAAAAATCAGATGTTAATGTATAAATATGAAACCATAAGAAAGAAGTATGAAACCCTTAGGAAAAATGCCTAGGTATTTTAGTGCTTAAGACAATAATCTGGATTGCCAAAATGTTTTAACTTATTTTGTATTTGGGTGATCTAAATAATCCAAAACTATTGAAATTCATATTTCATAAGATAAATAATTAAGCACGCAAATATGAATGATAAATATAGATTGATTGCTCTTTATAAATATATATTATCAAACACCTATGAGGGAGAAGGCACTTAGCTAATATATATATATATATATATATATATATATATATATATATATATAATGTTTTCTCATTGCTTATGTCATAGTCATCAATACAACTCTATATCAGGTTTATGATTGTGCAGATCAAGAAATAAACTGTTAAAACCTTATAGGACACTTTCAACAAAGATCGAACACCTCTGACAACTAATACTATTCATTATATTTTTAGAACAAATAATAATTTATGTAATTATATATTGCATTATCTTCCTTACACATTTATTAAAAAATATATGACTAATTTAGCCCATATATTTTAGGTTATCAAATTTATCTATTAATACCAACCTCCTATTCTATAGATGCTTAAAAACTCTAAATATATTAGCATCCTAAAAAATATATTCAAGGCTACATGAATTTTATAATATTATCACAACACTTACATTATATTTTTATTTCATCTAGACCATGATTAATTATTCTAACATACCCCCTCAATTCATCATAGTATTGATAGTACAAGAGAGAGAATTTATTAAATGCTTGAAACTTCTCATGTACAAGTGACTTGGTGAAGAAATGTGCATACTAATAGTGAGTGGGTAAAAATTGGAGTTGAATGTTATGTTGTTGAACATATTCATGTATTAAATAGACCTAGACCTCAATGTGATTTGTGCATTCATGGAACATTGTATTACAAAAAAAATAACCTAATTGTCATAGTACATGATTGTTGATTATTTATGTCAAACTCATAGTTATGGAAGTATATAACATGGTCATATAGATTCACATAAATATTCTCCTATTGCACTATATTTTTACTTAGTGGAATATCACAAAAAAAATTAATGCTTCCTTCTCCCCCACGAGATAGGATAAAATCCCAAAAGAATGTGTGTGTGTGTGTGTGTGTGTGTGTAAATTTCCTATTATCAATAGAAACTCCATTATCTGCATGCATGTATCCTATCAATAATAATTGATCATTGTTATTTAAATATACTCCATATTCCATATTACCCTCAAGAAATCTCAATATTTGATGTTTTTATTTATAGTGACTCATCTTTGGTTCATGCATGAATCATGAAAGATAGATAACAACATGATTGATATCTAGCCTAGTATAGGTTAAGTAAATGATACTCCCAATCAAATACTGATATAGATAGAATTTATTAGGGGTCATGGATCAGAATGATATGGCTGAAGTCTTGTATACATGGGTGTTTCATTATACTTAAAATATATCATCCAAAATTATTCAAGCATAGTCTTGGCATACTTTAATTGAGACACAAATATGTGATGTATTTTTTTCATACCTCCAAACCGATAAAATAATTTAGTGGCCTAAGATATATCATTTTGAATAACACTTGAAATCACATTTTTTTTGCATCAATAATCTTCACTAGGACTCCAGTGATTACTACATCATTGACATATATAATGATAATCAAAAAATCCTCTCTTTGCTCCTTGAGGTATAGGTTTGGATCATATGGACTCCACTAGAATCCATGTTGTACAATATGCTCATAAATCTTGAGTATCAATCTTGGGGAGCCTATTTAATACCATATAAATAATTAATGAGTATAAACACATTTTATTATTATCCAAGTGTGATAAAATCCTTTAGTTAGATACTATACACTTCCTCTTACAAACCTCCATTCAAGAAGGCACTTTTCACATCCATCTGATGGAACTTCCATCCAAACTATGTAGCCATAGAAAAGATGATTCTAATAATCTTTATATTGGTTATGGGATAAAAATTATCACTGTAGTCAATGTCTTATTTTAGTGCATATCCCTTTGCTAAAAGTGTTTCCTTGTACTTTCCAATTATTCCACTTGTAATTGATAGGATTATTCCCTATTAGAATATCAACAAGCTTCCATGACTTTTTTTCAATAGATATTAATATTCAATATCCATTACCTCTTTTTAAGGATTTGAATCTTGGATTTCATGAACTATTAAGGCCTCAAAATATTTTGTAATTATTCTCATAAGGTTTGAATTCACCTTTATTCATGAGCCATGATATGAGTCCTTAGTCATAAATCAGAAGTGTGTGGGATTCCATCCAATTTTTCATCTCTAATAGTAGTGGTATAGCACTTGGATATCCATTATGAATTACTTGTGGGTGGTGGAGAATAAAGACCTATTTAACCGTTACCATCATCCTCATCATTACAACCATCATTATTAATTCCATCAAGACATAGGAGATTTGTGTGGAACATGTGGAAATGTGGAATGTGGATTAAACTCACCCTTATCATCAATTATAACATATCTATTGATTTATAATTTTTTATCTTAGGATCCATGAGTCAGTAGGCCTTTTAACCTTCATTGTACCCAATAAATATACATTCTAATGATTTTTCATCCAATTTTTTCCTCTTCTTTTTTAGAATCTGCATGTGTTTTGCAACTGAAAACATGAATATGAGTGACAAAGGGCTTATGCCTTAACCATGATTTTGTTTGAGTGATAGTATCAATACCTTTGGTGGGTATAAGGTTAATTAGTTAAATTTTTGTGTGAATTATTTATACCCAATATGGACATGTTAGGTTGGCATATCTCAACATGCACTAAATCATTTCAACAATGGTATGATTCCATCACTCAAAAACATTATTCTCATATAGTTTATAATGATTAGTTAGCTGACAGAAAATGTTATGTGCCTTTAAATTTTTTGATAAATCTTTGCTAGTATGCCACATATAAATTTATATATCCCATATGCCACATATATTTTAGGTTTGTATCTTTTACAACTAAAGCTTGATTATTTTTATGAACAAGATCATGATGGAACATTTTGCCTACATTGAAATCTCTTGATGTGGATACTAAAATCAAATATAACTAGTACTTCAATTTTGTATACATGGAAAATACCTATCATGGCTATACCTTTCAGTTATAGATCTTCCCACTTCCAAATAGATTTCATTCACTATTTATTTGTGCTTAATTTATTATATATTATTCTAACCTTTGGTATTCTGATGACCTAAACCTTATATACTAAGAAAAAATCTCTAAACCTTATTATTATCCTTCACTACCAATTTTGGACCTATACCTATACCTATTTTCTATCTCCCTAGACACTTGCATCTCAAGTGGACACATGCATTGACACAACTAGCCATTTTCCTACAAAGTGTCCAATACCCAAAATTCATCCAATTTTCTAAAAAATCATATCCAAAAGGTTGGATTAAGTGATTTAATGTGATATATTTCCAATAAGGATTAGTATGTATACAAAATCAATCCTCATTCATTCCACACCTAGAAATTACATACAACTCATAATGAAATATACCAAGAATTCAATTAAGCATTCAAGAGAATAAATCTTCCCTGTTCATCCATATTTTCATATTAGTCATAGGTGTAGGCTTTCCACAAGTTTGAAGCACTAAAAAAGTAGCACATGATTTATATTTTCCAAGTTACAAGATAAATCATTATATGTCTATGATTATAACACAATTCACCCTTGTGCACACACAAGACAACACATAGGGGAAAACTACATAAGTCTGAGACCCTCCTTAGAGTATTCGATATGTATGTGGTCCCCATTAACAAAGGGGTATTTAGGGTTAGTTCAACATTGTGATCCCACGAATCTATTTTTACCATAGTCACTCCAAGGGTAAAGAGGTAAGCTTTGATCATTTGAAAACTAGTGATAACTTGTACACATGATATGAAGAAATTAGAAGAAATATGATAGAAAACCCAAAAGGCTCCAAGTGGTCACATCTAAATCTAATCAATATTCTATACATGACACCTACAGTAGAGTTAGACACCTGTGTAACATAACTATCTAGATCTAACACAATAATTTGAGGTTACAAAAAGGATATTTAATAATTTGATGACTATTCCAAAATCATCATCCAGTCCACTTCTAGTATGTTCCTGCTCAGACATGCATACGCACGGTAAATTAGCTAAGTATCATTGTTTCTAATTTATTTCAATATATATCAATAGTGGTACTTTATTATTTTTAGGAATCTTATTTGTACAAATTAAGAATACTTTTTGTCTGAGTTTCTATTAATTGGACTAATTATTATATTTGTTCACCACCTTTATGGGAAAGCTAATCTAATCTTCTTAATCCTAGATAACCCCACTTCTAAATTTAGGATTAAACATTTGGTGAACCTGACCTTTGGTCTCTAAACCTTAGCTTGCCCTAAGGTATTTTTATTTTCCTAATTAATATAATTATTCATTTTGAATTTCATCATCATGATTCATTATTCCTTAGCATTTATATGTCTCTCTCATCATGTTCTCATATCAATTTCTAGAAAATGGCTAAAAATAACTTCTTCCTCCTCCTAAGCATAAGGAGGGTGATATTTACCATCCATCTAACCATATCTATGTTATTAATTCTTCAAGGGATAAGGTGACCCATCCTATAATTATAAAATAAGGTAACCAAAAAACCCTTCCTAAAACCCTAGATGGTATGTGTATGCATGTTTAATCCAAAGCACGTAGAGTTTGTGCTTGTGAATCCCTAAAATATCAAATCACCACTATGAGAAATTTAATAAAAGAGTTACAAAATTATATTACATACATGCAAATTCTAAAATATTCTAGTGTTAATCATATGTTTGAATATTCATATAACAATGGTGTGCCCATTAAGGTTTCATATCAAAATAAGAAGCTAAAAAAGAAATCATCTACAATAAGTTATTAAAAAAGTATAACAATGGATACTAAGAATTCAAGTGAAATCCAAAGATAAATGCTTCGAAACAAAGTGATTCAATTACCTCATTTACATCTTATAAGGAGATCAAAATAATATTGTTCATATCATAGAATGCATGGGCATCATATATATTTTTATTTTTCATTAAATAACAAAATACAAGAGATAAATGATATTGGTGATCATATAATTGATACACCAATCAAGAAACCCACTCACATTATGAGTACCTCTCTTAAAACATAAGTGCAAAAATAACAAATATGGGTATCAAAAGATAATTTAGATTAAAAGCAGTTGAAAATGAAATAGTTAAACCAAAAAAAGAATACAAATATACCTTTCCATAATGATACCCAACTTTCAAAAACATATGGTTTTGGATAAAAATATCTATAACACTTTAGTTATCAAGGTTAAGGATTGGGAAAACATGCACGAGGCATCACTTGTCCTATCTCTACATATGATCATAATGATCAACAAGGCTTGGGATATGGTGGAATTACTAATGCAAATAATTCAAAGATACATTTTTTAAAAACAAAAGAACAAACACATATAAATGAGAACAATTCAAAGAATAAAACACAAATATAAAAAGTAATGTTACACCAAAAAAATGGGCATATAAAACATTTAAAACAAGATTTCTAAGAAAAGAGGTCAAAAATCAATAGACACTTGACAAATCTAATGTTCCAAATATGGATATAGAGGAGGAAATTATAGGCCTTTATTCAAATTAATCTAAATTCACTACTCATATTTATGGTAAACAATCTTTAGATGAACATTTCATGGTAACATACAACATAATCTATTCATACCTACATGAACTAATACCTATCGATTGAATCCATCACCATAAAATGAGATACCAAATGTAGATAATTGTAAACCACAGACACCAAGTATAAACTTACCAAAAGAGCATGATACACTTTTTCATTTTTTTATGCATGCATATGGCACATCTCATTTAGGAAAGGTTATACATCTTCCCCTCCTTATAATTTCTCATCCTTGTCTTGAAATCATTGGATAGATTCTACATCTTCAAATGCCAAAGAAACTAAACATGTTCCTATTACTAATAATACATAAAAGTGTAATAACACTCAAAAATAGCTTCCACTAAACCATATATCTTCTTCTTCTACTCCACAACATCATAATAACTATTAGGGATACACATAGTATTACCAGTTCTCTAGCTTTAGGTATGACACATATATATGTTCCTTGGCAACATCACCAATTTGATTCATTATATTCAGAGTTCATAGAACTTATAAATGAGCATCCCATATATGGGATAATTGGTAAGATTTTTCCTTCTTCAAATATTAAAAAAAATACAAATTTGAAAAAAAATATTGAAATAAATTCAAAACTATCAAAAAAAGCATGTTTCAAGTTCTACTATTACTTATGCATATGTTGTTTTCTCTATGTTAGTACATGCCATATCATTATTTATTTATACACACATATGTTTCACTCATGATTTGAGTTTGATACAGACATACCTAGATATGTGATATTTGCACATATAGATGTTGGGCCTTCCATCCACTCACATCATATGTATGTTGGGGATATCTACTTCTTTGACCATGATACACCTAGTTTATATTATTCTATGATCACTTTACATTATCATGTTTTCTCTTATATACTTACACATGCCTATATCCAAGCTTATGCATTTCACAGAGTGATTAAATTCTATTTACTTAATGTTTTTTACAAACACATATTTGTAGGAACTAGTATGCTATGTTCATGTTGGTTGCCTATATTCCATGCTTTCATTTACGCACTTCCTTGAGTGTGTTATTTTCTTGATATTGTATTACATTGTATTTCTTGTTTAGCATTTGAATATGATCCATTTATTGTTTCCTCCATGCCTTTGTTTGTCTATTTGGACATTTGAATATGTCATTGTTTGTTTAATAAACAATTGAATATATCATCATATGCTTTGTGTACATTTGACTAATTTGTGTCCGTTCAATTGTATAGCATTTGAACATGCCCCTTGTATGAGGTCTTCTTATACCATTTCATTTTAATTTACTTTTGAGTACTCTTGTGTGTGTACTTGATTACTTTTTAATCTTAAATTTTTAATTTATATATGTTTCCATTATCTATATCATGCATCTTAGGAATTTATGTGATCACATATTGAATGCTTCAATGCTATCTACCTAGACATGTTATCCTTATATGATACATGATCAATACACAACTTATATAGTTATATTAATCTTTTGAGGTAAGATAAATAGTAGATTATATTTCCCCTCGCCTCAAAATGGGGGAATTATTGATGGGGGCATGCCATAGAGGCATGACTTCCACAGGTTCACATTTTCATATTACAATGGGGGAATGTTTTAGAAACATGTTCTCCACATTTTCACCATTTCTCAGATTATCCAAAATCAATGGGGGCATGTCATAGAAACATGTCCTCCACACTTTTGTTAGTTTTATAATTTACTAGATTTCACAATTATATGATTCAAATACATATTTGTGGTAGAATTATATACATTGGTACTATTATTTTACCTTTTTTTCAGCTTGAGACATATATGAGGTGCATATACCATGCAAGGGGAACCTAAAGAATGAAAAATCAAATAATTTTCCAAATTTAAAATACTATTATGGATTGTTATCATACCCAAGATGGACTGTTATAAACTATTATTGAGCTAATCTACTGAAGTAGTTGGCTCACCTTTGGAAGGTTGTGTTGATCAAGTCTCTCAATCTTACCCAATTTATAATTTACATCTGATTAAATCATCTAAATTCACAAAACTTATATGTTTTATTTGATTAAATCATCACCCTCACTAGATATATATTTTTTTATTTGATTAAATCTCTCACACTCACTAGGTTATGCACATATTTGGGTTGCACGATTGAGATGAAACAAGCTCAATGGTCATGTTGTAACTCACATTTACACTAAGATTATGGGCATGTGTCCTCCAATATATATATATATATATATGACTTTTAGGTTCAAAATTATTCTAAGTCTCATCTTTAATGCTTCATAATGAGGCATCCTTTCAAATCAAATTTCCAAAAGGTAAGATAGTGCATCTACATATAGGTGTACTCCTAACCTTACTCTTTTTACTTTAAAGAATTTCAAATTATTTCAATTTCATATTTTATACATTTATTATATATTATAATATGATTTTGATTAAAGGTCAATCATTGACAAAGCATTGAAGGTGGGATCATGAAAAGACAAGGTGTGTTGTACAAACCCAGGACCATAGTTCTTTCTTTTAAACTAGAAATTTCATTACTAGATTAAAGGGGTGAATATAGATACTAAAATATAATTTATATAGTACATAAATATTGTACACTTGGAAAATACCTATCATAGATTGTGCCTTGTTATAGACCTTACTACTATCAAAAGGCTTGCATTCACTATCTCTTTATGTCTAATTTCTTATCTCTTAGTATTATATTTATTTCAATTTTAGATTTCATACACTAATTATATATTATAACATGATCTTGATTATATTTCAATCATCAACAAATCATTCAAGGTGGGCTCACCAAAGATAAGGTGTGTTGTGTAAACCAAGGTACATAGTTCCTTCTTTTAAACTAACAATTTCATTACTAGATTAAAGGGGGGGAATGTAGATACTAAAATATGATTTATATAGTACTTCAATCTTGTATACTTGAAAAATACCTATAATGGTTTTACCTTTAAGTTATAGACCTTCCTGATACCAAAAGGCTCATGTTCACTATCTCTTTGTGTCTAATTCCTTATATCTTAGTATAACCCTTATTATTTTGATAACCCAAGCCTTTTATAATATAAAAATATATATAAACTTGATTATTATCCTTCACTGATAGTTTTAGACCTGTACCTATTTTTTATTGCCTTAGACACTTGTGTCCTAGGTGAACACATGCATTGACACAATTGTCCATTTTCTTACAAAGTGTCGGGTGCCCAAAAGTCATCCAAGTATCCAAAAGGTCAATGTAAGTGATTTAATGCTAGATATTTCTAAAAGGGATTGGTATTTCCCCTAGTTTCATATCATTCATAGATGCAATCTTTCTATAGGTATGAAGCCTTCAAAGAGCATCCCATGAGCCATATTTTCCAATTTACAAGCTATGTCATTGCATGTCTTTATTTATCACACATTTCACCCTTATGGCCACACAAGATAACACATAGGGGAGAACTAATAAATTCTGAGGTCCTCATTAGATTATTGGCTATCTAGGTACCACCCATTGATAGAGGGGTCTTTGAGGTCATTTTGACACTATGAGCCAACTAACCCATTTTTCCCATAACCACTCCAAAGGTGAAGAGCTAGGATTTGATCATTTTAAAAATAATGACATCTTGTGCACATTATATAAATAAATAAGAAGAAATATGAAACAAAACATAGAAGGCTCTAATTGGTCACATTTGGATCTAGTCAATATTCTATATAGGACACCTACAACAAGGTTAGACACTTACATCGATTCAACTATCAAGATTTGATGCAAGAATTTGATGCTGCAAAAAGGATATTTCTAGAATCTAACGATTGTTCTAGAATCATCATTCAATCCACTTCTAACATGTTCCTGCTTTGACCTACATGCACATAGTAAACCAGCTAAGTGTCATTATTTTCAATTTAATGTAATATCTATCAATAGTGGTACTTTACTATTTTTAACAATCTTAGTTGTATAAATTCATAATGCCTTTTTTCTAAGTTTTTTATTAATTGGCCTACTTATTAAATTTTTTCACCACTCTTGCGTAAAACCTAATCTAATCTTCTTAACTCTAGATAACCCCACTTCTAATTTTAGGATTAAACACTTTTAATAATTTTTGAGATTTTAGACTTGTCTCAAATGAGACACAACTTTTTGATATTTTTCTAATCAAATTTAGCCTTAATTTCTTGATTGAGAAATCGACTTACAAAAAATATGTTTTTATCTTGGAACATATATGAATTTATTTATTTTACATTCATGATTACCAAGTGATAAATAAATAACATATATACCTTGGACACTATATGATGAATCATCTCTTAGAGACACATTACCTCGATAGAAAGAATGGTTCAAAGTGGTGAAATAATACTTTCATCTAGTCATGTACTTTTTTGAACTAGAATAAACATACTATATTGAATTTGGGTGAGATATATCCTCATTTGTCTACGTACAAAAGACATAAGCCTCATCTGAAGGATTATTTTCTTAAGAAAAATTCCCATGCTATTGTTCTGGGGAAGGCTTCTTCTTCTAATTATGTGTGTATTGGGACTTATTCTTTCGTTTTTGTGGTGATTTTTGTGGTTTTGTAATTTTGTTTCTATATGATCCATGTGTGAATGCATTATACTAGCAAGGTCATGGACTAGTTTCCCACATATGAGACATATCTTTTGGAAATGAAGATTCTCTCCATGTTAGTTAAACTTAGATGGTTAGGAGATTGATTTAAAGAATGCATGGGCCTCCTTCCCATTTGATGGATTGTTAATACATGTTCATCTTCAGCTTCATCTCCAACATGTTGGATTCTTATTTTTTTCAACATATTAACCAAATTCTCAAAATTTGATTTCTAATTTGAGATATTTAAATAAGTCACAAGGATCTTATAAATAGGTCATAACACTCTCAGGACTATGGGTACAATAGATTCATATGACACTTTCTCATTCAATGCTAGTAGTGAGGCTTGAAATACTACAAAATGACAAATAAACATTTCAACTTTTTCACTTGTATTTAGTTTGAGATAGTGAAGATAGATTTGAAGATGCAAGACTAAATTTAATCCTAATTGAATTGAGTGCATTCAGTTAAATAGAGTCATCCAACATGTGGCCCATACTCTACAGTGTCAATAGAGCTACATCAATGAGCATCGATTCAACCAACAATTCTATAATCTACGTGTCCATGACTCATCATTCTATCTAATGCCTATAAAGGGCTTTATCCATTGAATGATACTTGTGTGTAATCTCAGCAAATTAGACTTTTTAAGATCTATTATAGCTAGTGAAATCTATGGAATAAGCAAATAAAAATTAGTTATTGTAAATTATAAGGATAATTTCTCCACTCTGTAGAGCTCATAATAGTTGTCTTGTCATGCAAATTTCATTTTGTTCATGCACCTATTATTACGTGTCTCCTAACACTCATGTGCATGCCAAACAATCCTTAAATAGTTAAGTCATGGATCATGATTTTTTATTTTTAGTTAAAACAATAAAAGTTTTGTTTTATTGAATAGTTTTATAGTGATACATTCTATATGTGTCAAATAGTTAATAATTGTCCCTTACCTATTTTATAAAGTTGTTCAATTAAGTTTTTATTTATAGTCTTTTCGAGCATATGAATTGTTTTTTATTAATTAAAAATGGTCTAAGTAAGATGGTCATGTCAATATTATATGTTCCCCCAAAAAAATAAAAAGAGTCTTAGTCGATAATTTTTTATAGTCTAAGTAAGATGGTCATTTCAATATTATATGTTTCCCAAAAAAAAAAAAAAAGAGTCTTGTCAATGATTTTTTATAACTTTTTTATATGTTATTAAAAAAATAGTCTATGATTGTTATGGTATAGGTTTGTGTTTAACAATTTTGTTTAGATTAGAGTTCATTTTTTCTTCTTTAATTTTAAGTCATCAATATCATTAAAAGTTTAAAATTAAATGTCAAAAAATATTTTATAAAGTCCCTAAAATGTCAAGTTATATGTATGTCATAAAATTATGCCATTTTGTTATTTTCTCAAAATTAAAAAGTTAATTGTAATGAGATGCATTATCACTTGTATGCGATGTCTGATAAGTGTGTCAAGATTATGGGGGGATTTATCCTCAAAATTTTCATATGACTAAGCCTCAAATCCAAGTTTTCTAAGTCTTGGCTAAAATAATTGTTAGGGGGATAAATGTGAACTTTTAGTCAACAATGTGGGGACAAAGTCTCTTTGTCAGTCAACAACTTGGGGACAAAGTCCCTTCGTTAGTCAAAAAATTGGGCACAAAGTCCCTCTCCTATTATTAAGTGGAGATACATTTATTGAAAATAAAAATAGAAAGTAGGAAAACAGCTATTTACAACTATTTATAGTAAAATTATTTTCAATATAAGTTTCATAGTTTTAACCAAAAAGTACATAAATGTGACAAAAATGGAAATGAAGAGAATGATGGAAATGATAAGAAAAAAGAGTAAGGGAGAATGGGATGATTCTAAGAAAATAAACATGGAAATTTGCTATAATAATCTTAAGGGAGAAAAAGAATACTCTAGGTAACTAAACACATAAACTCACCAGAATAATCCAAGATTTGATATTATGACATGGGAAATCTTTATCAAATAAATGGGATGGGAAAGACATTTTCTATACATAATAACATGATACATACACTAATAATATTGGATATCATTATAAATAAATATATACAACCACCTCATATTTCCCTATAAAAATAGACATAAATTCTATTTTTAATCCTACCAAGGCTTCACAATGGTAAAAATTCCTAATGCGGATTCAATAGAACCTTCTAAACTAAAAAATACACATTCATTAACATGTAACAATAGTATTTTAACATATTTGGATTGACATAATCATGGACATCACTCACTAGAAAGATTCATGGCATAAAGTACTATAAATTATTTTTGTATTGATCCTTCATGGGGTTGTACATATAGACTCCTTCCTTTCATTTTGACAAAATTATTTCTACTATAAAAAATACAACCCCTATAAATGAGTCCCAAATACCTATGTATAAGTTATAATGGGTGATTACATAGTGTAACCACATTTTTGTAGTTTTAGGGGCTTTCAAAAGTGTGTTAGTAAAAACACACAACTTAAAACTTGAAAAAAAATGTTTATCAATTTTCAAAACTTAAAAAATTTAAATTACCAATTTGCATGACTTGTAAAAGTGCATTGGCATTTTTTCACAACTTAAAACTTGTAAAAGTGCATTAACAAATTCGTACAACTTATAAAAATGAAATGACCAATTTTCATGAGTTGAAAAAGTGTATTGGTATTTTTCACAACTTAAAACTTTTAAAAGTGTGTTGACATATTTTCACAACTTTTAAAAGTGAAATTACCAATTTTCACAACATTAAAAAGTGCGTTGGTGTTTTTATACAACTTGAAAATTGTGAACTTTGCCCTATTTCTACAATTATGATTCTCCCATTTGATTTTATGAGTTCAATATGAATTCTTTTTCACCATGGATCCTTAAGGTAAAATTTTATTCTTCAAATTATCTTTCCAACACATCAAATGAGAGAATAAATATAGTTCAGATGCAAAAGTTATGGCTTGAGGAATATTGGACCCTAGTTTTGCAACTGCATTAACTTCATCTTGCTTCTAAAACTATGATTATCCTTCTTGATTTTTTAAGTTATAAATGAATTTTTTGTACCATGGGTATTTAAGATAAAATTATCTTTCCAAAACATCAAATGAGTGATAAAATTGAGTTTGTATGTGAATGTAAAGGCCCAAGGGAGACTGGACCCTATTTAGACCCTTTTTGATTTTGGGGTATCAGATTCTAAGAGGTACAAAGCATAGCTCAGGATCTAAGAGGTGAAAATAATGACTTGGGATCTAATAGGTGAAAATCATGGCTCAAGATATGAGAGGTGAAAATCATATCTCTAGATCTAATAGGTGTAAAACACATTGTGGTATCCAAAGGGTGAAAAACATATTACGAGATATGAAGGGTGCAAAACACATTGTAAAATTTGAGGGTGAAAAACACATTGAAGAATCGAAATATGTGCCTAGTATGGGTTTGAATTCCAAAAAGTAAATACTTATACAAATTTTGTCTTTTCTTCTTTGATTTTCTTAAGTCTATTTTGACACTATCTATCGAGGATATTTCTATGATAAGACATTTTGAGCATGAACAAGTAATACTATTTTTTTCATTGTACACTCATTTATTATACACTCTTTTCACACCTAAAACTTGGAATAACTTATGAGTAATTATGTAAGTCTAAATTTGAAGCACAATTATAGATAACTTTGCCTTGAAACATTTGTGATCTCTTCAACACTTTAACTTTACTTCTAATGATTTCATTTGAAACTTCAACACAATCCCTTGACCCAAAATCCAAATGCAAGCTTATTTTAGTCTTATCAAACAGTCTCCATAACTTCATTCCATACAAAATAATGTTTGATCTAAGGATTGATAATGATCTTATTTCAATCCTTATTTTTCATATTGTATGATTTATCTAATATGAGCCCCATTATATGTATAACAGGCACTTGTACTTTGTCAATTGTATCATAATTCATGAATTATCCTTTATACATCCAAGGTTGGCAAACTTGTGTGTGGCTTCATTTAGTATCAAACATATTTTTATGACTATCTAGTTAGACCATTAACTATAAACTTATCTTCAAGTGTGGGACTTAACTCCAAGATATGATCTAAAAATAGAGAAAAATGATCCTTCACAACATCGTTACAATTCACAACATACCTTATATGATTCCTCATAGACTTCCTCTCTCCATAAGTAAAATATGAATAGTCCAATAGTTATATCAAATTCTCTTATTTGATAGTCAAAATATCACCCAATCTCATATGTAAGAATAATCTATTGGTTATTTTTGCCCACATATCAAGTTTTACCTATAGTTGGGGGAAGAAGCCTTGCAAGGTCCTAATAAAGTAGAAGATTAAATGGCTTATAAATAGGTCCAGCAATACAAATGGAAGGATCCAAGTAGAATATCATAGTATTCATAAGCACATAGGGACATGGACTAGATTGAAAAAATCTTGGAAACACATCAAGACCTTGAAATATTGAATCAAAATGAATTGGGCAAGTTTGACAAACTAGACTATCACCAAGACATCATACAGAAAAGAAATAGAATGGTTCACTTGTGCATTTAATAAATGCACGTAAAAAATCCAAATGATCCAAAATATTGTAGTGCCATGGATTTATTCATGGAAGGAACATGCTCTAAAAATTTCAAGTCTGTGTGAGCATCCTATCTCAAATTATGAGCATTTAACTTGGACCTATAGCATAAGACATTTGTGTGAATATTAATTTTAAGCTCGGTATTTGGGTTCAAAGACTGACAGTCACATAAATGTCAAATGTGTTCATGTGGACATCAAATATGGGCACATGAGCATCAAATTTAGGCTCCATAAAGTAACCTTTTGGGTTTAAAATGTCCTTAAAAGGTTTAAGTTGACCAAGATATAACACTTTGCATGAGCTCATATATTGACAGGCAGATCTAATGGTTCATGATGGGGTCAAACTAGTCAAAAGGTCCCTAGTGAAAGAGTGTGCTAAGATCTCTGAATAACATTCAATCAATCAATGTTGACTCCTATAGAGAGAGCTCCAAAATTCCAAGAGAGGAAAAATATGCATTAACCTATCTATTATAAAATGTGAATGAGTTGATTAACCTTCCAAAAAGGAAAAGTGGGGTACACATAGAGAAAATTAGGGAAACATGAGGAAGCCTCTAATTTTATTAATTAACTAAATAAAATTAGTTTGTGGACCCTTTATAACTAACCTAAGGAAAATTAAATACATAGAAAGGCCATATGGCCATGTAGGCAAAACCCAATGGGAAAAAGCACTACATTAACACCCCCGCTAAGCGTAGCTTAGGTGAGATGAGAATTGGGTCCCGGCATTGAAATCCTAATGAGGTACCCAAGTATATAGTGATGAACCTCCATAGGAGGAAGAAGAAGGTGGAGCAGCCCTAACCCCAATGAGAGCTTGAAGATGAACAAATTTACTCTTTGTGAAAGGCTTGGTTAGAATATCTACAATCTCCTATGATGTTGGATAGTATCAAATATCAATGACTTGATCATTGATAAGCTCCTTGATGAAATGCATGTGAATCTCTATGTTTGGTCCTTTGATAGAGAACCAAATTCTTACAAATCTATATAGTGCTTTGGTTTTCATAATAGATGATTTTTGGCTTATAAAACTAGACACCAAACTCAGTGAGAATCCTTTGAAGCCATATTACTTAAATGGTGGCATTGACATCCCCTCTATATTATGCCTCTATAGATGATAAAGCAATTACATGTTGCTTCTTGCTTGACCAACTTATTGGACCTAAACCAAGTGAGAAATTATATCTTGAAGTGGAATTTTGACTTTGAATATCTCCAGCCCAATCTAAATCTATGTATATGATCAAATCAACCTATATTCTTACTCTATAGTGTATCCCATAGTTGTGTGAACCCTACATGTAGTGAAAAATACACTTTGTTTCTTTCCAATGTAACTCATGTGGCTCCTGCATAAATTGGGAGACCAAACCAATTGCATAGGATATATCAGGTCTAGTGTGTGTGAGATAGATAAGACCACCCATGAGTTGTTCATATAGAGTTGCATTAATGAATGGTGTAGGATAATCAGCCTCAAGCTTCACACTAGATAAGAAGGGAGTAGGAGTTGGCTTACAATCAGCCATGTTAAAACTTTTAATCAAATCAAAATAATCTTGGATTATGATAAAGTTATCCTAGAATCTAAATGAATGGTTTCAATCTTGAGAAAGTAGTACAACAATCCCATGTCTATCATTAAAAATATGTTTGATAGTGTAGTTTTCACTATTGAGATAGATGACCATGAGCTCCCTATAATCAGTAAGTCATCCACATAGAGAACTAAAATTAATAGAGAATCATCCTACTACAAGATGTAGACATTGGGATTTGAGTGACATCTAGTGAACCTAACTATGAGGAAAAAGGTGTCCATGTTAGCATACCATGCTTGAGGGGCCTATTTGAGTCCATAGATTGATTTCCTGAGTCTGCAGACCAAGCATGGATCTTCCAAAAATCCTTATGGTTATTCCATACATATCTCCTCTTTGAGGTCACCATGTAAAAAATCACTCTTTACATCCATTTGGTGAGCATCCCACAATGTGTGGTTGTGATGGCTAAAGTGAGTCTTATAGACATCATCTTGGCTACAAGAGAAAATATCTTAGTGTAGTCTATACCATGCACCTAAGAAAACCCTTTTGCAACCAGATGAGCTTTATACTTATCAAATGACCCATCTACACTCTACTTGGTCAGATAAACCCATTTACACTAGACCAATTTTCTTCCTTTAGGAAGAGGGACCAAGTCCCATGTTGTATTCCTGATTAGAGAACTGTACTCTTCTTGCATAGCAAAATCCCATTCTAGAATGCCAAATGCCTCATGAAAGGTTTATAAATTTGAGACAATGGCCAAGTAAGCATGTGATGTCTCTTGAAACTATGATCGTGTCCACCTTATATCTAATGGATTTCCAACCCATCCTCCAGCACTTTGAAGCATATGTCTAGCCCAAATTAGACTAGAATTGTATGATATTAGAGAATTAAGAGGTGAGTTATCATCATTTGTAGTGTGAGTGTGAGATATAGGAGAATCCTTATCTCTTAAACTTAAAGAATAAGAAGAGTCATCCTCATCATTAGGAGGATCTTGAAGTAGATCTATGCCACTGTCTGAAGTGGAATCAATGTCCAGTGAGACTTTTGAAGAGTTTAGAGTGCTAGGATTATCTTCAAGTGGGCCCTCATGAAACTTAACACTCCTTTCAATAAACGACTCATGATTTTTAGGATAGAGAAGCTTATATCCCTTAACACCCTATGCATACCCCACAAAGATGTAAGACTAACTCTGAGGGTCCATTGCCTTGCATTTTATCTTGGGAACACAGGCCATTTTTGGTGATCCAAACACTCAAAAGTGATTTATTATAGGATTTTTACCATCCCAAGATTCAAAATGAGTGATTCCCTTAATGGCGTTATGTGGAACTCAGTTCTCAATGTAGCATGCATAGTTGATTGCTTCGACCCAATACTGAGGAGAAAGAGACTTTGATTGAAGCATGTAGTTTGTCATTTATTTCAAGGTATAGTTCTTGAATTTATCCACACTATTATATTTAGGATTGTATGGAATATGTGTTACATCTAAATCCCCTCTGATGTGCAAAACTTTTCAAACTTGTTGTTGCCATACTCTTTTCCATTGTCGGTCCTTAAGATTTTGATGGAACATTCTGACCACTTCTCCATAAGTTCCTTAAAGTCCTTAAAGTGATCAAAGACCTTAGAATTATTTTTGAGAAAAAACACCTAGATGTACCTTGAAAACTCCTCAATGAATGTGAATATGTATCTTTTCCTATTGAATGAAGGTTTTAGAAATGGTCCTATTAAGTCACTGTGGACTATCTCTAGCTTCTGTTTGGCTCTCCTTGCTTTGTCCTTGTCATATTTATCTTCTAGATGCTTACCAAAAATTCAACCATTACATAGGCCATCTGATAATTTGACTGACGGCAATCCTGAAACCATGTCTTAATGACTAAGTTACTCTAAGTAACGGTAGTTTAAATGGCCAAACTGTTCATGCCATAGTTTGCTCACTCTATGTGCATGAGTAAGTAGTGCAGTTGAGGGATGATCTAGGAAAAATTGTGAGAAGTTATATATCCTAGACTAATTATTGGCCTTCCCATAAGCCATTGTGGTGTCACTATGTAGGTCCTTGATGACCACTGAATCAGGGGTGAACTCAACTCACTTCCCTATACCTATGTGAGTAATTTGATATACTAACAGAAGATTGGTGGATAGTGAAGGAACACACAAAACATCATTAAAGGTCCTATCACTTACTTCTACTGATCTTGTACCACTAACTTCTATCAAAGTGTCATCACCCATGAGAATTGAAGGCACAGAACATGACTCTATTTTTGAAAATAGATCCTTTGAGGAGGCCATGTGATAGGAAGCACTTGAGTCAATAACCCAAGTCAAAGGTTGAGAAGATATTACAATACGTGTCTTTCCCTTTAGTTTACCCTTTTTACTATCTTTACCTTTTACATAATCTTGTGTTGATGTGTTTTGAGATGAGGATTCAAGAACATTGATGTTGTTCTTCTCAAGCATCTTAGTCAAGGTGTTAATCTTCCTTTTCATGCACTAAGATTCATCATACCCAAGTTTCTTACAAAATTTGTATTTGAGTTTCTCCTTCTTAGGTTTATCACTTGAGGAGGACTCATTTGATGATGCTTTAGGCTTGTCATCTGATTTTCTATTCTTCTTGTGTTCATGATTAGGTTTAGACTATTTCTTCTCCTATTTGCCACTATTAGAAGGCTTCTTCTTATCCTGATTAACAATCAAGGCATGTGATTTTGAAGACTTCAATGTACCCATTTAAACCAAATTATCTTTCTTCCAAGTTATATATATAACAAACCCATCAAATGATGCCATTTTATAAGTGGATTCAAGTACACATTTACTAGCATGAAATGTAGAGACAAAAATTGAATAGTCATGACCCAATTTTTCAAGCACAGATAGAATCAACTGGTCATCTATTTTTTCAATGCCACATTATTTAAACTATAATATTAGTGATTTAAACTTTGTAAATAAGTATTTTAGGGTGTCATAGTCACTTGGGCTTAATGTGATGAGCTCATTCTCTAGCTCATGACCCCTCATGATGTCTTATACTCCAAAAAGCTTGTCTAAGATTATCCAAAATTCATTCAAAGTTTTTGTAGATTCAAAATGAAATAGGAGGTCAAGAGACATTAATAGGCATAGAAAACCATAGGCCTCATCACATTTATTTTACCACTTAACCTTTTTTGCATCTGTAGATGGCTTAGTTTCCTCACTGATAGTAATTTGATAGAGTCCTTTACCTCTCAAAGTGAGTTGCATTTTAGACTTCCATTCTAGATATTTAAATGGTGTGAGTGGTTTGATGTTTATATCCATTAGTGCATATTATAATGAGATAAATTTCATAATTGAAATGAAAGCAAAAAACAAAAAGTACATAGTACAAGTACCCCCTAAACTATCAAGAATACCCCCCTAAAGTTACAATGCACACACTCAGTCTTGGACGTCAGTCACAATAGATAATACATCTATGAGCAATCAATGTGAGAAAGTATGAGAGGGACATCAATCACTACTGATAATACATCCAAGAGGAAAGGTATAAAGGTTTAAAGAGAGTTTTAAGCTATTACACCATGTAAAAATTAGCTGTTAAAAAAGTCTTGAAACAATGTCACCAATGCATAGAGCTTAAGAAAATATGTACTTTCAAAAAAAATGGCACCCAAAAAGGAGCTACAGATTGAAAGTTATAGAACTTACTAGTTTTTACTCTCACATATTCATGGACCCTTTCTAAAAATGGAAAACTTTTTTCTAGACAACTCTATTTCTTCATTACCTTTCACCTAAAATTTGACACCTCCTTGAATGTCACATAAGTTTATGCAACTGCTTTACTTCAGGGCCATGCAACTGCATTACTTATAAAAAGTAATAAGCAAAATCTCTTTGAAAACCCAAATGGGTCTCCTAATGTAATTTGGGTTCTTCTAGCTCTTTCACTTCGGATTCTTCCAACCGCACTACTTTGGGTTCTTGAAAATACTTTACTTATAAAAAGTTATAAGTAGTTGACCTTGAGAAATCTAATTACTTCTTCTCAGTGTATTTTGATTTCTTCAAACTACTTATAAAGTAAATGAGTAATGAGTAATCACCTTTAGAAAACCCAAATTGGTCTTCCTTAGTGGATTTTAGGTTCTTCAAACTGCATGACTTATAATTTATAAATCAAGTAATGAGTAATAAGTAGTCCACTTGGAAAACCTAGATTGTTCTTCCTCAATGCAAATCAAGTTCTTCAACCCGCTTCACTTATAAAGTAAATAAGTAATAAGTAATCGACCTTGGCAAACCTAAATGGGTCCACCCCAGTACAAATCAGGTTCTTCACCCTTATTTACTTATAAAATAAATAATTATTAAGTAATCAAATTTGGCAAACCCTAATGGGTCTACCCTAGTACAAATTAGGTTCTTCAACCTACTTTACTTATAAATTAAATAAGTAATAAGTAATCGACCTTGGAAAACTTAAATGGGTCTACCCTAGTGCAAATTGGGTTCTTGGAGAAGTAAGACTGCCCTAAAAACTTGAATTAGTCTAGTATCAAGTTGTCATGCTAGAGAAACCTGATTACTTCAAGTTGTTGACCTAGAGAAACTTGAAATGGTTTATGGGTAAGTAATCACACTGGAGAAACCCAATTACTTCAAGTAATCACCTAGAAAAAACCTAAAATGGTCTATGGGCTTAATTAATCAACCATGAAGAAATTTATTTGGTCTATAGAGTGTATATTGGGGTTTGTAGGGGTGATTACTTAGTTTGTACGTCATATCAATTGAAAGAAATTAATTTTTAAGAAAATCTATGAAGTTTCTCAAAAAGCTAAGAACAACCCATTTTAGATCTCAAAAAACCTAGAAGATATATGCAAATAGATTTTTCATCAAAGGAACTTTGACATGAGTTTCAAGGAAAATTAATAAAACACCTCTAAGGTTAAAAATGGTGGCCAAGATAGAAGAAAAACCACCAAGGTGAATGCATGGAGGATCTTACCAGGGAATCTGATGCATGAGACTGTCAGGATAGCTCTAGTACCATGAAAGAGGGTGCCAAGATCTCTGAATAGTGTTCAAGAAATCAATGTGGATTTATATAGAGAGAGCTCCAAAATTCCAAGAGAGGAAAAATATGCATTAACAGGTCTATTGTAAAATACAAATGAGTCGATTAACCTTCTAAAAAGGAAAAGTGCGGTACATATATAAAAAATTAGGGAAACATGAGGAAGCCTCTAATTTTATTAATTAACTAATTAAAATAAAATAAAATTTTCCTATGGATGCTTTATAACTAACATAAGGAAGCTTAAATACATAGAAAGGCCATATGGCCATGTAGGCAAAACCTAGTGGGAAAAAGTGCTACACTAACACCTGGGTTAAGCCCTTTGAAAAGATACAAGTAGGATAAATCTCTAATGGTGCAGGTTCATCGAGTAGATATCCAATGGTGTGTAATAAAGTGGGTCCAATCTATATCAATGATCAGTGTTCGTTCATACCAATGATCCAATGATACACAAAAAATTGGGCCCAGGTCAATTAAAAGTTCATGTTATTTTGTATATTTTGATCTTACCATGCATGCTTAAGTCAACATGTCAAAGGATCTTCATGAAATGAGATCAAAGTCTAAAATTCACTCATACATCATGATCTAACAGTGTGTAGGAGGTCAAAAGGTCAAGATATGATAGCGAGGATCTACAAGGCCAATGGGAATAAAAATAGGTTGGAGCATTTTGATTGGCCCAAGTAATTTTAAACAATCAAAGTCGAAGCAAAGGCCAATTTTTTTACCAAAGAAAATAGGTATTATAGGGTCATCTCATCATCATTAAAACTTGAATAAATGCCATTAAATGGACACATTGATGTATCCAGGTTAAAGGACATAAAGGGACTACCATTAAAGATTATTATGGACCTCTAGCTCAAGGGTTTGTGTCATGTAGGGTTCATTTTATGACTATGTTTGCCATTTTTAAAATAAATATCTATGCAGATGGTGAACTCTCAGTTCCTACAAAGATGGAATGGGTCTATGTGGACCTAATATAATCAAGAAAGGGGGATATACAATCTATAGGTCTGCATCGACATAATGACTATAGGAAAACCAATAGTCTGAGATTAGTTTTCCATCTATAGTAGACTTATAAACATGGGGATGAGTTTGAGCATGATCCAAATTGAAAAATAACTATAATTTAAAAGGATGCCATGAAGGCATACATGTAGACCCCAATAATTTCATCTCTAGGACCAGCTACATGAAAGTGACCCTTCTCTCCACTCTTACATGCCTTAAAGAACTAGTGAAGAGAAATTAGCACAAAGAAAAAAATCTTACAAATTAATCTAATGGTTGTAATTACATTGATGTCATAACCTAGCTCAAAATGAATTGATCCCACCAGTATAAACATAAATAAGCATCAGTGAAGGAATAATATAACTATGCAATAGACTGAAGTGACCTAGATCAATCAGGAAGCTTGAATGAGCATAAAGGTAGAGGTAGTTGTGGTTGTGGTTCAAATGGAGTTGTGATCATTTGATTCCTTTTTTAGCACCAAGATATCTCTCTCTTACTACCTGTTTCTCTTATAAAAATAGCCTTTAAGCTATTATTGAACATCCCTTAGGCTGGTATGTCTAGACTTTGCCAAAAATTGTATTTTGCACCTTTTAGAGTAATGAATAGATAATTTTATAGTTTTTTACTAATCAATTATTAGTGTTTTATTTTTGTTTGATATGTAAAATTGGTTGTCATCTTCCCTTTGCAGGTCCAAGTTCAACCTAAGTGTTTATACACTTTTCTTGTAGGTCATCTAGCATGTCTTAAGGTTGATGTCTCAGGTATAGAGTGTATAGTTGACTGTAAGTGCTTCAAATCAAGCCTTACCCTCATTTACCTCTAGCCTTAGTCCATCAAATTGACCTCTAAGTGAAGCATTACTACTCAAAAACCATTTTTCACATTGTATTAGTTCTATTCATAGTCTTTTAGTGTGCTAATGAGTCCAATCTTGAGATTATATCTTTAAACATTCAATGAATCACCACATGTTATAATAGGTTTTATTTTATATAATATTTTGAATCTTTTCACCCCAAATTATTTATATCTTAGAAAGAGAGGTTCAAACTATCATATATGAGGAACTAGCCTCATTAGAAACCCTAGAGGTTTGGTCTAGATATAGGCATCCCATAGCCTTAGATCATTCCCATGTTAGTCTAGGTAATGATTAGACTTAAACAAATTAGACCACTATTGGGTGTTATTAGGATAGCTAACAATTTTGGCATGCCCAATGGGACTACCTATTTACATAATTTTACATATCTAAGTATAGTAGCAAATTCTAGAGTTTTATTTCTAGATTTACATATTTTTCATGCCCCTAAGAATCATCATAATATCCTTTGAAAAAGGGAAAGAAAAAAATTTATCTAAGCTATCTTTCCAATCAGTAAAGGAGAAAAAAGCCTCTTAGTTGATTCCTACTCCTACACCTCTTGTTCCCCTTATTTTTGCACAAAATCCTCTTATTCTAGTCAATATTATCTAGCCAAACATTGTAATAAATCCCATACCCAGATGGTTGTTTCTAGAAGAGAAGCCTTTGTGCTATTTAATGGTGGTAGTCCCATAAATCTTACATAATAGGATGATATTCCAGTCTCAGTTTTGAAGGATCTTCCTTATTTTATAGGGGAAAATCTAGTTACTCCTATAGAACATATTTTAGATATTGATAACCATTGTTAGTGCATCATGTGACTAACGAAAATTTAGCAATGAGGTTGTTAGAAAATTTTTTCAAAGAGAAATCACTTCAATGGTATAGAGTGTTGGCTCCTAAATCAATTAATAATTGGGATAAATTTGGAGAGGTCCTATGTAATCACTTTGAGGATAAGAGTGATCATATTTTACTCATGGAGTAGCTTACAACAATTAGCAAGTTCAATCATGAATTCATGGTGGATTTTAATTATAGGTTCAAAAATACTTGGGATATAAATCCTATAGTGATCAAGCCAACACCCAACTATGTTTTTTTGTACTATTTAAAGGCCCTCAATTTAGATGTAGTTTTGATGATTCAATCCATGGGAGGGAACACTCTACTTGAGGCTTTTGAAATAGCATTCAAGGCTGAGAATTGCCTTATACAATCAAGGAAGTTATCTCCAAGGTCACCAATGCCTCTCTTTCCATAAATCTACCCTGTTTCTCCAATTATTGCTCCACTTCCACATTCAACAAAGTTTTATCAAATAGAAGGTGATCAAGTTGATAGGTTAGGGAAGATAGAGAGTCTTCTTAAGACTCATAACAACAAGTTTATTGCAATGGAAAGACAATAATCTCCAACATACAAGACATATCAAAATACTAATGAGAATTATCAATATAATAGGCCATCCTATCAATCCAATTAGCAAGGACAAGGGTAGAATTCTCAGTCAATGAAATACAATCCCAATGCTTCAAGTAATTCTAGAGCTATTATGCTAACTTAGAACAATTATGCTCAAGAAGGGCGATGAAACAATTCATGGGACCAAGCAAATGACATGATAATGGTACCAATTGGTGAGAGCACACATCAATATTATATGCAGTAGAGTTTAGCTCCTCTTCCACCTGAAAACCAACCAGATAAGGAAGCCTCTCTATGATATAGAGACATTCCTTCATTCACTCAAGTAGAAGTGACAAATCAACAAGGAAGAGAGAATGGTAAATCACCTATTGAAAATACATTTTTTAACTTTTAGGAAGGTGAGGATTCTTTTGAGCACATAGATGTAAATCAAATTCAAAATATGATCAATGTTTATAATTCAGTTGTATCCCATACTAGATCCAAGAAAAGTGAAATTGGTGATGGTTTAAGTCTTGATAAGGCAGCCCCTCTTCTTTCTTAGCCACCACAAAGGACCACTACTCATGAGTTACCTCAAAAGACATCAAATCAATAGGTTCAAGATTCAAAGGGGAAAAATGTGAAAGGGACTTACACCCCTCAGTTCACACAACATCTAGGAACCCCTCTTGCTCCTAAATTACAATCAAGGATAGCCACCTCTCCACTCAGTCTTTTAAATCATATGAATAAAACTTCAATATCAATTTCAATTTGGGATACACTGCTAATCCTAGGATAAAAGGAGTATCTATAGGAGGAGATTTCAAAGCTCAATATCTTAGATGGACCACATAAAAAGGAAAGAGTAAGTGTTATTCTAACCAGCTATAATCCATTTGTTGAACCTAAATATCCTAAGGTAACTGAGCCTCCTCCATTTTATTAATCAATTGTCATAGGAGATTGTCTTATCCACAATTACATGATTGAAAGTGGAGCTAGTACTTCTATCATGCCTAAATCCATAACTGAAAAAATAGGGATTAGGTATGAACCTCATGAAAATGGTGTGTTATAGTTAGATGGTTCTTTTATTAAGACTATGGGCATGCTAAAAGATCTTAAGAATTTACTTTCTACTTGTCCAAATTTCACTATTTCATAAGATATAGTTGTTGATTTAACTCCATACTTTGCATTTTGCTTATCTAAGGATTTCACTACTAAAATAGGAGGTTATATTTCTTCAAATTGGTCATACATGGTTTTTAGAACTAGATGTGGAGCCAAATTCACTACAAGATCATAACCTATTCTTATATTCCACCTTGAACCATATGTGTGAAATATATCTAATATGAATTGCAGTATTTCAAAAGAAGATGAACATACTATTGATCAAGAACCTTTTAAACCAATTGAAGGCATATAAGATCTACTCTTGGATGAGTGGGTTTTTGATAACCATGGGCATGACCCATACAAAGGTATTCAAGAATCTATTTTTGTTGTCTACTACATGCATGAAGAACATGACTCATTACCTAGTCTCCCCAACTTAAAACAGGATCAAGAAGGAGAATAGAATCAATACTTTGATGGATCTAGATAAAAAAATGGAATTGGAGTTGGTGTAATTTTGGTTTCACCTTAAAATCAAAGCAATTATTCTTCAATTAGATTTTAGTTTAGTTATACATCAAATACTATAGAGTATGAAGCTCTTATTCATGGCCTTCAATGGGCTAGAAAGAGAGTTATTAAGATTTTATAGGTGAAAGATGATAGGGAATTGGTAATGAAAAAATTCATAGGGTTAAGTGAAACAAATAACCCCATCTTAAAATCCTACAAACATAGAGTTTGGGACCTCATGGAAGATTTCCTAGCATTTGATATCTACGTCATTCCTAGTGGAGCCAATCAACATGCATATAGACTTGTTATCATAGGAGCACAATATGATATAGTGTACCAGATTAAGGATAATAAATATCATACCCATATCAAGGTTGTATGTATGCCTTCATTTCCAAATAATTAGGTAAGTTGTCAAGTCTTTGATAGTGACAAACAGATACCCTATTTTCTATAGAATGAGGTAGAATTTTTCTCAAAAAATCAAAATAAATTACAACACTAATATGAAGATCAGATTGTGAAATTCAGATCAAATAAGATTCCTAAAGGTCTAGTAACTTTGGAGAGTATTTTCAAATAAGATGATCAACTTATAAATTACAAGGTAAGCATCTCTCCCAAGGAAGAACATTATGAAAAAGTTCACATAGCTGAAGGTAAGCAACTCAAGTGGGCTAAAGAGAACACTAATTCTAAGAGAGTAGTTTTCATTTCATTATGTAATGAGTACATGGATTTATTTTCTTTGGAATACCATTATTTAGAAGGGTTTGACCTCATATTATCACAACATACTACTGATCTTGAACAAGATGCAAAACTAGTAAGACAAAAATAAAGGCCCATCGATGCCAAGGTTGAAATTCTCATGAGAAAGGATCTTACTAAGTTGATTGAGTCAAGTATAATATTTTCTATCAAGAACTCAACATGGGTATTAAACCTTGTACCAGTGATAAATAAAAATGGAGAGATAAGACTGTGTGGATTGCAGAGATTTGAAAAAAGTGTCACTAAAAGAACTCTATCATCTTCCCTCCATGGATCAAATCTTGCAAATGGTATCAGGTTCACAAAAGTTAACCTTACTAGATGGGTACTCTGGTTACAAATAGATATTGTTGAAAGAGCAAGATCAGTATAAAATAGCTTTCACAACCAAATGGGGTAGTTATGCCTATGAAAAGATGCCTTTTGGGCTCTCTAATGCTACAGCTACCTTCCAAAGGGTAATGGATGTTTCATTTCAAGTTTTTTTAGTGAAATGGTATTAGTTTACGTTTATTAAATTACTATATTTTCAAAGGATATTAATGATCATCTAACACACTTTAGAGTTGTTTTTGATAGATATAGATAATTTGGAGTTTTATCAAATCCAAAGAAGTGTATCTTTTTAGTGCATGAGGGGAGACTACTTGGGCATGTAGTGTCCAAATATGGTTTTTCTATTGATCCAAAGATAATATACTAAATCCTTAATCTCTAATTACCAAAACATAATAAAGGATTTAAAATATTCTTAGGTAACATCAATTTCATCAAAATATTTATTCCTAGATTTGCAGAACTGGTAAGGCCACTCACTCAAATGATGAAGAAACATCAAGAATTCACTTAGAGTAAGGAAGGTAAGATAGTATTTGAATCCATCAAACAAGCAATCATCCAATATCATACTTTTCTTAATCCATATTTTAGTATGGATTTCTTTATGTATATTTTTTTTTACATTTAGTACAATTTCAGCCATGCTTATACAACAGATTAGTGAAGGATCAGAGCAACCCATTGCTTTTTTCATTCAAGCTTTGGAAGACTATGAGGAGAGGTATTATTTTTTTTTTTAAATCATGTGATTTATATTATAAGAGTTTTGAAAAAATTTAGGCATATGATTTCAAATAACAAGATTATACCAATGGTAGCTCATCCTAGTGTGAAGGATTTCATCCTCAATAGAGACCTAAGTGAAAAGAGAGATGGATGGATCACTAAGTACATGGAATATGATATGGAAGTGAAGGTAAAAAATATGATCTAAGGTAAATTATTGAGTGAACATCTTGTAGAAGATGTGAAAGAAGAAAAGGAGATGATTTTGACACTTCAAGACACCCAACAAGAAGCTGAAACTACTCCTGGGTCCAGTTGGACACAAGACATTGCTAGATTCCTTCAAATAGAAAAATGTCTAATGAGATAATATGCATCAAAGAGAATGAATTTTAGACTAAAATCATTATCATACATTTTATTTGATGGAGTTCTATTTAAAAATGACATTGGAGGTATGCTTTTATGGTGTGCTAAAACTAATTAATTTGACAAGATTTTTAAACAATTTCATGATAGTCCTTCTGGAGAACATTTTGAATCCAAGACCACAACTAAAAAAAACATTAGAGATATTTAATTTTTCCCTAATTTATTTAAGGATGCACATCCATGGGTTAGGAAGTGTGCAAAGTGTGTAATGTTTATAGGAAAGCAGAGACTAGCTTCCATGTCATTGAAACCTATTCAAGTTGAACAACCTTTCATGTAATGGGATTTGGAATTAATTGGCATGATAAATCCTCTATCTAGTGTTAGACATAAATGGGTCTTAACATCTATGGACTATTTCACTAGGTGAGTGGAAGCAGTACCTTTGAATGAGGTAAATGGGAACTATGTGCTTGAGTTCTATGAGAGTCTAGTCACCCATTTTAGAGTACCTGTTGACGCAATAGATTGCACCCTTGATAGGAAGCTGAGATCCTACCTTAAACATGAAATAATGGAAACTCCCATCTTGCTTGTGGGCCTGGCAAAATTGGGGGGAGAGTCTCTAGATAAGGGCTATCTCCCTTTGATGTATCTTTTAGGTCCTGGACTTCCTACTGCTAACAAATAAATGAAAGAGGGGGGATTGAAAAGGGAGAAGGATGCTGAAAATAGAACCTAAACATAAGCTAAAAGGTGATACACCAAAAAAATTTGATCTACTCAACCTAAACATACACTTTTCACCAAGGACAAGCTCCCATACACTTCATTTGACATGAGGAATTCTTCAGCATCAGTGAGCTAGGGGTCCATGGATATATAGAGAGGAAGAGCTACCAGAGGCATCTTGAGACACACTATGGTATCCTATTCACATGCACCTATACTCCTCTAGGGACACTTCTAGCAAACCTATAAAAGGAAAGCTCACAATGCACTAGACATGCTGAAATTCTAATGGCTAGTTCACCGTGCACAATTTTGACATCTTCAGACCTGTCACCCCTTGGTCAATTCTTTGGCCTTTTCTTTTCTTTAGCTTTTGCTCTTGTCAGGATTTTGTCTTAGTTAGGTCCTCATTGTTTTGGTGGCCAAATTTCTTTGGACTTTTGTCTGAAGTAAATCCTTTGGACAAAATTTTGAAGGATATCTCTCCTTCTAAGTTTTTTGCTCAAGTTTTTTCTGTAGCTTTTCCCAAATTTCTTCAGACTTTTTGTCTAAAGGAATTCCTTCAGATAAAAGTCTAAAAGAAATAATTCTTGCCTTTGCCTTCTCTTTTCATTTTGTGGGATTTTCTTTCGAAGAATTTCTTTAGACAAAATGTCTAAAGGAATTCCTTTAGACAATTTGTTCGAAGAAATTCTCATCCTTTGCCTTAAACAAATTTCTAAGGAAAACTTACCTTTTTATCCTTGTTCATTTTTTGATCCTTTTCGAGTGTTCCCTACCCTCCGCAAGGGCACTTGGGTCTAGAACTACCCTCCACAAGGGCACTTGTCCTTCGAGAGACTCTCTTGAACCTTCTGATTGAATCATTCCCTTGAACCAACCCATTGAATCGAACGTTGAACTGACTGAGTGAACCAAGCAATTGAACCATCTGATTGAACCAAAGCATTGAACCAATACTTTGAACTGAACCAACTCATTAAACCAACAATTTGAACCAAATGATTGAACCAACTATTGAACTAAGTTGATTGAAGCAATTATTAAACTAAGCTAATAAACCAAGTGATTGAACTAATTGAACTGAACCAAGCTGATTGAACCAGTTCAATGGTTCAACAGTTCAAAGTTACTAACTCTTGGAAAGATCATGTCTTTGAACCCCGATGTTGAACCACTTTTCCAACCTTAAGAAAAAGTGTCTTGAACCATTTTAGCTCTCTTTCCTTGTGAATTTCTTCAAACAAGATCTGAAGAAGCTTTGTAAAACCTTGCACTCTTTGAACTAGTTATTCATCTGCCAAAAGATGTGCCTATAGAGTATAGAAACACCTGTAGAGTCTATAGAAATACATGTAGAGTCCGTAGAAATACCTGTAGAGTCCATAGAAATACCTGCAGAGTCTGTAGAAATGCTTGTAGAGTCTGTAAAAACCCCTGTAGAGTTCATAGAAATGCCTGCAGAGTCTGTAGAAATGCATATAGAGTCTGTAAGAATTCCTGTAGAGTCCATAGAAACAAGACTTGTGCAAAAAATCAAATTTTGGACTGGCTTAGAATAGCAAGGGAAAAAAGGGGGGACCGGTTTTGGCCTGCAGGACCAAAATGGTCAACAGTACCTTATACTATAATATCAAACAATGATTTGGCATTCAATAGTGAAAAAGTATGTGGATGGGATACTAAGCAAGGTAATTTTTTGGCATCTTCATCAAATTCCTATCTATAGGGTAATGGACTAGTTGAGTCCACTAACAAGAACCTGATCAAATCATCAAAAGAACACTGGAAGATAATCAGAGATCTTAGAATATATAGTCAAAGATTGATTTATGGACTGATAAGATCACCCCCAAGAATTAAATTGGTCATTCACATTATATTTTAGTTTACTAAATAGAAGCAAGGCTACCTATCTCATTGGAGCTCCCAGCTTTGGAGCTTGCACACCAACTAAAGCTTCTAAAAAGTGATGTAGTGGAGGTTAAGATGAATGAAATAATAGAATTAAAAGAGATAAGAGATGATGTCATGCATACCATATATTCTAACTAATATCAAGTCAAGAAATATTTTGAAAAAAGAGCTTCATCAAGGACTTTCCAGCAAGGTGGCATATCCTCAAATGGGATGAGGACTATGCAAAACTAGGAAAACACTCTAAGTTTGATAGCCTTTAGAGTGGACCTTATATCATCACAAGTTACAAGGAAATAAATTCCTTTAAGCTTGTTATATTTAATGGAGAGATCCTCCCCATCCCTCTCAATGGGAGGTATCTCAAGTTATGCTACTATTTTTATTTCATGCTCTTTTTACATAGATAGATAGGTTTGTTTTTCCTCCAAGTGTTTTTGCATATTGCTTTATTTATTGTTGCTTTGTCTATTTTGTTGATTTCTTATTTTTTATTCCCCATTTCTCCAAAAAGTGTTTCTAAAAATCAAGTAGAGTCTTTTTGTAAGTAACATTTCATTTGTTTAGTCATCTTCAATAAGCTTGATCAAAGTCTAGGTCCCATGACCAGTAGGCTGGTCAAGCCAACTGAGTCATAAGAATTGTTAGCCATTTTAGCCCACATATCAAGCTTTGCCTATAGTTAGAGGAAGAATCCTAGTAGGTTCCTAATAAATTAGAATATTCAATGGCTTATAAATGGGTCCAACAAAGCAAATAGAGGGATCCAAGTAGGATCTCACAGTGTTTGTAAGCTCATAGGGACATAGACTAAATTGACAAAATGTTAGAAACTCATCAGGACCTTGAAATATTTAATCAAAATAACTTGGGAAAGTTTGAAAAACTAGACCATCACCAATATTTCATATAGAAAAGAAACATACCAGTTTACTTTTGTATTTAATAAATGCACCTCAAAAATCTTTATGAGCTAAAATATTGCATTGCCATAGAGTTCTTCATAGAAAGAACATGCTCTAAAAATTGCAAGTCCATGTGAGCTTCCTAGCTAAAGTTATGAGCATTCAAAGTTGGACCTGCAACATAAGACATTTGCATGAATGTCAAGTTTAAGCTCAACATTTGGGTTCAAAGACTGACAGTCACATAGACATCAAAGATGTTCACATGAACATTAAATATAGGAATTCAGGTACCAAATTTAGGCTCAATAAAGTAACCATTTGGGTTTAAAAGGTCCTTAAAAGGTTTAAAGTTGACCAAGATCTAATAATCTAAATGATCTCACATACTGATAGGTAGATCTAATAGTTCACACTAGGGTCAAACTAGTCAAAAGGTCCCTAGGTTAAGCCCTTTAAAAAGATACAAGAAGGATAAGATCTAATGGTATGGGTTCATCAAGTAGAGATATAATAGTGCACAAGAAGTTGGGTCCAATCTATATCAATGATTAGTGTTCATTCATTCTAATGATCCAAAAATATGCAAAAAGGTGTCCCTAAGTCAATCAAAGGCTTCCATTGCTTCATACATTTTGATCCTATAGTGCATACTCAAGTCAACATGTCAAATGATCTTCATGGTAGGATATCAAAGGATATTTTTCACTCATACATCATGATCCAATGGTGAAAATGAGGTTAAAAGGTCAAGATCTGATAGTAAGGATCTGCAAGGCCAATGGGAATAAAAATACATTGGAGCATTTTGATTGGCTCTAGTAATTTTTAACTATCAAAGTTAAACTAAAGGGTAGTTTTGAGACAAAATCAAATAGGTATTTTAGGGTCATCCTATCACCATTGTAGCTTATCTAAATTCCATTAAAGAGACACATTGATGTAGTTATGTTAAAGTACATAAAGGGACCAACATTGAATCTTAATATGGACATCTAGATCAAGGGTTTGTGTCATGCAGGGTTCATTTTATAACTATGTTCACCATTTTTAAAAGAAATATTTGTGCATATGGTGAACTCTTGATTCTTAAAAAGATATAATGGGTCTATGTGGACCTAATATAATCAATAAATGGGGCTACATAGTCTATAAATTTGCATCAACATAATGACTATAATAAAACCAATAGTCTGAGATTGGTTTTCCATCTATAATGGACCTATGAACATGGGGATGAGTTCAAGCATGATCCAGTTTGAATAAGAGATAGTATTTCAAAGGATGCCATGAATGCATACAAGTATACTCCAATGGTTTCATCTCCAAGACTAGTTGCATGAAAGTGACCCTTCTCTCTACTCTTGCATGCCTCGATAAACCAGTGAAGAGTAGTTAGCACCAAGACAAAAATATAATGGATTAATCCAATGGTTGTAATTGCATTGATTCTAGAACCAAGAATAGAACAATTTGATCCCATCAGTACAACCATAAATAAGCATTAGTGAAGGAATAATATAATTGTGTAATAGGCTAAAGTGACTTGAATCAATCATGAAGCTTGAATGAGCATAAATATAGAGGAAATTGTAACTATGGTTCAAAGGGATTTGTGCTCATTTTATTATTTTTTCAGTGCCAACATCTCTCTCTCCAGCTACCCTTTTCTCCTATAAATATAGCCTTTGAGTTATTATTGAACATCCCTCAAACTGGTACAACTAGAATCTACCAAAAATTATATTCTACACCTCTTGGAGTAATGAATAGAGAATTTTATAGTTGTTTACTAATCTATGATTAGTGTTTTATATTTGTTTGATATACAAAATTGGTTGTCATCTTCCCTTTTTAGGTCCAAGTTCAACCTAAGTGCTAATAAACTTTTCTTGTAGGTCATCTAGTGTGTCTTAAGGTTGATGTCTCAAGTATAGAGTGGATAGTTGGCCATAAGTGCTTCCAATCAAACCTTACCCTCATTACCCTCTACCTTTAGTCCATAAAATTGACCTATAGGTGAAGCATTATGGCTTGGAAACCATCATATACATTTCATTATTTCTATTCATAGTTTGTTATTATGTTAATAAGTCTAATATTGAGAGCAGATCTTTGAACACTCAGTGAATCACCACATGTTATAATAGGATTCATTTTATGAAATATTTTGACTCTTTTTACCCCAAATTATTTAGGTCTTAGAAAGAGAGGTCCAACCTATCATATCTAAGGAACTAGCCTCATTAAAAATTCATAGAGGTTTGGTCTAGATATAGGCATCCCACAGCCTTAGATCATTCCCATGTTAGTCTAGGTATGGGCTAGACTTAAACAAATTTGACCTCTATTTGGTGTTATCTGGATATCTAACATAATCTTTGTGCCCTATGCTATAGTTTGTATCCTTGACTTTATCTCCATTTTTAACATGTTTTCCATGATGATAAGAATCTTACAATGTCATAATAAAAAATAATGAATCTTATTAGCATACCTCAGGTTGCAGTAAAAATTCTCACCTTATTATGTTGAAAGAGAAATTATTGACATATCCTTAACACCCCCAACTTTATGACTCAAAACTCTTATATTAGGGCTAACCAAAATATTAGCTTCAAATTCATATCCATCCACAATATTACTCTAAAAATCACTAAATGACTCACCACTTATAAGCTCGAATGATAGTGTAAGATTTGATGTAACTTTATTCACCTTGAAATTTTCACATCTAACAAGTGAAACATTAAACAAACCAAGCCTTGTCCATTGGGCTACGAATTCAGTAACCATTTTGTAAAAAACTTACCATCATAGTAAGTAAAACACCTTTAATTTCCCATGAGAATGCAATTGGGTTTTTTTCACAAAATGTAAAATCTCATGATAATAATTGGTTTTAACTGTGGGACCACATTTCCAAAGGGAATGTAGGAGAACTCCAAAATATTAGATGACTAGTGCCTAATTACCACAAATTCTTGAAATCTTTTGTGTATCTCACATTTGCATGTCATGATCTTACCAACTAAAATTTATTTCACCTATCTTGATCATATGAGAAATGAACATGCATTGTTTGGATAGATCACCTATTTATGATTCTTTACGTTTCCTAATCTAACCAACTGATATCTAGTTCACCACTCTCAATCTATGAGAAATGAACATACACTATTGGGTCAGATATCTTACTTTGAAAATTATACATTTATATCACCTATTCACTTGAAGATATCCATGAAAAACTTGTCCATTATGTCACTTGATAAAAAACATTCATATCACCAATTTCATGACTACAAAATATATCTTATGAAAACATGATCAAATGTTTATCTTAGAGACCCACTTAACTAAAATGATTCAATTTTTTTATTCTACATGTCATTATAAAATTTAAATAAACTTTGCACTATAGAATTGACATGAGGTTGTAGATGTCCAAAAAAATTTGATTCAATGTAAGTATTCAAACAAATATATATGAAAACACTATGACATCAAACAATAATTATATATACACTAATAATGTGATTATTTCATCCACTCTGAGGCAATGGCTATTTTGGCATCTTTATGAATAATATGTTTGTCCACTTATATTTTCAAGGTTGGGAATATAAATACAAGAATGTATAGGCAAAAAAACCAATACATGGAGATAAAGGGATAATATACAACCTATTGCATTTATTACAAATAACACATGCACACCAAAATAAATATAGTAAAAGAAAACAAGCCAAAAAAAGGGAAAGAAAAATTATTAATAGGGAACAAAGGAAATGAAAAGGCTATACATAAACATTAACTAGTTGGGATATGTACCTACCATTTTGGAATAATGAATTTGAATTATGAGGTCTAAATACATTCAACAATAATGACCAAGAAGGGGGGAAGAAAATGAACTTACAATCACCATGCATACTAAGACAATCATGAATAGGCAGATCAATGGTGACTTTAGATTTTGGAATGGAATCATTACGAAATTTTAAATCTTTTGTGAGAATTCTTGAGCAGTACTAAACATATTTAATATTTTATTGAATGACTTCAGATGCATTTGTGCTAGATATAATATTTGAATTAGAGATAAGTGTGTTACATGTTTTCTTTGAGCTAGAACAATAATAGAGACATGTTTTGGAATACATTGAGTGCAGATATTCTTTACCACATTATTTCCTATTGTATAAATGAATTCATCATTGAATGAGTTGTCATCATCTTCTTCTTCATCAATTTATTTTACCTTAACATTTTCCATTTTAATTGAAATGACTATTGGGCACCATTAATTTTTATCTACCTTCATATCTTCTTTGATTTCATCCTTGGCATGGTTATGATTTTCAATTGTTTTAAATCCTTTAGAGAACTCTTCCACAATGGGACATGAAAAGGAAGTGTCATGATAATATTCACTTTTGACTGCTAAATATTCCATTCTGATGCAAGAGGAATTTTATTCTTTACATAAAACTAGTTCCATGTTATCTTCACATTTATAAATTAGAAAATAATATTCTACATTATTACTTCTCTTTGTCTGTAGTTTAATGTCTTTTTTCACATAACCCATTTTCTCCCAAGATTGTAAGGTTTGATCAATCTTGTGAAACAAGCAAATATTTCTCTTCTTCACCAAGGGGAAATCCAAATTCTATGTATTTTCTATGATAAATCTTTATTTATTATAACTTTTCACCTTCTTTCATAATTGTAAAACTAAAACAATCATATGTGATAGGAAGTAATTTCTATTTTTTGAGCTATTGAAATTCTGATATGCTTGATCAATAATTTTTCTTTGAAATATCTTTTTTAAATATTGAGGGATCTTGATTATATCAGGTTCCATCACTTCATCACCACTAATGGTAATTATATATGTTTTGAATCTTCTTCAATATTCTAGATAGAATCATGCCATATTCAGTTTTGATAGCTTCTTGTTGTGTGGCTTCCAAGTCATTTACCTTATTTATCATAAATATTAATTTAATCACTCAGTTTAAATAACCATGAAGACACAAATTTATTTATTTTAACTTGGTTTATCTATCTAAGTAATTAGTCTCAATAATTTCTTAAAGTGTGATATGAATTCTCTCATTTGCTCATCACCCTATTTATAGATTTGGAAGAAATCTAACAATAATGCACATACATCCACATATGGATTGAATTTACTTAATAAATTGTTATTCAATGAGTCATAATTTATAATGCATCCATATTCAAGGTCCTAGAACCACCTCAGTAGTAGATCCAGTGAGAGTTTCAAAAAAAAGTATTATAGCGACATCTTTGTGCATAAATCCCAAAATGTTGTAAGACATTATAAAAGACAAGATATTATTGTTTAATATTGACCATTTTCACTTGAAATTTTTTTAAATCTCTTCCTTTACCCTAAAAGAAACTCATTATATTGGGCCAATGCCAATGGTTCAAAAAATTTCCCCATGGGACATAGGGAACATTGGGGTTGGGTGAACCAACACCATTTATTCAATCAGAAATATGTAGGCACTAGTTACTTCATATCAAAAGAGTCACCAACTTCCATTTTAGGGGAGGTACATTTAAATTTCTGAAAATTACGTTCATGAATAATTTCGATCCCAAGCAAAGTCACCAAAAATTGTTGGCTAAAATTTTTGTTAGGGGACAAATGTAAACTTTTCATTAAAAGCATTAAGACAAATTACCTTCATTAGTGAATAACTTGGGGACAAGATTCCATTAATATTATTAGGTATAGATACCTTTATTTAAAACTAAAAAGGGAAAGCAATAAAACAACTATTCACAACTATATATAGTAAAACTATTTTCAACAAGGGTTTCATACTTTTAACCAAAAGGTAAACAAATGTGACAGAAAGGGAAATGAAGGGAATGATAGAAGTGAAGGTAAAAAATAGGAAGGAATAATGGGATGATTCTAGATAGACAAACACATAATTTTTTATAATAATCTCAAGGGAGAAAAAAGATAACTCTAGGTCGCTAAACACACAAACTCACCAGAATAATCCAATATTTGAGATTATGACATGGAAAAACTTTATCATATAAATGGGATAGGAAATATATATTTTTTAAATAATAACAAGATACATACACTAAGGATATTGGATATCAATACAAATAAAGATATACAGAAACCTCATATTTCCTAATAAAATAGACATAAATTCTAATTTTAATCCCACTAAGGCTTCACAATGACAAGAATTCCTAATGCAGATTCAATAGAACTTTATACACTAAAAATTGTGCATTTATTATCTAATAATATTATTTTAACAAACTAAAATAACAATAATCAAAGTGGATTGACATATTCATGCACATCATTCACCAAAAATATTCATGACGCAAAGTCCTATAAATTATTTATGTATTGATCTTTCATGGGGATGTACATATAGAATCCTTCCTTTCATCTTATCAAAATTCCTTCTAATTTCAAACATATAACCCCTAAAAATTATCCCCAAACACAAATTTATAAGTTACAATGGGTGGTTACACTACATAACCACCTTTTGGTAGCTTTAAGGGCTTGCAAAAGTGCATCAGCAAAAACACAAAACTTAAAACTTGTAAAAACATGTTGATTATTTTTCAAAACTTGAAAAGGTGAAATAACCAATTTATATTACTTTAAAATTTTAATTGGTGTTTTTTCATGACTTAAAACTTGAAAAGGTGAAATAACCAATTTCTATGACTTTCAAAAGTGAATTGGTGTTTTTTCACAACTTGAAACTTGAAAAAGTGCATTGACAAGTTCACATGACTTGAAAAAATGAAATGACTAATTTTCATGAATTTCAAAAGTTCATTTGTGTTTTTACACGATGTAAAAAGTTAAAAAGTGTGTTGACATACTTCCACAACTTGCAAAAGTGTAACGACCAATTTTCAAGACTTGAAAAAGTGTGTTGGTATTTTTGCAACTTGAAAACTATCAGCATTGCCTTGTTTATGAAAATAAGATTATCCCCATTGATTTTATAAGTTTAATATGAATTTTATAAACCATATATCCTTAAGGTAAATTTTTTTCATCAACTTATATTTCCAACTATTCAAATGAGAGTCAAAATAGAGTTTGAATGTGAGATTTATAGCCTGAGTGAAATTGGACCCTAATTTTGTAGTTGTGAGGACTTAAACCTAATTATTAAACTATGATTATCCCCCTTTATTTTTAAATTTAAATATGAAGTTTTTTTACCATTCTTCATCGAATTATCTTTCCAACGCATTGAACTAAAGCCAAAATTGAGTTCTTATGCAAAAGTTATGATATGAGGGAGATTGGATCTTGTTTAGAAATTCTTTACTTATTAGGGTATCAGGTTATAAGAGGTTAAAATCATGGCTTGATATATAATAGGTGTAAATCATGGCTTAGGAGCTGAGAGGTTAAAATAATTGCTTGGGATCTGAGAGGTGAAAATTATGGCTTAGGATTTGATATGTGTAAAACACATTGGGGGATCCAAAAGGTAAAAAATATGTTGCAAGATCTAAAGGGTGCAAAACACATTAAAAAATACAAAGGTTGAAAAACACATTTCAAAATCCTAATATATGCCTAGCATGGGGTTGAATTCTAATAATAAAATACTTAGACAAATTTTGCCTTTTATTCTCTGATTCTCTTGAGTCTGCTTTGACCCTATCTACTGAGGATATTTATGAGATAAGACATTTTGAGCCTGAACAAGGAAGACTCTATTTTTTCACTTCACTTTAATATACACTCTTTTCACACCTAAAACTTGGTGTAACCCTTGATAAATTATTCAAGTCTAAATTTGAATCACAATTATAGATAATTTTGCCTTGAATCCTTTGTGAGCTCTTCAATACTTTGAATTTGCTTCCAATTATTGAATTTGAAACTTCATCACAATCCCTTGACTACTATCTAAATGCAAGCTTATTTTAGTCCTATTATCTAGTCTCCATGGCTTGATTCCATGAAAACTAATATTTTATCTAAGGATTGAGAATGAGCTTATTTCAATCCTTATTTATCATCTTATATGATTAATCTAATATAAGCCCCATTATATGTATAAGAGGCACTTCTATTTTGTCAATTGTATCAAACTTCTTGAATTCTCCTTTATATATCCAAGAGTGGCAAACTTGTAAGTGGCTTCATCTAGCATCAAACATCATGTTGTGACTATTTAGTTATAACATCATCTACAACCTTGTCTTAAAGTGTGGGACTTAGCTCCAACTTATGAGCTATGAATTGTGAACACTGATCCTTCACAACATTTTTAAGATGCACAACATACCTTATATTATTCTACATGGACTTATTTTCTATTCAAATTAAAGATACAAAGAATCCAATATTGATATCAAATCCTCTATTTTATTTGAGACTCAAACTATCACCTAATCCCATATGTAATAATAATATTCATGCCCTACACTTCAAGTTATATCCTTAAATTTATCTCCCTTTTTAGCATGCCTTCCATGATAACAATAATCTTTCAATGACATAATAAGAAACAATAAATATGAAACGTTTTCATAACTTAGTTTTCAATAGAAATGCTCACCTTATTCTATCAAAAAATTAATTATTGAGATGTCCTCAACACCCTGAACTATGTGACTTAAAACTCCACAATCACAGTTAACCAAAATATTCTCTTCAAATTCATATCCATCTGCAATGTTATTCTAAAAACCACTAAATGGCTCACCATCTAGAAGCTTGAATGATAGTGAAATATTTGATACAACTTTCTTCACCTTTAACTCTTCACATCTAACAAGTGAAACATTAAACAACCTTGTCCATTGGGATATGGATTCAGTGTCCATTTTGAAGAAAAATATTGTTCCTATCATTAAAACACCTCTAATTTTCCATGAGAGTGAAATTGTGGGTGTTGTAAGGAAATGTAAAATTTCACAATAATACTTAGTAAGTATAAAACTTGTAAGAGAATGGAAGTAATGGAGGAAGTAGGATAAATAACATCCTCTCATCATCCACTAGTGATGGGGTCACATAGTGTTTTAGTGGCATTTATTTTCATTTTTTTAGTTTAGTATGTATGGTGTGTGATAAGAGTATAACATAAGTACGTCCATGTTCACATGTGTTTTCTTGTTTTCATTTGTGCTCAATAAACCCATGTAGTAACATTTGAGAAATGGGGATATTCCAAAGAATCACTTTTCAAGGGCAGGATAATCTTTTGAGGTAAAATCGACATGGATGGTTATCCATATAGTTTTAGAGATCTAAGAATTTAGAGGATTCAAAATTTGGAAACCTAGGGGATGGGAATGGCCCCATGGAATTCAACTCAAGAGTTATGTCTTTACAAGGGTAAAAAGATAACTTGATGGAGTTGTACCTAGTCTAAACAATTTTTTTAGAGAGTAGCATCAACAAGATTGTTTCTCCCATGTTCACACTAAGGGGGAAGTGTTAGGAAAATTCTTGTTATTACTCACATGGGTGTGTAAATATATTGTAATAGTTAGATAAAATAAATAATTGTGCAAGTTGTATTGATAACTCATGTAGATAGTGTATGAGAGATAATAAAGGCTTGTTAGAGTGATATTAGGAGTTGAGTGAGATATATGAGGTATGAAAAATATGTGGAGATATTTATGGGGATAAGAATTGGCTACTTGATATTAGAAGATCAATACTCTAAAAATTTTATACTCTCTCTTATGTTATTATCCTATTTCAAATAAATCTCAATTGAATTGAATGAATAATATTATTATGGAACTAATATTATGTAATTTATTTTAATAATTTTTATTGTACAATATACAACAAGATTTATTAGAATTTCCTACATTCTAATACTCTTAAGTGGGTTATCTCATTAGAAATATTGCTTAGTTATATTTTCATCAATTTAGTTTTAGTCAATTAAGAACACAAAATAATTGAAATATAATTTTTAGTCTAATACCTCGTGAGCATACAAATATTAGTCAATAATGTATAAGATTCAAATTAAATGCATAAAAACCTCTATTGATGTTGTGGATTGCACCCTTGATAGGAGGCTGAGCTCCTATCTTCCATGCATCACAATGGAAACTCCCCTCTTGCCTGTGGGTCTAGCAAAACTAGGGGGATAGTCTCTAGATAAGGGCTAGCTCCCTTTGATGTATCTCTATGGTCATAAATTTTCTACTACTAACAATGGGGGGGTGAAAAGAGAGAAAGATTGCTAAAAATAGAACCTAAACTAAAAGGTGATACACCAAAAATAGCTGACCTACTTAGCTTGAAACATACACTTTCCACCAAGAACAAGTTGGCATACACTTCATTTGATATGAGAAATTCTTCTGCATCAGTGAGCTAGGGGTCCATGGAGATACAGGGAGCAAAAAATACCAGAGGCATTCTAAGACACACTTTGGCAGCCTATTCACATGCACCTATACTCCTCTAGGGACACTTCTGTTAAACCTACAAAGGAAGAACTCACAATACACTAGACATGCTGGAATCATTCTGTGAAAGCATAAAATAAAAATGACTTAACACAAAACACAGCCATAGACATATGCAAAAGTGTAAGCTCAAATGGAGGTAAAAATGGTATGTCTTAATTCAACGTAAAATTCAGCAGAGCTCTCCCTTACAAGCCAAGAGATTTCTTCTCAAATGAGAAGTTACAATATATATATATATAGAGGAAGTAAAGGCACCCCTTCAAAAAAGACTTTGGTGCCTTTTTACAAGTTGGCCCATGTGCGTTCTGAGCATTGGGAAGAGGAAGCTTCTTGATAGATAATGTTATGTCGGCTCCTGTTTTGACCTTGGAGTTCAAGCATTAATGTGAAATCATGGGTTGCACCTCTTTTCCTGCAAACAAGACCACTCTTTCAAGGCATTTACATGGTTTATCTACTCATCAATTCAAAATGAAGAAAAATGGGTCACATCATTCATTTTTTGCACCCCTTGATGACCACTTGGTAGGTACTGTGTCAACCACTAGAGTAACTCCTTGATTTGACACCTTCCTTTGCCACTTGGACTATTTTGTCCATTTCTAGACTTTGTCTCTTTGTCTTTTCCTGGCTTTGTCTTTTCCTGGCTTTGTCTTTTCTGGCTCCTTCAGCCCTCAGGGGCTATCTTCTACTACTTATTTGGCTCTTTGGGCTCCCTTAGGTTAATGCCTTTCATTAAAAAACCAATGGTTATTTCATTTCTACAAAGTTGACATCTATGCACACATCACCATTTGAAATCCAACAGCTAGTCCATGATGCTCAACTTTGACATCCGTGGCCCTGTCACCCCTTGGTCAATTCCTTCAAATTTTCCTTTCCTTTGACTTTTGTCTTTAGAACATCCTGAAGGGAAGGTGTCCCTTCGGGCCTTGAGAAAGGTCCTTCTTTTAGCAGTCAAGAGTCCCCCAAAAGGGTACTTGCCCTCCGGGGTCCTTCGGGCGGCATTGGTCTTCGAATCCTTCAGAGAAAAATGTCTGAAGGAATTCCTTTGGACATTTTGTCTAAAAGATATCTTCCTTTTTCTTTCTTTCTTATTCCCTCAGGATTTTTTCTTTCGAGAAAATTCCTTCGGATAAAAGTCTGAAGGAATTCCTTCAGACTTTTTGTCTGAAAGAATTCGTCTTGTCTTTTGCCATGGAAAATCTTCCTGAAAGACATTGTTTTTTTCCTTATGAATTTATTTAGACAAAATGTCTGAAGGAATTCCTTCAGGCATTTTGTTCGAATAAACTCTTCATCTCTTGCCTTGAACAAATCAAAAAGAATTCCAACTTTTCAGCCTTGTTCACTTTTTCGAAGAAAACCTTACCCTTTCAAACTTCTCTTTGATCCCTTCACAAATGTTCCTTGCCCTCCACAAGGGCACTTGTCCTTCAAGCTTTGGGAGACTCCTTTGAACCTTTCTATTAAACCAACTGATTGAACCGACAATTGGTTTAATGGTTCAATAGTTCAATACTGTGCTCTGCTCATTCATTTGACTGCTTAAATCGACCGCTTTGAACCAACTCATTAAAACATTTGATTAAACCATTTGATTGAACCCTTTGATTAAAATAACTACTTGAAACAACTGAGTGAACCATTTCTTTGAACCAAGCTGACTGAACCAAGTCGTTGAACCAAACTGACTAAAATGACTGCTTGAACTAGCTCATTAAACCAAACCAATTGAATCGACTACTTGAACCAACTTGGTTCAATGGTTCAATATTATTAAGTTCAAAGCTCAATTTTCAAAGCTTTTGGATAGATCAAGTCATTGAACCTCGGTGTTGAACCAATGTTTTCAACCTTAAGAGAAATGTCTTCAACTTTAGCTCTCTTTCATTATGAATTTCTTTGGACAAAATGTCCAAAGAAGCTTTGTAAAACCCCTTGAATTATTTGAACTGGTTCATCTTTTGCCGAAATACTTGTGCAACCAAACTTGAATTGGCTCATAACAGTAGGGTAAAAAGGAGACCGATTTTGGCCTACTGGACCAAAATGGTCAACAATTTGGCAATTCCCAGGGGAAGCATACCTGTTATGCTTAGAAGCCAGTTGCCTTAAAGTCCATTAGGCACAGATTCAGAACACAACTTGAAAAAATTTAGCAATATCCCTAATATATCCAAGAATCAATCATGAGTATTTTACCCCAAACATAAAGGAAAACACACAGAAGGCTAAAAACACTGCTTGTGCAAATATCACTTAGGGAAAATAGGAAAAGAAAATTGAAAGCAAACTAATATGTATAGCTAACTAGGTATATTTGCCTCCCTCTTAGATCAAAGGGAAAACTTCTTAAGTCTCCTTCTTGGTAAGAAAACTTATGATGCCAGATAAGTGGTTGAATGGAATGGAGACTTGGTGACCTACTCCTCTTTCCTGCCACCTCAATTGGCTTACATCCAAGTGGATCAGAGGCAAACATGCTTCCAACATATGTGTACTCACATTGTTCTTGGAATCTTTTTGAATGTTGGAACTTCATGCTGGTGTGTTTCATCAAGAAATCAATGGCTACTAGCTTATCACCATAATCCCTTTGATATGGATAATCCCTTTGACATGCATCATGGTTTGACCCATTTCCTTCTGCTTCATTGAAGACCTTGTCAAACTCATCTTCTGCTACTTCATGGCTTTCTTGAAGAAGGGTGACTATTGTGATGTCTAAAATGGAACCACAAACTGATTGCTCATCCCACAAAACATCACCTTCTTGTTCAAGGATCTCTTCTTCAAAGTTGTTCTCAAGATAGATAGGCTTCTCCTTTTCTTGCTCAAGGATCAGAGTCTCTAGTTGTTCAAAGACATCCTCCTGATCCTCCTCCATCTCAAGCTCCATGGCATGGCCATCCTCCTCATCAAAGTAACAAGAAATTTAATCAAATAAGGGAGGAGAGAGATCACCATGCTTACTTTCCTCTTCATATTGCTAGAACATTTGCATGTATGCATGAACTGCATCTTCTTCATTATTGGTGATGTCTTCAAAAGGAGTATACATGATGATTTCATATTCATTGTCACTCATGATAGCCTCCTGGTCAGCTACAAATTGGATCCTCTCTTCTTCACTTGCCTCCTGCAAAACAAGTTCCTCCTTGGGAAGGGATGAAGTGGAAGGTTGATGATTAAACCCATGTGGAAGAGGAGGTAGTCCTTGACCTAGAATCAAATGATTCTCCTCTTTCCATTTGTACATCACTTCATCTATATCAGATGTGGTCTGATATCTCTCTTGGATGTTTGTAGATGGGGTGTGTTTAGACATAGAATCTATTGTTTGGTCTGAATCGTCCATCACACATTCGCTGAGGAATCTCACTCTGGACTCCAACTATGCAATTTGCCTAGCTATATTCTCTTGAAAGAGTCTTTATTTAAGGTCATAAGAATCATCATGATGAGTAGGAGTAGCTTCATCTTCTTCAAGGTTTTGAGCAAAACCTTTCTTCTCCTCCTTCCTGCCCCATGATTCCATTGTTTGCTTCCAACTCATGACCTTGGGATTGGAACTTTTCCCTTGGGAAGAGGCAACAACTTTATCTTCTTCAAGGTCCTGAGCTGGTTCATGATTTTCCCTCTTCCAACTTGGAATCATGACATCATGTTGAAAGACTTGAGGAGGTTAAGGAAGACTATGAAGGGTCTATTCATGCATAGGAAAATCTACTTCAAAAGAGATGTGTTGGTTCATGGTATTCCTTCCAAAGGAGGGTTCACACTCTAAGGAATTGAGAGGGTTCATTTTCATGAGAGGTTTCTCTAGTTCCCTTTGATGCTGAAAAGCTAGGCACAAGGAATTGAGAGTAGGAGTGATTAATGCATCAGATGAGCTAGAGTGAGCAAGTGTATCTGGTATAAAGGATTTGGTGCATAAAAGGGGGTTTTCTTTAAAATAGGAAGGGGTTGCATTGCAATGGGAGAAATCACGCAAGGTTGATTGCCTTGAATGGATGGATTATTCCATTTTGACACCTCCTCCTTCATGGATTGCAAGGCTTGGGTTTGCCTAAATAAACACTCCTCTATGTACATAAGCTCTTGCTAATATCTATACTGCTCATCCAATCTATCTATCTCCATCACCTGCTTCTCAAACTCCAATGTTACTTCCCTTATTGTTGAAGGGCAACTAGGAGAGCTGCTTGAGGTGATTCCATGAAAAACTTGAGCTTGATCAAATTTAGATGAAGTAAAACAAAGTCCATGATTCTGAGCAATGGGATTATACATACAAAAAATTAGATTTCTTGATGGCACCTGGACTACTTAACTAGTTGATTCAACTCAGAGTCACCATTGGTGTTGATGAAAAAAGCCTCCAAAGGCTCGTTGGTTGAAGAGCACACAAAAATTCTTCAACTCTTTAGATGAAATATCCCACAATCACCTGATTAAAGGTCAGATGATGTATTAATGGTGCATTCTACTGTAATAATACCATTACCAATCCTGGAACTTTTTTGAGTGTTAAAACATGGTCCCACCAGGTGTGCCAAAAGTTGTTGACACTATGGATTGCACCCTCGATAGGAGGTTGAGCTCCTATCTTCCACACATCACAATGGAAACTCCCCTCTTGCCTGTGGGTCTGGAAAAACTGGGGGGGAGAGTCTCTAGATAAGGGCTAACTCCCTTTGATGTATCTCTGTGGTCCTAGATTTTCTACTGCTAATAATGGGGGGGTGAAAAGAGAGAAAGATTGTTAAAAAAAGAACCTAAAATAAAAGGTGATACACCAAAAAATGGTTGACCTACTTAGCTTGAAACATACACTTTCCACCAAGAACAAGCTGACATACACTTCATTTGATATGATGAATTCTTCTACATCAGTGAGCTAGGGGTCCGTGGAGATACAAGGAGCAAGAACTACTGGAGGTGTTCTACGACACACTTTGCTAGCCTATTCACATGCACCTATACTCATCTAGGGACACTTTTGGCTAACCTACAAAAGAATAACTTATAATACACTAGACATGTTGGAATCATTCTGTGAAAGCATAAAATTAAAATGACTTAACACAAAACACAGCCATAGACATATGCAAAAGTGTATGCTCAAATGGAGGTAAAAATTCTATGTCTTGATTCAAGGTAAAATTCATTAGAGCTCCATCTTACAAGATAAGATATTTCTTCTCAAATGAGAAGTTACAATATATATATATATATAGAGAGAGAGGAAGTAAAGGTGCCCCTTTGAAAAAGACTTTGGTGCCTTCTTACAAGTTGGCCCATGTGCATTCTGAGCATTGCGAAGAGGAAGCTTCTTGATAGATAATGTTGTGTCAACTCCTATTTTGACCTTGGCATTCAAACATTAATGTGAAAGCATGGGTTGTGCCTCTTTTCCTACAAACAAGACTGCCCCTTCAAGGCTTTTACGCAGTTTGTCTACTCATCAATGCAAAATGAAGAAAAATACATCACACCATTCACTATTTACACCCCTTGATGACCACTTGGCAGGTACTATGTCAACCACTAGAGTAAATCCTTGAATCGACACATTCCTTTGCCACTTGGACTATTTTGTCTATTTCTGGACTTTGTCTCTTTGTCTCTTCCTAGCTTTGTCTTTTTTGGCTCTTTCAGCCCTCGAGGGATATCTTCTGCTACTTGTTTGGCTCTTTGGGCTCCCTTAGGTTCACGTCTTTCATTAAAAAACCAACATTTATTTCATTTCTACAAAGTTGATGTCTGTGTACACATCACCATTTGAAAGCCAACAGCTAGTCCATGATGCTCAACTTTGACGTTTGTGGGCCCATCACCCCTTGGTCAATTCCTTCAGCTTTTCCTTTCCTTCAAATTTTGTCTTTGGAACCTCCTGAAGGGAAGGTGTCCCTTTGGGCCTTGAGAAAGGTCCTTCTTTCGATAGCCAAGAGTCCCCCACAAGGGTACTTGCCCTTCGAGGTCCTTCAAGTGGCATTGGTCTTCGAATCCTTCAGATAAAAATGTTTGAAGGATATCTTCCTTTGTCTTTCCTGCTTATTCCCTTGATCTTTTTTATTTCGAGCAAAAGTCTGAAGGAATTCCTTCAAACTTTTTGTTCGAATGAATTAGTCTTGTCTTTTGCTGTGGAAAATCTTCTCGAAAGACATTATTTTTTGCCTTATGAATTTCTTCAGACAAAATGTCTGAAGGAATTCCTTTGAGCATTTTGTCTGAAGAAAATCTTCATCTCTTGCCTTAAACATATCCGAAGGAATTCCAACTTTTTAGCCTTGTTCACTTTTTTGAAGAGAACCTTATCCTTTCAGCCTTATATTTAATCCCTTCGCAAATGTTCCCTGCCCTCCACAAGGGCACTTGTCCTTTGAGCTTTAAGAGACTCCTTTGAACCTTTCGATTGAACCAATAATTGGTTTAACAGTTCAATAGTTCAATATTGTGCTTTGCTCATTCATTTGACCACTTGAACCAATCGCTTTGAACCAACTCATTGAACCATTTGATTGAACCATTTGATTGAACCCTTTGATTGAACCAACTGCTTGAAATAACTGAGTGAACCATTTCTTTAAACCAAGCTGACTGAACCAAGTCATTAAACCAAACTAACTACTTGAACCAACTCATTGAACCAAACTAATTAAACTGACTACTTGAACCAACTCAGTTCAATGCTTTAATGGTTCAATATTATTAAGTTCAAAGCTCAAATTTCAAAGCTTTTGGATAGATCAAGTCATTGAACCCCAGTGCTAAACCAATTTTTTCAACCTTAAGAGAAATGTCTTCAACTTTAGCTCTCTTTCTTTGTGAATTTCTTCGGACAAAATGTCCAATAATCTTTGTAAAACCCCTTGCATTCTTTGAACTAGTTCATCTTTTGCTAAAAGAGAAGTACAACCAAAATTGAACTAGCTCAAAACTACAAGGGAAAAAGGAGACCAATTTTGGCTTGCTGGACCAAAATGGTCAACAACCTCCATTAGAAACATCTTTGCATATGATGCAACTCAAATGTAGCATCAGATGGTCTTTATCAATGCCAATTATGTTGAGACATCTCCATTAAAACTCTGTACTAGTTAAATTTGGTGATGAATTCGAAGAGGTGATGCACAAGGGGATTCAAGAAATGGTCAACACTTTATTGTATATCTTGAACATGTTAATTGTAATGTAATGAAGTCTATTTATAATGAATTTGGAGAAATGAGGACCCTTCATTTTGAAATCAAGATGAATGGTTACAAAAAATTCCCAACGAGTGCACATGGATCAGCACATGGATCACTGATGTGATCCTTTCATCTTAATCGAGATGAAGGGTGGAGGATGATATTTGAAAATATCAAATGATAATTAGTATAAACCCTTCATCTTTTTTCCAAGATGAAGGGTGGAGGATTCTCCTTCTAATATCTTTGTGAGAGTCCATTTGGACCAATCATCTTGTTTCTAAGATGAAGAGAGGAGAATCATTCACAATAAATGCACAAGGATTATCAATTTGGGCCATTCATCTTGTTTCCAAGATGAAGGGAGGAGAATCACTCCCAATAAATGCACATGGATCATCAACGTGGGCCCTTCATCTTGTTTCCAAAATAAAGGGTTGAGAATGCTCCTAAAATACCCCACAAGAATCATTAAAGGACCCTTCATCTTGTCTCATAATGAAGGGTAGAGAATAATATTGTATATTGATTCACTATATCAAATTTATTTTAGGTCACAAAAACATATTCTCAAGAATCTCAAGATCTTTTCTTGAATGAAGATGCCCGCTTAGAGCAAAATAAAAATTAATTAAATGAAAGGAAATTATAATTCTATTTGAAATAGAAATATAATTTAGAATAATGATTTGTAGAAGAGGGAATTAATTTCATTAATTGATTAGAGAAAGGAGAACTAGTTGAATTGGCCATAATAGCATAAATGACCAAAGAAATTGACTAGAATGATAATTGAATAGAGAAATTGACCAGAGTGATAATAATTAAATAGATAAATTGACTATATATAATAATTGAACAAATACAAAAAGGTGAATTATCCCACTTAGAGGTGCCTCAAGATGAATTCGAACACATACATTGGATGAATAGAAGATTTTAGACCAGATTATGTATAATTATGAGAAGTCATTCCATTTTACAACTTGACATAAAAGTGGTAAAGTGGAGTGTCTATAAGTACAACTTACTTCTAAGAGAGACTCAGCTAGATCAGAGTGATATGTTTTAGTATAGGGATAGGCATAAATTATGGTTTAGAGAGACTCTATGATAGTAGAGTGGGATGTGGTGAAAAATGAGAGGGATACAACATGGGTAGGGATGTTCAAACTATAGATAGATTTGGATAGGACTAAGTGGTTATTACATACAGAGGTTTTCCATTGATCTGTGAGAAGAACCTTTGGGCTAAGGATGAGGTGAGTTATTATAGGAGCTTATATGAAGCAATAATGCTAGTTGTAACTAGGAGGCCTACATTTTATGAATATAGTGCACAAATATCAACTTCTAGATTAGGTCAGTTGTATAGGACTTCTATATTAGTGAGATCATTAGCTCAGCCACCTCCTCAATCATCATCTATGGGTATTCTTGCATAGTTGACCCCACCATAGGATAGGATATGTAAGATTTCATAGTAGGCAAGTCCATAGGATAGAGTTATGAAAGATAGTCATAGTCAAAGTTGACTTTTAGATATTTAATGCATGAGATGTACTAATTTATATGATGTACTCATATGATTTGAGATGTACTTGTACTCTCTTGTGATGTATATGCTCCCTTTTTTTATGTCTGTGGACATTTGATGCTTTGATATATGAGATTTATGATATTTAGTGATATCTCCTGTGATTATTTATTTTACTTGCTTATGTCATATGTTGATTATACATGATGGATATGACTCCGTTTTATAGATGTTATTTCTTTTAGTATGAGATGACCAATTTTTTAATTGCTTTGATGATTGGATCATATATATAGAGATATATTTGATTTATGGCATTGACATGTAATCAATTTTTAAACTTGAATTTTTATATTTCACGTGATAATATGAATCATAATCTATGAAGGACCATGATAACATTCATTTGTCAAAATGCATAAATATTCAAAAAGTAAATGTATACAACTTAAAATAAGATATGAAAAATCAAGCTTTAAATATACAACATAATGCACTTAAATCAATTCTAATTTAAATAAAAATGGTCACCACTCAAAATCATGATATGAATAATCAAGACTTAAATGAAAATCATAATGTACTACTAAAGGCAGCCTAGTAACAAGCAACATACCAATAAGCAAACAAACAATCAACACACAAATACACATGCAAAAGTAAATAAAAATTAAATTCAAAAGGAATGTGTGTGATAATAAGGCATTACTCTTTGATAATAAGTAATTATGGGAATTAATTGATCAATGAAGGGGAATTAGTTGAATTAACTAGAATAGTATAATTGACTAGAGAAATTGATCATAATGATAATTGAATAGAGAAATTGACCAAAATGTTAATAATTAAAAAAATAAAATAACTAGATCTAATAATTAAAAAAATATAATACATTGAATTATCCCACATAGAGGTGTCTCAATAATTCAAACAAATACATTAGATTAATAGAATATTTTATACCAGATTATGTGTAATTGTGGGAAGTCATTCTATTTTATAACTTAACACAGAAGTGATAAAAATGGAGTGTATATAGGGATCAAACCACATGCAGATATTCCACTAATGTATGTATGACAAATCATGTGAATGCAAGTATAAATAAAAAAATCCTAAGTCCTCTTTCGATACAAACATGCAATTAGATTTATCTATTTAAAAATTTTAATTTAGAATAATAGTAAGCTAAATGTCTCTTTGCTATTTGTATCCCTTTTTTAATCAATTAATTATTGTCCCTAAAAATAATCTTAAGGGATTTTAGTGATATATAATTTTAATTAGGAAACTATTGGCATGTACAAGTTGACCCAATAAAACTTAATATATAAGTTAAAGTGCTCCAAAGGGTGGCATGCCCTAAAAAAAACTCAAAAGATACACTAGGACATAACTGGGAACTATAATTATCTAGCATTATTGGCACTATCATAAACCCAATTAAAGTTTAGAATTTAAAGAATAGGACAATGGATCTATATGACCAACTCAATAGACATCAATAAATCTTAAACATAATATCATGCATATAGATGAAGTAGACAAGAAGGTGAAATACCAAGATGAATGAACTAAGAAGTGTCCCATTTTCCATTGAGAATCCATATATGCAAATTCACATAAAAATCATTGTTAAAACAAGGATTATTAATAAATGGAGTCAAGATAGGTTAAAACTTGAAACTTGAAGATTTGAATAGTGAAATTTGGTAGGTAATTATGCCCCCAATTTGGTACAAATATGAGTTATGACAAGACCATTGAGATCACTAAATCTCAATCACACCACTCAAGTGAAAGTATAATAAATATAAGTTAAGTGGTATAACCAACTCAACCTACAAAAGAGAAATAATGATAAGTCCATCGAGGGTGCTTATACCAAATTTGGGTGTCTTCAAGTTTCTATCTACTATTTTTTTAAGGGTTTCTACCTACTTTTCTCTATAGGGTTTTTGCTTATTGTTTTTACTACAAAAATATATTTTATTTAAAAAAACTTATAGGGTTTTGGTAGGTTTTGTACTTTTTATTTTTAGTATGGATTTCCTAGGGTTTTTTCTTATTATTTTCATGAGGTCTTTTCTATGGTTTCTAACTATTCTTTTTTCATGTTGGTTTTGTGGATTTCTACCTATCAATTTTTATATGATTTTACTAGGGTTTCTACCCATTCTTTTTACCTATTAGTTTTGTGGGTTTATACCCATTGATTTTGCTAGGTTTTCTACCTATTATTTTATCACTTTAAAATATGTTTTTTCCCATGAAAAAAATCATTATATTTAAATTATAACACATGCCATAAGTTGACATAATAAACTTGTATCTAAACATGGAATTATAATCTATGAAACTGTACATTGGGAAATAAAGAATTAATATCGGCACATTTGATGTATGTTGAGTAGTATACCTCATATTAGTTGATGACATTGTGAATATCCAAATACCTAAATTAGGGATAGTTAATGGTCGTATCAAATGATTGTACCTCCAAATTTTAAATACCTCCTAAAGTGTCAGGATTTGTTCATGAATTGGCCATGCCCCATAATCTTGCCAATTCAATAAATCATATTTATATTTTGGCAACACTTTTTTGGAAAGTTCCAAATCATCTTTGGAATATTTATTATAACTTTTAATTTTGACCTTCTTATATTTAGGTAATTTAATCAAAATTATTGACAACCTACTTTGTCCACCTCTCCCTTTTCAACATATTTTTCCTTAGCATCATTTATCATTTCCATATTATCCTCATATTCATATGTAGATGATAATAGTAGTGAAAAATAGCAAGTTAGTTTTTTAAAGTTTGAAATGTATGTGATAAAAATATTTTAAATTACAATGATGATGATGATGATGGTGATGATGATGATGATGATGATGATGATGATGATCATGGTGATGATGATGATGATGATGACGACGACGATGACGACGAGGATGATGATGATGATGATGATGATGATGATGAAATATTTTTTTCAAAGATAAAAATAATAATATCAAATAAAAAAAGTTATACTTCATAATTTATGTAATTTTAATATTTTAAATAAACATGTATAATGAAAAAATTGTAGTTTCATTAATTTTACATTATTTTAATCTAATTTCATTTATTTTACTAAAATTTTACCAATTTTTTTATTTTCATCTAATTTCTCCAGTTTATCTAATTTCTCTTATTTGTCACTAATTTCCTTAACTTTATCAATTTTATTTTAATTTTAATCTAATTTAATCAAGTTTCACTAATTTCATCAATTTTACCCTAATTTTGCTATAATTTTTTTAATTTTACCTTTATTTTCTCAAGTTTCCTTAATTTGTGTATTTTCCCTACTTCTCTTAATTTCTCTAATTTCCACTTGTTTCACTTTATTTTCGATTAATGAAACCCTAAACAAGATAGAAACTATGTATATTATTTAGATTATTTATGTATTACAATGAGGCATACTCTAAATGTAAAAGACAAAATCTGATTTCATAATTACACTTGATAAATATGGAAAGTACTAAGGTACAAGATACTTATAATGTTACTATTATGTGCAAGTGTGAAACAAAATACATGTAATAAGAAATGCAGGAAACTAGACCATGAGTTGTTTAAATTAGAAAATAGAGTTATAAGCATGCCTAGATAGTAATTTTAACTCTAGTCAGTATCATCTAATAATAATGACCAAACTTGGTGGTTTTATATATGTGATTTTATATTTTGTTATAGTACATACAATTACAACTTCTTATCTTCTATATTTGTGTGCGATCTTAAGATCTAACTATGTGCTTGTTTCTCTATATTTTTCACTAATTACATTTAGAAGAAAAGAAACTAAAGGTAAAAGGTTGTGGGTTTGATGTTACCCAGATTATGTGCGCACTGTATCCAAGCATTATGGGAGCTCTTCTTTGGCTATGGAGGAAACACCTATTCCCTGATTGCAGTCTATATGTCTCAGAATGTTGGCTGAAGGTTTTGTTTGGTCTATGGGCTATTTGGATAGGTTCTCTAGTTTGCACAGTTGCCAACGTTAGTTTTTCTGCTAAGGTTGGTTTGGAATGGTGTCGACGTCAGTTTTGTTGCCGATGTCAGTCGGGGTTGTTGTTGATGTCGGTCGGGGCAATGGGCCTTGGATGGGTGTTAGAATATTTTCATGATGCACAGAAGAGTTTTTGGGAATATAGGGGTTTGTGCAGGGTTGTGAGAAAGTGAATAAGGTTTGAGGAAGGTTAAAGGTAAAGGATAGGTATGAAAAGAGGGTGAGAATAAGGGGAAGGCCTTTCTACCCCTCTAGAAGAAATCGGGCCTCTCAACAGTATTTAGAAATGTCAAATGGAAATTAATTAACAGTATATTCTAAAACTTTGAAATGGAGACCAGAATACTTAGCTCTGTTAGGTGAAGAACCAGAGGTGTTAGAATGCTAATTCTTTTTGTGGCTGTTGTTGAGGTCCTCGTACAATGTTTCAATCCAATGTCTGGAGTGACTTGTGTAGAGATTTGGTAGCTAGGAGAGCGATAGTCAAATTTTGATGATTGGTCTCAGAGTGTGCACGTCAATTTACAAGAAGGTCGAGCAGCTCAATGTTAGAGCTCAGGTTATGTAACCGACGTCGGTGATCCCGCCAGCGTCGGCTGACTGTTGACTAACATCGATGGAGAAATAATGGGTAAAAGGGATATTTTTAGCTCTTTGCCCATTTCTCCACCTGCCAAGTGCTTTTTTCATTGGAGAATGGTCAAAACATGGGTTTATGAGGCACGAGAGTTGGTTAGGGATTTAATAGGGAGTGAGAATAGGTCATGGGTAGTTAGGATTTGGAGGACCTAGTCTTAGGATGACTCATAGGTTAAGAAATGGTCTTAGGGTGAGGTGTCTAGGTGAGGTGTCTAGGTGAGGTGTCCAAGGTGAGGTCATTAATTTAAAATAAGTAGTTTATTTTAAATTAATAAGGTGTGTAAGTGTGGGTTAGGAGTGTTGACATTTAGAAGGGGACCAAGGGGGGTCGACACGATGTTGGTGTCTACATTTTCCCCTTTTTGTCTTGTGGTTTGTCTTGATGAACTACAAGACAAAAATAGGTGTAGGTTGCCCCAAGTATGGGATGAGGTATTCCCCCTCAAAGGGGGAATTGAGAGAAGGGAACCTGAAATCAGGTGCTAATTTGATAGGTAGTGGATGGGTAAGGTGAGGTTGGAGTATGAACACTACAATAGTTGAGATTGCACGTATACCACTTCACTTGATAGGCAAGTCAAATTATCACAAGCAAGGTCGAGGAGCACTAAAATTGAAGTAACTGGTCCCCAACTTATTAGTGGTAGCTGATTGGGTTAAATGATCAAAGTTGTAGCTCCAAAGGTCAAGGACTAAAATCAAAGTAACCAGTCCCCAGCTTATTAGTGGTAGTTAATTGGGTTAAATGATCAAAGTTGTAGCTCCAATAGGCATCGTGTTCCAAGTATCCAAGCTAGGAAGTGCTCCTAGAAAACATGAAAATGTCACATATACTAGGGATCAACTTGGGTGCAATCTGACAATAGGTTTGAGGGGTGCATATAATTTTACTAACTATTCATGAGGTAGCATATACAATCAAAACAACTAAGGCAAAGTTGTCTCAAAAGTGGTTGTGGTCTAAGGAGATAGTCGCGATCTCCAAGGTCGGGCTAAGATATAAGTGATCTCAAGTGTTGTTTGTTGTGGTAAGGAGATGTATATGATCTCTAATTGCCCTATGAGAAGTCTAAAGTGACTTCTACAGTGGCAGGGCTGGTTGTTTGGTCATGATTTTGGGTTGGTTTAGATAGTTGGTCCATTAGGTAGATGAACGAACAAATGGCCGAGCTAACCTCAGAAGACCCCATGTCAACTGAGTGGTGCCTACATAGCCCCTATTTTAAGGGCCTCAGGCCAATGTAGTTCTCCCAAAAATGGAAAGCAAAGGGTAGGTTATGGATTGGGTTTGACTATGTTAGGTCATGGTTAAAGGTTAGATGGTTAAAAAGACTAAAAATGAGGTAGTTTGGGATAGGCAGTGAGCCTAGGGTTCAAGGTAGGAAATGAGCCTTGGGTTTAGATAGTTGGTCCATTAGGTAGATGATCGAATGAATGGCTGAGCTAACCTCAGAAAATCTTGTGTCAACTGAGTGTTGCCTACATAGCCCCTATTTTAAGGGCCTCAGGCCAATGTAGTTCTCCCAAAAAGGGAAGAAGAGTCAAAGAGGTTGGTAGTTGTTTGTGATGAGTGTATGATGATGTTATAGCCTTTTCCATATTGTGTGATGGTGTATGCTATAACATAGGTCATGTAGTTTTTCATCCTTAGCAATTTTCCATATTGGTGATAGTGTATGCTAAAAATGAAATGAGTTTATTTATGCTGCAGTAGGTTTCCATATTGGTGATGGTATATGCTTGACATAAATTGTGTTTGGTTGATAGTTTCCATGTGTATTGTTTTCCATAGAAACTAATGTGAATGGGCTATGATAATTTATATAACACAAATTGGTATTTACATTAAATAAATCATGATGTTATGTTAGTGGTTAGAAAATGTTTTGGTTGTATTGGCATGTGACGAAGATGTGTAATAAGTGAAAGGTGCGTTGCTATTTCATTAACAAGGACCATAATGATAGCATAGATAGTGTTTATGCAAACAAAAGCCCTGTTGATGCATTATGTCTTTGACCATTGGTTTTTGTTAGAGAAGTACCCTAATCACTTGACGTTAAGTGAGCTCAAAATCCCTTGGGTATTTTGGGGTAATATGTGTGATTATGTGATATGTGAGGATAGTGTAACCCTTTTTAGCAGGGATAACTTTGCCCCTTTTATAGGTGACCCTGAGAATGACTATAGGCAACTCCATGACTTAATAGTTTATCAGTCTATTTTTTTTTTTGAGTAGACTGATCAATGCAGGAAGTCTACTTGGGGATGTTTTGTTTTGTGGTATTATGAAGCTGATCGATGTGGGAAGCTTCTGAGATGGTGCTATTTTTGTAGCAAAAGTTGGTCATAGCTATCCTACGAGGGAGTGGTCTATATTTTGCTTTGTATGTTTTGATGTCTTTGAATAGCTGTCGTTCAAGGGAGTAGTCTATTAATTACAGCAATAATGTAGTTGTCCTTCAAGAGAGCAGTCTACATTTATAGTTCATGACCTTTTAATATTTTGTTAGGCATCCCAATTTTATGTTTTTTTTTTGGTTTTGTTGACTAATATTTTAGTCATGGTATAGACTATAGAGGTTTAGGGGTTTCCCTTTTATTAGGACAAAGCATTTTAATGCTTAAAAAAAAAGGGTTAACTAATTTTTGTAAGGAAAAAGGGTTGAAAGGAATAGGAATGAGGATGACGGGGGTTGCTCAAGGGATGAGCTCAAGTTAAACATCAAGTGAATGATTACTTGGTTAACAGTAGAATGGTCATAGATGCAAGGCATTAAGGGGCTCAGGTTCTGGCCGACCTTCAAGAGAAGACAGATGATAAGTGCCTGATCCATACTTGTGTGTTATGATATAAGGTCTGAGCCAATTAGGAGCAAACTTGCCTCATTTGCTTCTTTTCATATTGGTCATGTTTTGGTTTTCTTTAAGGACAAGATCTCTGATGTTGAAATCTCACTCTTTCAGATTTTTGTTATAGGCATGCTTGATGCGATCTTGGTAGATATGAAGATGATTAAGAGCAGCAAGACGATGTTCGTCGAGTAACTCAAGTTGTGTTAATCGATCTTGATGAAAGTCATCGTTAGAGAGTATGTCATGCAAGGAGATCAACAAGTTGGTCGATGCTTGGTAAAGGAAATTCATCCTTTAGGCAAGCTAGGTTGAGGTCGTGATAGTTAGTACAAATTCAAATTCCCCCTATTGCTTTTGTGACAGGGACAATGTTTGACACCCATTACAAATAATCAATGGGTTGGATAAATGAGATGGAGAGAAGATGTTGAAGCTCCTCTTTGACAAGGAGTGCGATGCGAGGATGCACTCTATGAAGCTTTTGCTTGACATTCTTAGTTTGAGAGGGCAGGATCCTGATCTTCTAAATTATAGGCAGGAATCTCAGAATTACTGAAGGTGACGGAGGCAATGGTGGGTAATGTTTTGACTAAAGCAGCTAGTGGTTGAGGGTCTTCAGGTTGGACCTCCACTACCTGTAAATATTTGATCAAGGTTTGGTGATGTTGTAGAGAGCTTTGTATTAGGTCATAAAAATACATTTTCATAGGGGTTTGGTGAAGTTGTTTCAGCATGGAGTCACAAATTGCCCCCAAAGATGTTGGTTGAGATGTGCCCCAAATAGAAATCTTGGGTTTTGGTGATGGAGAGTGGTTTTGGTGATGGAGAGGGCTTGGCAAATGGCTATGTCCAAGGGGTATAAACCTGCTCTTTTCCTTTATCCTTTAGGGTTTGGGACCTAGTGGCCACATTAATGGTGTTGATTTTGAATAAAGGGAGAGAAGGTGGTAGAGGGACCATAATCTCGCGTTGGGATCCCGATTCAAGTGAGGAGGTTTGGGAGGCATGGGATGGTGTTGGTAGTTTATCAAAAAGGTGGTCAAGATAATATTTAATGAGACAGGTGTCCTTTTCTAGGTGTTGGCAAATGACAACCTTAAGAGTGCATCAATGCTCAGTATCATGCCCAGGTGTGCGATGATATGCGTAGATTTGGGTGTCATCAAAATAATATGGTTTTGATCTGAGAGGTTGTTATGGCTTAATGGGTGAGAGAACAATGATAGAAGATTGCAAAAATTGGCATAATAGTGAAGCATAGGAACCCATTAATGGATCTACACTCATTATTGCAGTAGGGGTTGACAACTTCTGTTTAGGAGTTTTAGGGGGAGTTTTTTGTGCCACCATTTTGGTTAGTCGTGTAGATGGCACTTTCTTAATGAGAGGTGTCAATTTTTTTGGAGGAAATATGTTTTTGATGGGGAGAGAGAGTAATGGAGGCAGTTGGCCTTTGTGAGATGTTGGAATAGGGAACACTCCTGTTAAAGTGGAAGGTTGTGGACCCAAGATAGAAGGCAATGGTGAAGGTGGGGGAGGAGTTCTCTGATGTGGTTTAGCACCCTTCTTTAGTATGGTGCAAGGACCACTACTATGTGGGGTGAGGTTCAAATCTACCTTCACTTGTGGGTGAGTGAGGTTTGATACCGGGAAAACACTGAGAGATGTAATCTGTTTCAACATGGTGGATGCCTATGAGAGTTTGGGTTCAGACATGGAAGGTTGAGCTTCTGAAGATTTAGAAGTGAAAACCCGCTCCTCATCAGAGACTTTGGGTTAAGTTGTTGCGAAAGGGTTGGTAGTATAAGGTGAAGTGGGATGTGTAATATAAGGAGCCTTAAGTCACTCCCATAGTGCCTCATGTTCTAGGCTCCTAGAATGGAGGAATCCTAAGTTTTCTATCAATCAAGAGAAGGGTTTAGATGACATCACGTGAGGCTTTACAGTCGGTCTTTTGGAGGATTTGGGTGATTGTGAGAGTGAAAACGTGTTAGATGCAGTGATCTCAGGCCAAAGGCAAGAGAGAACCATCATCAAATCTTCCTCAGCTAAAGTGGGTGAGGTGGCAAGTTCTTCTCTCAGCGGAGAAGAGATTGGAGAATTTGGCTCTTCAAGCAAATAGAGTGTAGGGATGATCATGCCTTCCACATGTGGTCTAGGAGCATGAAAAGTATGATCCTCCATTGGTAATAAGAAGGATGAGGGTGGGGCCATCACTGTTGGTGCCATCAAAGCATCCTCCAATATGGGAGAGGTCAAAGTAGACTCTCTTATGTGTGAAAGAGGGGTGGATAGAGGACTATCCTCCATTGATGGAGGATAAATAGGAGAGGAAGACTCCTCTAAAGGGTGAAGTAGAGGGATTATGGCCCCTTCTACATGAGGGTGTGGGGTATGAATGGTAACTTTTTCCAATGGTAGAAGAAGAGGGAAGGTGGGGGCAAGAAGAACAGGTAATATAGGATCCTCATGAGGCAGAAGAATGGGTAGAAGAGGTGTTTGATGTTGTGAGGGTGATGTAGGTTAAACGGGTTCATCCACGCGAGGAAGAGGGTGAGGTAAAGGGAGCTCTTCATTGTGTGGAGGTGATATGGGTAAAATGGGCTCTTCTACCCATGGTGGATAAATGGGTTGATCAACCTCTTTAGATTGTGGGAGAGGTTGGTTAGGAATGATAGGAAAGACCATGCCGACAGTGCGTATATTGCATTCTTGAGGGTCATCAACTATGGTCTGAACATTGTTCTGACTTGGGGGATGATTAGGAAATGGTTGCCTAAAGACATCCATGTTTTGGTTGGGTGGCACATTAGGGTTATCCAAAATAAGGTCCCCTTTGTCTAACATGTCTTGAAAAATGTTTTTGAGGGTTTTGCAATTATCTGTGTCATGACCCTTGACACGATGATAGTTACAAAAGTCATTTTCCCTATACCATGTAGGGATGGCTTGTGAGGGGTCAAATTGGATAGGTCATATTTGAGGGACGTTAAGGACTCCCTGCTTTACTAGTTTATCCAATATGGAAGCATATGATTCTCCTATTGGAGTGTATTGACGCAGTACATACCATTATTGGAATTGTCTTGTGATGTTTTATGAAATAGAGGGCTTAGATTGGTTGGTTGTGGTAGAAGATGATGACCTAAGGACCACAGTGTTCACTGATCCCTTGGACTTGGAGTGGGAAGAAGAATGTTTGGAAGAAGAAGGGTCATTAGATTTTGCGTTGGTATTTTTGCTACGCAATTTGACCTTATCTTCTTCGACTGCACGGAGTTCAAGCTTTCGGGCCATGGTGAAAGCTTCATCGAATGTGTAGAAAGTTTGAACCCATAGAGTGGATGAGATGTGCTTGGCACATGCTCTTGAAAAGAGCTCAATGAGCTCAGGTTGAGGTAGTGAGAAGGAGAGTTAGTTGATCAAACCTCTCCAACGGGTGACAAAGTCTGTTATTGACTCATCCTCAAATTGTCTAATGGAATAAAGGTCTGTAATGGAGACCTTCTTGGTAATATTGATTGAGAAATGATCGAGGAATAGCTAAGTGAGTTGAGTGAAGGTGAAGAGAGAATGACTGGTAATGGAGCTATACCAGTTAAGGGTAGCGCCAGAAAGTGACATAGGGAATGTGTGAAGTAATAACACATCATCATGTGCTATGAGGTAGCAAGCGTGTCTAAACGCTCGTAAATGTTGTTGTGGATCCTCTTTACTCTGAAAGTGAGTAAATTTTGGGAGTTCCCACTGGCTAGGGTATGGTCGAATAGGAACTGAAGGGTGAATAGGTTCATTGCAGATTTGTTCATATGAAAGAACACTCCTAAAACTTGAAATAGATGTCTCAAGGTTGGACATCTTATCCATCATCATCTTAATTAGATCGATAGATGGATTGGCATGAGGGGTACCCCTTAAGTTATAGGGTACCTGGAAGGCATTGGGAGGGGTGTATGACATACTTGGTTGCATTTGTGTAGATATAACATACTGATAGTTTGTCATAGGGGCTGATGTCGAGGTGAAGGGGGCTTGTGTCGTGAAGTTGGAGGGCACAACTTGAATAGATGATGCCAAGGGTGGTTAAATGGTGGTGACACTAGTTAAAGGATAAGTGGTCACTCTCATGTTTATAGGTGTAAGAGTAAGTGGGATAGAGATAATCAAGTTTTGTAAAGGTGTTGAACTTGGTTGAATTGTTTGCAGTTGAGGAGGTACAGAAACCCTGATGGAGGTAGGGCAAGAAAGGATAGAAGGGGAGGCCAAATCTTGAACATTGGCCATGGTTGGGTTACTAGTCGAGGTAGTGGCCTGAGTGACCATAGGTTGGGTAGCGGATGCTATTGATATCATTGCCACTTCAACCAAAGAAGTTGGCATCCCATAAATAGGATTACCTGAAGGATCTCACATTTGGCTTCTAGCAAGATAATGTTGGAGAGCCTTGATGTTGTGGTCAAGGAATCTCTCAAGATCTTGATCCCCTTCAGGAACAATAGGAGGTTAATCAAGGGTAGGTTAGATAGGAGTATGCTCAATATCTGAAGTATGCTCTATTAGATGACTAGGTTTGAAGGGAAAAGGTGGGAGTGGTTGTTGACTCACGTGGTCAACAAGATATTTGGCTTGACTACGTGTCAAAACCATCCAAAGTGAAATGGGTTTAGGTTCCAAAAACTATGTGTTTTAGTTTCAAAAAACTAGAATTTGTGTTAATCAACAAGAAATTTGGGTTTTAAGCTTGCTATTTGGAAAGAAAATTTATTGGCAGTAATCGATGTTGGTTGTTTAACTGATATCGGTTAGAAAATGTTGCCAACGTCAGTGGAGAAACCGATGTCAGTTTTTGTGTAATTCCAAAAACACATAAAATAGATAGTTTTTGGAAAAAAGAACATATTCTAAGTTGTTTTAGACTTCAGAATGGTACGACCTTACCAGCTCAAACACTTAGATAAAAATAAGTAGAATAAATGAATAGGCAAGCAACCTCTAAAATGTTAAATTCCTAAGAATAAGTTTTAAAGTCGTGGTGGCTTATGCCTTAAGAGAATATGTTGGGAGTTGGGCTTGTAGAATAGGTCCTAGAGGGGAAGTCTATGGATGGTTTTAGGTTGTGTTATGGTGCTCAAAATATCTGTGTTAGGGTCAGTACATGGCCTGGTGCTAGGGCTTGCTCCCTTAACTTCACGAACCCAGAGCCGAGCTGGGCCGCTTAGCTAAAATATACCTTCCCTATAGTTTATAATCTACTAGAGAATAGAGTGGATCCTCCTCTTGGTGGTGAAATCCAAGTAAGATCGCTAGGTGGGGTAAGGTATCTACTAGGTGATGAAATCTTAGATGGGCCTTGTCTCAAGTAAGTTTAAGTGTTTGATTTGAAGTGATTGTGGTTTGGTTGTGTAACATTTGTGCACTATGATTTATTCATAATGCTTTAATTGCTAAGTGGGCTAAGTATGCATTCAAGAAAGAATGAAATGTAGTAGTTTTTTAACCCAAATCAATATATGTTATTCAAATGCAAACAATGGAGAAGAGGTTAAGAGTATGAGTTTTTCACTACTCTATGATGCATGCAAGAAGTAACAAGAAGAAAAAGAGATGTTCTTTTTAACTTCTTCTTATGATTTCTTTTTGAGACAAAAAGATAGAAGAAAGGATGCAAGAAGAGAATACTTTTCTAATGCACCTATATGAAAGTTTGATTTTTTTTTTTTAAAAAGGAAGAACAAACCCAAGGAAAACTCCAGGGGTCCCATCGGGCGTGCCAAAATGTTTATCTATATTTTCTTCTAATTACATTTAGAAGAAAAGAAACTAAAGGTAAAAGGTTGTGGGTTTGACGTTACCCAGATTAAGTGTGCACTGTATCCAAGCATTGTGGGAGCTCCTCTTTGGCTGTGGAGGAAACACCTATTCCTTGATTATAGTCTGTATGTCTCAGAATGTTGGCTAAAGGTTTTGTTTGGTCTATGGGCTGTTTGGATAGGTTCTCTGGTTTGCATAGTCACCGATGTCAGTTTTTCTGTCGAGGTTGGTTTAGAATGGTGTTAATGTCAGTTTTGTTGCTGATGTCGGTCGGGGTTGTTGTCGATGTCAGTTAGGGTAATGGACCTTGGATGGGGTTTAGAATATTTTTGTGATGCATAGAAGAGTTTCTAGGAATTTAGGGGTTTGTGCAGGGTTTCGAGAAAGTGAATAAGGTTTGAGGAAGGGTAAAGGTAGAGGATAGGTATGAAAAGAGGGTGAGAATAAGGGGAAGCCTTTCAGCCCCTTCGAAAGAAATCGGGCCTCTCAACAGTATTTAGAAATGTCAAATGAAAAGTAATTAATAGTATATTCTAAAACTTTGAAATGGAGACCAGAATACTTAGCTCTGTTAGGTGAAGAACCATAGGTGTTAGAATGCTAATTCTCATTGTGGCTGATGTTGAGGTCCTCGTACAATGTTTCAATCCAACGTCTAGAGTGACTTGTGCAGAGCTTCGGTAGCCAGGAGAGCGATAGTCAAATTCTAATGATTGGTCTCAGAGTGTGCACGTCAATCTACAAGAAGGCTGGGTAGCTCAATGTTAGAGCTCAAGTTATGTAACTGACATCGGCAATCCCACCAGCGTTGGTCGACTGTTGACCGACATCGGTGGAGAAAGAATGGGTAAAAGGGCTATGTTTAGCTCTTTGCCCATTTCTCCACCTGCCAAGTGCTTTTTCCATTGGAGAATAGTCAAAACACAGGTTTATGAGGCATGAGAGTTGGTTAGGGAGTTAATAGGGAGTGAGAATAGGTCATGGGTAGTTAGGATTTGGAGGACCTAGTCTCAGGATGACTCATAGGTTAAGAAATGGTCTTAGGGTGAGGTGTCTCGGTGAGGTGTCTAGGTGAGGTGTCCAAGGTGAGGTCATTAATTTAAAATAAGTAGTTTATTTGAAATTAATAAGTTGTGTAAGTGTGGGTTAGGAGTGTTGACATTTAGAAGGGGACTAAAGGGGGTCGACACAATGTTGGTGTCTACAGTGCTAATACCTAGAAATATGTCTCCTCTTAAGACCCTAGGTCTAATTGTTACACTAGTTCTTAGCCTACAAAATGGGAATAAAGGTGGGTTGAGATGACCCCAACCATTCTCCATTGAATGGTTGAGTGTTACCTTCATATCTGATACTCTAAAGAGAGAATTAAAACTACATGTAGTTCTACCCATTAGGTAAATGCATGCAATATTGTTCATTCAATGTATGCAACCTGTGTCTAGATTTTAAAACTTGGAAAAATAATAAATTTGGTTTGGATTTGAGATGCTTCATACTTGGCTAAGATCAACTCCTTATAATTGATTGGTTAATTAGAAATAATAGGGTAGTTCTTTTGACTGTCCAAATGTTTATGTAGGCTTGATAGATGTTTGCTAGATAAGTGCTAGATAGGGAATAGGCTTAGACCTACTTTTCATTTATATGGGACTCTTTGGGTAATTTCTCATGCCACTGACATGCAAAATTTACTAGTCAACCTATAAAAATAATTTAAATTTGAAATGTGAATTTTGATTGGTACGAGATGAAACCATCAACTTTGAGCGGTACAAAAATTATTGTACCTTTTGAGTCTAATGGTTCTATTTGAGAGAAAATAATACTAATATGATAATTTAAATATGTTTTTATATGATAATTAACTGGTTTGGCATAAACTAAGGAAATTTATGTAAGTTATTTGTAGAGTAAAATTTTACTCTACATTGCATTCAAATTTTCAGTCAAGCACTGCAGTTTTGGTTCCTGGATACCTTGGTCGTAGCGACAGAGTTGGAGCAGAGTGCGGGTTCATTTTCTATCTAAGTATCAAAGTGTAGTAGAGGCTACCACATGGCATTGTCTAAGCATGGGTTTTGTTTCCCCCTTTCTATTTCCCTCATTGCATTTTTTCCTAAGTGTTGAATTCAAGCAGAAGCTGCCAAGTGTCACTTTTCAAAACACGGAGCCAACCAACTGGCATCATCCAGGACATTTTTCATAACTTACAAGAGGGCCACGAAATGTGCCACATATCAAATAAAAACTAAGCAGAAGCTTCCACATGTCAGCATCCATGTCTCATATCAGTACCCACATTTCTTCCTTTTTGACAAAGGTTTTTAAAAAAAGCTAAAGAGTAGGATGTAGCAGAAAATGCCAGGTGGTAGTTGCGAAAGGCCCTGGACTACTTTTTAGAAGAAGTGAAAGTCACCACATGTTGGCATCCAAAATACAGTCAATTCAATGCCAGGTTCAATGCCATGGTTTAACGTTTTTGGTTTAATACCTTGATTAATGTGTGAATGGTGCGAAGTGTTGAACCATTGAACCATTTTAGTTCATCAGACAGTTCAAGGGAGTGTCCCAAAACCAAAGGGGTCAGCACCCTTTTGGAAGGCAGTAGGGTATTTGTTTCATTTTGTTTAAGTGTCAAAGATGAGCAGACACTTCCAAGTGTCACTTTTTGAGCCCCTTACTACTCCATCCCTAGGAAAAGAGAAAGATGCTACGTACCTTCCCCGAAGCCGCAGAAGCCTCCATGTGTCAATGCTCAAGAGATCATCTTCAAGTTTCATTGATGAATAAAGATTGTGGTGGGCCTTGGGTGTTACTTCAAAAGTCTGTGGAAGCTACCAAGTGTCACCATCCATAAGAGTCTAATATGTGTCTTGAATGATTCTACAGTATAGCCAAAGAGAAGCGGAGAGAGCCACGTGTCTTCGATGAAACAGGCGGAAAGTGCCAAGTGTCATTCTCTAGTGCCTTCTAATTAATAAGAGGATTTTCAAGAAATTGACTAAGTTTCCTCTCCCATTTCAACATAATAGAGTTTTTCATGTATTTGTTGTCATAAAGCAAAATGGAGGGAAAATCAGCTGGAGTTAATTCGAGTAGATGGAACAGTTCACCGAGTAGATTTTTGGAGCCTCCAAAGCATTGAAACTGTCGTCTATTTTGTCCCCTGTGAGTTAAGGGTAGAGTAGAATTGTGTAGGAAAAGGGGTGATGGAAGGAGACATCTAAGGATATAAAATAATAAAAAAGGGGGGACTTTCTATAGTTTCAAACTTACTAGAGTTTTTGACTAAGTAGTAACATTTGCTTTTGTCTCATTTTCTTGAGCTGTAAAGTTGATGTAACTGTGCATGTTTCTATGCCTTTTATGTGGCTGAATGAATTAAGAAGATTGAACTCTATGCCTTGGTTGATATTATCTATGTCATTTGCAAAAGTAGTCTATACTATAAATTTTCTGGAGTTGTGATTAGGGATGTCATTTGCTTTTGTCTCATTTTCTTGAGTCGGAAGGTTTACATAATTGTATGTGATTTCTAAACCTCTTATGTGATTGGAAGATTCTTATAAGAAGATTGAACACTATGCCTTTGTTGATATTTCCTGTATCTCAACAAAAGAAGTCTTTGTTGTGAACCTCTATTTCTATTGTTCAATATTTTACATTGATCATGCACTTGTCTGCTCTTAAATGTAATTGAATCCTACATATAGTCTCATTGTTGTCAGGTTAGGATTAGGATTACACTTAGGCACATCACCGTAGTTAGGTTTTAATTCCTGCATTTGCATTTTTTTTAAATTTCCTATCCCTTTTCCCCAACAATTGATACAAAAGAAGAGACCAGCTTCTCTAAAATCTAGAGGTTGTTTCAATCCGCAATGTCCCACAGCTTGAAACTTCCCATTGTTGATTGATTAGAATCGAGCACAATTTTCATCATCAACAATTTTTTGGCACGCCTGGTGGGACCAGTCTTGAAGTTTCTTTCAAGACCATATGAACCAAAGAGCTATGAGGAGTCAGAGCTATGGACCAATCACCAGATCACAATCTGCTACTAATCCAGGGATTCTTTTGCCACCTCTGGTAATTAGTCCAAGGAGAAGAGCTAACCAGTTTGCACCAATACCAAATATGGGAGCCCCTATACCCCCAATAAATTATGCAAGTTGGAACACTGGTAGTCCCTTAATCCTCCCAACACCACCTACTATTTGGGATCCTATCCCAATAAATGCCCTAAAACCTCTGCCCAAGTTCAGTGGGCAGGACTCTAAAACACCTGCAAAACATCTTCAAGATGTGTCAGATGTCTGTGCCATTCATGTTGTCACATAGAAAAATGTGGCCATAGCATTATTAGCAACTTCATTCAAAGGGAAGGCTTTAGAAGGGTGGCTGAGCAGAGAAGAATGGGTTGTCAGTTTGCTAGTACTAGTAACAATCAAGCCTACCAGTCTCCTGGTATCCAGAATTTAGTTTTAGTGGCTCAGATGCAAGGAATGTCCTTGAAACAAGAGGAAGAAATAGCCTAAAAACATGCTTTGTTCTCATGGGTTGAAGATGAAGAAGCAATTTTCTTGAACGAAGCATCTACCTCCCAAAGGCCAGTAGTGCAATCTGATTATTACACCAGATCAAAGAGGAGGATGGTGGAGCAGCCCAAGATTGTAAGTGGTCAAGTCAAGAATAATCCTAAATATCAAGGGCAAAGGAACGCTACTGTAGACAAGAAGTGCCTCAGCTGGTACGAGATCAAGATATTCCTACCCAAATTCAGGAAAAAATGAGGTATCCCTATTACCAAAAAACTCAGTCCTTGGGACTGATCAATGTAGTGGACCAATTAAAGAGGACTCCAACACAAGTATCAATATGGGATATTTTGGCTATTCTTGAATAAAAGACACTAATTCAAGAAGCTTTACAAGGGTAAGCAATGCCCAAAGGTGTTGTTACCAAGGAAGGACTTGCTAGAAAGGAAAAGCTCAAAGATACAGTTCCTCCAAAGATAACAGCCTTCGTGAACGATGCAGCACAAGTAAGTAAATCCAAGCCAAAGCCTTTCTATTTGACTTTGATAGTGGGAAAGAAACTCCTGCATAATGCATTGATATATTCAGGAGCTAGTACAACTATGATGCCCAAGAAAATAGTTGATGCTTTAAAAATAAAATATGAACCTCTTACAAAAGGAGTTATGCAGCTAGATGGCAAAACAGTGCAAACCATAGGGAGAATTAAACAACTCCCCTTGCAATTATACACATGTCCCAACATAATTGTCAACCAAGATATAGTTGTCATAGATATTCCTCCTATCTTTTGTTATCCAGAGACTTTATAGCAAAAATAGGAGGGTATATGTCTCATGATTGGTCTCACCTCATCCTAAGAACTAGATACGGTACAAAGATGAAAATTCTATCTGAACCACTTTCCAAAGACCATATCACCAATGAACCAACAACAAGATTAGAAGTAGATCATACCATGTTGAATAAAGAAGAAAGGATTTTTGTTGAAGAGCTAGGTGACTGGACTGAGCATGATCAAGAATAAGAAAACAGCCAGTTGTTGGCTATGATGCATAGCGACCCGTATGGGAACTATGACTCTACTGGTTTGGGCACGTATGTCATTTTTGATGAGGATCAAGCAATCCCAAATGTTATAAGGGAAGAGGCACCTACTGCTCAAGATTCAAAGATCTGGACTTTGAATTTTGATGGGCTAGAAGTAAACATGGTGCTGGAGCAGGAATTTGTCTTACTGCTCCAAATGGTGATAAAATTTTAAGGGCTATCCGATTCCAATTCGCTTGCACTAATAATCATGATAAGTATGAATATTTAGTACATGGGCTCTTATTATCCAAGAAAAAAGGAATAAAGAACCTAAAAGTAAAAGGAGATTCAAAATTAGTAGTAAAGCAAATTAGGGAAAGGGCAACAGCCAAAAATGTGAGAATGAGATCCTACAGGCATAGGATTTGGGATTTGATAAAAGATTTTGAAGCTTTTAATATTGAGATAATCCCTAGAAGTCAAAACTCTAAGGCTAATAGGATGGCTCAGATTGGCTCACAATTTAACCCAGCAACTGGCCTATTGGTTAACAATGAGTCAGTAAAAGTTATAGTGAGGCCGACCATCCCAGACAATGATGAAAATTGGCAAGTGTTTGAAAATGATGCTCAAGTAGTATCTTTCTTACAATAATCAGATGATTTTTTTGATCAGTTGTAAACTAAAATTGAAGAGGCATACGGTGATCAGATTATACAATTGAGGACTAATAAGCTCCCCAAAGGATTGATCACCTTAGAAAACTTATTTGACCCAGAGGATGTAAGCATGGAAAAGAAAATGTTCCAGGTAGATAAAGTATACTATTCTGAAATGGAGGTGAGTGATGGGAAAAGACTAAAAGTTGGGAATTCTACAACTCAAGAAGAGAAGGAAAGACTAATCAAATTGTGCCAGAGATATGATAGAGTCATAGCTTGGAGCTATGAAGACCTTCATGGATAAAATAGAGACATTATCCAGCACACAATAGAATTGACCGAAGGGTCCAAGCCCATTAGATAGAAATAGAGGCCAGTAAATCCAAAGATCGAGCCTCTAATGGTAGATGAGTTGCAGAAACTTCTAGATTCTAAAATAATATTCCCAATCAAGCACTCAATTTGGGTATTGAATCTAGTCCCAGTTAGGAAAAAGAATGGAGATGTAAGACTATGTGTAGATTTCAGAGATCTAAATAGAGCATCTCTGAAAGACCACTATCCCTTGCCCTCCATGGAACAAATTCTACAAACTATGGCTGGATCAGAGAGGTTTTTTTTACTTGATGGTTTCTCTGGATACAATCAGATTTGGCTAGCTGAGGAAGACCAGTACAAACCTGCTTTCACTACCAAATGGGGAACATTTGCCTACGCAAAGATGCCATTCAGCTTATCAAATGTAGTAGCCACCTTCCAATGAGCTATACATATAGTCTTTGGTGAAATTATAAATATGGTCATCCTGATCTATTTGGATGACCTCACTGTTTTCTCAAAAAATGCCGATGATCATTTTGATCATTTAGAATCTGTCTTCAAGAAATGTCAAGATTTTGGGATATCATTAAATCCCAAGAAATATATTTTTGTTGTACCTCAAGGTAAACTATTGGGGCACATAGTATATAAGGAAGGAGTTTCTATAGATCTCAAGAGAATCGCAACTATAATGGACCTACCTCTTCCAGTAAATAAAAAGGTAGTCTAGTCCTTTTTAGGGAAGATCAATTTTGTCAATAAATTCATATCTGATTTTGCAAGCTTGGTTAGACCAATGGCACTCTTGCTAAATAAAGACCTGGTCTTCAAGTGGACTATAGAAGGAAGGCAAGCCTTTGAAGAGGTCAAAAGGGCTATCTCAGTAGCCCCAGTGCTTAAAAACCCAGATTTTTCCAAGCCCTTCGTAATGTATGTCTATGGAGGAGAGTCAAGTATTATTGCTATCTTGATGCAAAAGGATGATAGGCTGGAGGGGGAACACCCAATAGCTTTTTTCTCAAGAACCCTTAGGGATTATGAGACCAGGTACAATTTTGTGGAAAGACAAGCCTATGCCATGGTAAAAGCCCTCAAGAAATTTAGGCATCTGATATAAGGGAACAAAATTATGATACTTGTAGCTCACCCAAGTGTCAGGGAATACATCATGGAGGGGGAAATTACTGAGAAAAGAGACAATTGGATCACTAAGATCCTTGAATATGATGTGGAGGTCAAACCCACCAAGCTAGTCAAAGGTAGGGGTCTGTGCCAATATATAACCTAAGAGCTTGAAAAGATGTTACCTGAGGAAGCAGATTCAGAAGGAGAGACAGAGACAGTGCTAAAATTACAAGAGATTGATCAAGAATCTTGGGTCACAAGCAGTATTCAATTTATGAAAAATGGGATTTACCTGAGAGAACTCCCTTGAAACAAGAGGAGATATTATAAGATATAGGGAGTTCATTTTGTTTTAATTAAACAAGTCCTTTTCAAAAGAAATTCTGATGGAAAATTGTTAAGATGTGTAGAACAGGCTGAAGCTAAGAGAATACTACACGAAATGCATCATGGAATATCAGGGGGGATTTTTCTACAAAGACCACAGCCATGAAGATAAGTGAGGCAGGATATTTCTAGCCTCCTTTATTTGTAGATTGCTATCAGCTAGTTAGAAAATGTCATTCATTGCCAGTATTATATGGGGATGAGGAGGAATGTAGCCATGCCGCTTAGTCCTATAATTGTGGATGAACCTTTTGCTCAATGGGGTCTTGACTTCATTGGAAGGATAAATCTAGTGTCTAGTATGGGTCACAAATGGATATTAACTGCCACAGACTATTTCACTAGATGGACCAAGGCAGTCCCACTTAAGGAAGCAACAGAGAATGTGATCCTAGATTTTCTAGGGGGTATCACCACTTGCTTTGTGGCTCCTCGCACCATAATTTCAGATAATGCTAAAGCATTCTTGGGGTCTAAAGTATCTGAATTTGCCTTGATACATGGAATATATCTAAAAACTTCATCTAACTATTACCCTCAAGGTAATGGTCTGGCAGAATCAACCAACAAGAACCTGATAAGACTCATCAAAAGAGTAGGGGTTGATCATCACAAAGAGTGGCATAAAGTGTTTAATCTAGCATTATGGGCTGATTGAATCATGCCTAAGCAGGTGATCAAAATGTCCCCATATGAATTGGTATATGGAAAGTCTACTATGATCCCCCTAAGTTTGGAAACCCCCGCTTTCCAACTGATCAAAAAAATTGAAATTGAAGAAAATGGCCCCATGCAGGTCAGACTCGCAAAACTTTTGGAAGTTCAAAAATAGAGGGATACAGGGCATGATTCATTGATCAAGCATCAGGGAATGGTTAAGAACTATTTTGATAAAAGGACTTCAAATCCTAATTTTTACGTAGGCTCGATTGTTTTGAAATGGGATACAAGGGCCGCCAAGCCGGGTCAGCATACCAAATTTGAAGCACTATGGACTGGCTTGTATAAAATTTGTGCGTGCAAGCAGAAGAATTCTTTCAAGCTAGAGTCGATGGAAGGAAAACCTGAAGAGATTCTTGTAAATGGAATCTATTTGAAACATTTCAATTGACTTGGGTCTCTCATGTATTATAGTTAAATAATTTCCCTTTCTCACATTGTTTTTTTCATTGTTTTCCACTTTTCTTTTAAATAAGTGTTTTAAACACATGTTGACGGCTCTTTTGAAGCTATAATTTTCAAAATTTTGATCTAGTGGGAGGTGGAGTTTTCTTTTTGAGTAGGCTCAAAAGTCTTGAGGGTCACCAGTAACTGTAAAGTAAAATTTTACTCTACATTGCATTCAAATATTCAGTCGAGCACTACAGTTTTGGTTCCTAGATACCTTGGTCATAGCAGCAGAGTTGGATTAAAGCGTGGGTTCATTTTCCATCTAAGTATCAAAGTGCAGTGGAGGCTACCACGTGGCATTGTCTGAGAATTGGCTTTCTTTTCCCCTTTATGTTTCCCTCATTGCATTTTTGCCTAAGTGTTGAATTCAAGCGGAAGCCGCCAAGTGCCACTTTTTGAAACATGGAGCCAGCCAACTGGTGTCATCTGGGACATTTTTCATAACTTACAGGAGGGCCACAGAATGTGTCGCATATCAAATAGTGGCTAAGTGGAAGCTTCTATGTGTCATCATCTGTGTCTCATATCGGTACCCACATTTCTTCCTTTTCAACAAAGGTTTTTAAAAAAATCTAAAGAGCAGGTTGCAGTAGAAAACACTAGGTGGCAGTTGCAGAAGGCCCTGGACTACTATTTAGAAGAAGTGGAAATCACCATGTGTCAACATCCAAAAGATAGTCAGTTTAATGCTGGGGTTTAATGCCATGGTTCAACATTTTTGGTTCAATACCTCGATTAATGTGTGAATGGCACGCAGTGTTGAACCGTTGAACCATTAAACCATTATAGTTCATCGGGCAGTTCAAGGGAGTGTCCCAAAACCAAAGGGGCTAGCACCCTTTTGGAAGGTAGTAGGGTATTTGTTTCATTTTTTTTAAGTGTTGAAGATGAGCGGAGGCCACCAAGTGTCACTCTCTGAGCCCCTTTCTACTCCATCCCTAGAAAAAGCGAAAGAAGCTACGTACCTTCTTTGAAGCTATGAAAGCCTCCACGTGTCAACACCTGAGAGATCATCTTCGAGTTTTGTTGTTGAATAAAGATTGTGGTGGGCCTCAGGTGTTACTTCAAAATTTTATGAAAGCTACCAAGTGTCACCATTCGTAAGAGTCTAATATGTGTCTCGAATGATTCTATAGCACAGCCAAAGAGAAGCAGAGAGAGTCGCGTGTCTTCGATGAATCAGGTGAAAAATGCCAAGTGTCGTTATCCAGTACCTTCTAAGTAATAAGAGGATTTTTAGAAAACTAAGTGTCCTCTCCCATTTCAACATAACAGAGTGTTCTGTGTATCTATTGCCACAAAGCAAAATGGAGGGAAAATTGGCTGGAGTTAATTCGAGTAGATGGAACAATTCACTGGGTAGATTTTTGGAGCCTCCAAAGCATGGAAAGCATCATTTGTTTTGTCCCCTATGAGTTAAGGGTGGAGTAGAATTGCGCATGAAAAGGGGTGATGGAAGGAGACATCTAAGGCTATAAAAGAAGAAAAAAAGGGGGACTTTCTATAGTTTCAAACTTACTAGAGTTTTTGACTAAGTAGTATCATTTGCTTTTGTCTCATTTTCTTGAGTTGTAAAGTTGATGTAACTGTGCATGTTTCTGTGCCTTTTATGTGGCTGAATGAATTAAGAATATTGAACTCTATGCCTTGGTTGATATTATCTATGTCATTTTCAAAAGTAGTCTATACTGTAGATTTTCTGGAGTTTTGATTAGGGATGTCATTTTCTTTTGTCTCATTTTCTTGAGTTGGAAGGTTTACATAACTATACGTGATTTATGTGCCTCTTATGTGATTGGAAGATTCTTATAAGAAGATTGAACACTATGCCTTTGTTGATATTTCCTGTATCTCAGCAAAAGAAGCCTCTATTGTGAGCCTCTATTTATATTGTTCAATCTTTTACATTGATCATGCACTTGTCTGCTCTTAAATGTAATTGAGTCCTACATATAGTCTCACTATGCTCAGGTTAGGATTAGGATTACACTCAGGTGCATCGCCATAGTTAGGTTACAATTCCTACATTTCTATTTCTGTTTAATTTCCTATATCTTTTCCCCAACAATTGATACAAAAGAAGAGACTAGCTTCTCTAAAATCTGGAGGTTGTTTCAAGCCACAATGTCCCATAGCTTGAAACTTCCCATTATTGATTGATTATAATCAAGCACAATTTTCATCATCAACATTATTGATAGTAAGTAGAGAGGATTAAACTAATAATAAGTATATATACATGACAAAATGGAAAATAAGAGTCACATATCTACGCACAAGTCATGCAAGGTGAATGTAGGCTAAAACTGACATTTTCAAGTGTATAATACCATATTTGAGTATCGACGCCCTTATTTGTCACTAATTTTGTCATTTTTACACTCATTTCTATAATTTTATCCTAATTTCTCCAAGTTTCACCAATTTCTATAATTTCCTCTATTTGTCATGAATTTCCCCAATTTCATGAATTCTAGCCTAATTTTAATATAATTTATGTAACTCTACCTTAATTTCCCTAAGTTTTATTAATTTTGGTAAATTTCTATATTTTTATTAATTTCTCTAATTTCCCATATTTTTTGATAATTTCCCTAGTTTTTTCACTTATATCTAAATTTTCACTAATTTATCTCATTTCCTAAATATGTCACTAATTTCTCTATCTTTGGCTCTAATTTCCATAATTCTACCCAATATTCTCAATCATACCTTGCCTTTTACTAATTTGTATCATCCCAAATTTTTACTTAATAAAAAATATACACTAATGTATTATAGACTAACTCATTTGATAATGCTTAACTAGGGGGAAAAAATAATAAACTTGCCTTATTTGATAATGCTTAACTAGGGAAAAATAACATGTTAGTAGTCGTTTTCCTTATTATTCTTTGCATATTTTTCCTTTCCTCTCCACAACTAAAAATGAAACCTAAAAAATAAAAAATGATAATTATAAATGGATATATAACTTAAATCATAAATTTCCTCTCAAAACAATAGATTCAAATCTAGTGCAATTTGCATAAAAAAATTTAGCCACATTTGTGTTAAATTTTAGATCGAAAAAATAAAAAAAGTTACATAACAATGTTGAAGTGACCTAATTATTAGTTTTATTTCATGACATATACGAGAGTATCCATCCTTCTTGTATATATATATAATACTTTGAAGTGCATGCTCTCACACACACCTCAAAGTGGGGTAAATTTTTGAAACCTAAAGATGGTACTTTTAGTGTGTTTCTCTATTTTTGGTCCAAATTAAATGTTATTGGTATGTTTTTATACTTGTGATGGTTCACCCATCTTATTCTTAACTCTTGAAAAAAAATTATTCTAATTCTTTTTGTTCTTATTCTCTTTTTTAGAGGCATAATATGCATTTTTTGTATGTACCAAATGTGTTTTGGAGCTTTTGGCCCCTTTTTTAGTCTTTGCTAAGTCTAGGTACTCCCATTCCCTTTTATATGTATTTTTCACTTCTAGCCATTAAAAGTTAGTTTAGGTGCCAATAAGTCCCTGATTTGAATTAAATTTTCTATGAATACACATTTTTTTTCATTTCATAAGTAATAGTCAAGATCAAACATCCACAGAGAAATCTTAAGTAGACACAATAGCGATCAAGTAATCATTAGAACATATATTATTATCTAAGCTATCATCTATTGAAAAACATTACTATATCCCTTGTTTAAGTAAATTATTTTCATTTACATAATTTATTCTATGTAATTTAATATTTTTTAACATTTGTGTTTCGCATATAGAGTCCTAATAAATCACCACCCACCCATTAAACAGATACCATGTTAACTTAGTCTAACACCTAATAAATATTTCACTAGGAACTCCTCATGTTAAGATTGTATTATTAATGGATAACTTTGGATGTAATGTGACTATGAAAATTAATTCAACATGCACATGTAATAATAAATATGGTACAAAGACTTGACACAATAATGGAGTAAAAATAAATTCTATTGATAAATGTAGATGCATTAAAATTTCATTCAAAAGATAGATGTGGCTTTCAGTGAGTGTTACCATTTTTTGGACCCAAATTTTTTACTAAGTATTTTGGGTTTTAGCACAGAACTAACATGGCATGGGAGGACTATGGTGTGGAACTAGCTTGGCATAAGAAGATCATGGCATGGAAGACAATGGCACAAAATATCACAATGCGAGAATACCCAGTTAAAGAAGAGGCATAATGTTTTGTTGTTTTTGGGAAATTAGGGTCTAGTTCCTAAGCAATAAAGGGTCTGGAGTAAGGGGAAAAATCCAATCAAATATAATAAAATATAGATTTTGATTAAAATTAATTACATCAATTACATAGGGAGACAAGTAAACTTATCTGGAAAAATAGGCTAAGACAAATGATCCAGGGGCTAAAAACTTTTTCATAACACTAAGAAGATGTTTGAAACTTAAATTTGGATTTCATTTAGTGATAGGATAAGAGCACCATAAATGGACACCTTGGGGTCTGGTACTATATTCCTTTTCTACCACTATTATCCTAAATGCCTAAGCTTTCTAGGTTATGTCTATTGCCTTTGTGTGAGCCTATATATGAAATTTTAGAGGCTAAAGGTTGATAGATCTCACTGTAGGTCCATTTCAATCTCCAAACCCTATATCTATCTGTACACAAAAAACATCAAATACATCAAAATTAGAAGGGGGAAAAACTAGGTTAGGGGAAGTATGATCACATGATCTAGAACCCCTATTGTCTGATTATTGCCTACATTAACCCTTAAGCTAAGGTCTCAACTCAAATGTAGTTCTCCCTTAGGGAACGTGCATAATCAACATGCACAGTAGATGCAAGAATGAAATTTCACTTAGGCCCTTCCTTGATCAAGCATGAAATTCTATGTGTGATGCAAAATGTTGAGTTATACTATTGACTAATTTCTATTATGTACTATGATAAAGTAGTAAGTGCTAGATATAAAATGCCTTGTGTAGTCATTTATGTAGGATACTCTTTATTATAAATTTGATAGCTTTATCCATATTTGTTTGACATTGGAAACCTTAAGGATGAAGCTAAGAAAGGGTTTTAGACTCATTAAGCTATGGAAATTGACTGTTAGGACTTAAAATGACATTAGATAGGAGCGTTGAAAATGGACACCCTAGGGTCTAATGCTATAGTCCAATCCCAACGCTCTTTTTCTATAGCCTCAGGACTTAGGGGATGGAATTATCATAGGAAATATGACCTGAATGAGGTGTAATTACCATTTAAAAGGCTCAAGATGACTAGGAATAATAAAAAAGGTGACTCAAGCATGAAATAAGACCAATATGAGTAAAATGAAAGACATAGCCAAATGTGAAAAAGGCTCATATTCTCCAATCAGAGTCTCCTATGAAAGGAATATAAAAATACATGATATGTGTGGTTGTTTGACCAATTTAGGGTGTATAAATTTTCCCCCTTTTATTCTAGTGATGTAATGAAATGAAGTGCTAGAGTAAGAGAAAGAAAATAAAATGTGTACCTAAACCTACCTATGTGGAGATGAATGTGCTACAAAGGGTCCAACTTACTTCCTAGCTAGGAAAGTGGATGGAGAGCTAAAGAGTGCCTAGAGAAAGAAGGAATCCCTAAAATGGATGCCCCATGTACTGAATCTAGAAGTGGAATCTGTGTAACATGGAGGAGGGCAATGCTTGGCCCCATGTGTTGAATCTAATTGGAATGAGAAATTCTTAGAGACCTAAAACTAATGTCTGCCCTCTATCCCATATAAACTCATGTAATCTAGAATGTGTGTATAGAATATGTATGTTATGAAGAGAAAAATCTATCATGCCCCCACTTTGAATATCTAAACTAGAACTAACAAATGATCAAAGGCCCAAAACTTATGTATGTCCTCTATCCTGCACAAACTCATGTATTCTAGGTTTGGGTAATGTAATGGACTAACTACTATAGATGGTTGTGTGGTCCAACTTGGTGACAATGTGGGTATAGTTAGGTGTAATCTAAAACTTTGGTAAATATGTGAGAAGAGAATTGCATGTCTTTCTAATTCATCTGTATAATAATGGATGATAAATAACATGAACATCTATGCCATGCCCCCAAATCTAGTATTTTAGTAATGCATATGTATAATATGGTAATCTATATAACCACATGTGATATGACCTATCATACCATGCCCCATATAAAAAATTAGAGATCAAAACACTATGCTCAACACAATGCCTATAATATTTTATCTAGTCCTGTAACTGTGTCATGTTGTATCAAGTTGTATGTGTGAGACATGTAGTAATGTACATGCCTCCAAATCTAGTATTTGAGTCTGAATATATATCAAAGTCACTATGAATCCAAATACTATGAACCACTGTATCTAAATAGTCTATGTACTTGTAAGCTAAAATCACTATGGATCCATATGATTTGAACCACTATATCTAAATAGTCTATGTACCTATAAGTTGAAGGTATATCCCCTTGAATGTCCTGAATGAAGTTGAGTGACCCATATGATCTGAATCACTATTTATTTTGACTGATCTAAGTTGAATCTGATAATCTAAATATTGGATATATAAGAACCATGGTGTATCCACCTATGAGAGTGGATGGGTATGTTGGGTAAGTGTATGAAAATAAATAGTAAGAATGATGCCCCCCTTTTGGGGATAGGGACAAGATCTCATGATAGAGAAGTTTGAGCCAAAAGTAATGACTAGTGGTGTAGGAATAGATGCAAGTTTGGTATGTGTTGAATTTATTGAGAGGTTATTTGATTGATTAGACTAAGCTGTTTGAAACTAGAACAAGTTTTGATTAGTGATGATCAAGGTGTATGTTTGGGTGTAACAAAAATATAGATATGTGTGTTCCATAGTAGGCAAATGGACTAGTAAGAGAGAAAATCTCACATAATGTCTAAAGTATCATTGTCATGATTCTGTGGAATAAAATGATTTACAAAATGGAGTTACGGGGTTCTAGTTATGGGAAAAATGATATTTTGTTTTGGATGAAAAAGTTATTTGATATAGTAAAATTGGATTGATTCTTGATTCATTTGTGTATTAACTAGTTTGATATTTGGATCTCTAGAGTGAGAGATATGTTGAGAAGATGAGCACCTACCATGACTTGGTTTGAGTAGTTGACATCCCAGATTGAGACTGGTGGTGATGTTATCCTAGTAAGTAACTGAAACCCATGATTTTTATCTATTCAAAAACTTATTTTTGATTTTTTTGAGCTATTTTAGGAGTCCTAAGAAAAATTTTACTAGTTCCAAGACTCCTATCCTACATCCAATGCTATTATCCAGGCTCCAACATTGTTGTCTAGGTTACAGTTCTCTTGTCCAGTGTTGTTGTTCTATACCCAATGCTATTGTCCTAAAGGTTGGATTTTCTGAGCTTTTGCTTTGTTTAATTGCTATGGTTTTTTCTTGGCTATTTATTTTGGCATGTTTGAATGATATATATGTTATTTATGGTGTTTTACAAGGTGAGGTGTGGATGAGAGAGTTTCATAGGGATCAGGTGATGGAGACACTAAGGTTGTTACCTTTGTCAATTAATGAGAGAGCTATTATGGATAGGGCAAGCTTGGGTCATGTGTGTGACCTCAGAATTATGTAGTGGGATAGGTATCTAATTATTGCCTTATGTGAGATGTGGAATGTAGACACATGTACTTTCTAGTTTTATGCAGGGGAGATTACTGTGACACTAAAGGATGTGTATCACATTTATATTTTTTAGTTAATGGATGATGTGTGACTTTATAGGATGACATGGGTGTTGATGTTATTGACTGTGCATCCTTTTATTTTGCTAGTGTGCCCTCAGGCATACATAGGAAAGGTAGTGATAGTGGTGTACTTCTATCATTTATGGTATAGTCTAATGTTATGCATCTACGAAAATGGTCGACCATGTTGTTGGCTTCATCTTTTTCTATAGACAGGAGTGGGGTTTTGATTGCATATAGGATGCATATGATCATTCACAATGTGGAGGTGTATGCCATTGTGTTCTCATGGGATATGACTATGCTTTCCCACCTATACAAGGATATTTATAGGTTTATATAGGAGGCACTCACTGGTGGTGTGAGTGAAACTACCTTATTTCATTATTGAGCTTATGAGCACATTATAGTTGTGCATCTGATTAGGTTACCTAAGCTAGAGTGGGCACATCCATGGCTATTTGGGGAGTGGTATAAGAGTACATTATCTATTTAGTCTCCTAGGATAGATCACTATAGATGAGTTTTAGATAGATTAGTGGCTCATGATATCATATGGAGGCCCTATAGAGGATTTTCTGGGTGGGCTGAGGATAAAGTGCAGTTACTTTATATGAGGGTTAGTTGTTGGTTACATGACCATTGGGTTGGAATATATGATCACTTTCAATATGAGCGTATGACTATAAATTTTTGGGTACCATAGGATGTGCCCCCTGTAGCATGGGTATGGGTGAGGAGTGTATGGACACTAATGAGGGTAGGAGCTTGTGCAAGGCCTACTAAGGTTGAGTTAGAACCACTACCTTTGGATGTATAATACATAGTTATATATATTCTATATTTAGATGATGTTGGATGTATAGAGGCACATACCACTTGGTGGGCTAGGCATTAGTGGGCTCCATTATGTCCTATTGATGGAGGGGATGCTCCCAAGTATGAGGATCCCACACCGATCTAAATAATGGGAGGTAAGTAACAATTATATTTGAATTGTGTAAAAGTTTGTTATTTTTTAGTTTGATTTGAAATTATATATCTAATGTAGTGTTATATTTTGTATGCAAGTGGAGTGGGAGGTGTGTAGGATGAAACACAAGCTAGGGTAGGAATTAGAGATGATGGGTTCTGGGAGACCATCATTGAGTCAACACTCTAAAAACTTACATGACATATACCTGATGATTTTTTGGAGGGTTTGATAGAGTGAGTGATACTTATAACCAGTGTTTATTCTCATTTATTTGATAGATTTGTTATATCTATAACTGCATATGTTAGGGCAGTAGGAGAGAGAGATGAGTTGAGGGTTGAGCTAATAGGCATAGGATGCCCCCACCCAATTATGGATCGATGAGTATGAGGATTATGGATGAGTACACAGAGCTTCAAATTTAGTATGTGGACTTACATGAGGAGCATGGTTAGTTACTGAAGCAAGACAATTTTCATAAGAGGCATTCAGGAGCTCAAGGAGGTGTGAGGCCATCAAGTGTGAGAGTGGATTATAAGACTAGTACTGGTGGAGAGAGTGATATTGAGAGCGAGGGCATGATGCCAATTCATGATTGATTATACCTTGATATGATGTATATGCTTTGAAAATTTATATATATATATGGATACTCGTTTTTTATTTTGACTCATGCATACTAGTTATGGATGTTAGACTAGATTAGTGTATTTATTACAAATGGTTGATTAGATATAATTGATTTGATATTAATTTTTAGGTTGTATATGTTTTTTAAAATGGTACTTGGGATACGTGATTTTATTATTCATGATATGTTCAAGTGTGATGTTAGGTTTTGATTTTGAATTATATGTAAGTAAAAAAAAATTGTTTTGTAATTTGTAAATTGATTGGATAAAGCAAGTTGGTTTAAGATTGTTAAAATGGGATATTGGTAAGGTTTAGATTTGGATAATTTAATTTGGCTAGAGATGGATATTTGGAACTAGGAATGTTAGTTTTTAGTAGGAGAGGATGTAAGAGAGCATTATGTGCTCAATTCCCCAAGAGTGGTTCAAAAATATAAAGGTTGGTCCTTTGGCTCCATCATTGCCTTGCTAAGTGAAGCTATGAACTGATACCAACATGAATGTGTGTAAGATCACTTTTTGAACCCTGATGGCCAACTAAAAAAGTGCCTATATTTCTCATGTTGTGTATGAATATGCTCTATATTTGATATTATTTACAATGCACTAATTGTAACTATGCATGGAGACTCTACAAAATATAACCTCACTAGATGTGCAACTGAAACTATGTGCTATGGATAAGGCTTATCTATAAATAATCATAGTGGATTACTACATGAAATAACACCTTGTGGACTCTATTATGATGCATATGACTGAGCAATAGATTGAGATAGAGCTAAAACCTATGATGAGGGCTCATCTAATCTCAATCATAGTGAGTTATTACATGAAATAGATCCCTAAAAAAATTTCCATAGTGAGTATCTATTTGGAGCAATACTATATGATGTGAATTCATTTAATCTTAACCATAAAGGGTTGTTATAGGAGATAGGACCCTAGAAATTTGACCATAGTGAATATCTCTCTAGAGCAGTACTATGTTGTGGTACCTGTGACTATGTTGGATATGTGTATGAAACTGCACTATGTACTCCTTAGACTACACTAGTATATGTAGGATACTCTCATTTTATTGGTTTCCAAACATTCTAAATAGGTAGAATAGAAGATTTCATGTGAGGCTCTACCCTATAACCTACATTACTCTCATGATGAATGACCAATGATTCCTATAAAGGATTGTCTTAAGAGGACTCAGTCATGGATGAATGAGTTCTATGGTTTTATGATGGAGAATATATCAATGCCCCTATGTTAATGCTATGATTCCATTATTAACACATCTATTAATGCAATCTTTGAGTCCATAATAGTCATTATCTCTATGTCCACGAATATGATGATAATTATAAAAGGGTTGATGTGGTTGTCTATGTAAGAGATGTGGATTTTGTCAATGAGTATAAGGTAATGTTATTAACCTCATATCTAGTATTTATAATAATATGACACATGGTCTATCTCGCTTTGAATCAAACTATAGTGGTGCCTTATTGTTGTTCTTTATAGTGCATACTATAAGTTGTGTTATAGAGACTAGTTATTTGTTCTTACCTAGTTGCTTTTCTATTTTTGGTCTCCTATTTTGATTAGGACATGGTGGTTGTTTTGTGCTAAGAGTTGTAGGTTTAGGTACTACTATGAAATCTAGAGTAATTTGATCCATTGAATCTGCCTCAATGAATCCCAATTTCTTTCCAAGGCTAGAACTATTTAACATAAGTGTTTGAAAGAGGACTCTATCTGATATAATAGATGCTTGAGGAGAGATTGATGAAGCCCCTTAATAAAGATATGTTGAATCTCTAAATCTACTATTTTATAGATAAATCTCAACATGTGCATCTTAAATCTTAAGATATATTCACTAACTAGCTTTGAAGTATTCTGATACAATGTGGCAAGTTTCTCATATGTAACTTGAGGGCCCGTGTTTGCTATATAATATCCAAGAAATTCCTCATCTAAGTCATCATATGTGTGAAAGGAGCCAATGGGGAGTAGATGAAAGAACCAATTCTGTGCTTCCCCCACTAATGTCTACTAGATCAATTTTATTAGAATCAAAGGACTCACATGAGATGGCAAAGCTTTCTGAAAAGCCTAAAGGTGTACGATTGGATCTCTAGTTCCATAAAAGTGAGACAATGATGGTATTTGGAAATGATTAGGAAATGAATATTTTTAAAATGTATTTAGAAGAGGGTTACCTATAAATCATTGGCATCCATCCAAGATTTATAAGCCTTGTTTTCCAAGGTAAGGAGATGTACTTGGTGTTGTAATTCACCAACTGCATGCATCAAAAAAATAATCTCATGGGATGGTATATTAACATCTTGAAGTGGTTCATTTAATCATGTAATTTGATCATTAATTTTATCCATAGGAATTCTACATGTAGCAATTGGATCATAAAGAGGGGGTGTTCTCACTTGAACCTTGGGAGTAATGGTAACTTGGATCTTACTAAAGGGATGTGGGTTGCCATTCTCTTTAAGTGAAGAGTGAGAAATAGGTGCTAATGTAGTAGGGGGTGACTTAGGATATTTATTGGTATCTTTATGTTTTAGTGAATCACATTCTAATTGAGTATAGGATGTGATGTTATCATTAACATGTGCATTAGCTGAAATAGAATCATGCATAGAAGTAGAAATAACATTTGGTAGTGCATTATGTTTCAGAGGAAGAGTGAGAGAAGAGTTAGAAACATGAGATGCATTTTATTCTTCACTATGTTCATAATAATCATCATTATTCAATGCATTATCATAGTTGAAATATTATTTAGAGTCACTCTTATTTTCATATTCATTTGCACGTTCACTATCATACTCATTATCACTTCCATTATCACTAGGGAGAGGTGTAAGAGAATAATTTAATTCTTTTCTAATATGTAATAAATTATCATGTGAATGTGCATCTATGTTATCCATGGATGGAATGCATGTATTATTGTCATTTGCACTATGAGAAGTGAGATCAAGAGAGTTCTCATTTAGACATGCTTTTGATAAATTAGAGTTGAGAGCATGAGATGCATCATTTGAACTATGCATTGGTAATTTAATTTTATTGCATTTATATTATTGTATTTTGAAAATAGAAGTAGTAAAAGAGAGAGAGAGATTAGTTTCACATGGAAGCAAATTATCACCAAGAAGAGGTTCACTTGGAAGTGCATGACTAATTTTTTCATTTGGTACATTGTGCCTATGAGAATGAGGTGAAAAGTACCTTTCCCATTTATCAAAATTATTTTATTTAGAAGAGGGAATAAAAGAGATAGGTTTGAGAGAAGAAGATGCATCTACTTTTTATTCAATATCACTTTCACATGTATCATCATATTCCTCATTACAACAATAGTAATTATCTTCATTGTAAATGAAATCATTTTCCACATTTTAGCTAATATGTAATTTTGCAAATTTGTCCATTCATTGTCATAATTATGAGAAAAAAATTAGAAATTGATCTATGGGATGAGAGGGAAGAAGTGCCTTGGTGGCCATATTATTTGTTTCACCAAATACAATATGTAAAAGTAATATTAAGAAAATAAATGAAAAAATAATTAATAACATAGAGATTTTGAAAATATTTTTGACAATCTAAACAATTTGTAAAAATTTCAAAATATTTTTCTAAAAATTGCAAGGAAGGCTTGGGGTTTGAGGACCTAGTTCGAAAATCTATGGTTTTGGGCTAGATTTTTAGAATTTTTGAAAATTATGGCAATAATTTAAATTATAAAAATAATTTTGAATAGGATAAATGCACAAAATAACTACTAATATTGAGATTTTGAAAATATTTTTGACACTCCAAACAATTTACAAAAATTCTAGAATATTTTTCTAAAAAATGTAAGGGAGGGAGGCTTAGGGTTTGAGGACCTAGTTTGAAAATCTAGGGTTTTGGGCTAGGTTTTTAGAATTTTTAAAAATTATGGAAATACTTTAAATTATAAAATAATATTTGAATATAATTAATGTATAGAAATTTATACAAAAATTTGAAATTTTAAATTAAATTTGTGCACAAAATTTGAAGGAAAAACCTTAAGTGTACCTAGGGTTTTAGATTTGTTTGAAGTAAGTCAAGTTTACCAAATATTTAATTATTTTTGGGAAATTAGGGTCTATTTTCTAAACAATAAAGGATCTAAAGTAAGGGAGAAATTCCATTCAAATACAATAAAATATAGATTTTGATCAAAATTAATTACATCAATTGCATAGGGAGAGAAGTAAAATTATCTAGAAAAATAGGTTGAGACCAACGATCCAAGGACTAAAACCTTTTACACAAGACTGGGAAGATATCTGCAACTTGAATCTAGATTTTGTTTAGTAAAAGTACAAGAGTGTTGAAAATGGACACCCTAGGATTTGATTTTATAGTATTTTTCTACCACTGTTATCTTGAAGACCTGAGTTTTTTGGGTTTTGTTCGCTACCTTTGTGTAAGATTTTATATGAAATTTTAGAGGCTAAATGTCAATAGAGTTCACTACAGGTCAATTTTAATCTCCAAACCCTAGATATATCTACACACATGAAACATCAAATACATCAAAAGCATAATGGTAAAAAATTGGGTTAGGGGAAGTATAATCACATGATAGAGAACATGTACTATCCTAATTACTACCTACATTAACCCTCAAGCTAGGGTCTCAAATCAAATGTAGTTCTACCTTAGGGAATGTCCATAATCAATGTGCATAGTAGATGCAAGAATGAACTTTTACCTAGGCCCTTCCTTGATCAAGCATGCAAGTCTATGTATGGTACATAATGCTAAGCTATACTATTGACTAATTTTTATTATGTATTGTGCCAAAGTAGTAAGTGTTAGATATAAAATTCCTTGTGTAATCTCTTATATAGGAGACTCTTTATTTCAAATTTGAGAGCTTTATCTACATTTGACCGACATTGTAAAACTTAAGGATGAAGCTAAGAAAGGGGTTTGGACTCATTAAGTGATATAAATTGACCATTGGGACTCAAAATGACATTAAACAGGAGTGTTGGAAATAAACACCCTAGGGTCTAATCCTATAGTCCAATCCCAACGCTCCTATCCTAGAGGATCAGGACTTGGGGGATGGAATTAGCATGAGAAATCTGATTAGGCTGAGGTGGAATGACCATTTAAAAGGATTGAGATGATAAGGAATAATAAAAAAGGTGACTTAAGCATGAAACAAGACCAAGATGAGTAAAATGAAAGACATGGCCAAATGTGAATAAGGCTCATATTCTCTAGTCAGAGTCTCCTATGAAAGGACTATGAAAAGACATGATATGTGTGGTTTCTTGGCTAATTTAGGGTGTATACACATAACAAATAGAGGACCCAAGAGTGAAGGACTCAGTATATCATCAAAATACTTTGGGAGTGTGAAGGAAGTAGGAAATGGTTGAGGAGTGATTCTCAAGGATACAATAGACTTTAATCATACACAAGTTTCACACCAGCCCAAACAAAGGAGGACATTTGGAAATAAGGATCCAACACCAAATGAGAATATAGGGATTCTAAAGCATGGGTCCTTAGGGGATAACAAGTAAATGATGGCCATGACTCTTAGTCTACTGGAGATTGTTGGCTAGTCACCAAAGTGTCATAAATAATGTAACAACTTGGTCAAGGAAAATAAGTATAAATACTCCTATGTAAAGAACTATAAGGCTAGTTGAACATTAGTATTATGTAATGATTGATTATGGTAATATCCAAATCACATAAGTTGCTATTAGTTATGATGTTATGCTACAAGTTATTAGTTAAGTTACAACATTGAGTTATCAATACATTTTTTATGTAAGATATGAATTGTATTTGACTATAATGAATAGAATATGCATTATATGAATTTGTGTAATAAATAGTTTGAATCTCATGGCAGTTATCTTAATAATCATTTTTTTTACATAGTTGAAACAAGGCCCACAGTCATGTATTTTCTTTTCTATTTAATCAGTAATTAGATATATATGAATAAATACTATTATTTGACAAGTGTGTTACTATGAAACATATCTCATGAGAACTGGTTTCTTATTGTATGATTCAAGTGAATGCACAATATTTTAGTCTTGCATGAAATGCTATCACATTATCTTGTTGGTAACTAGATAATTTAGTGCCCTAAGGAAAGGTTGATAGAAAAACCCAACATTTTGGTTCCATTACTGAGACAAGTAATGCTTGTTTCATAGTAATGGAAAATGATTGAATTGTTATCCCTTGATAATATTGAATAATGTATTTCCATGGTCAAGGATAATTTTACAATTCGCTATCTTAAACTAGGAGTTTATACATGTGAATGGGTTAAAAAACATCTATACAACTCATTATATGAAACTTTCTTTGTCAAATTCCCTATTCATTTGCATGCTTAGCTCTCAACCTATGCTTAAGACTGGTCACAAAATTTTGGAATGATGCAAGCTTGGATGATAGAGTGTTAGAGGGATTTAGCACATTCGGGAACACTATGGACATGAGTTGTTAATATATAGTGGAGAGGGGTGTTGAATAGCTACATCTTGGAATATGTTGTAACCACTTACTCTTGTCTTGAAGAAGCAAAGTTCTAGTTTCTCTGAGAATTGTGTGGTCATTATATTAGATACTTCCCACTAAAATTAAATAAGTGTATTTATTCTCGACTCAAAACTCTTCATATAAAGGGTTAAATTCATCCTTACATGAGCATCACAATTTGGAGAGGAATTCAAGGGTGTTAGTGATGGATTGTTGGTTTGAAATGGTAGCTAGTCAGTAAGAGTTATGAAAGTGTAAATATGATGAAGCTCAACAAAGGATTATAGGTGGAAGAGAAGTAGGAAGGGGATGGAAGAACTTAGGAAGTGTTGTTACATTTCATAGGGAAGTAGAAGAGTCCAAGGAAGACTCACCAACTTTCAAATAATGACCAATGTTAGCTTTGTCATATGTGGGAGAAACTAACCAGACATTGGAGACTAAAAAACCATATTTAAACCAACTTAGTTCCCCAACCATAGTACATGCTCATGCTTTTGAGCTAGATAATTTAATTATACATAACTAGGATACAAATAGTGTAGAGTCAAAGACTGACCCCGTAAGAGAACCTATTGTTGAGAAAGTTTTAACTCATAGTGAATTGACACATTCTTTCATATTCAAGGTAATTTCATGGCCCAATTTGGTATTCCTGGTGGATTAGGCATTAGTAGTGAGTAGATCATTGGTTTAATTATAATAAATCAACCTATTACCATGCCCAACATCTCAGGAGTTATTTTTGTAGGTGCAGGAGGTGGACCAGGAGACAGAATAGGAGGAAGTGGTGGACTTCCACCCCAAGGAATAGGACTTAGGATTTCTCAGTATCCACCATTACAAGTACTTCAACTACCAATTATGTATTATGAAATGAAGCTTCATTTACTTGAATATTGGGGAAAGGAGAATGCCATAGAGCATGTTCTTAAGTGTGAACTCATCTGGAGGGCACATGGTATAACTTATTCTAAGTGAAAAATAACACAATTTATAACCACACTTCTAGAAAGAGCACACAAGTGGTATAGGAAGTATGATCCTCAACAAGCATTAATTAACTATGAATAGCTCAAGACAATATTTCTTTAGGAGTTCGATATTCCAAAATTTGAGAAACAAAGTATTGTTGCACTAAAGGATATAAAATAAGATCTCACTGAAAGTATATGTGTGTATGATGCATGATTCAAAACACTCTTATTTAATCTCTCATTCAAGATTAATGTTTCTTAGCATGCCCAATGGTTCATGGGAGGCTTGTCGATTCCCTTTAGATGAATGTTATCTTGAAGGACTTTTACCATCCCACTTGAGGCCCTGGAAGCTACTCTCTACATTGAATATATTGGTAGCATTGACATTGGAATTAGTCCTTTTATGAAAGCTCAAATAGCTTTAATGGAAAAAAATTATAAAAGTTGACTACAAACAATTCTTACGACACTTGTAGTGATCTTTGGTGTACTGATTGTGAATTTGAAAGTCATAATAGATGTAACTATCCTCAAAAGAAAATTTTCACTATACTAAAGCATTACTATGAAATTTTCAATGAAGAGCATGATGTTCACTCTTGTCCTATATTATAATGGGATACACATTATAAAGTGTCTGAGTACTATAAGATATGTGATGCTCATACCCATGACATAAATGACTATTGACTAATCAATGATATACATGAGGCACGCATGCATGGTACACATCAAACCTCTATCTAAAAAAATCAAGATAATGGTGGGTATCATGGATGAGGTCAAGGATGGGGATGAAGAGGTGGGCATTTTCCACATTGAACATGTTATAAGTGTGGATCTTTAGATCACTATCAATAAGATTGTCTAATCTATCCAACATGTAATTTTTGTAAAAAGGAGCATCAATTAGAAGAATTCCCTGATTTGTACACAACCATCACTAAGGGAAGAAATGAAAAAAGTATTAGTATGATTCACATTGACAAACCTCATTGGTGACTACACTCTAGTACTCTAAAAAACAAACAAGTTAATATCACCGCACATAGTGGAGGACAATCCCAGTCTACATCTATTCCACCTATTGAGAAGATACAACATGAAGAGCCTTGTGAAATGAAGTATCACGATTCCCAACAACAAAAAGATGTGATCCAAGGTACTATTCCCTTGGTATGGGAACTATAAGGGAAAAATTAGCTTCTTAAGGACTAAGAAGTCACCCAATGTGTAGATCTACAAAAAGCCACAAAATCTCAAAATGTGGCATGGGATGATTTCTAATAACTTTAAAAGCATCTGTTAGAAGAAGATATTGTCCCAAAGTTGAGTAATTATCTTAAACATCACGCACCAATGCCAATTGAAGATTTTTGATTAAACCATGCTTGATGATAAGATATTCTTATTTCTCCTAACCCTCAAAAGGATAAGGAAATACTGGTGAATGTTTCCATCAATGGTTGGGTGATTCGAGACATTTTAGTCGACACTAGTACTAAGGTCAATGTCCTCACAAAAGATGCATGGCAAAAAATGGCTAGCCCTGTTGTTCCCAAAAATATATCACTCATTTTTGGGACAACATATGAACTATTTTGGTCCTGCAAACCAAAATTGTCTCTTCCCTTTTCAAAATTTGTTCTGAGCATTTAAATTTCTTATTTTTCAAGCTTTTTCAGTTAAGGGACTGGCAAGTTCAATAGGTTCAATGGTTTCAACAGGCTGTTTCTCCAAAAGGGGCAAGTTTCCAACACTTAGGCATTTTCAAGATTAGTTCAACATCCTGGCTCAATCAAAAAATGTTCACCAGCAAGATTCTAAGCAAGGATTGAACCATTGAACCATTGAACCTTAAACCATTTTGGTTCAAAGGTTCAATGGTTCAATGGGTTCAAAGGTTAAACATCATCGACGAGAGTTAAGCACTTTGTCAAAGGTTCAAAGTTCAACCACTTTAAGGTTAAATGGATTCAAAACACTTAACGAAAAGAAGAAGGCTTAAACCATTGAACCATCGAACCTTGAACCATTTCAGTTCAAAGGTTTAATGGGTTCAATGGGTTTAATGCATGGTTGGTTCAAGCGATCAAAAGACTTAATGAAAAATGAAGGAATGGACCATTGAACTGTTGAAATTTGAAACAAAATGGTTCAATGGGTTAAATGGGTTCAATCGGTTCAATGGGTTCGAAGAGATCAGAAGACTTAGAATAAAAAAGGCTTCAAACATAAGATTGAACTGTTGAACTATTGAACCGTTGAACCAAAGTTCAATTGGTCGGTTCAATCGGTCAGTTCAAGGGACTACCCCAAAGCCAAAGGAATAAGTGCCCTTGCAGAAGTTAGTGAACCAAGGCCAAGTGCCCTTGTGGAGGGCAGTGAGAAAAAGCGGACAAAGAGATTTTCTTCAAAAAAATGAACAAGGTAGAAAAATTGGAATTCCTTTGGAAAAATGAGAAGGCTGAAAGAGAAGATTTTCCTCAAATTTTTTGTTCAAGGAAATGACTAAGTGAAGGAACTATAAGAATTCCTTCGAGAAGATTTTCCTCAGAAAAGTAGATAAGGCAAAGGTGAATTCTTTTGGACAAAAAGTCTGAAATAATTCCTTCAGACTTTTATCTGAAGGAAAAGCTCGAAAGGAAAAGCCAGGAAGGAAAAACCCAAAAGAATATGAAAGAAGCCAAGGAAGATTTCCTTCGAAAAAATCATCTATAGGAATTCCTTCAGACATTTTTTCCAAAGGAAAAGAACCAATGAAGGCCGCTCGAAGGATTAAAAGCCCAAAGGTTGCCCGAAGAACCCCAAAGGGTATGTGCCCTTGCAGGGGGCTCTCAGCACCAAAAAAGAAGGAACTTTCTCAAAGCCTGAAGGGACACCTTCCCTTTGGGGCATTCCAGGACACAAAGCAAAGGATTTTCAAGGCCTCAAGGGACTTAGAAAGATAAAGGAAGCAGCAATTGAACCAAAGCAGAGAATGAACCAATGAATTGATTTAACCTTGAAACAAAAGAGTTCAAATTTCAATGGTTCACAAGTTCAGCAGTTTAAAGATAGTCCCAAGCAAAGGAAGAACATGGATGATTCTAGAGACTAGTTCAAAGGATGGTTCAACTAGACAAAGCAAAGAAATGACTGAACAAAGGCAACGATTGAACTAGGAATCTAAGAAAGATCACTTGAACTGATGAACCATTAAATGAATGAACTTTCATAGGTTCAAAGGTTTATGGTTCAATATGATCCAAATAGCCAATAACCATTGACGGCCCAATGGATGTCAAAATTAAGGTGATGGATTATCCATTGATTTTCAAATATAGAGTGGGACTTGAAGGATGAACCAAGTGACTAGCTGAAAAGAGAGCTCGAGAGCTTAAATTGCTACAGGGAAGGGAAAAAATACAGAGAGATCAGAAATATCTACAAGGGAGTTATTTCTAGTAGGTGAAACAGTAGATCAAGTGGTCATCTGAGCACACCAGATCAAGGACGTGGCCTATTTTTCTTCCATGAAGGCAAAATGGACAGCTGCACAGACATCAAGAAAAGGACCAAACAACCTCTGCTAAGAAGGAGACATATAAGATGAATGGGCATGCCATAGTTAAGTCAATGCACTATTCTAAGCATGGTCCCCTTTGATAGAACTCAAAATGCATTCAAGACATTGAATGCAGCATGAGCCATCCCATGGGAAAAAGTGCCAAGCCATTCTTGGCTGCCATATATTGTAAACTCTTATATTATTCAAGTGGGAATCTTTTTCAATTATAGAAGCAAAACTCTGTCAAAATTGAAAGGTGAATACTGAGACTTTGAGCTCAGATTGTTGATCATATTACTTTATTTGAATGAGAAATCAAGTTACTTTCAGAATTTGTGTTGTTATAGCTTGTGTTATCTTAGGAAATTATTCTTATGTCTATTTCTTAGAAGAATTCTTGTTTATTTAAGTTAATAGGTAGAACTAGTGGAATTAATCTAGAAGATGTTCTAAAGTCAATTACTTTCAAACTTTGTGTTGTTATAGTTGTCTTCAGTGTGTGTTTTAGTTTCTTTCTATGTAAAGGATTTTGGGACAAATTTGTGCCCCCATTATCCTTTGTGTTTCACTCTTTGGGTAGTTGAGGTGGAGACTTTGGGTTTCATTTCATCTTGCTGGTTATTATGCCCTTGTATTACCAGTTACTTGTTAATATCTGAAATAAATCTTGTTGTTTCCTGTAAGATCACTTCTAAAAGAAGAGAAGTGCCTTTAGTGTTTTCACCAGGATCTTCTCCTTTGCCTGTGAACATCATCTTTGAAAAAAAGAGAGATGGATGGTGTAGTCCTACCCCTAAGTGTTACTTTCTGCACATATATATAGCATATAGCTCCTGCATATTTATAGGGAACCTCCCCTTGATGAGAGGAGAGATTTGTCCACCTCTAATGTAGTAAACCTGCACATTTGGCTAACCAATCTCCCTTGTTGTGGTGACGAGACCTATTTTTCTCAATCAATTAGCTGATTGACAAAATATTCATCCAACAGTCTTTTTGGTGACTCCGCTAAGGAAGAACACGTAGTTTGAAGCCTCAAGCTTCAAGTTGAAGCAAGACCAGTTCTTTCCCATTTTTATTTTGCAATCTAGCAACTCTGTGCTATACTAGAATTCAAAGATCCCAAGGTGTTGTTGATCCTATTTTTGAATTGGTGTAGAAGGGCAATTCTAATTTTTTCCCTCCCCAACTTCAAGTTCAATGATCCAGGATTGTTCCTCTTACCCGTACTAGGACACCAACACAAGGCAGAGCTTACTTTTCTGCTATTAACAGAGCTTTGCCTATACGTGCTCTACCTAGATTTGTTATTTTCCTTTTACATAATCTAATCATGGTAGTTCAAGGCCCTTGGGGTAACTCATTCAGCCCACTCAATTTGACTCCACCTCTGCATGAGCTACCACGCAGTTCAAGGAAGAATTTTCCCAATTTTTTTGGTGATGGGAGAGTTCATCCTAATGAACACATTGCAAATTTTAGCATATCCTATGGCGTGATAGAGGTGGAATTTGAGGATGTGGCAGTCAAGATTTTCATGGAAACATTGCAAGGTGTTGCTGCAGACTAGTTCTACCATCTGTAGGCTCAGTCAGTGACTGACTGGGACACCCTTAAAGTTAAATTTGAAGCCAGGTTCAAGCTTGTAGAAGATGCACATGCTTTGTTGGCCCAACTCACATAGATGTAGAAAGAATCTCATGAACCTATGAGGGATTTCATAGTTTGATAAGCTAAGGAACCAAAATCCTACAATTGCTTAGCCCACACCTGAGAATCTTAAATGCTTCTTCATCAACTCACAACTGCCTGAAGTGAGTTTTCTGCTAAGACATGTTAGCCACATAAACCTTGTTACTACTCAGGACTTGGCTACTGAGGTGGAAGATGACCTTATCTTAGCTGAAAAGATAAGGAGATATCTAAATAGAGGTAAATCCTCTTCATCTTTTGAATACTCACCTACAACCACTACTAATACAATGGTGTAGAAGCTGGCAAATGAGTTGACGGCTCTTAGAAAACAAATGGCACAAGGGATGTCATCCACCCCTTCATATAGAGATGTACCAAGGAGGACATTCCCCAATCATTCATACCAAGGCAATGCTGCCAAAAATCAAGGGCAAACTAACTGTCTTCCTCCTCCATAGGGGAATCTTGCCATTGAAGCCTCTAACCAATTCAACAGTTGGATATCTTGAAGCAGAATCAGATTTTTCCTTCTAACCTGAGTTGAACCCTAAAGATGATGCTAATATTTTCACTAAGAAAGAATAATAATTAGCTGGTGACTCCAACATCAATTTCTTGAATTACCAAGATGAACCCAGAAGTGGAGGTAAAGTAGTTAAGGGATCATATGCTGTGTTCACTCGGTCTAAGAATCAGTCAGCCCAACAAGCTGATAAAAAAAAGATACAAGAGTGACCTCAACTAGTAGTTTCAATTGCTAAACGGGGAACCACTCTACCTCTCTAGCCAAAGGACCTGGTGATTGCAAAAAAGGTAAGTACGCCAAACATCCCTATGCCTTCTACTTCAAATTCATAGTCCAGTCCTCCCCCTCCCAAAACTCAAAAGTATGAACTCCCATCCTCTATAACTAGTCCATTTCAAACATTTGATATAATTGACCATATAAAGAAAACCAAAATTCAAATGTCTAAATTTGAATTTCTGCAGTCTAATCTTGAGTAATTAGATAAATTGGTTCAATGTGTGAAGAACCAAAATGTCCCTGTAGGACAAGAAATTCCCAAGGTAACTCGTGATTCCCCTATGAATGCACACACTAGGAATAACCTTGTCATTACTCCTCCTATTGCTCCCAGAAGGACTGAACCATTTTATGTCTCCCTGCTGATAAATGGACATCAGCTGAACAATTACATAATTGATTCTGGAGCCTCAGACAATGTCATGCCTAATAAAGTGGTGGAATCCCTTGGCCTCACGCTGACCAAAACATTTGGGAGATGTTTCTCCATGGAGAATAAATAAGTACCACTACTGGGAAAAATCAAGGATGCCCAATTTGCATTTGTAGCATTCCCAGACAAGAGAACCAAGATGACTATCTTAGTGGCTAATGTCCTAGCGTCATAAAACATTCTTCTTGGATAAAATTTTTGCAAGGACGTTGGAGGTGAATTGAGCATGGACCTATTTGAGGCAAGGATTCTAGTCAAAGGTGTTATGCAAAGATTGCTCCCTGAGAAGGAAGCAAAATATGTGGTTACTCAGACATCAACGCCTGAAGCTCATATTCTATTTGAGTCTTTAGGCATGGGTAATTGCTTATTATCCACTGGAAAAAGTTCATGAGGCATCTGGTGAAACTCTTGAAGGTGACAATCTAAAAACTGGTTCATCTGGAATAGCAAAGGAATTGGTAGAGAAAAATACAAACATAGAAGAGTCTCCCCCTCCAAATGAAGAAGAACCCAAGGAAAAATTAGTGTCTAATGAGGTATGGATTCTTGAATTCAATGGTAGCTGCTCCTCTACTAGTTCAGGAGTTGGGGTTGTGCTGATATCTCCTCAAGGAGATATTTTTTCTTCATCATACAAGTTGTAATTTAGTAATACCAATAATATAGCTGAATATGAATTGCTATTGCTCTGGTGGTTTGTCAAGTTAGAAACCTATATCAAATCAAAAATGAGAGATTGCACCACTACCACAATCTATTTTGGGTCCAAGCTGAAAGCTTTGATGCTTTTAGCATCTCTATCATTCCTAGAGAATTCAATGACCAGGCCGATGTACTGGCTATTTCAGCTACTCTCTTGGTTCTTCACCCTAATTTTAAGGGAGATAGGTACACCATTGAATTGGTCTTTCGACCAAGTGTGCCTGACAATGCAGATAATTGGCAAGTGTTCAATGGTGACAACCAAATCATTGCCTTCCTAGAGCAAAAGGATAGCTTTCAACAGCTTCACTTCGGAGGCAGTGAGCCCCAGAAGCTTGAACCGGCCCTTGAAGTCAAGTTCAAATGCAAGTGAGGAATTCCTACAACTTAAAGGAAACAAAATCCCAAAAGGCCTGGTTTCCCTTGAGAAGTTGTTTGATAAACATGATAGGTTCATAAAATAACAACAAATGGATTCAAGCTCCTCCCAGGAGTTTGATCTAGTAAATCTGGGTACCAAAGAAAATCCCAAGTTGGTGAACATTGGGAAGTGTTACACTCAGGAAGAAAATTCCAAGTTCGCTACTCTGCTCAGCCAATATATGGATGTCTTAGCATACTCCTATGATGATCTGAAGTCACTCAGGCCTGAAGAGGTTCGCCATGAGATTCCTCTCAAGACTAACTCGATGCCTTATAAGAAAAAATGTAGGAAGTAAAATCTAAAGATATTAGGTACTATTCTATCTGAAATATAGAAAATGTTGAATGCTAGAATAATTTTTCCAATCCATCATTCCATATGGATTGCAAACATAGTGCCTATAAGGAAGAAGAATGGCAAAATTTGCCTTTGCATGGATTTTAGAAATTTGAATCAGTCATCCTTAAAGGATAACTATCTCCTGCCCATCATGGACCAAATTTTTCAAACAGTGACTAGTTCAGAGATGTTATCAATGCTAGATGGCTTCTTAGGATATAATCAGGTTGAAGTTGGTGAAGCAGACCAACACAAGACTACCTTCACCACACCTTGGGGCATGTTTACATATCAAAGAATGCCTTTTGGCCTCATAAATGTTGGTGCCACCTTTTAAAGATAAATGGACCTTGCTTTCAAAGATGAAATGGGCAAATTCATTATAATATATCTGGATGATTTAACAGTCTTTTCCAAGCATCGCCCTAACCATGTGCACCATTTACAACAAGTGCTAAAACATTGTCGCCAGAATGGCATCTCTTTAAGTCCCAAGATGTCTATTTTTTGGGTAACAAAATAGAAACTTCTCATACACATTGTGTCTTGAGAAGGCATAAATATTAACTCAGACAGAATCAAGTCCATCCAAGAGCTTACCTTGCCCATAAGTAAGACTGCAGTTCACTCTTTCTTTGGAAAGGTGAATTTCTTACGAAGGTTCATCCTTGAGTTTGTTGAGAAGACTCACCATATTGTAAACATGATGAAGGGGAAAGCCACGTTTAGCTGGACTGAAGAAAGCAAATTGGTGTTTCAAGATATCAAGACAGCTATTGCCCATGCCCCAATTTTGATTTGTCCAGACTATAACAAGGATTTCACCATGTATAGTTATGCTTCTGAGCTCACACTTTCAGTCATTTTGGTTAAATAGAACCAAGAAGGTATAAAATCTCTTATTTCTTTCATGAGCTATCCTCTCAAAGCTCATGAGCTGAAGTACTCAAACATGGAGAAGCATGTTTATGCAGTGGTGAAGGTAGTGAAGCATTTCTGCTTTTACATCCTGAATTCACACACTACTGCCCTGGTTCCTGACACCATAGTCAAATCCATATTAACTTAGCAAGAGTTTGAGATGAAAAGAGGCAATTGGATTACTAAAATCTAGGAGTTTGACCTAGCCATCAAACTAATAAAGATGGTGCGAGGAAAGGGCCTATGTCAATTGATTGCTGACAATAAACTAAAACAAATAGATCATGAAGAATCAAAAGAATAAGACACACCAACAGTCCTCTTTGTCTCCACCATGAATGAGTGGTATTTAGGTATTACTCATTTTCTTATTTATGGTGAGTGTCCTGCTCACCTATCTTATAAAGGAAGGAGGAGTATCAAGTTGAAATCTGCCAATTTTGTCCTTTGGGACAATGCCCTGTATAAGAGGAGCCTTGATGGAGTGTTCCTTCACTTCATGGATAAAGAGAAGTAGAACCAAATTTTGAAGTCCTTCCACAATCTAGCCTGTGGAGGACATTTTTATGCTCCTGTAACTGCCCATAAAATTCTACGAGCCAGGTACTACTGGCCCACTCTATTTCAAGATGCATACAAATGGGTAAGAAAATGTGAACTATGCCAGCAATTTGTCAGAAGACCTAAGTTAGCTGCCCTAACTCTCAATCCCATGGTGATAGAAGAGCCATTTTAGCAATGGGGAATCAATTTCATTGGTGTTGTAAACCCATCTTTGAGTGCTAGACATGATTGTGTCCTCACAGCCACAAATTACTTCACCAGTGGGTGGAAGCAATTCCAACCAAGCATGCTACTTCAGAAGTAGTATGCAATTTCCTCAAGGAGAACATCATTCCCAAGTTTGGGTCCCAATCAAGATTGTCATAGACAATGCAGCTTGTTTCACTTCCCAAGAGATTACTCAGTTCTACTTTTACTATGGAATTACCCTCTCCCACTCTTCTGATTACTTTCCACAAGGGAATGGACAAGCTGAATCAAGTAATAAGAACCTAGTGACTATCATCAAGAAGCTGGTGGATGACAACCCACAAACATGGCATAAGACATTGGTTGATGCTCTATGGGAAGATAGAATTACACCAAAGAGGGAAATTGGTATGTCTCCTTTCCAACTTCTTTATGGTCTTAATGCTGAGATACCAATCACCTTGGAATTGCTAGCATTGAAATTAGCTAAGGCAATTGAAGATCAGACATATGAAAGCTCCATCGATAAGAGGATCATGTGCCTGACTGAGCTGGATGAGCAGTGGATTATGGTGGTGGACTGAATTGCTACGCATCAAAGTCTAGTGAAGAAGCTCTTCGACTAGAAGGCAAAAAATTGTGATTTCCAGAAGGGAGATCAAGTCTTGATGTGGGAAAAGAGAAGAAAACCAAGGGGAATGCATGGGAAATTCAATTCCCTTTGGAGGGGCCCTTTTACTATTCATCAGCTCAATGGTGAGAATAGTTTTCTTTTGAGATATCAAGATGGCACACCCTTTTCTCTGCCTCACAATGGGCAGCATCTGAAGCACTTCAATTCTTGAAGTATCAAATAAGTTCACCTATACATATGTATATTTGTATATTCTTTGTTTTTGTGGTGTGTTGTTCATTTTCATTTTTGGCACCTTTCATTTTTGGGTAGCATGACTCCATAGCCCAATGGCATACTTCAAGGCACTGGAGATTCTGGTTTCTACTCCCCTCAGCTATTCCAAGTTTTCAACTGTAGGAAGTTCCCCAATTAGAGCCAGTTGTTGTTCCCAAAAATCTATCACTCATTTTTGGGACAACATATGAATTATTTTGGTCCTGCAGACCAAAATTGTCTCTTCCATTTTCAAAATTTGTTCTAAGCATTCAAATTCCTCATTTTTCAAGCTTTTTTAGTTAAGGGACTAGCAGGTTCAATGGTTTCAACATGTAATTTCTCTAAAAGGGGCAAGTTTCCAACACTTAGGCATTTTCAGGACTGGTTCAACGTCCTGGTTCAATCAAAAAATGTTCATCGGCAAGCTTCTAAGCAAGGATTAAACCATTGAACCATCAAACTTTGAACCATTTCAGTTCAAAGGTTCAAAGGTTCAACGTCGTTGGTGAGAGTTAAGCATTTTGTCAAAGGTTCAAAGTTCAACCTCTTCAACGTTCAATGGCTTCAAAACACTTAGCAAAAATAAGAAGGCTTAAACCATTAAACCGTCGAACCTTGAACCATTTCAGTTCAAAGGGTCAATGGTTCAACAGGTTCAATGCGCAGTTGGTTCAAGTGGTCAAAAGACTTAGTGAAAAATGAAGGAATGGACCATTGAACCGTTAAACTTTGAACCAAAATGGTTCAATGAGTTCAATGGGTTCAATCAGTTTAATGGGTTTGAAGAGATCAAAAGACTTAAAAGAAAAAAGGCTTCAAATGCAAGATTGAACCGTTGAACCAAAGTTGGTTCAATCGGTCAATTCAAGGGACTACTCCAAAGCCAAAGGAACAAGTGCCCTTGTGGAGGGCAGTGAACCAAGGCCAAGTGCCATTGTGGAGGGCAGTGAGCAAAAGTAGACAAAGAGATTTTCTTTAAAAAAATGAACAAGGCAAAAAAATTGGAATTCCTTCAAAAAAATGAGAAGGTCGAAAGAGAAGATTTTCCTTAGACTTTTTGTCTGAGGAAATGACTAAGTGAAGGAACTGTAAGAATTCCTTTGAGAAGATTTTCCCTAGAACAGTAGATAAGGCAAAGGCGAATTCTTTCAGACAAAAAGTCTGAAAGAATTCCTTCAGACTTTTGTCCAAAGGAAAAGCCTGAAAGGAAAATCCCAAAAGGAAAAACCCGAAAGAAAATGGAAGAAGTCAAGGAAGATTTCCTTCAGACAAATCATCTGAAGGAATTCCTTCAAACATTTTATCCGAAGGAAAAGAACTGACGAAGGCTGCCTGAAGGAATCAAATCTTGAAGGCCACCCAAAGAACCCTAAAGAGTATATGCCCTTGTGGGGGGCTCTTGGCACCAAAAAAGGACCTTTCTTAAAGCCCGAAGGGACACCTTCCCTTCGAGGCATTCCAGGACACAAAGCGAAGGATTTTCAAGGCCTCAAAGGGACTTAGAAAGATAAAAGAAGCAGTGATTGAACCAAAGCAGAGAATGAACCAATGAACCGATTAAACCTTAAACCAAAAGAGTTCAAAGTTTAATGGTTCACAAGTTTAGCGGTTCAAAGACAGCCCCAAGCAAAGGAAGAACATGGATGATTCCAAAGACCAGTTCAAAGGATGGTTCAACTAGACAAAGCAAAGAAATGAATGAACAAAGGTAGTGATTGAACCAGGAAGCAAAGAAAGATCCCCTGAACCGATGTACCATGAACCAATGAACTTTCAAAGGTTCAAAGGTTCATGGTTCAATATGATCCAAATAGCTAGTAACCATTGACGGCCCCATGGATGTCAAAATTAAGGTGATGGATTATCCATTGATTTTCAAATATAGAGCGGGACTTGAAGGATGAACTAAGCGACCAGCTAAAAAGAGAGCTCGAGAGCTTAAATTTATATAGGGAAGGGAAAACAATACAGAGAGATCAAAAATATCTACAAGGGAGTTATTTCTAGTAGGTGAAATAGTAGATCAAGTGGTCATCTAAGCACACCAAATCAAGGATGTGGCCTATTTTTCTTCCATGAAGTAAAGGCAAAATGGATAGGTGCATAGAGATCAAGAAAAGGACCAGACAAGCTCTACTAAGGAGGAGACATATAAGATGAATGGGCACACCATAGTTAAGGCAATGCACTATTCGAAGCATGGCCGCCTTTGATAGAACTAAAAATGCATTCAAGACATTGAATGCAGCATGGGCCATCCCATGGGAAAAAGCACCAAGCCTTTCTTAGCTGCCATATATTGTAAACTCTTGTATTATTCAAGTGGGGATCTTTTTCAATTATAGAAGCAAAACTCTGCCAAAATCAAAAGGTGAATACTGACACTTTGAGCTTAGATTGTTGATCATATTACTTTATCTGAATGAGAAAGCAAGTTGCTTTCAGACTTTATGTTGTTATAGCTTTTTTTATCTTAGGAAATTATTCTTATGTCTATTTTTTAGAAGCATTCTTTTTTATTTAATTTAATAGGCAGAACTAGTGGAAGTAATCCAGAAGATGTTCTGAAGTCAGTTACTTTCAGACTTTGTGTTGTTATAGTTGTCTTTAGTGTGTGTTTTAGTTTCTTTTTGTGTAAAGGATTTTGGGATGACTTTGTGCCCCCATTATCCTTTGTGTTTCACTCTTTGGGAATTTGAGGTGGAGACTTTGGGTTTCATTTCATCCTGTTGGTTACTGCACCCTTGTGTTACCAGTTACTTGTTAATATTTGAAAGAACTCCTTCTATTTCCTGCAAGATCACTTCTAAAAGAAGAGAAGTGCCTTTAGTGTTTTCACTAGGATCTTCTCCTATGCCTGTGAACATCATCTATAAAAAAAGAGAGATGGATGGTGTAGTCCTACTCCTGAGTGTTACTTTCTATATATATATATATATATATATATATATATATATATATATATATATATATATATATATATATATATATATATATATATATATATATATATATATATATACATACATATATACATACATATATATATACATATATATATATATATATACATATACATATATATATATATAGCATGTAGCTCTTACATATTTATAGGGAACCTCCCCTTGATGAGAGGAGAGATTTTTCCACCTCTGATGTAGTAAACCTACACATTTGGCTAACCAATCTCCCTTGCTATGGTGAAGAGACCTATTTTTCTCAATCAGTTAGCTAATTGACAAAATATTCATCCAACAAGCCCAACATTACAACCATCACCTCACATGTTGTTTGTGGCCAATAAAACCCATGCTCTACCAATTGGCTTTCTTAAAAATGTAATTGCCAATATCCTTGGGGCACCTTTCAAGGTTGACTTTGAAGTTATCAAATTGGCTAAAGCTGATGATTTTCTAGCCCTATTGGGTCATCATTGGTACTATGCAAATAATGTTGATTTAAGTTTCAAAAAGTGATATATTAGTTTCCAATAAATGATCAGTGATTTGTCATCCTATTGGACCAAGCACATGGGCCCCCATATGTAGAGCCTATTAACATAAATAAGGATATTAATCATATATACAATGTCACAGTAAGAGATGGTGAGAATCATGATCTTACTACTGATGGTATCCTCCTATGGATAGACACATAATACCTTTATGATACTACAAGTAATACTTATAATTTTTGGGCCCATATTGATTATGACCTCACTAAAAGAGTGTGTAGTGCTATTGGAAGTTGTGAAGGCATTTCATGCTAGTACCATAAATGCCATAGATTTTTTCATCTTATTACCAAAAAATTCATGCGAGGATAAATTGTAGCTACACCACTAGAAAGGCTTGATAAAACTCTATGGTTTCATGGGAAAATGGAAGTTTGCAACTTTATCCACTAAATCGAAGCCTTATTTGACTCTGATACAAATCATATGCATTTACTAGTTCACTCTTTTGATGGCATGGATGCAAGGAGGTGGTGAAATCATAAAGAGTGTCTTCTTCATTGGGATCAAGTACGCTTTACTTTGCATCATTGGTCTCATCATGATAACTGTGTCTAGGTTACAATTAGCTATAGTGGAGTCTAAGCACCAAAACCACACCTAGAAGCTTGTGAAACCATGTGGTTGGTTGAATAATCCTTCTTGCCTAAGTACTTGTGGGTACATGATTTTTATGACACTTTACACACTTGGGCTAGAGAATGGTATGTTCATGAAGAATGACATTTAAGTACCTATTTTTGTCATTTATTGAAAAATAACATGGTCTTGACATTGTCTTATTCATCCCCCAAGATGGACTTGTACCTCACACTCTAATCCATGCATCAAGTAGTTGTTGGTGACCCAGTCCTATCGAGGATCATTTATGACATATATATGGTATACTAGAAGAAGGAATGGTTATTTTTAATGATCCATCTACATAGTCCTTCCCCACACCAGAACATATCTTCAATCAGGCATACCATGAAGAAATTTGCAAAGGAAATAAAAAACTAGTGTTTCTTGTTGATGAAGGGGAAGGGTCCAAACCACCTGACCCATTAAAAAATCATTTGGATGTCCCCATAGACTATGGAATTTGACATGATCATGATACTAGTCTTGATATAGACCACCTATACTCAAAACCTCTTCAAACTATCTAGTGTAACATTGGCACAAAAGAAGCACCAAAGATAGCTATTGTGGGTAACTACTGGTCTGATACTGAGATTTCAAAAGTATTTAAGTTTCTAAAAGAGTACCAAATTTTTTTTCCAAGGAATTATAATGAAATGAAAGGTTTCATTTGTCCTTAAGCAAAATGCATATCAAATTGGTTGAAGGTGCTCGCCCAACAAGGAAATGACTGTATAAGATGAATTCAAATTGATGTGCATGAGTGAAAGAGGAAATTGATAGTATGTTGTGCGATGGAGTTATAACCCCAATTGATGAGTTCAAGTGGGTCAACCCCATGGTAATAAGCATAAATAAATATGGGTGTATTAAAATTTGTATTGATTACCAAATACTTAATGCATCTTATGTTACTGATCCTTTTCTAATGCCATTCACAGAAGAAATCCTTGAAGGTGTCACAGGGTGTGAAATTTACACTTTCACATATGGATTCTTTGGGTACCATCAAGTCAAGATCACATAGGAGGATTGACCTAAGACTACATTTACTAATGAATAGGGGTCTTTCACAAATACCATCATGTCGTTTGGGTTAAAAAGTGCACCTATTGTATTCTCCCATATAGTTATTAAGGCTTTTAAAGACTTCATCCATAAATTGCTTTAGGTTTATTTGGATGACTGTATAGTTTATGACATGGTGAAAGATCATTTTTCTAATCTAAGGCTTATGCTTGATCATTGCTGAGTGCTTCAAATTTCACTTAATTTAAATAAATGTCTTTTCACTACACCATTTGGCATTCTCCTTAGTCACATTATATGCCAAGATGGAATTTTGGTATACCCCGCTAAGGTAGCTATCATTACCAATGCCAACATCCCAATACATGATTCATGCTTTTCTAGGTCATACTGGGTATTATCAAAAATTCATCTAAGGTTATGCCAAGATTTTTGAGTCATTGAAAGAACTATTAAAACATAATGAACACTTAATTTAGACTCACTCTTGCCAAGAAGTGTTTGAATCCTTTAAAGACAAGCTCATGATTTCACCAATTCTCCAATTCCCTGATTGGACTAAACCATTACATGTCCATGTTGATGCTTCTAGTATGGATGTAAGGGTGATACTTGTGTAGCTTGGATAATGTCACATTGATCACCCTATCTATTTTCCAATTATAAATCTTACTATGACTGACAGAAATTATACCACAATAGAGTACAAAACACTTTTTATGGTTTATGCATTACAAAAGTTTTGAAGTACCTATTGATGACTCCTTTTATGTTCTATACATAACATAAAGCTTTGAAATATCTAGTTAACAAACTTGTGTTACATGGCTGCATCTATCATTGGGTTTTACTAATCTAAGAATTCTAATTCTCTATCATGGTCAAACAAGGTAAGACTAATTTTGGTCCTAACCATCTTTTCAAAATTGATTTTGATGAGCCAATACAAGCCATTGAGGATAACCTACCTGATGTATAGTTGTTTCATGTTTCACATGTTCTTGAGGAGTTATAAGATATAATAATTTTTTTAACTACTGGCATAATGCCAGATTATTTGAGTCAGTAAGCTAAAAAGAAACTAACTATCCACATTGTACCATTCTAACTCATTAGAGGGGACCTCTACAAGCTTGGATGAGATAAAATTATTTGACGTTGTGTCATGAAACATGAGTGTCTTGAAGTACCCCATGAATTTCATGAAAGAATTACCAGCGGACACTATGTTGATGAGGCTACTATGTACAAAGTATTGTTAGCTACACTATGGTGGCCTATGCTTTTTCAAGATTCTAAGTTGCATGTTAAATAATGTGATATTTATTAGTGAGTGGGGACACTGAATCATTAGGATGCCATGCCATTACATCCTATTTTGTCACAAGAAATATTTGAGAAATGAGCCATTGATTTTATTGGCCCCATCAACCCAACTGGATGATGTACATGTTCCCACTATATCATAACAACAATTGATTATCTCATGTGTTGGGTTGAGTTCATGCCAATAAGGGATTACATTATAGAAACTGACGTGTGCTTCATATGGGAGTATATTATAACCTAATTTGGTTATCTATTAATTTTTACTAGTGATCATGGCATGCACTTACTCAATGAGACCATCCACATATTACTCATTGAGTTCATGATTGCCCATCACAAGACAACACCGTATCTTCCCCAGGCCAATGGCACTGTTGAAGCATTCAACAAAATATTGGGCATAACACTAATAAAAATTTGTAATATTAGATGCACTAACTAGGATGATCAAGTGTTTGAATTAATTTGGGCTTACCAGATAACTTAAAAGTGCCTCAATAAAAGTACACCCTTCAATCTAGTGTTCAGAACTAAAGCAGTTCTTTCATTTGAATTCTTAGTAACTTTTCTTCGCATTTCATGCATTAGAAATTTAGATGATGAATCATCATTGAAAGCATGTTTTTATGCATTTTTATGGTTGTATGAAGCATATTTCCTTTCTCATTGGAGTTAAGATGTAGATAAATGCAAACAAAAGGCATGGCATGATCATCACCTTAATCATAAGACATTTACCCTGGAATGAAAGTTTTACTCTATGACTCCAAGTTCGTGTGCCACTATGAGAAGCTCCATGTTCACTAGGATGGTCATTTTTTTATCATAATATTCATCCTACTGGTGCATGTCATTTAAAAATATTAGATGGCCAGTTTATTCTTGGGAATTACAATGGTAGCCAAGTACAACCTTATTTATTTTCTTAAAGTTTTAGTTTAAATTGTATCAATAAGATGTATGCCATTAGTTTAGGATTTCTTGTTTATAATAAAGTTTTGATTTAGTTACACACCCTTTATTTTCATTACTTCATTTTTGTAACTTAATACTTATGTTTTGTTGGATGACCATGATGTGCTTTGTGTGGGGTAAGGGGTGTTACATATGTTAAGAAATGGTCCATAAGGATGCATGCACAAGTAAAGAAGCATAAGGATGGAGATTCTCATCAATGGAGTGAATATTTAAAAGGGTTTTACAGTTGTCATGCAATCTAAAAAAATCCTAGGACAAGATGTGCCATTAATATAAAGATATAGTGGTTATGATAAGCATGCCAACATTGTGTCATGATGATACTATTAATCACATTTATGGTGAGAAGTGATAGTCAAAGAAATGAGATAGTTAAATAAAACACATTGATTGTGAGAAGTGATGGTCAAAGAGGAGGGTAGTAGATTCAAGTTACCTCCTTGAGTCTATAAAAATACATTTAGGGGCTCATCCTAAACATTACCTTTGCTTTGAATGTGATTTTATAGAGCTGAAGAATGAACAACTAAGTTCAGGAAATTCAAGGACAAGTGTAGAGTGTCAATTCCCATTTATTTATTATTAATAAGAATATTATCTAAGTGATCAAGTGGAAGTTAGCTAACCTAAAATCATGTAGAATAAATTTGGTGATTACAAGTTATAGAGGTTGGCATCTACCATTAACTGGCATCAAAGTAAGAGAGATGAGATACTTCCACAATAAACACGTATCCTTTTAAGAACATTGGAAGGCCATGCCTCAAACTTTAGGCTCCATGAAAGGTGATGTGGCCTAATAAAAAGGTCCAAAGAAGTGATCCACTACCAGCCATTCTAGAGGAAGAAGATCCAAGTATTGGGGGGAAGTAGTGTTGATCAGAGAAGAAACACCCAAGGACAAAGTGAGTGTGCATAAGGTGAAGGGACAGGAATGGCATGACAAACTAAGAAGAAATACCAAATACCTCCACCTTCACCTTTGATGATAAAAGAGATGAAATACCCAAAAATGTTGTGCACATAGAATTGGGTATAAAATGTATCCACCTATACTATTTTAGACTATAACCACCACCAACCAAGAAATGTGGTTAAGCTTCATAATGATTATCGAGTCGAGCACCAAAACACTAGAAGTGAATTGGTGTATGATTTAAAAATCTTTAATGCCTTGGACTCTATAGGACTCTTCCAGTTTTTTAACCTCTTATATTTTGGAAAAATGGTAGAGGCAATAAAATGTTTGCTTTCACACGTTCATGAGGACTATATCTATTTTTTTAGGCATCGTATGAAGATTACACCTGAAATAATTAGCAAGGTGTTAGGGCTGCAATGCTTTAGCATGGACCTTGAATTTTATTTATAGGGATTAGAATAAATAGAGAAGACCACCATGATTCTGGAATACCAAAATCAAGGCCATGCCATGCACATTAAGAACTTACAAGACCCTTCCCTCTGAATAGCAACATACATCATTATGACCAAGGTTGGTGGTACTAATTGATGGAAAGAGGTGGAAATGGCTCACCTATTTATCACCCATTAGGTAACTGAGGGGCTAAAGTAAAATTGGGCAATGTATTTTGCCAATAAAATTGTACTAGATGTGGAGAAGTCCTAGTGAATACCTAGCCATATGTTATCATGGGGTGTATTTATTTTGTTGATGGTGTTTGATGAAATTGGTGTACCTGATTACATCTCTAGAGAACTAAAAGGGTTGTACCAAATAGAGCAAAAGTCCCCTATGGAGCACTAGAAGGCATTCACATGCCCCAGTTATATCACTCTAACTTTCAAAATCAAGATGAAGTCGTGGTATGATGGAATGAAGGAATCCTTTGGAAATAAATGGTGCATTCCAAAGGACTTGCCCATCCAGGTTGGTGAACAAGCCAAATTTTCCATCAAATAATATTTTTCTCTAACACGTATTAGGATGACCCCTTCTAGGGAACTCTCTACTTGGTTGAATCTACCATATACTTTCACAATGTTGTACTTTGTCAACTCAGTGAACTATATATATGATGCACAACACCTGACCCTTGAATCAGAGATTCACTCTCTCCAAAAATTGTATGGTTATCCTTACAATAAGCCATATAGAGAAAAACATGAGACTAAAAGAACCGACATCAAGGTTCACCAAACCATGGTTGGGTAAACCATTCATAATCTATTATATATGATGTGATATAAGAAGAAAGCTTCAAGAGGTGTAAAGCATGCAAGAGAGAAGCTTCCTCTAGTACCACCAATTGATAAGAAGAAGTGTACCAGGCATGATGCCAACATAAGTTCATGGTCTAAACCACCAAAAAGGCAAAGGACTACCTAGGCACCAACACCAAGGGTTTCACCACCAAGGGCTTCACCCATACAAGATACATTGAAAAGACAACTGAAGGGTTCAACACCATCGGCACCAACCAATCCATTGGAACAGGAAGATCTTGAGGGTCATAAGGAAGAAATAGAGGAATCAAACTTAAAAAAACACCCTCCCTGACACAAGAGGAGGAGACAACCTTTGAAAAGGCATAGTTGGATGGGTAAAATCCACATAATAAAGAAAGGGATGGTTTTAACACATAAGAAATGAGTGGTATGGACATCGACAACACTTCATTGCCACCAGATATGGATGTCAATATCCTTAAGTGGGATACCCTCAAAGGAAAGCAAATGGCTGACTCTGAAGCTCAACCACCTTTGGTTGATCCAACCACCAACTTGCACACCTAATACCATATAGGTGTTTTAGATAGGTTGTATTTATATTCCCATTTTCATCCAGAGGATACAACTATTGACACCAGGTATCAGATGACATTTTTATTGGACATATACAAGGAAGAATGCCATTTTTAAATACACTTTGATAGCCTACTTTTAGATTATGAAGCAATGACATTGCTCACTCTTATTTGGGTGGATCCCTAGCAACTCTTTCCTCTACAAACTAGCACTACATTTTTAAAAATGGCCTTTGAAGTCACATGATAGAATGTGCTTTCAAATTTTGATGCACACACTGCAAAGTAGATTCATGGCTAGGTGGTAGAGATGTACGATAAAGAAGTTACTGCTCACAAGGCACTTGAAGAGGAAGTGGTCATGTTGAAGCAAAAATTGGAAGAAGCCATAGTAGCCAAATTCAAACTTAAAATTTATGTAAATCTATTTTGGGCTAGGAACCAACATTGACAAATGGGGTCCCTTTGGAGGAAGAAGTTGTTGATGAATTAAAGACCCTTGTAAATCTCCTACTACAATAGTGTAAGGAGAAACCCACACTTAGAAATGAAACATTATGGGTAGATAAATAGTTCACCAGTGGAAGTATGCAAATGTGCCCTATAAAGGGTTGGGGAAGTGATCCCTATATTGGATGGGATTTTTGAGAAACTAGCGTGACCAAGTAAAATTTTGGAGGCCCGACTCCAGGCAGAGGAATTTCAATGATAGCAATTAGAATATGTTGCCCTATTAATAAAAGACCGCATTGAGTGTGCTAAGGCATTTAATAATGTTAAAACCATGTAATAAATAATAAATGTGCATCAACAACAAATAGATTCCAACTTTGTGGCTCTCTAAGGGCAGGTTGTATATGAGGTCACTATGTTTGAAGAGGTTCAACAGGATGCTTCCACATCCCTAGACCAATTGGTCAATAAGTCAAGCGAGTGTCCCGATTAACCCAAGGAGACTAAAAAGTTGAAAGTAATGATTGAGGAAATAACAACAAAATTACTCGACACCTTGTCACATTGGGAAGGTGTCAAAAAGTAGATTGAATAGGTTGGCCCTAAATTTTTGATTGAAGCCAGAATGGAGTAAGAGCTTAGTGTGGGGTGATGTTGGACCCCAAATTTTGACTAAGTATTTTGGCTTTTGGCATGAAACCAACATGGTGCGAGAATACCATGGCACAGAACCAACTTGGCATGGGAAGATCATGGTATGGAAGACAATGGTGTGGAATATCATGATGTGAGAAAACTCAATCAAAGAAGAGGCATAACAAACGAAGAACTCAATAGCAAAGGACTTGGTATATCAATGAAAGACTTGGGGAGTACAAAGGAAGCAAAAAATAGTTGAGGAATGATTCTCAAGGACATAACAAACTTTAATCATACACGAGTTTTACATCGGCCCACGTGAAGGGGGATATTTGGTAACAAGGATCCAACATTTAATGAGAATAGAGGGGCACTAAGGCCTATCTCCTTAGCGGAAAACAAGTAAACGACTACCATGACTCTCAGTCTACTGGAGATCGTTGGTTCGTCACCAAAGTGTCATAAATAATGTAACTTCGTCAGGGAAAATAAGTATAAATACCCCTGTGTAGAGATGTGTAAGGTTTGGTTGAACATTAGTATTATGTAACGATTGATTGTGGTAATAGCAAAATCATAGAAGTTACTATTAGTTCTGATGTTATGCTACAAGTTGTTGGTTAAGTTGCAAAATTGATTTGTCAATACATTTGTTATGTAAGATGTGATATGTATTTCACTATAATGAATAGAATTTTCATTATATGAACTTGCGTAATAAACACTTTGAATCTCATGGGAGTTATCTTAATAATCATGTTTTTTTACATAGTTGAAACAAGGCCCATAGTTGTGTATTTTATTTTTTGTGTAATCAATAATTAGATATATAAATAAACACTATTATTTGACAAGTGTGTTAAGTTGCGCAACATAACCCACGGGAATTGGTTTCTTGTTGCATGCTTTGGGTGAGTGTGTAAGAGTTCAATCTTGCATGAAATGCCAACACGTTATCTTGTTAAGAACTAGACACTTCAATACCCTAAGGAAAGGTTGATAGAAAAACCCAACACCCTTCCATATAGACTCCACTCACTAGCTCTCTAATAACCTTTCTAAGAGAAACTTCACAATCACACTACCTCATAGCTCCCTTGACAATAAATCTCTATGCATCTAGAAATATGTGTGTGTGTGTGTGTGTGTGTGTGTGTGTGTGTGTGTGTGTGTGGTGTGTGTCTCAATACATATGTGTCTACATCATTTTTATAAACTCTCAAGTCCTACACCAATTTATCCTTATAAAATATAAGATAATTCCCTTTGACCAATAAAAACACATCTTTCATATTATACCTTTAATACACCTAAGATTATCACTTTGTGTATTATCCTTAACATAACACGAGTTATCAATAAAAAAATTGTGATAAGATTTTCATTGAATCAACCTATCCTAGATATTATCCTAATAATAAACAAAATATTCCAAACTATATATAACATCATTCTTTTATAATCATTAAAAATATAATATTGATTATTTAAGACCACCTTGACTTTGGTGCCCTGCTTATCATGATAGTAATACTTTGGAATATATCATAACTATTTATGATAAATATTTAATTTTTATCATTGACTATTATTTTCACAATATTCCCTTCAACATTGACTGTTACTATAAAATATTTAGTGGATACTTTGACATTCTAAAATATGCAATATTATTCCTTTGATAACTTCTAGTGTACACTACTAATAATTATATTTATATTAAATTATTTATAACATTTTTACTAATAGAAATGATTTTTTTAAGATACTAACAAACTTTAAATAGATTTTGTTTTCTTTAAGACAACATTATGACATTGAAATAAACAAAATTTGTGCCTAAATAAATTTTACTAAAAGAAAGTTAAAAATTATAATGAAATGAATACAATTATCAATTCAATTTTTAACACATAATAAATTATCAAAAATACTCTTCACATCTATCAATGATATCAAACCGTGATCAAATTTTGATTTATAATTAAAATTATTAATACAACTAACAATACACCTTTGAAATTAAATTCGGATGATAAATTTTTAAAATTTGATTTATTTAAAACACACCTCTCAATCTTATATATTTATTTAGCTTCCTAATCAATTTGAAGAATTAATTTGGTATTCACATGTATTTTTATACCTAATAAAATGTAGAAAAATCTATGGAAGTCCCCATTTTCTCCTACCTCTGTTACACCTCGTGTTATTTGTGGGGAAAAGAAAGAAAAGTCAGCGGGTGGGAAGGGTTTGAGTTTGCCAGCACATCACACGTGGGAAAGCTACGCCAGTTGTGATCATCACACCACATCGCGGCGGTTGGTCGGGAAGACTTTGCCAACAGTTTAAAGCGGGTATGGGAAACAATTGATTCCACACAATCATATGACTATGGAGGAGGAGGATATGGCTGTGCCTGTACCAGTGCCTGTGGCTCTCATAGCTGGAGTAACAGGGCTCGTTGGCAGTGCTCTTGCACAGACTCTGGTGAAGGCCAATTGGAAAATATACGGCGTTTCTCGCGCTCCACACCATAGCCTCTTCCTGTCGCCACAAACACAGACAGAAAGATCAAAATCGATGGAATTAATAGCCTGCGATTTCACAGACAGAGAGCAGACGCTCCTGAAGTTGGCTCCTCTAACGGACGTTACTCATGTGTTTTGGGTCACCTGGGCCGCTCATCTCACAGACTATTCGTTGGAGAGTTACATAGAAAATCGCAGAATGTTTTCAAATGCACTGGACGCTTTGCTACCAGTCGCCAAGGGGTTGAAGCATATCTGTCTACAGACAGGAACCAGGCATTACGGTGGTGGGTTTTCGTCCTTCCCCTATTCGGAAGACACGCCCAGGGTGCCTAATACTTACAATTTCTACTACGCTCTGGAGGATGTTCTGTTCGATGCTGTGAAAGTCCAGAAAACGCAAGCTTTGACATGGTCGGTACATCGGCCTGGGATAATATTGGGGAAATCCGCGAGGTCCGTGTTTAATGTAGTGGGAGGCCTGAGCGTGTATGCGGCGCTTTGCAAGGTCCTGCGCTTGCCCTTTGTGTTTCCCGGCAGCAGGGCGTGCTGGGAGGAGCCCGCCATCGACTTCTCCGACGCCATGCTCATTGCAGCGCAGCAACTGTGGGCGGCGAGCCATGTCGCCGCTCACAACCACGCCTTCAATGCCATTAATGGAGATTCCGCCGCCTGTTGGAAGCATCTCTGGCCTGTTTTGGCCCACAAGTTCGAGCTTCGTATGGTGGATGAAATTGATGAATCCGTCAGCCTGGTGGACATCATGTCTGACAAGGGGCCTGTGTGGGATGATATTGTTCGGAATAATTCTTTGTATTGCAGCAAGATGCAGGACCTGGCAGATTGGTGGTTTCTGGATAGCTTGTTTAAGTTTCCATTAAAGTTGTTGGCGAGCAGTAATAAGTGCAGAGAGAATGGATTTTATGATACAAGGGATACCGCCACGTCTCTTGCATTCTGGATCGACAGGATGAGGGAGAGCAGGCTCATTCCTTAAGACATTATTACTAGTTTTTTAAATGCTAATGAGCGTATATTGGTCTGAATTTAATGTAGAAACATGGAATAATAGAAATTTGGTGTAATTTTATATAGGTTCTAAATGTACTGGACGAGGTTATGCTTTGCATCGAATCTCCTCTTTTTTTTCCCCTCTAGGTTGTAAATATCATTGTTGTTTATATAAATATGTATTTATTTTATATTAAAATTTAATAATTATATATTAAAAATGTGTTATATATACTTGTGAAATTATTTATTTTAAATTGTTGAATGCATATATCATTTAAATTTGATGGGTTCTCTAAGGTCTGTTGTATTTTTTTCAATTATCTGTTTGTATTTGTTTATATAGGGGATTTGAATATATGACATGTTCTCTGCTAAGTCTATATTTTAATGCAATGTGATGTAACAATAACTTATCTAAAAAAGATAATAATATATTTTGTTAGTAAAAACTAATAACGATAAAGATTGATTATTTTATAGTGGTTTTTTAAAAATAAATTAATAAAAATAAATAAAACTAATAATAATTGTTGGGGATCAATCAACAAGATTGATTACCTTTGTAAGCAACTAAACACGGAATCAAACCAGAATGATAAGTAACTAGAATCAGAAATAGCAAAGAATAAGAGATACAAAAAACCACCCTGAAAACTTGTATTAAACTCTTGTGGAAGGAAATACAATTGAAAAAATCACACTTTCTTCTCACACCTCTAAGATGTACGGCTCTCTTTCCCTCAAGAGTTCTCTCTCTCAATTACAACCAATTCAATCCTTGAATTGTCTTCTACTCTACAGTATTGTTCTATATCTACAATACAGTTCTACTAAGCTATGAAGATCTATCCCTATTATATAACATTAGGGATTCATGAGCATACAATATCAACCGTTAGATTTACCTCATAATCAAAGGTTCAAAATAGTCCTGCCTAAAATAAAAACACAGACTTACAACTAACAGCTATACTAATCATGCAAACACTTCGTTCATCCACGAAAATAGATTTCTGGACGCATAGGTGACCGACGTTGGTCCCTGTCTGTCTGCCTGTGATCGACGTCGATCGATCATAACCGACGCCGGCAGCCTCTGGTCCATTTCTGACCGTCGTCGACGACTGTGTGACTCCTACACTCGCTCATCAATTGAAGCTTTTAGCTCCACAACTTAACAATCTCCCACTTGGAGATAAACAGCTGCAACTTAACCTGTACAGCAACATCTTCTAGCTTCTCCATCTTCAAACTCAATCTTGAAGACTAACAAAAGTTGAATGAAGATTCAACTTCTCCTTTGTTATCAGATTTGTTAACATATCAGCAGGGTTCAAATCTGTATGGATCTTTTCCAGCTTCAACTCACCATCCTCTAATACCTGTCTAATGAAGTGGTACCTAAGCTGTATATGTTTGATTCTTGAATGAAAGGTTGAATTCTTTGCCAAATGAATTGCACTCTGACTATTACTGTATAATCTGCAACTCTCTTGCTCCTTTCCCAACTCTTTCATGAACCGTGTCATCCATTCATCTCTTTGCTAGCCTCTGTGACTGCAATATATTCTGCCTCTGTAGTAGACAAGGCAACAACCTTCTGCAACTTTGAAATCCAGCTAACCGTTGTTTCACTAATAGTGAAAACATATCCTGTGGTGCTTCTCCTGCCATCCAAGTCACCTGCCATATCCGAATCTACATATCCATGTAGAGAAGTATTTGACTCTCCATAGCATAAATGCCTACTACTGGTCCCTCTCAAATATCTGAGAATCCACTGAACTATTTTTCAGTGTTCCTTCCCTAGATTGATCATAAACTTACTGACAACTCCCACTACGTGGGCTATATCAGGCCTAGTACATACCATTGCATACATTAAGCTCCCAACTGCAGAAGCATATGGAACTCTACTCATGTACTCTACCTCATCATGTGAATTAGGACACTGATCTCTACTCAACTTGAAGTGTCCAGCCATAGGTGTGCTTACCGATTTTGCATCCTGCATATTGAACCTTTCCAACACCTTGTTCACATAATCCTCTTGAGACAAAATCAATCTGTGATTTTTCTTGTCTCTCTTAATACTCATGCCAAGAATTTTGTTTGCTGCTCCCAAATCTTTCATGGCAAATGTGTGAGCTAATTTCACTTTAAGCTCAGAGATATCTTGCATGTGTGAACTTGCAACAAACATATCATCTACATACAGTAACAGGATAATATATCTACCACTATCTAATCTCTTAAAATAAACACAATGGTCAGATTGACATCTACTGTAGCCATGCTCAGTCATAAACCTATCAAATCTAAAATACCATTGTCTTGGAGCTTGCTTAAGACCATACAAGTTTTTCTTCAACTTGCACATAAGCTTCTCCTTACCTTTGACCTCAAATCTTTCTGGTTGTTCCATATATATTTTTTCATCCAAATCTCCATGAAAAAACGCTGTCTTAACATCAAGCTGCTCAAGATGCAAATCCTCAATAGCAATTAAAGACAATACAGTCCGTATAGAAGTCATTTTAACTACAAGAAAAAAAATTCACCAAAGTCAATACCTGGTTTCTGTGCAAATCCTTTTACTACCAACCTGGCCTTATGTCTCATCTGTCCATTCTCACCTTCCTTTAGCCTGTAAACCCATCTATTTTTCAATGTCTTCTTTTTAGCTGGCAACTCAACCAAATCCCATGTTTGGTTCTCTTTCAAGGAATCAATTTCCTCATTCATGCCAAGCTCTCACTGTTTCTGAGATTGTACCTATACTACCTCATCAAAACTCTCTGGTTCTCTACCATTAGTGAGCAATAAGTAGAATAATGAAGGAGAATATTGAATTGGAGGTTTACTTACCCTTTCTGACCTCCTGATGGGCGTTTGAGATTCATTCACAGCTTGTTGTCTGCCTAAATTCTCTGTCAGTGACTGATCTCGATCATCTACAGGTCTGTACCTGACTGACGTCAGTTTCACCCAACCGATGTCAATTTTTGTCTGGCTGATGTCGGTCCCTGTACGGCCGACATCGATTCTTGTCTGACCGACGTTAGTTCTAGAATCGCTGATGTCGGTGTCTATGTTTTTCTGTCTATGATTATTCTTTCCCGCGAGCTCATTTTGGATCATTTTCTCATCCAAATCAACTTTGCTCTATTCAGTATTATTCAGCTTCTTGAACTGATCACTGTACATCACTTTTTCATTAAAAACAACATCATGACTTTTAATAATTTTGTTAGTTCCTAGATTTCAAAACCAAAATCTGAAATCTCTAGAGCCATAACCAATAAAAGTGCACCGCATAGATTTAGCATCTAACTTCTTTCTATTTTCTTTATCAACGTGCAGAAAAGCTTCAGAACCAAAAACTCTGAGAAATGAAAGATCTATCTTTTTACCTGTCCAAGCCTCTTCTGAAATTCTACCATTCAGAGAAGTAGAGGGTCCTCTGTTAATCAGGTAAACTGCAGTATCTACAACTTCTACCCAAAACTGTAAGGGTAAACCAGCATGCAACCTCATACTCCGTGCACGCTCTAATATTGTTCTGTTCATCCTTTCAGCAACTCCATTTTGCTGAGGTGTCTTTGAAACTGTCATTTGCCTGCGTATTCCATTCATAGAATAGTAACTGTTGAACTTATAGCTGTAGTACTCACCACCATTGTCAGATCTAAGGCACTTCAATCTCATGCCTATTTCATTCTCAACTAAAGCTTTTCACTTCTTAAATGTGTCAAAGACATCTGATTTCTTTCTTATACAATAAACTCATACATTTCTTGTAGCATCATCAATAAAAAAACATAATAATGTGATCCTCTAATAGAAGCTACCTGAGCTGGTCCCCACATGTCTGTGTGAACAAGCTCCAACTTGTGTTTCTTCTTTGTTGACCTAGTCTTGAGAAAACTCACTCTATTCTATTTTCCAAAAATACAGTGCTCACAGAAATCTAGATCTATGCATTTCAAATTTGAAAGCTTACCTTTTGACTTAAGAATAGTCATTCCCTTCTCACTCATGTGGCCGAGCCTACAGTGCCACAACTTTGTATCTACATTTGAAGTAGATAATACAAAAAGAGAATTATCGGTAATATAATTACACAAATAGAGAGTACCTACTCTCTTACCTCTGGCTAATACAAGTGCACCCTTGGCAACCTTTCAAGATTCAGCTGTGAGAGTTACTGTACAACCCTCATCCTCTAACTTTCATGTAGAAATCAGATTTCTCTTCAGGATGGGAACATGCATGACATCTTTCAACACTCATGTGTTGCCATTCTACAATTTTAACTGCACTTTTTTTTTGCCAACAATTTTACAAGGCTCATCATCCCCTAACTAAACTATTCCAAAATCTCCATGGACATAGTCACTGAAATATTCTCTATTTAGGGTTGCATGGAAAGAGGCACCAGAATCTAAAACCCAACATTCTATTGTATTATGCAAAGAGAATATAAAAGCATCTTGTGCAACAATACCTGCAACTTTTGCTTCTTTACCTTCTTGCTGATTTTTTTCTTTAAGTTTTGACTAGCAATCTTTCCTTGCATGCCCTATCTTTCCACAATTTCAGCAGATTATTTTTCTGTCATTTCTGGATTTGAATCTACCTCTCATCTTTGACTTAGACCTTGATCTCCCTTACTTACCCTTCTCTTTTTGCCTTCCTCTGCTTTCAAAACTTAAATCATTCTCTGATGTTTCTTCTGTGCTTTTCCTGTGAATTTTTTCATTCAAGATTACACTAACAACATCATCTACTTTTAAAATATTTGAAGCAGATGTAGTATTACTAACTGCCATTACCAAGCTATGCCAACTTTCAGGTAAAAAACATAAGATTAATAGAGCCTTAATTTCATCATCAAACACTATTTTGACTGAATTTAATTGATTTACAATTCTATGGAAATCATTAAGATGATTAGATACAGATCCACCTTCTTGCATTTGCAAATTAAATAGCTGCTTCATAAGATATACCTTATTTGACGCTGAGGGTTTTTCATATAAATTTGCTAATGTATCTATTAACTCTACTGTTGACTTTGCATGTGATAAATTGGATATCACAGAAGATGTCAGACTCAATCTTATAGATTCCAGAGCCTTTCTATCAAGAACATTCCATTCTTCATCTTCCATATCTGTGGGCTTCTTTGAAACCCCACCTAACGGTAAGTATAGATCTTTCTGATACAGATAATTTTCTATCTGCATCCTCCATAATTGATAATTCTTGTCATTGAACTTCTCCATTCTCAGTTTACTTTCTTCTGCCATTGCTATACTCCCACTCAAACAGAAACCCCTGTGAGTGACCTGTAATCAAAACACACTAAACAGATCTGAAACTACCTGTTAGTGAACCTGAGCTCTAATCCCACTTGTTGGAGATCAACCAACAAGATTGATTACCTTTGTAAGCAACTAAATACGGAATTAAATCAAAATGATAAGGAACTAGAATCAGAGATAGCAAAGAATAAGAGATACAAGAAACCACCCTGAAAACTTGTATTAAACTCTTCCAGAAGGAAATACAATTGAAGAAATCACACTTTCTTCTCACACCTCTAAGATGTACAGCGCTTTTTTCCTCAAGAGTTCTCTCTCTCAATTACAACCAATTCAATCCTTGAATTGTCTTCTACTCTATAGTATTGTTCTATATCTACAATACAGTTCTACTAAGCTATGAAGATCTATCCCTATTATATAACATTAGGGATTCATGAGCATACAATATCAACCGTTAGATTTACCTCATAATCAAAGGTTCAAAACAGTCCTGCCTAAAATAGAAACGCGGACTTACAACTAACAGCTAAACTAATCATGCAAACACTTCGTTCATCCACAAAAATAGATTTCTGGATGCACAGGTGACTGACGTCGGTCCCTGTCTATCTGCCTGTGACCGACGTCGGCCGATCATAACCGACTTCGACAGCTTCTGGTTCATTTCTGACCGTCGTCGGCAACTGTGTAACTCCTGCACTCGCTCATCAGTTGAAGCTTTTAGCTCCACAACTTAACAATAATATGATGAGAATAAAGACTTTACAATCACAAATAAAACTAATAGCAACATGATGATAAATAATAATAACTAACATTTTACTACCACTAATTAACTGTTAATGTTTAATAGTATAATTTTATATAGACACACACATATACACATATATATGTATACATGTATGTCAATTAATAATTATAACAGAGAATAGAATTGTTGAGTAGAATAATGAATCTATTTAAAATTTAAAAAAATAAAATAAAATTAAATAATAAAACAAAAAATTATATTGATAAAAATATTGAACTCTCCTTTCAATCATATAATCAATAAATACATGTATATATATTTAATTTTTACAATAAATAAAATATTATAATTTTTTTAATTTCCACTAAAAATATAATAAAACATATTCTACACGTAAAAACAAAATATTCAAACTTTGATTTGAAATCAATATTACAAAATTTACAAATGCACTGAATATCAAAAACAAAGAAACTTTTAAAAAGTCAAAGCCATGAAATAAATTCAAAGATTACATGAAATAGTTGGCACTATGGCACTATCGAATGCTTTTTTCATGATATAGGCTTCCTTTCTCTATGGTAACCATGCCCGTCAATACACAATTTGGTAAGACTAACGAAATATTATTATATTATGTGTTTTAAAATTTAAAAAAATTGAGTAGTGTTTAATAAGAACTGGAGTTTTAATCAATTTAAAATATAATTGGAATTTGAATTTTCAAATGATCATCTATTACAAATATCAGAATTATTAATAAAAGTTATAATATCAATGAATACTAATGAACAATTATAACCATCCTAAAAATATTATCAATAACCATAACCAAATTTACCAACTCACTTATATTTCATTAATAAAAATATTAAATAATGACATTTTTATAACTAAAATATCAAAACCAACAATAAACAATATCCCTAACTATAAATATAGACTTGTCTCATCCCATTAAACATAAAGTTTAAACCATTTATCAACCGTCACATTAAATTTAATAAAAACATATTATTATTCCAAATGAAAAAATGCGTTTATTCCCCTATGCAGCATGCGCATCATTAATTGCTATGGAAGTGGCGTCTCACTCCATTGGTGACAGGGAAATCCTCTTCCCACGTTTGAAGCCGCTCAGATAGGATTCCGTTTGGTTTATTAGGAATTTGACTTCCTGGAGTAATAAAATATCATTTTCCTCTCGCTCGCCAATAACACAACTTAAACGAAACGCATTTGAAATCCAATTATTGTACTTGTGACTTTAAAAAAGTAATCTGGGGTTGACCCAATTAAACTGTCTTAATTTGTAATTGTGTTGAGTAATGAAAGGTTTTATATGGATTTTTTATTACAATTTTTAGTTTTTATAAGGAGGGTATTATAGTTTTTACTTAAAATAATTAATTATTTGGTTGTAATCAATCAAAATGTTATAATTAATGTATTTTTATTTATTTATTTGATTGTAAGAGAGATTATTACATTTTTACAAATTTAAAAGAGTCTCCCACATCTCCGTAAAGTAGGGACTGGGTTGAGCGTGAACCACAAGATACTCAGGGTTTAAAAATATTATATTACATAATATTGTGGAATATTCTATTAGCTCAAATTTTAATTGAATTTTATATTTTTTGCATCACATATCTCTAAAAAAATAATGTAATATTACATCGAGATGATTCATTAGTAATTTACTATTTCTAATTTTTTTTTAATTTTAATTTTATTTTTTAATATTACTAAAAATTATTTTATTAGTACTATTTTTGGACCAATTCATTTTGTTTATATCTTGAACAATTGCTCATTCAATATTATTATTTAAATGTTATTTTTTTGATAAAATATAAGATTTATATTTATTAAAAAAAATTATAATTTGTATATGCTTGTTCAAAATATCACCTTATATTTCATAGTCTATAAAAAATCAAATGTCCTCCTTACATTTCATAATAGTGACCAAATTTATCTTTTGCTCTCTTTTTTATAGTTTGCTTTTAGTGGCAGTGCAATAGCAACCCCGCTCAAGGGCTAAATTTGATGGTCTACTATATCTGCCATTATTATTATTTTGTTATGGTTTACTCTCTAATATTACCCTTTACCAAGTCACTTTATACTATGTATATGATATTTTAACCAAAAAAAAATTAATTGCTACATTACCTTTTTATTTAATTATTTTCCTAAATGTTACCACACTCTTGCTAAAAAAATTCCATCTCTATACTCCAACTATTATATGAATTCAATTTTTATTTCATTCTCTTTTACATTAACTCTATTAAACTAATGTGCAGTTTTGTTTAGTTATAACACTCATTCATATCTAACAAGAAGGATTGCCCTTTGCTAATATACAACCTTTGTTTCATAGGCCTACAACTTAACCTCCAATATAGCCTACGTAGACTCAATATGTTGACATTATAGTTTCTATTGTAAATGACACAATTGAGATAGGCATTTACTCAATGCAACTTAGTCTCCAACATGCCCTAGATAAACTCAACACAATTGCTACACGGCCCTTGTTTCTTATGACTTTAGATTGTTTTGTTTATTTTCAGGTTTTGATATGGATTTTTTATTGGAGATTTTACTTATGAATTTAGTTTTTTTTCCCTTCTTCTATTTAAAAATTTTTAGAGTAAAAACGTCTTACAAGTCATCTTTTTACAATTCTTATCAATGTGGGATAGATTTAATTACAATATTTATTTATTACCATAGTCCTCCATATTGTCATAATTATAGTCTTTGACATTGCCATCATCATCATCATCATCATCATCATCATCATCATCATCATCATCATCATCATCATCATCATCATCATCATCATCATCATCGTAGTCACCAATATCGTAAAAATCATTTTCTTCATGATTATTCTTCTTTTCGATGAAACTCATCACCTGCAAAACATATGGATTTTAAAAAGAACTAAAATACATGCTTTTAAAACTTTGTATTTAAACTTTATTTATTTTATTATTTTTGAATGTGAAGTATAGAAAAAACTAATGATTAAAACCCTAGGCTTGTCTAATCCTGCATCACAATCAATATGTTATCCAATGCATCCCTGTGATTAGATGCCATATGACCATATTTGATTTTTTAAGCCATAAGATACAATAAAAAATTTCATAGAATGTATCAGATGTAAAGTAAAATTTTGGACAAAATGTTAAAAATTATAAAGGATTATAAATAGCAGTTGCCCCACAGGTATAAGTTATACCAGAAAGGATGCAATTTTTGATTTTTGTAAAACAAGATTTTGTAAAGTGAAAGAGTGTAAATTGCCAATCGTAACACACTTAAAATCTATGATTGATGACCATATCTCATCTTTTATGCATGAAGTGTTAAGTAAGAATGCTTTTATATTGTCTGGTGGAAGTGATAGTGTAAAATGACTATGTGTTTCTTCATATGATGTGGAAATGAATTATGCGAGGAGGGGGCATTTCATTTCATGGTGAGCTTGAGCAATGGTGAAGTAGTGGGGAATGACAAAGCCATATAGAACATGAAACTATTAAATTTTTTTAAGGTGCACTAAGTGGTGGTGGTTTGTTAATGTGGTCATATCTTGTGGTTATTTTGACACATGTGCTTTATAGGGAACCTGTCCCATTGTGGCTTTACAATAATTGTGTTCACTAGACCATGCGGTTAAGTTGTCCACCATTGGTAATATTTAGTTGTTTGTGAATTTTAAAATTTAATGACCTCCAAAGGAAAATACATGTAATTAATAAAAGTGATCTGGACTCGAAAGTCTTAATATAATTAAATATTATTATTATATTTATATAAACAAAGTATCTTGTAATAATAATAGTTAAAGTTTTGTAATATTTTATTCTAATATAATAGATTATTTTATATGTTAATTGTATGTTTATATATAATATAGTAATATAATATAATATTGATGTAGTATATACACTATTATTATATAACATATGCTATTATACATATTAATAATATATATTATATATAATAATATGTACTATTTTATATAATATTATTATTTTATAATGTAGTAATATATTATATACATTATATTTTATATTGAATGAGTGAAAATCATAGTATGTGTATCACATAACCTAAAAGTGACACGTCAATATCTCATTTGTCTAGAATGCTACATGTTAGTTATAGAAAATTAGAGACAACAAAAATTTCCACATCAAAATCCCATCAATGATCATCTATGTTGTCTCAAGAGAAATTTTTTTGATAAGGATGAAAATATTGAGATTTATGGCCTCCATAGTCCACAATTATTTACATAGAGATGTCTAATATAGAAATTACTTTATAGATAATTTAATTTAGTCCCCTTAATCATTCATTTTGTGTGACCCTTAACTAAATTTTCTTAAACATTTTGAAGAATTGAAAGCTTGAGATTATGTCTTTCACATTCCACGATTATTTACAGAAAGTTTCCAAAGAAAGTGACAAATATTTATACATGTATCAGTTTTTACGATCAAACCTTGTGATGCTATCAAAGATATGCAAATAAATATTAATTACATTTTTTTGAAAAATCTATTTTTCAAAGAAGTGTACATTGTTCTTTTTATAAATACTATGTTTTTTCATTTTGTTCAATATTTTGTTTGTAATGTGGTCTTTTTGTGTGTCTGTCTTAATATAAGAGGATACTAAGGAGACGTGGGATAGGGCCCATTATCAACCCAAATCAGATTCCATGGTGATGCCAATGATTTTAGCTCAACAAAATTAAACAATGTTTACATTGCCTTAACCATTAAATATTTTAACAATATGATATGTACTCATGATTGTAATATGTAGCTCTAAGACTTTTTGATGTAGAGGGTGCATCTATTTTGTTGGCCAATGTCATGAAGAAGGTATTTGGTGTTGTGATATTAGATTCTAATTTGAAAACCAAAATGACAATGGTTTTCCCAAATCACAAAAATTGTACTTGTTTTCTTGAATGACCTTTGTTTTCATATTTCTATTCTTTACAAGCATTTTATTTGTCTCAAAGTGACTGAGAAACTGACATGGCATGATCTATAGTTTATTGTTCCCCAAGTGTGTGACAATTGTGAACTAGCATCAAATTAGAATCAAAATATGTGGAGACATGAATCTTGGTTGAGGACTTGTTATTATATGGATATGGATTGAAATTTTGAGTTTAAAACTTTATAAGTGTTTGACAAGATGCACTGTTTAGAATCACATTAAAAAAGTTACAATTATATCCAAAAAATAAAATCATCCAAAGGGTGTTTTTTCCCCACCAAGGCCTCCAACCTATTCAAATAAAATCCCTTGAAATAGATAATACTGAGCATCTTGTCAAGAGTTTAAAGAATGTGAACACACCATAATTATTTAAGAACATGACACAATTAAATCAATATTTAAATTATTTGTAATCATATATTCTATGACATATTTTTATTAACCTATATATCCCTCAAACCATCCTATCATATTCTTCTTCATTAGAACCTATTAAATTTTAGTTATCTTTTAGCCACTACTATTCAATGTGGGAAATGTTATGACCATACAAAAACCCAATAAACCTTTAATATATTATAAATTATATGATACATATAAGAACTTAAAAATTTCCCCATGTCAGTGTGAAGGATCTATATAGACTTTAGTTGAGTTTAGCTTATAATTTGTTGTTGATGTTTTACCAAATCTAAAATTTCCCTAATTTAAATCATTTAGATTTATAATATTCAAAGTCAAAAAGATGCATTGTGTTTAAAAAATAAAACAAATGAAGTCATTTGTTTAACCACTAAAACATTTACATTATATTTAAAATGCATTGTTAGAGGCATACATAAAAACATTTGTAAATTAGACAAAAGTAACCATCAATGACACAAGATCACCATGATGTATGCCACCTTAAATATGTTTTACACAACCTTCTAGAATTTCAATCTTCACCATGTTTGACATAGTACAGAGGACAAGTGGTTCTTAGTTGTTCCTATTGAATGGCAAGATAGGTGGTAGTTTTATTTCATTAATTTACACATATCTTTATCCAAGTAGATAGGATTTTTGTGTCTATACCACACATAAGTTTACCAAAGGTGGTGGTAGTGGCACCTTCTAGACACAATGTTTGTATATGGTGAAATAAAGTTAATGGCTCGTTGGGTTTTACCACATATTCTATAAGTTGTTGATTGCAACCAATAAGGTTGAGGGCACAATCATGGGTATTTATAAAGGGCAAAGGCTACCTATGCAACTAGATCTTGTCTATTTAGCTCTACTTGAGCCCATCTACTATTAAATTATCATTCATCACATCAAGTCCTACTATATTTTTTGCCTCATATATACAAAAAAACATACATATTTTAATTTAACTTTGGAATTGAAATTTATTGTAATGAATCATAACTATTAAAATAGAAAAATATGGGAAATCAAATTTTCAATGATAATGAGAGTCTTTCCACTCCATTTGAAATACGCACGGGAAAAAAAATACAATAGGATATCTACAAAGGGGTGGGGAAAATAAATCCTATAAGCTATATCTTGTATTCCCCAATTAATTTTGAAATACAATATTAAATTATTCAAAAAGTGAAAGAAGTCAAATGGACAAAGTGATGGTGATTTTTCATGGTATTGTTAACTCACCCATAGGTATTGTACCATGTTTGAAATATTTTGCTTGTAGGTGGTGGTGATGGTTACCTCATCATCATCAAATTGTAAATAATAATGTAGGCACAAATGAGAAATTTAAAATAATAATGAATAAATGATAATATAAAAAATACATCTTTCATCGCCTCCACAAGTTTGCTTTTTCAAAGTTAGGTTGATAAAAAATTATGGTTGTTGATAGTAAATAATAAACCATATTGCACACACATTATATAGAAAAAAAAAAAGGAAGACATTGAAAAATAAATCGTGTTGTTTCCATTAATTTTATTAATCTTTCAAGATTTCACATGCATATCCATTAAATGAACAAATAGACCACATACAAATTCAACCACTGGAAAACACTAAACTAAGACATGTCTACACTTACCAACTGCATAAGACACATCTCACACAATAATAACTATCATATTTTAAGCGTATTAATTAATATTAAACATTGTTTTAAACCATTTTTAACACTAATAAGTGTTTTGATGAAAAAAGGATTATGATTCACCATAATATGCCTTCTTCATGAATAATATATAAACAAATATTTTATATTTTTTCTTCTACTATAAACTAAACTAACATTTGAATGGAAATCTTAAATAAATAATCATCATCAAAAACATTAATGATAGGTAGGGCCAATCTTCAAATTCAAAACATGCTCGCCACCATTTCTCTCATGCTTAAACCTTACCCATTTTTCACATAAGTAACATTTTTTATTGTTCATCATGTCTAGAGGTTGAAACTAAAAATAAAATGTCTCCAAATATGAAAGTTATTTCATGTTAATTGTTATAATTGTGTTTGGCATGACATATAATTATCGAGGTGTAATGATAATGTCAACCAGGACTAAAAATTGATAGATTATGGCTTATATTTTAACATTTTAACCATATTTAAAAATATATATTAAACATATATAATAGATTAGGGTTTATTTAATGGCATTCACATTATGTGGAATCTGGCTTTGACCCCTTGCATCATGTCATATGGGCAATTTTCAACATTGATAACTTTTATTTTGGTATTATGCAATAAAATTTACAAAATTTAAAGTTTACAAACTCAAATTTAAAGATTCCAAAAAATAAAATATGAGATGGAAGGAACACTTTTTATTTTTTTTGTTATACTAGGGTTTCACCTATGTGTGCCACCACCATCTTTTTTCCATCTGTATCCTTCATTTTGTGGTCCTTGATGGATATTTTAGGATAGTCACATTTATTATCTCTTATAGACTTGTTCTAGGGTGAGATAAGATTATTTAATGTCCTCCCCTCCATCACACCTGGTTGTTGAAGTAGAGATAGAAGAAGGTGGTGTTCTGAGCAATGGAACCCCTACTCAAGTGACCAATGAAAATTTTCCCCAAGGTTTACCATGAGGTTTAGATTCTCAACTTGGTATTATATTGCCTATGTTTGGATTTAATTTTGCTTTTCAATGATTGGATTAGTTTTGCTTAATAGGGTAATTTATTGGTCATATTCCCTTTGAAATTATTCTTGAAAATTGGGTGTAAACAACCTAGACTACTCATGGCATTAAGCTTGAAAGCATATTAAACATGACCAAAGGTTTCTTCCTACTGCATTTTTCCAACCCCACACATGTGAGTGTGATAATGAATAAATCCACCACTTGGTATATTTGTAAATCCTTGATGGTCTTTTCACCCTAGACATGGGTTTTTATTGTCTCAAAGCATATTTCTCTTAAAGTCCCCATTTGGGTAGAGTTTCATAGGTTCCATCTACCTTATTGGCATTTCGTTAGGCATGTTATTTGTCATGAGCTTGTGATATTTTATTTAGCTCTTCCCCAAAAAAGGGATTACGTTGAAGTGTATTTATCTAAATATTTCAAATATTTATTAAGATACAAGTTGGTAAATATAACCACTCCTATAGGTACCTATATATGATTTTTCTCAATACACTCTCTTTCATTTTTAAGCCATGAACCACAAGATAGAAGAATGTGCACTATACTTACCTCATAATAGACTAGCTCCAAAACCCACATCTGATAACCCTAAGAGTACTCAGTAGGATGGGTGGAAAATTATTTAAGGTTATAAAATTAAACATAATAAAGGTATTGGTAATCAAAACCCTATTGTCAATAACAATTCATCTTCTAGTTTCATTCCTCAAGCATTATTTTGAACTTCTCAACCTGTTAGGGAGTCTCCATCATTAACTCAACATGCAAAGGAACATGTTCAAATTAAAGTATAAATGAGAAAACCTAGATTCTACAACACTCCCATGGCCATTGATATTTTGTCTAGTTCTCAAGTTTCTTCCCATCACAGTTATATATATATGTCTCCCGATTCTTTTGTTATCCCTCCACATATTTTTTTGTATCTAGGAGAAAGCAAGCACTCACACAGTCCTTAGGATTCTCTGGATTCCTCTCATAGCCATCCTATTAGAGAAACTATGGGGTATAAGGAGTGTGTGGTAGAGTATGCAAATAGATGGTCATTTAAAATTCAACATTTCATGCATTATATCAGTTCTAAATTATTGAAAAATTAGTATGAAGCCCTAGAGGGCTTAGATTCTAAGGATATGTCTCTCAATACTCATACTTTATGAATTTTTATTCATAGAATATTTTGGGGGTTCTAATAGACTCCATTCGTAAGTATGTTGTGTGATATTTATATAAAAATTTACAAATATGGACATTATTTGCCTTCAATAAGTTAAGGTGATATATTTCCTTCTTTGTGCCATCTGTAAAATGATTTTGGATGATATCCTAGATATAAAAATAATTCATAACATGGGTCATGGTGGCCTTATTACATTTATTTTTTTGAAATGGTATTCACATTATGTGGACTCTAGTTTTAACCCCTTGCATCATGTCATATGGGTGATTTTCAATATTGATAACCTCTCTTTTGGTATCATTAATGTTTATGCTTCAAATGACACCCATGAAAAGATGACTCTCTAGCAGTGGATTTCCAAATAACTATCAAATGGCCACTAGGAAATGTGTAGTGACTCTAATATGGTGGAGCAACCTATTGATAATATTACCCATCTATCAATGTGTTAGTTAGTTGGTGAAAGGGAAGCTTGGCTTTTCATGAAAAATAAATATGGGTTTATGACCCAAACAACAATTGCCATCCCACATCTAAAGTATGGTACACATAGAGCAATATTTGAGGTGGATATGATCATGTGCTCAAATGTATCAATAATTATATGCTCTCCATACAACCTTATTTCTCTTCCAATTGAATCCATGCTAGATTTTATCCTTTCTGACCATTCACCCATCCACTTCTACATCACTTGGCAATTCAAATGGCCCAAAATCTAAAAAATTCATTTTTTAATATAGTTTTGTTAGAGCATTATCCCACCATGGCCCAAATTCATCAAGTTTTGAATTTAGTCCCCCAACCAAGTGGCCAAGTTGTCTACAATGGTGGTTTGAATCACTCATTCATATTGTTAGATTTATCTAAATTTATGATCTCTAGTTGGACAAGATACAATAACAATCTTATTATGCCACCTTCTCAGAGCTAAGCTATATGGTGGATATACTTGAGTAAAATCCCTTCTATAAGTATATATAATTGTAGGTTGTGTGGTTGAGATAACATATCCAAATTTTATAAATTAAAATGCTTAAGGGGATTAAATATGAGCATACTTGCTTTGGCTTAAAGTGGGTGACAGAGTTTCTAAAGATTTTTTTAAAATTAATCAAATCTAAGAATACTTCATAACATATTAAATCAATACAATACATTGGATAATTTCTTAATGAATTATCATTCATGATCCAAGCCTTTGTGAGGCACTATTAGTAAGTGTTCACAACTTAGAACCTTCCCTGTAGCAATAAAAAGCTCTTAACTAATGTCTCTCTATTATTCCTTACAAGTTAAATCCTGCTTAATGAGTTGCATGTGATAGGTAACTTTCCTTTGAGGATCTACATTAGGTAGTTATGGAAATGGATAATGAAAAATGTCATGGTTGTGATGGATTTCGTTATGAATTTTATAAAATAATGTGTGATATTGTTGGGCTATACTTATATCAAGTTTATCTCGAAGCCTTCCACACCAAATCTTTGGGATCTAGTATTAACAAAGGGCACATCAAATTCATCCTAAAATAAGGAGACCCTAAATTAGTATGCAATTGGTGACCCATCACTTTTTTAACGTCTCTTATAAGATCATTGTCAAAGTGTTAACACTTTGTATTTCCACCTTATACCTCTGATTGTTCAACCTAAGCAGACTTAATTCATTCATGGAAGACACATTTTGGATAGTGTCTCTTTTGTGTGGGAGGATATGGAATGGGCTCACCATTCCAATCAAAAGGATATGTTTATCAAAACTAACTTCAAAAAGTTGGTTCAAATGATTTTTATTGATGCTTCAACATTTCTTTCCATTAATGGAATTAGATCTAAGAAATTTATTATTTTCAAATCCATAGGCAAGGTTTCTCATTGTAACCTTCTATTTATGTTCTCATTGCTAAAGATTTTGGATATTTGTTGTCCATTGCTCAATCTAAAGGGCTTCTCTATGGTATCTCCCTACCTGTTGAGGAGTCTTTGTAACTCCTCAATGGAAAATTTGAAAATGACTCCTTTCTCACTCTTATTTAGGATGAATCCAAGTTTATAATGAAATGCACTATCTTGATATTTTTTTTCTTGATTTTAGCTCTTCCATTCAATGGGAAAAAAACTCAATGTTACAGACAATCCTTCTTCCCTCCACCTCCCTAGGTGAGCCATTATAAGTGGAAATGGCTACAATGTGATGAAAATTTCAAGTTTTTGGGTACTCCATTTGTTTTCCATCCCTCCCCCTCTATCTTATGCTAGGATGTGCTGGAAAAGGTAAATAAAAATCTTGTGTATTGGATCACCAAACCCTAATCCCTGGATAAAATGTGTCAAATTTACTCCAAAGTGATTGCAGCCACACATGTGTATTATTCTTCATGCTGGGTTTCATCTAAAAATTCATTAAAAAATATTGAAAAACTTCTCAAACACTTCATATGGTCTAATCCTTCCACTGGCAAAGTGTTCCATAAGGTGGTTTGGAATTCTTTTATCTTCCCTAGGAGGCAGGAGGAATGGGTTTGGTTGAAATTTCTTGCAAAGGCTCGACTCTCTATGTTAAATGAATTATCTATTCCATTGAAAGAAATTAAGCTTGGAAAGTATTAATTCATAATTTTATGAATGCACCCCTCATGTTCACTCAACTTGGAAAGTTCTAAGTTTTACGAACCTTCTTACTCTTACAACCACTATGAAAATTGTTAAGTATTTTATGATTAAAAACATTTGGAAAGCTTAGGAAAAAGTTAAACCCTAGTAGTTATAGAATGGTTTATGTTCTAGATATGAAATTTTAGCAACCAAAATTCTCTTTGGTGGCCCCCTATTATCAATTATCATGATGTCCCTCTTGCATAAGTGCCATGGATTCATTCTCTCAAGTTTTTTTGAATGGGATTTTGTATTGTGCAAGATTTATTTTTTTAAACACTCTCAATTATGGATTTCTTAGGAATAATTAAAGTTAAATTTAAACCTTCTTCTATAGATAAAGGGTCCTATAAGGATATTATTGAGGTTTTTTCTAATTGATTTACTTCACAAAATTATTGTCACCTCTTCTCACCCTTGCTAGAAGGATTGGAAATGGTATGTTAGCACCCCTTTCCAAAATTACATTACTCATAAAGGGTATGAATGGATATCTCTACATCTACCTATGGTGTATAAACTCAATGACGTATGGGATATTAATTCCTCCATTTTAGTCTAGGGTAGATGATTTCAAACTATTTGGTTTGCTTATGTCAAACCTAAACTTTCACATTTTTTTGGTGTCTATTTCATCAAGGGCTTCCTATTGGGACCATATTGGTTCAATTAGGGGTGGTACATACCTTATTACCATTATACATGCATTTGGATAATATCATGCACTTGTTTTAGCTTTATTATAAGGCCCAAGGTGTTTGGTCTTATATCTATGATTTTTCTAACCCTTTCGTCCTAGGCCTTTCAACTGGCATCATATTCTCCTTGGATACTATTATGTACTTATTTTGGATTTATTATAAGGCCCAAGGTGTTTGGTCTTAGATCCATGATTTTTCTAACCCTTTCATCCAGGGCCTTTCAACTGACATCATATTCTCCTTGATGATAGTCCTAATATACTACTTTAGTACACCCAATTTTGGCATGCTTTCAAAGTGGAAATATTATTTTGGATGTGGAAAAAAGGAATCCATTATTCTCTAATGTTTTTTTTGAAAATCACTTTTATATCTATAATAAATTTATGGTTATCTCTAATGTTATTTTGTAGATTCAAATTCAAACTAACAAAGTTTTCAAGGAAATTGAGCACTTAAAAATATTTCTACATCATTAGGGGGATGCCCCATGTAATTTGGCTTGTGTTTCACCCTCCCTACATAGTAATATGCCATCAAGAGGTGGAAGTGGCCCAATATGTGGTGGGTATCACCATAGATGGTAGTTAAAACATTATCATAATCAATATTAGGGTTCTCTTTAGAGGCACCACACTCCTCCCCCAACTCCTCATGGAGGATGGGACTCTCCTCCTATGTGTTCACCTCATGCTCAAGGGTGGGGCTCTACACCTCTCTTGGGGTAGCACAAATGGATTTATCTACTTGAGATTATTAAGGTAGATGGAAATCATCACTAAATAAATTATTCCCTCATATTACTTTGGCTATTTCACCATGTCACATGGATCAGGATGTAGAAGTTCAAGAGGAATGTTCTCAAAATAATTTTGACTCTAGTTGGGACCTTGGCTTTGGAGGGGATGATTTATTAGGCTTGGGTTGGGGATATCCCGATGATAAATACCCTCGATGTCAATATTTTTGATATGGTAGCTTAGTTCTTGACTCTCTTTTTTGATATTATAAATCTTTTCTAGGCTCATCCTAGTTGGTTTGTTACTTTGTTCCTATGCTTAGCCTATTTTGTTGGATTTTTGGCATGCTCTTTTAATACCTCTTTTTAGTGAATAGTCTAGTATATTTTAACCTATTTATTAATATAAAAATATCTATTTCATTAAAAAAAAATGTAAATAATTATAATGGATAAATCTTCCCATATCTATATATTATTAATGATTATGTTATATTAAGTGTATAAGATGTGAATCATGTGAGTTATTACCACATGGATTTCTAACTCAAGAGTCAAGTAACAAGTTATAAATAATAAAGTTCATTTTCCATTGTCAAGTCATGATTTTAATGTAGCCTTGTCTGATTGATTTATAATAAACACTTTTTGGAAAAAATAAATATTTATATTATAATATATGACAATGAGTATTAAAAAATCAAAAATATATTGTTATTTATGTAAATAAATATTATATCAATAGAAATACAAATTATAATATAATAGAATATTACTATGTTGAGCGTTATTATTTTCATTCATGAATGGATTGTGTAAATGGTTAATATTTAAATTTAATATTTTTTATCTATTTTAATTTAGCTTGGTTATCTAATTCAACCAATAATATTTTGTTATTCATTGGGTTTTTGAAAGAATGATTCACTTGGGGGAACTTGAGAAGCTTTCCCTACCAGGGTCTGATGTCACTCTCATTTTTCATTGTATCCTCATCTTCAAATATTGTAATATTTCTCTATTGGATTTTATAGGATAAGTGCACATTTATTGTGCAAAAATTTATGCCCTTTAGGTGATTTAACCTATTTTTTATGGCCCTAAACCATGCTACCATAATTATTTTTATGGATAGCATAGAACATGACACTGAAAAGAGCTAGGAAGTTCATTGATAAGGTATAACTTCTGATACACCATCACAACCTCATGTATACTTGCAAAATGATTTTATCAACAATGAATGAAATTAGTAGGAGAATAAATATTTAATAACCTACTATGTTAGTTGTGTCCTCTGAGAGAATTCTCTTAATGCCTATATCCATCTTCATTGGGAACCCTTAGGTTTCCAAGTAACTAGAGCTATGATTCTCACCAAAGGATTTTTCATTTTCTCCTTTTAGGAACCCTCTCAAGTCCAAGCCCTTCTATCAAGGTTGAGTTTTTGGTTTTTAAGGATTAACCTTATGATAGTGTCCCCTTGGACTCATAATTATAAATTTTTTGACCAAGCCTCTATAAAGGATTTAGTCTAGATTGAATTTCCTAGCCTTCTACTTCCACTATGCTATTTTCTTGAGGATATTTTCAAACCCATAGGGTGGGCGTTCTACCATGAGTAGAGAAAATTCTATTATTTTTTCCCCAACAAGTGAGTTTGTGTCGAGGTCAATTTGGCCAAGGACCTGAAAGAGTCTATTGACATTCAATTAGGGAAAGAGTGTTGGGTACAAAATTTCACCTATTTTAATTTTATAAATACTTACTTTTAATGTTAGTTTCCTAACCATATGATTCATAATTTTCATCTCATGGGTTAGCCAAAGCCATCTATCGATTAAGTGCTACTAGAAAAGCAAAAGGTGTTGGATAATGGTGATGGCTAGATAATAGTGGAAAATAAAAAATACACCATTGGGAATAAAGGTGATAAATAAAATCATCCCCTCTTTTGAAGTCCTCCCTTTTAGAATGAGAAGGAGAGTGTAGTCCCCCTTGTTAATCTTGTTCATTCTCTTACAACCTCTCAAAACCAAGTTTTTAAATCTTCTCGATCAAAATTTAATATTCATCTTATTAGGACACCTTATGAAAGAGAGCCTACCCCTCAATAGTTACGTAGTCCACCTTACGATGGTGCTAAATTTACTAGAGAGGATAATGGGAATTAATTATGATCCATGTCTCTTGGGGATTTTTCACCAAACCAACACACTTTGGTGGAAAATTGATTTACAGTGCTTGAGTCAAGTGAAGACATAAAGGATGGTTAGGGAGAACTACTCATGTAATACTCCCCAAATGAATTTAATGTCCTAAAATGTTAGAGGTCCCATAGAGTCTTCTAAAAAATTATCTTGTGTGTGTTATTTGTCATCAATTATAAGATTTAGCTATTATTTGTCTCTAGGAAGTTAACATTTTAGGTTTTCTTTTACAAAATTCTATGAAATTCATTTAGCCTAACATGTATCACATTTCCAATTCACATGAACATGGGCATGTTGGCACCAATATTTTAGTATCTAATAAATTTCCCCCATGGTGGTTAATGTAGAGTATGATTATAAGATGCGTTAGTCTATGTGTTAGTCAAGAAAATATCTATAAATAAGCATAAAAACACTAAAACATCAAGCCCACTCCCTCATGGGGCATTGTTAATGAATTTATGAGCTATTTAAAGAAGGAATACTACCAAACCTTCCAAATAATGTCCCTCCTTCCAAGAGCAGCCAAGAAGCATGTTTTTACCCAAATTTGGTGCTCCAAGTCTATGTCAATGATGAGTAGCTTTCTCCTCCATTATTTCTTAGCGTACCAGTGGATTAGGATCATGAGTATGATCAATTTATGTAAATATGTGAAGCTTTGTGAAGACAATTCTACATTATAACATTACACAATTCAAGCTCTTTTAATCAATGGTGAGGCCCTATATTTATAACCTTTTGAAAATGTTCAGAATCAACCATGACCATCCATATTTATATCAATATGTGTAACCATGAACTGATTTAAATTTAGAGGGACAAGCCATAAATGATCCCATTAATATTTAGAAGAATGGGGCATTGATTAGGCATGGGACAGTTTAATCCTAATATTTATTCCATTAATAGCCTATGGATACCACCCCATTGATGATGTCATGGGATGATGTAGATTTGAGGAATAAATTTTTGATAAATATATTTTTAATAACTTCCATGGAATTTTCACTTAGGCTCTTGATTTGATTTAATTTGCTTAAGTTATTTTGATTAATTTCCTATAATTCTTTAGAAATATGTTACACGCTTAATCAATTTGGTAAAAATGTCATTTTACTAAGTTATAATTTGACTAAAGTATAATCAAAAGAAGCTTTTAGTTGTGTATAGAATAATACCCCAGTTAGGGCATTATAGATGCAAAATAACACGTGCATGTGATGTGTACTGCTGAATTAGAAGAAATTAGTAGTCTAGGATGTCATTTTTCATGGTCATAATTTGACTCAAAATGATTTAAGAAAATATAATAATCACATAAAATGTATTTCCCCATTTAGGGATACATTAGCTTGAATTGGCACCTATACATGATAAGTTTGAACCATTTAGCATGTTTTAGTGATTTTGGCCCAGATTATGCATTGTTGCAGAATGTTATTTAGATTGACAATTATAGAAAAATAGTGATAGGAATTATATGTATACTTTTTGCCCCTATTTGAGAAGGTGTGGCAAGACATTTGGTCAAAACAATGATTTTTCAAAGAATATAAAGGTCACTATAACTAGAAGAAATAAATTTCATTCCTATTTTCTATTTTATAAAGTTTGCATGAATTATAGATAAATGGGTTTATGAAATGCCCCAAACATCATTTGAATAACCCATGATTCCCCTTGCAGGATAAGATGGAAAATTTGAAATATTTGATGGGTGGGCCCTTGATCCGAAGAAATTATAATCTCATTAATTTCAGCAAAAATGGTTGAAAAACAAAATAATTAGAATAAAGTGGGAGGAAAAATAGATCAGAGGGGCTAAAATAGTAGCCCAAGAGGGATAAAAGGCAGCAACTATAGGCCTGGTGGGGGTGAAAATTTTGAAAAATTTAATATATTTTGATCATTAGGGGTAAAAATAATACATTTGCCCCCTAGCTATGGTAAATTTTGAGTTGTGATATTTTCATGTGATAGAGCTAAGAATAATAGCCAACATCTTGCACCACCATCATGTTGGGGAGCATGTGAGAGAATATCAGTGACCACTAGAGAGTGGAGTATTGGTAAGTACCTTTTTATGTATTTATTTTTTGCATTTATTGCATGTAAGAAGTGGTAGATTGGGCAATCCCACCATTTTTCCAATTTGGAAAATGATGAGTTCATCCACAAAAAAGGTGAGAACACCATGAGATCAATGATCTTGTCAACCTTTTGACATGATCGTGGGTCAAAATGGAAAGATTTCCAAGACAATGGAGAACTCGCATGTTTGGGTGAATTTTACCTTGTCAAATGGTGATTTTGCCAAGATTGGTGGGATTACCCTGCCAATTGGTGGGAGCATTTTGCTAAATGGCAAGATCATGATATTCAGTAGGATCACCTTGTAGAATAGTGGGAATGCCTTGATAAATGGAGGGATCACCAAAATAATGGCAAGAACACCAGAAGAAAGTATAATAGGGCCCATAGGAGATTATTTCAAGCCCAAAATTAGAAGAGGGATAGAGACACATAGAGGACTAGTCTAGGCCTCAAAATTATAAGAATATGATTTAAATATAATTGACATGATGCCCTATGTTCAATTTTCAAGAATGAGTAGTAGTCATCACATCATGGGAGTGACACTCTCACATATTATATCAATAGGAGCTGATGATAGATGAGCTTGTGGGAATCCTAGTAGTAGTGGACCTTTATCACCTAACATGCTTGCCAATGATCTATATAAATAGAGCATACTTGTTAGCACTAATAGATAAGTGGCATTATGAGACCTCTACTTTTCATCTCCAACTAGGGAGGTGATGGTTAAACTAAATGATGTTCACCAAATTTTGTGGGTGCCTATGTGAGGCCCCAAGATTACTTGGATGGGGGTTAGATGATAGGTTGTTCTAGATGATCTTATAGGGGTAGTGGAGTAAGATATTTTGGATGAGCACATAGATGTGGATGCACTAGAGGAGTTGGCTTAGATCTTAGAGGGTAGAGTAGAATAAGGGATAGTTCCCATAGAGGTGGTGGTTTTGATAGCTATTATCAATGGCCTTAGGTGATTCTTTCCCTTGTGGTTGATCAATGTGGTGAAATAGATGTTCAATTAACTAACATGGTTTACATGGGAACCTATGCTTATTGCATAGTTGTATAGGGATATTCACATGATAGCATATAGGGGAGGGTGAATCATAAGTTGCAACACACTATGAAAGGTATGGGCTTGTGAGTATATAATAATTGCATGGCTAGTGGAGATGAGATATAATAGGGGACTAGAAGATTCAGTGTTTTGGGGATGGTACCCAATAGGGCCAAGCATGCAGGCACACTTAGGGGATCTACCATACCATAGATGAGCCATCGATGAGATGGAAGATGATGATTTCATTTAGCATCCCTACTTGGGAACATAGTTTTCATGGGTAGAGGACCTATTTGTGATTAGGTATATGATCACCCCAAGCTACATTATAGGGTACCATGATTATTTGGTAGAGAGACACAAGCCATATTGAGTCTAATAACAATTTGTTATGTATTAAGACATACCATAAGGTCTACATTATTTTTCACATGTGATTAGGGAGATCAGGGAGTGGGGGCCACCAATGCCCAAGGAAGAGGTATACATGGATTATGATAGGGTAGTTCATGTTCTTTAGGACTATGTGGGAAGGGTTTTAGATGTAGGGGTTTCAAATGCATATGTCATATGGTAGATCAGAGTGTGACCCATCTGAATTATTAGGCCTTTGCCTTAATAGCCAGTACTTTATCATATGTTGGTATAGATGAGGAAGGATTGGGGATAAGCCTAACACGATAGTAGGGTTAGGTAATGATATGACCAACCATTCCATATGCTATTCCATTATAGGTTATACAACCTCATAGACATTAGGATCTAATATATGATGTGGAGATGGTTGAGTTGAATGGTTAGGATGTGGATACAAGGGATGTCCCAGGTGGAAATGGAGGCCATGGGATAGGTTTTAAAGAGGTATGGCCCTCCAAGACAAGTATAATTTCAATATCAAGATTAAGAGGGATAGGGCCCTCAAGCACATAGAGGTTTATAAAAGACTAGGCATTGATTAAAAAACACAAAAGAGAGATCTGTACACACCTCATAGAGATTTTAGGGTTATATAGCACTATGGTTGGGTTACAAGTGTAGTTGAAAACTACACAAGGAAAGACCACTAGGCTACAGGGTCTACTTATAGCCAAGGATACAGAGATTATGGATATCAGAGGATAGGTGGCATAATTAGAAAGGGTTCAGGCCTAGTTAGCCACATGGGATGTATATTTTATGATAGTGATTGATGAGTAGGAATTTTCTTAGGTAAAAATGTAGTGCTTGATATAGGAGAGAGATGAGGCTTAGAAAGCTAAGATAGATACAGGGGTAGGATTAGCTAGAGCTTTGGTCAATGTGATTATGGCCAAGGATGATTCCTTATGTGTGAAGGACAATGTCTTACATGCTAAATATGAGATAGCCTATTGAAGGAAAGCTTATGAGGTGATAGTTCCTATAGAGCGGAGAGTGATTTCTTATAGGGAGTATATAAGGTCACAGTGGACTAGTCAGGCCTCCAGGTCAAGACATGGGATAGAGTTAGAGTGGTTGGTGATGTAGCTAGATATATAGTGGGTTATCATGGGGTCTCCACCACCACATATACCAGTAGTATCTACATCTGGGATAGGTCAGAGCTTCTAGTAGAGTCCTCCCAAGGATGAGTATGATGAGGGTTGATCATGGTGGCTCCTCTCTTTTTATACTTATGATATGTATAGATATTCTTGTGATGTATAGAAACATGGTTTTGAGATATGTATGACATTCATTTTTGGAATACTACTATTTATACATGGACTGTAAATATTCTTTGATTGTCACATGATGTGTGCATTGATATGGATCTTATTATGATATGTTTTAATATGCTAGTTTCAGGATATTCACGTCCTTAATTAACTTATGATTGATGTTTTTGTTTTGCTTTATGTATGACTAGATGCTATAATATAATTTAGGAGATGCGCATCCCAAACTAATCATATAAATAGTAAATTAGACTCACAGTGTATGTCAAGAGATACACATATTGCATAGATTCTCATGTTAGGTATGATGTATTTAGAAATGATCTTTGAAGCTTCATTGACTTTTGGATTTGGAGCACTTGGTGTTTACTATAGCAAATTTAAATTATGCATCATAAGTATGAGTAACTTATAATAATAGTATATTTCTATTTGCAATTGGCCATTTCAAATGTATATATTTATAACTAAGGATAATGATAAAAATTTACCAAAATCAAAGTTATAGCTATTTATATTTAAACAACAAACAAACAAAAAAAAAGTGAAAAATAATAATACATAAATGTAACTAAACTTAAAATCAAGATATGAACAATCAAGATTTAAGTAGGAACAAGAATGTATAAAAGTAAATCAAGAACAATTTGTTTTAAATAACGTGAAATCAAGATATGCATAATCAATATCCATGTGTTTTTAACAAAAATGTACTTAGAAAACAAAAAAATAATAAAACAAGTCAAACACAACTCTAAACAAATCAAACCTAAATGAAATCTAGACTAAAAATGTTTATAGAATGCATTTGAATGTAAAAGAATAAGACAATATAAATAACAAGACCAAAAAATAAAACAAAAGATAAAAAGACAATCACAAAAAAACACTAAGAAACAAAGAACAAAATAGTTCCCAAATATCAAAAGAGAGAAAATAACAAGTCAACAAAATAAAGAAAACACAATAATACACCAACAAACAAGATAAAGACATGACATAATGTAAATACAAAAAGAACAGATGAACAAGAAAACACCACTAAGAATAAATGAAGAGATAACAAAACAATAATAAAATCCAAATAAATACACACAAACAAGGGTTAATCATAATGTTAGTGTAAACAAACAAAAATAGAATTATTCATGTAAGTGTAATAAAGGCAAAACTCTATGTGATATGGTGACCCCTAATCTAATAAATAATTATACTAGTATAATGGAACAAGAATAATAGAGATAAATTTACCCCCAAGTAACAGGGAAACAACAACACAAAACAAAATGGGGGAAGATAAAAGAAAAAAAAAGGGTGGTCGAGCTGACTCCAGATGCATGAGGTAAGTAGACGTTGCCTACATAGTTTCATGGATGCAAGATCTAACATGAACTTTAGGCCAAATTTAGTTCTCCCAAGATATGGGATAGAAGAACAATGATGATAAGAAAACATGATTATATTGTACATGAATAAAGAAACGGGCTCTCAAAATGGTGAGTACATAGGAGATAATTGCTGGAAAAATGGTGAGAGCATTCAAATGATTGATCGTAAAATGATGAGAGAGCATGATCTTTGGAAAATGTTTTTGGAATTTTCTAAGCATCTCAACTCAATGGTGAATTATAAGATACTAAACATTTCAACTTGCAAAAATGGCAAGATCGTGAAATCAAAATAAACTCAAGTTCATAGTATGTTTTTGTTTTTTTTGTCTACTAGTTTCTAATGTTTTTGTGTTTTTGGGATAAGCAATAGAAATGTAATATTAATAGAAGTCCTAAGGAACTACCTAATTAAGGAGATGCACTTCCATAAGTAAGAGTTCAAATAATAACTATACCAATTACAATGGGTATCATGAATATAAACAATGGTATAGGGAACTAACTAATAAAGGAAATACACATCCAAGAGTAGGAGTTTCAATAATAGCTAAAACTAGATACAACATCCCTTGTGATCCTATCAAGGCAAAAATGCCTACCAAATAACAACAAAATAATAATAGAATAATATATAGTATAGGATAAATATGAAGAACCATTCAATGGGAAAAAACCATGTGATGATACATCCATGTTCATTTGTTTGTAAGAAGAAGCTACAAAATATTGTTCAGGTTGAACTACTTTGTAGAACAAGCATTGAGTGTGTCCAAAATGCCTATGAATCATAATCAAGATCATAATTGGTAATGTAATATAACTGACCAGGTTACAATGGTCTATGGTTTTTAAAAGAATATAGTTCTAAGTAGAATGGTCTAGGTTACAATGGTCCAAAGTAGAATGAAAATGAGTCCAGTGGAATATAAATGATCCAAAGTGACAATGGTCTAGGGGTACAATGGTCCAAAGTTACAATGGTATAAAGTTACAATAGTCTAGGGTTACAACGGTCCAGAGTAGTAAAATAATATTGTTTAAGTTAGAATGGTCTATGATAGAACAAAAATGGTTTAGGATAGGATGGTCCATGGTAATAAAAGAATAATGTTCAAGATAGAACAAGATAGAATAAAAATGGTCCAGGATAGGATGGTCCAAAATATAAAAGTGGGATAAATGACTTCAGCACAAGTTGCCTCTAAGTAAGGGGTCTTATAGACAATGGTCAAAAAAGGCTATCAAGCATAGAACCACCTGAGATGTATAACATTCATGGGTTTTGGGAGCTCTTCACCAGTTGGAGTAGCTAATCGGTATGCCCTTGATATGTAATTTTCTATGACAACATATGGGCCCAACCAATTAGGTTAAAACTTACCCTTGTTCTTGCATTCAACATTAGTGTTCTTTTGATTCTCTTTCAGGACTGAATCACCAATTTTAAACTCCCTAGGGAGAATGTGCTTGTTATATCTTCTACACAATCTATTTTGATATGCTTTAAAATTATCCATGGCAGCCAAACACTTACCACCAAGGAATTTGAGCTCTTATAACCAAGAAAATCTATAATCTTTGTCATCTTCAATGTTCTCCAAGGATACCCATAGTGAAGGAAACTCGATCTCAATTAGGATAAAAGCCTTTGTACCATCAACAAGGGAGTGTGGAGTGTAACCTATGGGGGTTGGATGGATAGTGTGATAAGCCCTAAGGGTAGGAAAAATTTGTAAGTGTGAATTAAAGCCATTGTCATTGACAAATTTTTTCAAGATTGCTACAATGGTTTTGTTAGATGCCTCAGCTTGACCGTTGCCTTATGGGTTATATGGTGTGGATTTCTTGTGCTTGATTTTGAATTAGGCATAAAGAACTTTAACCTCTCAGTTTACAAATGATCTACCATTATTGGATATAGTATAGGGTGGGATACCACATCGACAGATGATATGGTAAAAAATAAACATGGCAATCTACTTCTCGATGACATAAGTGAGAGGAATGGCCTCAATCGACTTAGTAAAATACTTTGTAGTAGTGAGAATGTGTTTATGGCCATAATAAGAGATTGAGTTGATTTTCTTGATGAGATCAAGGCCCCACATAGAGAATGAACATGGTGTAGTAATCAACTAGAGTGGTAAGTAAGGTACGTGTATCAAATTACCATGATGTTGGAAAATAACACACTTCTTATCATAATTACAATCATTTATTTCCATCTTGGGCTAGTAGTATCCTATTCTGAGGAGTTTCTTTGCTAAGACTACACCATTGATTTTCACCCCACACATTCCTTCATGAACCTCCTTAAAATCTATCTTAGATTCTCCTGAATATAAATAATGATTAAGTTTTCCATCATAGACTTTATGATAAAGCATGTTTCCAAGGAGGTTATAATGGGATATGTGATGAAGGAAGATTTTTTGGAGGTTATTGGAAAGGTCAGGTGGAAAAAATTGGTCATGAAAATAATTATAGATGTCTTAGAACCAAGGTAGTTTAGGTGGGGGATTGGGAGCAACAATGGTGCATACCCTCTCTAAATATGGTAGTACATGAATAGGCTGTAGAATATTTTGAATGAAAAATTGATACTGTTTAGCATTGCTGGAAATTTATATCATAGACCTAATTATTGCCATTGCATCAAAATATCTATTATTAACTTATGGTACTTGTTCAAATTGTAGGGATTTGAAGTGAGTCTTGAGATTATCCACAATGTGCTTATACGGTACAAGATTATCATCTCAAGTTTGATATGATCTGTGGTTTGATTTATAATCAATTGAGAATCCCCATAGACCATTAATTTTTAGATATCCCACTATAATACATGATGAAGTCTTGTAATAAGGGCTTTATACTTGGCCATATTGTTGGTATAATGAAAATTAATATGAAATGATTTGGGAATCAAATCCCCTTGAGGTGTAATCAACAAAATGCTAGCCCCAGATCCACAGGGTGTAAAGGAGCCATCAAAGTATACTTTCCACTATTAAGGCTCTTACAACCCTTCTTCTATTATCATAATAGAATCATCTGGAAAATCAAATTTGAGTGGTTGAGTATCTATAATAAGAGATTCTATAAGTTGATCTATAATGACTTGCCCCTTGATAGCCTTTTGATTCTGGTAGTCAACATAAAATATGCTTAAGAGCATAACCCATTTGGCCATGCGACCTATGAGAGTTGATTTAGATAATAAATATCTGAGAGTGTCCACTTTAACAATAATAAAGTTTTATTATTTAGCATATAGTGTCACAACTTTTGGGAAGTGAACACCATTTTTAAACATGCCTTCTTTATAGGCATATAATTATGTTTATAAGACACAAGTGTGCAACTCAAATAGTAGACTACATGTTCTTTATCATGTTCATTATGTTGGGCCAAAAGTGCCCCCAGTGTATGTTCTATTGCTGAAATATAAATAATCAATGGTTGTCTAAGTGTTGGTGGTCTCAAAACTGGTGGGTTGGCCAAGTATGTTATGAGCTTTGCAAATGCTGATTGACATTCAACATCCCATTGAAATGCAACCCCTTTCTTCAAGAGGTGTGTAAATGGGTGGCACTTATTTACCAATTATGAAATGAACTTGTAAATAGATTAGATCTTTCCTTGCAGGTTGTGGAGCTATTTGAGATTAGAAAGTGGAGGCATGTCTATAATGGCCTTAAATTTTATAAGATCCACTTCAATACCTCTTTGTGACATAATGAATCTTAGTAATTTTCCTGAAGTGATGCCAAAGACACACTTCTTAGGATTGAGATGAACCCTATACTCATTAAGTCTCTCAAAGATTCTCTATAAAACATCGAGTTATCCAACACACATTTTTTATTTTGATAGGAAGTCATCAAAATAGTCCTAAACAATATCATGCACCATATCATGGAAGATGACATTCATATCATGATGATAGGTGGTCCCAATGTTAATCAAGCCAAAGGGCATGACTTGGTAATAAAATATTCCCCATGATGTGGTGAACATAGTTTTGTACTAGTCCTCTTGAGCTATCTTGATCTGATTTTACCCTGAGAATACATCTATGAGGGATAACATCTCATACCCAATGTAGAGTCGATAATCATGTCAATATTAGGTAGATGAAAATCATCTTTGGGACACACATTATTGATATCTCTAAAATCAATGCAAATGTGTATACCTTGTGGCATTTTTCTTATTGAGACTATTTTTGATATCCATTTAAAATAGTCCAGTGGTATAATGAAGCCAACCCCTAGTAGTTTCTCTAGTTCTACGTTTACCAAAAGAATAATGCATGGATGCATCTTTCTCAATTGTTGCTTGACTAGCTTGGCATCGGGATGAACAACAAGTTGATGCACAACCAAGTTAGGGTTTAGGCTTGACATGTTAAAATAAGCCCAAGAAAAAATATCAATAAAATCACTTAGAATGGTGATAATGTAGTCACACTCTTCATTAGTGAGAGAGGATCTAAGATAAAAAAATTAGGGATTATCATAAGTCCCTAGGTTCAATTTAATGGTGTTTTATACAAGGAGCGTAAAATATTTTTTTAGAATAGTGGGCAACATCTGATCTTGATCTTCTTCTTTTGATTTAGCTTCTGCTTATTCTTCCCTAAGCTCTAGATAGTGAGATGAATTTGAATCTACTAGTTCAAGTAGTGGCCAACTATCAAATATATCTGTAAAGTCAAGAACAAGATGATCAAAGACTTTATGTTGATCTGATGTGATATTGGTACTAGCCATAGAACTAGGACTTGGTGGACACTACACATCCTTTAGAGATAAGCAAACTTCCATGTCCAAGAGTGCTTGAAATAGGTTTTCACTCAAGGGCTTGTCTTTTATTTAGTATTTTACTGATCAATGATTGCCTCAAAGAGGTTCTCACCTAAAGATATTGATGTTTTATCCTTTTTGTGACCAAGAAATTTTGCCTACTCACTATAGTAGGTGAAAGAGTCCAAAGATAAGTCAAAGCCTTACTTATGATTGCCAATTGGTAATCTATCTTTGAGGCCCATTTACTTGATAATAGATTACTCATTTTGAAATTCATCAAGGGGTACAATAAAATTCTATTGGTCCCAATCAATGAGGTCAAGATGGAAAATACAAAGGGGACAATGAAGTCTGATGGTCATAATGGAGTTGAAATCAAATATGTTAGTGTCAACAAGCTCATTGTAAATGCTATAATGGGATATTGCATTGCTTCCAAGAGTCTAATTGCTAGTTGATTCAAAAGAATCACTATCAAAATACATGAGATCACCCCTAGGTGGTATAAATCTAAGAACTTGATTCATGTTAGGTTTACTAATTGATAATGGTTCCAAGTTTCCTTACTCTTATGGCCCAAGGCCTTTACCTACATAATCAAAGTTATCCATAATTTGATTAGGGATAGGATACGCATGATTATGAAAATAATCAACAATATTATCAAAATTTATCCAGTCTCCTTCAATAAAGGCTTCCTGATCTTGATTTGGTGATGTAGTAGGTATGAATACCATTGGTGGTTTATGTGTATATTTATTATTTTTAAAAATCATGTTAGGCCTAAAAGGACTTTGGGAAGGATTGGGTTTTCCAAAAGACTTAGGTGACTTGGGAAGCTAGCTATGTGAAAGGCATCTTTTAGATGGTATGTGGAAATGTCTGCATCCTTAATCATGACATGTTGTGCATTTACTATGAGAAATGGATCAGCCAAAGTGGAAGTAAGGTCACTTGGGTTGATATAATTAGACTTTAGTGGTTGTAAAACTATTACTTCATTTTTTTATGATGAATTTAGAACCAGGGTAATAGTTATAATTATAAAATTCAACCTCTAGGTGTTTTCAATATTGGTAGGGATGTAAATTAGTAGGAATGGTGACCTCAATACCATCATGGGGGAAATTGAGACACTTGTGCAAAGTGGATGGGATAGCCTATACTTCATGGATTCAAGGATGACCAAGAAATATATTATATGATAACTCAATATCTATAATATGGCACAAAGTATGATGGGACACAAACCCAACATTGATTGGTAGATAGATAGTTCTAGAAAATTCCATTTCAACATTGTTATATGTTTTGATCATGATTATCTCTGGATGGATGCCCTTAGTAGTATAACCTAACCATTGTATTAACTTGAGAGACACTATGTTCAGCCCTGAACCATTATCTATAAGAACTTGCTTGATCTTATGATTTTTAATAATGACCTCAATGGACAAGGGGTTATTATGACTAGGACCAATAGTATACATATCTCTCTGATTGAATATAACTTGTTATAAAGGAGATAAATTCCCTACAAGTGTTTGAAATTGTTTAGGATTAATATCTTGGGAATAATTGAGTATTGAAGGAAGTCATTCAAAATAATTCTATGGACTTATGACCTATGCAAAATATCTAAAATAGAAATTTGTGTAAGGGTTATTTACTACTTTTTAATAGAAGTATGAGAGGGTTTACCCTTGACAGGTACAATGTTTAGTTTTGGATCTAAAGGCATAGTTTTCATGTTTGGTCTAGTGTTAGAAGAGGGCAAAGAGTCCTAGAGGGTGACTCATGAATGTCTAGTTGTAATTTTATAATCTAGAGTCGATAATGAGTCATTATAATTAGAAGAATAAGGTAAAGGGTCTTGGATGTTGACTCACGAGTGTCTATTTACATTTGTGTAACTTTGAGTTGGTAAGGAGTTATTATAATTATAATAGGGTCTAGAGATAGTAACCCATAGAAATTGAGGTTAAATGAAATTGCTTAAACCAAACATGACATTAATTTAAGGGGAGGGTGTTGACCATATAATGGGGTATCTAGTAAATTAAGAAGCATTAGATGGTTCATTATCTTTGATGGTGATGGTGGCAATGTGATTTACAAAAACAAAACTCATGGTGTCATTATAATCATAAGGCATATTATTGTAACCCAAGTTATTAGCATGAATATTATGATCCTAATTATGATCATGCTGATTATGATTTTAGCCTTGTGCTTGTTAATGTTGTTTCTACCCTTGATTTTGATTATTTCTTGTTGGCTACTGATTGTGTTTAGGAAATGGGTCTTTATAAATGCCCATGTCTTGATTGGTGTGTCACACCATGTGTTTTTCTTCAATTTCACTACTTTGAATCAAGTCCTCAATAAGATGCTTCAATTGAACACATAGGTAAATGCCTTGGTTGATAACATGATAGAAATTATAAAACTCATCTTCCCAACATTAGTCTAGTTTGGGTTGATCTTTAGGGAATGGTCATGGTATAGGCCACACAATTAGATTGGCTGCTACAACCTTTTAGAATATGACTTTAATAGGCTTTCCCATTTTATTAAATATACTATATTTATTGAATTCCCTTCATGGAGGGGCCCTTTTCAAAGTAGTTGATGGATTAGGTGGGGCTAATGCACATTTGGAGCTGGTGGAGCCTACACCATTTGTACATGTCTAGACTCTATCACTCAGTTCCCACCATGTTCTTATTTTTAATAAAACCTTTAGATTTTCTTCTAGCAATAGAGTGAATAGGTAATTGGTCTAATTAGATGTTTGACCCTGTGAGTAAATCTTGACAAGGTCTTTAGCAATAAGCATCTTATCAATCTATATACCCTTGTCTATGATTTCCTCAAATGTGGTTGCACAAGTGAGTCATAGATTATGATCTACCTTAAGGTGTAATTTTTGTGTGGAGATATTAGCCAATTATTTATCTAGCAAGTTGTATTGGAAACATCTAGTTAATGCTCTCCATCACTTTAGATATGCTATGAAGCTTTCCCCATCCTATTATTTTACTTTGCATAATTTTACCATAATCAACTCATGTTCAATGTTGCAAGAGAAATGGTTGATAATTTTTTTAGATAAATAATTATAATCTATCACCAATCCCTCAGGTAATTTGAGGAGCTATTCTAAATCTTGTCCAGCCAAATTACATGGAAACAATCAAATAAAATAAACATTATTATAGGCTACCTTTTGGCACATCATGAAAAAGGCTTGGATATGTTCTCAATTGTCACTATTCCCTTTGTATTTATTAAATTTAGATACCTCAAAATGAGGTGGAAAGGGGACTTGGAAAATGTTTAAGTCAAAAAGATATGGACATATCTCATCAAACTTATATTTCTTGACTCGGTTTCCCATCTCCAATCTTGACATTATTTTATTCATCAAATTCTATTTTTGCATGTTTAGTGTATTTTTAGGTGGAATATCATTTTTTTAGAATGGTATGTACCCCTATTGCATTATTTTATTAGGGATATAAACCTTACAATCTAAAACTTTGTTTTGGTTTACTCCTTGAGTTGAGTAGGTAAGCTACTAATTTTTAGGTGCTTGATAAACATTTTCTAAAATCTGTAACTGTGAATTATAAATATAATGATGATTTTGAGGAGTCCATGGTCAGTTCACCAATGGATGTGATGGTTGGGAGTAACTTTCCAAAGTGTTTTGAATAATACCCCCAACATGTGTTGAGTTGTTCATCCCTTCTTTTTGTGAAGGGATAAGAGCCTCTTGGTGATTGAAGAATGTATGCTTTGTATTTTGTGAAACATGTTGCAAAGCACCTATAGGTTTATTTTTTTCAAATGAAGTGCTAGGATATATCATAGATGTAATCTCAACTAGGGCATATTTTACCTGATCTATCATGTTCTCTTATTCTTTAGAAGCCTTGTTGTTAATTGAAGTTATAGCTAAAGATTTTGTTAAGTCTATGATAAGTTGCTCTACATTTCATTGACTAATTTTATTGATCTTGGTAGCAAGATATTAAGTATACTCTATGAGTGTTTATTCTACCTTGCTAGAAGAAACAATATTGGATTTTACAATGTGAGTGAGAGATTGATCTTGCTAATGCTCTTCTACCCTAACAAGTTTTTTAAATTGTTCCATAGGGAAATCTAGTGGTCACCTAGCTCCTAATTCTATCAAACTTAAGAGGGATTCATCTTTGTATTTTAAGGGTTGATATTCATAATAATATTCTTTAGACCCTATGGTTGTTGGGATATCTTTGAACATGAGGAAGTTATCCTATCCATCATAAAAATGATTTTCCTCGTAACTAGGGCCATAAGAGACCCCACTACGAGTATTCATTTGTGTCATGCTTGGAATATTTTTTTTTCATACATTTAATAATATGTGAAAGGTGTTTTAAAAACATTTAAAAAGAGTGTTCAAAATTTATTTAAATAAATGACAAGGTAAAATGAGACAATAATAAAAGAAGTGGTGTAGTACCAAATGATTAGAAGAAAGTGGTTACAAATTTACTCAACTTTGGTGGGTTAAAATAATCAAATTAGAAGAGGGTAAGATAAATTTGGAACCTAAAGTGCAGGCTAACATAATAAACATAGGTCAACGATACCTCAATACCATGAAAGCTAGATACAACTGTGATGAGTTACGACTAGAAAATTAAAAGGTCTTTATGATTAAGAAAATAAAAATGCAAACTAAGAAGATCAAAACATGAATTAACACAAGAACTCATAAGTATAAAGCCAAAAATAAATGAGAAACATATGGTGACACATTGCATTATGATGTAGAATGATCAAGGAACTTAGAGTGTGAGCAAATTCAAGATAATCTAATTCTACAATGAGAATAAAATGATGATGAGTCTAGGTAATGACCTTCAATCCAAATGGGACATTGTAACCAATTTACTCAAGCCAAGTGCGAATGGAAAAACCTATATCACCTTAGATTAGAACTTAGAAATGTGATATTTCAAATTTAGACACAAATGAAGGACTTTGAGATTTTTAAATGTGGGAAAATGGTATAGACTTAAATGGATAACATAACAATGTTGTTTGGAAAATACAAACATAATGTCTTGAATAATGATTTAAATAAGGCAAAGAGTGATTTTAATTTGGTCAACATAATGCCTCTTTGTTAAAATAGAATGGTGTATGACAAAGTGTTTAATTTATTGACATGTTTTGTATTTCACAAAAACATTTTTAGACTAAAAAATACCAAGCAAGTAAAGGATAAAATGATAAACACACATAAGTGTAACATCTTAAATCTTAAAACTGACAAGGTTGCATGATACTATCAAATTCTATCCATATACATTCTCTTGAGAAGATTTTTAATTGTTAATCCAAAAGTAAAAGTGCATGAAAAGTAGGGTTTTTAGGCCCCCTCTTCTCTCAATATTTTTTAGGATGACATGAAACTTTAGGCTACTCACCCTGCATCAATAGTATGTCCATGGCAAGTGGGGTTATTCTAAAAAATAAATTTTCATGCATCTAGATGGTCCCAAGTGTGGCTAACGCTAAAGATGCTCATGTTAATTGGATCCACATCAACCTTATTATTTTGAAAATTTCTTGTCTTTTTCACAACCACTACATCCATCAATTGCTTAGTGTAGTGCAATATTCAAGTTGCCCCTCTAGTCTGAGGTCGATAACCACTAACAAAGCTTATTTTAACCACTCAAAACAAGCATCCTAGTAGGTTATTTATATACCCCACAATGGATTAGGGTTTAAAAAATTATGAGATATGAATTCCTAGGTCAATGCTTCCCTATAGAACCCATGAGGAGGCAATGAACTCCCGCTCACAAGCCAAAGTGCATAAAAATAAAGACAAGTGAAAAGACTTTATGGTCATTTTAAGATCACCCAAACTATACATAGGAGGGACATAATAAATTTATTTTCACATCTTTAGACTAGGCACCAAATGCAAATAATGAATGTTTTTGGTTACCTGAGTACCCTAAAGGGGATGGGCGAGAGCATATGTGCAACACTCATTTTTTTAAAAAACAAACTTCAATAAACAAGCATGAAAATGAAACTTTTAAGAGTGTTTACCTAGTGTGAGAGTTCATTTTAATCACCAAAATGAAGTGTGAATGAATTTTTCCTTTGAATTGTTTAAGAAATGGAGACTAAGTGACTTAAATTCTATAAAAAATCTATTAAAAGTCTGAAATTAGGGTGTGAATTTGTTAGAAAAAATTATAGATTGTTATTTTAAGTCTATATTTTCTTATGTAAGCTGATCTCACCATTTCACGGTGCATTCCCTCCATTCTATAGATTAATCTCATTGAAAGATAGAACAAAGGAAACACTAGTTTGCAATCTCACTATTTGATAGGGTGATATCACTGATTAGTAGGGTGATCCTACTAAAGTGTAGAGCATTCCCACTAAAATGATAAAAAAAATAGTCACCTATCAGTTTTTGGTCTAGAGAAGTCTTACCATTTTTAAATTCAATCTCTCCAATCCATAGAGTGATCTCACTAATACACAGTGCATTCCCCCCATTCTATAGAGTGTTCTTGTTGATTCATAACATAATCCTATCGATCTTGTAAAACACGTAGATAGATAGAGAATGGATAAAATCAATCCCACCAATTATTTAAAACACATAGATAGATAGAGAGTGAATTAAATTTATCTTGCCATTAACGTAGGCATTCTTTTCATTTCATAGGGCGATGTCATCGATGTTCAAGTCGATCTCACCAACTTCTAGGGTGATCCCACTATTTCAAAAGTCGATCTCGGTGTTTGTCTCAGAAGCCTCAAAAATGTAAAATTGGAGAAAAAGAAGTGAAAAATATTTTCCAAAGAGGGTCTGAATGCAAAATTATAAGGTATAAAGACTTGTGTGAGGTGCAAGTCCCACTAGGCATGCCAAAATGTAGAGTAAGATTATAAGTTGCATTAGTCCATGCATTATTCAAGAAAAAATATATAAATAAACATGTAGACACAAAAACATAAATACCACTCACTCATGGGGTGTTTCTAATGAATTCTAAGAGCTATTTAAATAAGGAATACTATCAAACCTTCTAAATAACATCCCTCCTTCCAAGAATGGTCAAGAAGTGTGTTTTCCCTAGATCTGATGCTCTAAATCTACATCAATGATGAGTAGCTTACTCCTCCATCATTACCTAGTGTACCAATGGCTTAGGCTCATGAGTATGATCAATTTATACAAATAAGTGAAGTTTTGTGAAGACAATTCTACATTATAACATTACACAACTCAAGCTCTTTTAATCAATGGTGAGGCCCTATATTTATAGTTTTCTAAAAATGTTCAGAATGAGATCAAGGTGTGTGGCCATGAACTGATTCAATTTTGGAGGGACAAGCCATAAATGATCCCATTAATATTTGGAAGAATGGGCATTAATGAGGCATGGAAAAGATTAATCCTAATATTTATTTTATTAATGGCCTATGGATGCCACCCCATTGATGATGTCATGGGATGATGCAGATTTGAGGAATGAATTTACAATAAATAGATTTTTAATAACTTTCATGGAATTTTCACTTAGACTCTTTATTTGATTTATTTGCTTAAGTGACTTTGATTAATTTTCTACAATTTTTTGGAAATCTATTGCATGCTTAATCAATCTAGATAGACATGTCATTTTACTGAGTCATAATTTGACTGAAGTATAATCAGAGGATGCTAGTTGCATATAGAATAATACCCCAGTTAGGGCATTATGGACATGAAATAATACATTCACATGATACGTGTTTTTTGAATTAGAAGAATTTAGTGGTCCAGGACATCATTTTATGTGGTCTAAATTTGACTCAAAATGATTTAAGAAAAGATAATAATCACATAAAATGTATTGTCCCATTCAAGGATACATTAGCATTAATTGACACCTATATGTGACAAGTTTGAACCATTTAGTGCATTTTAGTGATTTTGGCCTAGACTGTGCATTGTTATAGAATGTTGCTTAGATTGACAATTTCAGCATAATGGTGATATGAATTAGATGTATACAGTTGCCTCAAATGAATATTTGTCACATTGTTATTTGGGCTTTGCTTAACAGTAATGGTCAGTCCCCATGGGTTATCAACATCTATGCCCCTAATGATGACCCAAACAAATTAGAATTATGGTGATGGTTTGATAATAATCTTCCTTTCTCCACCAAACTAAGTTGTGAATTTAATATTTTTTAAAGGCTCAAGGAAAAAATTGGTGACCTTCATATGTGATGGTGTATGAAGGAATGTGAAGCTTGGTTTTATTTTAAAAAAACTGGGGTTTTGTGAACCCACTTTTCCATCAACATACATTAAATAATGTGTTTTAGTTTACTCTTACTAATGGAAAAGCTATCACCTTCCATATAAAATTTCTCCTATCAAACCTTAGCCCCATCAATTATAGAGTGGAGTGTAATAATGATAGCTTCAAAGTGTCACATATAAAGTATTTATTAACACTTATTTCTTCTTCCATGAAGGTACCATCCATCTCATCATCGAGGTATGGAATATTTCACCATGTTTACCTTATGCCACCAGCTGGATCAATTGGTGGAATGATTTGATGACTTATGCCACCATATTTATTCATTACTATGGAAAACAAGTTGCCTAAGTTCAAAAATGGGCTCATGGTGTTATGCTTAATGAATTACAAAGGATTTCCTCTATTCTTGAACACAATCCCTTTAATCTACAATTGTAATGCATGATTGTCTCTCTAAAGCACAAGTTAAAAAATCTAAATAACTATGTGACTAGAAGGGCTTAGACTTGCACTCAGCTACTTGTTTGAAAATGGGTGACCATGCCTTTAAAGAGTTTTTCAAATCCCTTTGGACTAATTAGACCACAAATCAAATCAAAAATATCAATCTTTCTCAAGAACATCTTACCATCCTGCCTAAAATCTCCTTAACCTTTGTTAATAATAACAAGTTAGTGTTCCAATCCCAAGGAGAGATGTTGGAAAGGGCACATGCTCTACAATAATGCCTTGAAGTTGTGCCTTGTAAGATTAACAATGATATTCAAAAGAGTTTTGATTTTTATTTAATTTTGAAGTAGATATTTTAGGTAGTGTAATGCATGTCTAATGATAAAACCTTGGGTATCAAAAATTTTCATTATAAATTTTACAAGACTACTTGGCACTTTATAGGACTCTACCTATTGTAAATATATAAAGAAGATCTAAAAAAACAAGTCACTAGGTGTTCTCATCAGTAGGGGTAATATTATTTTTATTTTCAAGGCTAGAGACCCAAATATCATCAGTAGTTAACATCCCATAACCCTCCTCAATGAGTCATTTAAATTCCTCTCCAAAGCCCTTATGAACTATACTATTGACTTCATTAAGAGTAGATAAATTTTAGACAATATAATTATTACTCTGGGAGGGAATGGAAAGGGTGGACATCTCGCCAGTGCATCATATTCCTCAATATATAGTTTTAAAATGCTTATGACAAAATTGAATGGCCATTTATACTAGCCATTCTCAATGCCCTAGGATTTGGTTCAAAAGTACAGACCCTATTTTTAGAAGCATCAACATGCCTCATTATTAATGGGCTCAAATCATAGCTTTGGAGTATTAAGATCCATCAGGAAAGGTTACCTTTTGGCTCCATCTCTATATGTTTTATATACTAAATATTTTGGTTATTTAATCACATGGCAAAATGAGGGTTCATAAGGGGAATTATATTCCTAATATATCTTTTTAGATCATCGATGGCCACTTCACAAATTATACCTTTCTCACTCTCGATGAGCATGAAGCTTTTGTTAAATATGTGTTGAATTACCTTGATATTTTATGTAAAGTCTTTCGACTCTAATTTACATTGGGATAAAACCCAATGATTTAGATAAAGCATGATGTTTATGCTAGCATGTCTTAACAAATATAACTATAATTAAGTGATAAATTTAAATTTCTTAGCCTCCCATTTATTTTTATATTTTTCCCTCTGAGTTGTGGCAATATGTCATTGATAGAGTGTAGAAAAGGTGGAGTATTGGATCAAAAACCTATATCATTAGATGGGATTTTTTGAGTTTTATCTAAGATTCTAGCTACCAGATGTGTATTGTTCTTCATGCTAACCACCTCTAAATCCTCATATGATAAGTTAGCCAAAAATATCAAGGATTTTTATGGGCCAATACCAAATAGACTCTTGGTTTCCATAAAGTTGCTTATAATATTTTTTGTCTTCCTCATAATAAATGTGGCATGGGTATTATTGACATATAAAGACAAAAAATCATTACTCTATGTGCTAAATGTGTGGTTTGATCAATCTAAATAAATGAGGCATGGAATTTTTTGGCTACATTATATTTCCTCTAGCTTGTCATATGGTAAATTTGAATGGAAAAATATTGGGTTTCATATCTTAATTTTTACGACTCTTATCATCAAATTTGAGGGATATTTTGTGTTTAAAATCAATTGGAAAGATTTTAAAATTATCAAACCATATCTCAAATGGGTAGGAAATGGTTTTTAAAATGTATTTTCCTTCAATGACCACACCATGTGGTGGTCTCCTTTATAACCACTGCCACCCTTATCTTAGTATAATTTATAGGTATGAAAGCTTTGAGGCTCTTTAAAAAAGGTATTCGTAAAGTTAAGGATTTAAATTCCTACCATGATTGGGCTCTATTAAAATAATAATACAAATTAATTAATTTTAACTTCCATCTTGTGCATCCAAGAAATGATGCCTGATGTCATGCTACATAAAATAGGTTTATAGTCTCAACACACTTAGTAGAAAGGCTGAGATGGAATTATGATATGCACTTTTGGAATTATTCTTCAAGTCTCCTTTATAAAGTCATGATGCCTTTCCCTTTGGATCTGGATTAGTTAAAATGATAATAAAATTTGAATTCTTCTCATAGGAGCTAGCTTGATAGACTTACCATAATTTGGGTTGTGAAGCTTGAGCCCAAACTCACTCACTTTATTTGGTGCCTGGTTAACCAAGGCCTTCCTCTCAAGGAGCATCTACTTCATATTAAGATTATTCAACACAAGTTTCATGCTTGTTCCAAACTATATTCTTTCAAACATTTCTTTTGGATTTACCCAAAGCCCAAACTACTTGGCACTAGATCAACAACCTCTTCGAACCTTTTCACCCAGAACCATTTTCTTGGTGAATGGCATTATTCAGAGATAATGCTAAGTGGCCAACATATATATCTTTTCTATGGAATTTATGTAGAGCTATCATATTATTTAAATAATAGAAAGCTAAAAGCTCATATTTATTTAAAATTAAAGAAGCATCTTGTATATTTTATGTTAAAAATAAGGTGGATGCGATATCTTCAACTTTTATGTGTATACAAGCTCAAGAAGAGAAGGTGGTTCTAGAATTCTAACACTTACAGGAGCTTCTCAACCATTGGGGGAATGATCCCTACACCATGAGCCATGTCTCTTAGACCATATAACACATAGGTATCCTTCCTTGGCATCATAACACATTATCATTAATGAATCCATTCATGTAGTTAGAGTCACTTCTTTATTCCTCATCATCAAGGGCGGTGGATTTCACTACCACCACATAGATAGTCTACTACTAGTCGATCCTAGTGGAATTTACCTGTGTAGGGGAGTGGCTCAGTTGGAAATTTTATTCATCCACCTCCTATTTAGGGTATTAGTATATATTTATCTTCCCCATATCATATTCAAGATGGTTGGGTAGCATTAAATGCTCCTACTAAGCCTTCATCTTGGAGTGTCTAGCCATCTAAGGATGATCCACCACCTCCTCCTTTTGGGGTAACATCTTATGCTTATTTATTACCTTTTATGTTGTTTTTTTGAGTTGTTTGGTTCTATTTTTGTTGTGTCTTGTTTGGTGATTTTGTTGATATTATTTAATCCCTTTTGACTGGTGTGGAACTAGGTCATGACCTTCTATCAACCACCTTATTTTTGTAACCACTATATATCTTTATTTTATTTTTAATAGTAGATATAATAGTACATTCCAATGGTAAAGAATGATTCAATTCATAATCAACATTGGCGTGAATTTAAGGTGTTTTTATATTAAGAATGAAACTTTATTTTATTCAAGTTATTTTGGCATTGGAATTTTTTACTTTACAGTTGAAAAATACAAACTTCATTTCTCTGGATGAGTTTTATGGATTATTTTAATTATAAGTAAATTTTAATTTAACCATTCCTCTCATGTCAAAATAATTTATACATCATGTTTTATATTTTTTAAAACCTAAAACAATAGCCATTATATTGTCAATTTTTAAAAATGACTCTTAAAACTTTGTTTAAAATGTAAAACGACAATCATTAAGAATATATAATTATAAAAAAATGGAATTAAAAGGAATGGTTAAATTGAAATTTCAGCGTTGTCACAAATAATTCTCAATAAATATTTATATATATTTTTATATTTTTAGCACTTATAGCCCTTAATATGGGGCAATGTATTTGGTAGAATTTGAGTAATATTATGATCCTTAATATGAATAGATGTGTAAAGGCATTTTTATTTTGTAACACCTCTATAATGGAGGTTTAAAATTCCATACATAAAGATAAATAAAGAATATGAATCCAATAAGTGTAATAAAATAACTAATATAATTTGCAGAATATAAATAAAATAAGATAATTTTATTATTACATATAATATATTTTTTGACATTGGGACTTGCAGCTTAAATAAAATAAATATAAAAAAAATGAAAACTCACATGGGTTATATTAACACAATATATTTATCTTGATCTAGTTAGTCAAAAATTTAAATAGATGAAGACAAATTTATATAAATACTTGTAGACAAGAATGTACTAGTAAATATCAAACTTTTAATTTTCATTGCTTAAAAATTACTTATTATTAATTCATTATCAATTTTCATAGTATGCTAGAATGACTTGCACTTAGGCCCTTATTTGGCCAAGCATGCAATGTCTAGATGTGATGGCTGAGTAGTATGTAGATTATTGAGTTGTACTATTGATTGATTTTATGTAATTATGTGCCAAAATAGTAAGTGCTAGATGTAAAATTCCTTGTGAGGATATATATATATATATATATATATATATATATATATATATATATATATAGAAGGAAATTTGATTTTAATATAACACCTTGTTTGATGATTGACAAGTTGTAAAAGAGGGATAAAAAACATAAGAGAAGGCTCATGGAAGAGTTAAGACTCAAACATGGGAGAAAATGCCTATCAGACACTAGAGCCATAAATGTACATTAGTGCCACATGGTGATACTATCCTAAAAATGGTGTTAGTGTCTTAATGCTTAAAGTAGAGCTAAGACAAAACAAGACAGGATAGGGGCCCTTGTGACTGGGAGAAGGTGACTTAAGACCACGAGGAGTGCTAAAAATAAGGAAAATAAGACACAAGAAAGATCAAAAGACTCAAAATGACCATGTGAACAAGGATTGTATTCATCAATAAGACCATGTAGAATATAAACAAAAGACATAGTACTTATGGTTACTTGACCAAATTAGGGTGTTTACATTTCCCCCCCTTTTATTCTAGTAATGCAAAGAAATGAAAGTACTAGAGTAAAATAAAAAGAGGAATGTGTACATGTACTTACCTATGTGAATGTGTTATGTACTTGGTCCACTTCTTAGATAGAGAAGTGGATAGGAGCTGGAGTGAAATATGCAAAGAGTAATTTTATGGTGTGGATTTCCTATGTACTAAATCTAAATGGTGCACTAAGTTGTGAGGAACAAAAACCTTGTTTTACCTCCACCCTAATATCTGTATTGAATATGAGTAGTAAATTGAATGTGTGGAGAAATAAGGATTGCTTGGCCCCTCTTTGATATCTAAATCGAATATTGGTATGTAAACTAAATGTGTGGAGAAATAAGGCTCACTTACCCCCACTCTAGTATCTAAACTAAATATAGGCATGTAAATTAGGTCTGGTGGAATGTTATGGATTAATTGATGTAGATGGTCTTATGACCTAAATTGGTGAAACCTTGGTGGCATCCTGGTGATGATACTGGGTGTAACTTGAAAATCTAAAAATAGATATCAAAGATGTGTGTTTTGCATCATGTCCCCTAATCTTGATATCTAAGTAATGTAGCTATGTATTTGAATATTTGTATATATTAGTGAACCTATATATGAGTCAAAACTATATATCTATGTAGTTGTATCTTAGTAGACTGTATATATATGAATAGTTGTATCTGATTATTTATATATCTGTATAGACCTGTGTCTAAATAGTTGTATCTGAGTAGACTATATATCGATGTAAACTTGTGAATCTAAATATTTGAATATTTGTATAGACATATGTGTCTGAATAGTTTTATCTAATTAGACTTGTGTGTATCTATATGAACTTGTGCATCTGAGTATTTATATATCTATGTAGACCTATATGTTTGAATAGCTATATCTGAGTAGACCTATATATTTATGTGAACCTATGAATTTAAGTGTGTGTGTGTGTGTGTGTGTGTGTGTGTGTGTAGACCTATATGTATGAATAGTTGTATTTGAATAGACCTGTGTATCTATTTAAACTTGTGCATCTAAATATCTATGTAGACATGTGTGTCTGAATTTGAATCTGAGTGAATATATGTGTATGAAACTTTATATATTATAATTAATCTATGTGTATTCTCCCCCACCTTGGTGAGAGAGTCAAGACTATGGTGAGGGTGTTTAACTAAAAATGTTAATGATTGGTTGTACTAGTGTTAATTAGTGGGTGTGATGTTTTAAGTTTGAGTCGTATGTTTATTATGATGGATTTGATTGTTGAAATTGCTAAGGAGATAAATATTTTGTTTATATTGAGTTTATTATGGTAATACAATTTTTTTTTCATTTTTTTGAGTTGAAATTGATTAGGAGATTGGTTTAATGATATAGGACATGACACATTGATGTCAAGTCCCATGTGCAAGACATGGTTCATAAATCATAGTTATGTTTCTCAAGATATCATGATGGCAATAAATTGGTATTAGTTGATAAATTGACATGCAAGGTCAACCTTAATAAGGTGGAATTTGATAAATGTGACTTAAATATATTTTTTTATTGTTTTTTCAATTCATTTAAAGCATTTGAGTTGAGAGTAATTGTTTGTCTGAGCTAGAGAATATGCCGAGGAGATGAGGAGCCAATTTGACCTAATACAAGGAGGTGAAGACATAGATCCAAGATGAAGAGGAGGTTACCCTAGTAAGGAGTCCATATTATTTCCTATTTTTATCATTGTAATGCATTTTCTACTATTTTTACTAAAAATCTACTAATTTAGGGCTTGTTTTGGAAAAGTGGCACTACTATACTTATATGGGCACTACTATCCTTATATGGGCACTGCTATTTAGGATGTGGTGTTACTATCCTATATGCAATGCTAGTGTTTAGTAGGCCTAATTTATAATTCTTATTGTTGTTGACTGGATGATGATGCCTATTTTTATCTATTGGTTTTTAATTTTGTGTTTTTGATGCTTAATTTGGTTTTACTTTTATAGGTTGATGCACATATGATAGAGTTTATAACTGAATAGATGATGTAGACCCTACAGGGTCTACCCCTATCAAATGATGAGATGGTCATGCTTGAGAGAACAAGTTTTAGACATGTGGCATTCCTAGAGCCTATGCCTTGGAATGAACACATGATGAAAGAGATGGGATGTAGATACATACACTTGATGATTAGTAATTGGGGAGATGACTGTTACTCTAGAGGATGTGTACATGATTTTATGGCTACCTATTTCTAGGTAGAGAGTGATACTATAGGAGGAGATAAGTATTCAAGCTATATAATAGGATTCTAGGTATTTATTTGATATGGTTATAGTGAATCATCATATAAGAAGACACAATGATATACTATTGACAATAATTATCATTGTTGAGGTTCTACGAATACACAAGTTCTTAGTTTCATTTATGGCTATAGATGAGAGTGGGATATCAATATCCTATAGGATACATGAGATAGTATAAGATATAGAGGAGCATGGTACCTTATATTCATGGGGTCAGATGATTCTATCCCACATAATAGGGACTTATACTATTTCACATAAGAGATGTGTGGTAGAGGGATTGGATCATCTACACTATAACATAACAATGAGTAGGCTAGTGTTGCATTTACAAGATGATTGGGATCATCAATAATTATTTATGGAGAGTTGGATTGGGATGGGTCACATGCCTAGGAGGATCATGATGTAGTGCTATCATGTGTTAGATAGTTTGATAGATGGGGACATTATCTAAAGGCCGTATGAGGGTTACAAGGGATGGCCTAAGGATGGTACTTAGCTTAGATATATTTGAGTGATTTTCTAGTTGCATGACCATAAGGTCAATGTGTGTGAGTGGTTCTAGTATGATTAGGTTACATGATAGTTTGATGGGGTTTAGTATGTGCCCCCATCACTAGTGGTATGGTTGAGGAATTATCAATCTCTTATGAGGATAGGTAGTAGACTGAGTCTAAATGCTATTGAGTTATCCCCTATTAATTTGAAAGAGTGGGATACTAATCTTGATATACCAGATGTAGATGATGTAGGAGTCATTGATGCATATACAACCTAGTGGATAGATCATAGATGGCCACCTATATTTCTAAGAGGTGGGATTATTGTAGAGGATGTATTAGAGGTGGATCCCCTTAGGGATATCAATGGTAAGTTGTTATAGTGTGATTGTATATTCTATGTATTTGGTTACTCTTTTACTTGATTATGAATTTTATGTATTTCATGGGTATGTGTAGGCTCAGGCAATGATGAGTACTAGGAGACTATCGTCGATTCAACACTTTACATATTGAAAAAACATATTCCTAATGATTCCATGAAGGATAGATTGGTAGAGAGGGAAATCGATGTTTTTGGAGTTCATGCCCATTTGGTTGGCCAAGCTATGATAGCTACTATAATGAATAATGGAGAAACTATAGATAGAGATGAGGCACATACATAATTACATAGGCAAACCTTGCCCACACCTGATTCTTTAGGTGGGGCTAGTAGTCAGATAAGGGATGAATACATACATCTTTAACAAGAACATATAGAGTGTATAACTAAGCTACACATGTATCATGAGAAGGAAAATAGGCATAGTCATTGGTCAAGGTCACAGAGGGAGAGTGGAGCCTCCAGTTCTAGCATGGATATGTTTGAGAGTGAGAGTGAGGGGGACGGTCCTAGTGGCCATGTCTACATTATTGACCAATGTACTATACTTGTGTTGAAACTATATTTTTAGTTATATATATAGATGTTTGTTGCTTATATTGGTGTTTAGATCTAGTTATATTGCGTATGTTGATATGTATTTGATTGTTTTAAATGGTGATATTAATATATGGTATTTGTCAAAGTAGAATTAATGAATTTTTATCCATTTATGAATGTTTAGGTATATGTGTAGTGGATTAGGATTTTTTATTTATTGGTATAGGTTTTATAGGTATTCTATAAGATGTTTGCATGTAGATCATGTGAATACAATATGCCCTATCTAAACCTATATGGCATGGAGAACTAATGACCATACTGCTCATGATGTGTTGGTGTAGAAGTAGACTCTAAAATTTAAACATATGATACACTATAAGTGGATAAGTGTGCAAACTATATAACAAAGAGTTTGATTGGTTAGTGTGTTGAAACTACACTTAAAACCCAATGATTTCCATCAAATATCTTGATCAATGTTCAAACTAAGGCTATATTTTTATCCTTGTAATTATTTCCAAATATATTGATAGGGGTTTGGACTAAAGTTTTGCTATGAGCTTTGAAGTTATTTCTAAATATCTTTATTGGTGTTCAAATTGACATTGTGCTCTAATATTTGTAGTTATTTCCATATATCTTGATTGGTGTATGAACTGAAGTATGCTCTAATATTTATAGTTGTTTCCATATCTATTGAATGGTGTATGAACTAAAGCTATGCTCTAATCTCTATGAATTGGCTATCATCTCTTTTGAATCTATGGTGCATGAGATCGCTCATACCTAGGTGTCCTAAAAACCACATGGATCATATGATGAGTAACCAATGGCTCCTCAAAGGGAACATCTTGGGATAATTATATGGCATAGGATTATGATATAAGAGAGTGTGGATATTGAGATCTTGGTGTCCCCTATTTGAATGCTATAATGCTTAAATTGACATATTGGTTAATATAGGCCCAAAACACATAATAATGATGATCTAAATGTCCATTTATCTTTTGAAAATTATAATGTCTTATTGTGTACCTTATGAAAATGGTGTATTGGATGATGATTAGTAGGATGAAGTGTGATCATCTCCCTATATAAAAATTTAAGAAAGATGTCATAAGGCCTATCCCTATCTAAAAATTGTATAACCTCTTTATGTGTATCATGTGATTTGCTCACTGTAGGAGGTGCTTTGTGAAGTGTCTCTTTGACCTTGTTGAGTATATTTATCAATTGTTTATGTTCCACTAATTTCTTAATTGGAATTGGATTATGTTCTTATACCACATTTGATGTTTGGGGATATGAGAAGCTTACATACAAATATGCCTCTAAATGTGTAACCACTAGTCCCAACTTTTTATCTAATCCCAAAGTTATGTAACATAGATGTCTAAATGATTGTGATGTCTCATATAATAATTTTTGTTGAGTAGGGAGAATGTGACTTCTAGAAAAAAGGTACTTTAGATATACATTTATTAGCTGGTAGATCAACTGATGAATACATGTTTTGAATCTTAGAATGTATTTATTGACTATTTCTAATTGACCCTTGTGTAGTGAAGGTAACCTATCATATGTAACATGAGGTCCATTTTTCAAAATGTAATGCATGAGAAAGATGTCTTCTAACTCATCATATGTGTGTAGTGAACTGTTAAGGAGTGAATGATGAAACCAATCTATTGCCTGACCCTATAAAGTCCTAAAAAATAGTTGTAAAAGAGTCAAACTACTAGTCTAATTTGCCATAGCTTTCATACAAGCTTCAATATGCAAGTATGGATCTCCATATCCATCAAACTTTGGTAAATATAGTAACTATAATTTTGATGGTAATGTTACATTAAAAATCCTATGTGAAATGGAATTATTATGGATGGCATTGGAATCCACCCACAAATGGTATGCTTTATTTTCCAATGTGTGATGAAGTACTTGCTGTAAAGCACCCACAACATGCATCGAGGAAATTACCTAATCTGAAGGTATATTATCATTATCAAGGGGTTCTTTTAACTTTTAATTTTTTTTAATATTTTAGTTGTTGGTATATTGCATTGGTAATCTTTTTTAGGGAGGGTTGGTTTGATATTTATAAACTTTGGAGGTGTGATAGTTGGGACTTGGTTAGAGGGAAATGAGCTATCACCCTCATTTGTGTTAGTTTTAGAAATAAGTTTTATTGTATTAAGTGGGATTGAGCAAGATTCATTGGTATCTCTTATATAATTAAGTTGTAAAGAAGTATCACATGTTAATTGAATATAAGGTACTTTATTCTCAAGTAAATGTAAATTATGAACATAAGAATAAATGTGTGTGTGTGTGTGTGTGTTTATTTGTTTTTACATGTGACCTAGTATTTGTTTGAACAAGAGAAATAAGTGAGGAATGAGGAGAAATAGAAGGTGTAGATTCTATGTCCTCTTCATTATAATCACAATAATCATCATTATCCCAAAGTTCATCAAAATCAGAGTTTAATTTGCTTGTAGAAGTACGAGCAGAAGAGGTATCATCCATATGTTCATTAAGAGAGAGTAGGAGAATATTTTAATTTTTTAATACTATGCAATGTGTCATCATGTGAAGGTGTAATGTAATGCATTTGTTCACTAGCTATGTGTGGAATGCAAGAATGATTATCACTTTCAATTTTGGAGTCAAGGGTAGAAAAAGTAGAATCATGTTTTCCTTTTGCAAATTATGACATGTATGAGAATATTTAGAGACATTTACATTATCATTTTATTGTAAAGAATCATTGCATTGAGCTTGGAATGTAAAACAAGGTGATCAAATCATTTCATCTACCTTATTATGTGCATTTCTAAAAGGTGTAATATCATTGGTGCATGCTTTTTTAAATTTAACTAAGAAGGGTAAATAATATGCATTATTCTTATCTACTTTACTTGAACCATGCAAAAGTGGATTTCATGTATTGCACTTATATTGATTTTTTTGAATAACAAGGTAGCAAAAGTAGTTGAAAAGCTAGGATCACATTGGAAAAAAACACTACGAACAAGAGGCTCTTTTGACATTATATTATTAGTTTGATTTTAAGGTGTAAGAGAAGAGTGACAAGAAAGAGAAGATGATGTATCTAATATATCCTCATTTACCTTTTCATTGTCATTCTCATAATAATCCTCATATGCATCATTATAACAATAGTCATGATCATCATTATAAATGAAGTCATTATTATTCTCTAATGTACAATCTTGAAAATTCATCCTTTCATTGTTATAATTATGAGAGAAATTCGAAAATTCATTAATTGGGTGAGGGGTATAAGACTTCGTAGATTCCATTTTAAAATTGTTAAAGAAGATAATGTAAACAATGAACAACAAACACACAAGAGGTAGAATATAATCTAACATAATTATATGTGGAATTGAGAAATTTTGAACCAAGTGTGTAATGAAAACTAGGATTTTAAGTGAAACCCTAATTGTTAGTATTTATATGTATAGGGACTTAATATTTGGATATAAGGTTTTGAATGTTGGTTGTTTTACATAAAATTAAATTACATTAAATAAATGAAACCCTAATAAATGATTGATTAAATGAGTAAGGTTATGACAAAAAAAATAAGAATAAAAGTTTGTAACCCTAATTTAGTACACCAAAATTGGGAAAAGGTAAACCCTAGGCAAAACTAGGGTTTTAAGTAATATTCAAAGTAAGTCAGGTTCACTAAATGTTTAAACCTTTTAAGACTTAACTAGTGTAAATCCTATGTTGTTAAAGGGATAAGTATGATGCTAATCTAGAATAACAATTGAAAATGACTGATTCAATTAACCTTTCCCAAAATAGTGAATGAGCTAGAGGTAAATAGGCCTTTCTATGGATTAAGGAACTGAAATAGGCTGGATAAATAGGTAGACACCTTCTATTTTCTAAATGTGGTTAAAATTTAGGTCTTGGATAGTAGTGATAATATGAAGACATTAGATCTATGTGGCACTAGTGTTTAATAATGACATTAGTTCCCTCCTATATGAACTATCTAAAACTTTCAGGGAAGCTATGAGAGGTTATAAGAATCTCGTAGGTGGTTGTATGTCATTCAAGAGCTCACATATGTCACTATTTATGTTGAATCTCTTATAAAACCCTAATGAGTACCTACACACATGAAACAATAATTAGATAAAATGTAAAAAAGAAGGGAAAAATTAGGTTATGGGATGCTACAATCGAGTGAGGTATAACCCCTATTTTCCTAGTCATTTCCTACATTAAGCCCAATGTTAGGTGTCTCAAATTGCATATAGTTTTCCCTTAGGGAATGTGCATAATCAACTTGCATGATATGATATAATAACTTTTGATTATGCCCTTATTTGATCAGGCATGTAATGTGTAAATGTGATGACTTAATAGTATGTATAGTATTGGGTTGTACTATTGATCAATTTTATGTTATTATGTACCAAAATAGTAAGTGCTAGATGTAAAATGCCTTGTGAGGATCTATATATAGAAGGAAATTTGATTTGAATATAAGAAGTTGTTCAGTGGCTAACAAGTTGTAAAAGAGGGATAAAAACATAAGAGAATTCTCAAGAAAGGGTTAGGTTTCAAACACATGAGAAAATGCCTATCAAACACTAGATCTATAATCGGACATTAGCACCACATGGCACTACTTTCTTGAAAATGGTGCTAGTGTGATAAGGCTTAAAGAAGAGATATAACTAAGCAAGATAGGATAGGGGCCCCTGTGAGTAGGATAAGGTGACTTAGGACCACCAAGATTGCCACAAATAGGGAAAATAATACACAAGAAAGATCAAAAGACTCAAAATAACCATGCAAATAAGGACTACATTCATCACTAAGACCTTCATGTGGAATAACAATAAAAGACAAAGTATTTATGGTTTTTTGACTAAATTATGGTGTTTAAAATTTGGTTTGGAAAGGGCATGAGAATTTTGAATCTTTAGCATGATTTTGGCATAATAAGTTTAGTTCAAGAGAGCTTATGAAATGAGAGAGATGAGTCTTGCACTTATATATTTACAAAATCATTGTGAACCATTCATCTCATCTTAAGATGGAGGGTTGAGAATAAATCCTCACCCTTATCAATATGGTAGGTTGGAAATGTAAGAGAATCCATTAGGGGAAACTTAGAGTATGTAAGATGGGTGTAATAACTTCAAATGATAACCCATTTGTGTGTGTAATTGAGATGTAATAAATTATCTTGAGTGTGTAAGTGAGGTTAAATAAACTACCATAATCCTTACTTACTTACACACTTTGCCTAAAGATGCCATCCATTTGTGAGGAAATATTCCAATTTTGAATTTAGGAAAATAGGATAATTCTAAAATCTATGTAATTTCCTATTAGAGGAAGATTATTCTATATTAAGGAAGATTAATCGATAATTAGAAGAATATGGCACTTACAATGTTCTTTTGTCAATTGAATTTTCAACTCATTATTTTGTGATAATACTTGTAAAGGGTCGATTTGATTTGGGATGATTTTTCTAATCTTGGTGTCATAATATAGTGTATTTCCCCAACCAATGACATGTTGTAATTTTGGATTAAATTGGTAATTTTATGCATGATTTGGATCAAATAATGATTTCTAGTTAAATTTGTGCATTATTTTAAAAAAAACATTTTGATTATAGTTTGGACACAAAAGTGATTAAAATAAAGTGTCTACATAAACTTGTGGCCCACTAAAGAGTTAGGATTGACTACTCCAATAAAATACAATCCCCATTGAGCAAATGGATGCCCTTCAATTAGAGGTTAGAGTGAAATTGTTGCATGGACTTCCATTTTGACCAAAAATTGACACTCATGATAGGTTATAATAGGATTATGTGCATATCTAAAGATGGTAGGCCACTATTACCCAACTTTTAGTATTTTATGTTTTATTGAGGTTCCTAAGATATGGCAGTGCCTAACCTCTCATCAAAATTGATCATGATTTCTCCATCTTCTTCCTTGGATATGCATCATAGGTGTATTCATTTGTAATTATTTTGATATATAAACCTCTTTACCATGTAATGAGTTTCCTTTAACTTGAGAGCTCTTCCTTATTCTTTCTTCAATTATTGATGACATCTCTCATATAACAGATAGTGAAGGATTGGATCATACCAATCATGTCCCATCATTTGTGTTTGATCTAATTATACAATAGTTATTATGGGATATAATTTTGTCATTTATTATGTGAGATCTTAACCTCTAACCATATTGGTTGATTTGATATCCAGGTCATATTCTCAAAGTTTTATCATCCATTTCCATCTTTGTTCACCCACCTCATTTTTTCTAGCACAATTTTGATCGTTGGGTCAGGGATAATTATGTAAACCTTTTTGCATAAGATGTAGTGCCTAAATGACATCTCTCATATAATAGATAGTGAATGATTGGATCATACCAATCATGTCCCATCATTTGTGTTTGATCTAATTATACAATACTTATTATGGGATCTAATTTTATCATTTATTATGTGAGGTCTTAACCTCTAACCATATTGGTTGATTTGATATCTAGGTCATATTCTCAAAGTTTTATCATCCATTTCCATCTTTGTTCACCCACCTCATTTTTTATAACACAGTTTTGATCATTGGGTCAGGGATAATTATGTAAACCTTTTTGCATAAGATGTAGTGCCTAAATTTATTTACTACCTTGACTAGGGCATAGGCCATCTTACCCAAAATAGAATATTTGATCTCAGATTAATTCAAATTTGTGCTTGTGAATGCTATAGGATGTTCCTCATAATAAAATTTATGTGTGAACACCAAAATAATTGTATGGTTTGATGCAAATGAGTATAGGTAAAAGTCTTTGGTAAAGTTTGGACTATCCAACACTAGTTCAAGGGTAATAACATTCTTGATATCTTGGAATGACTTCTTAGACTCCAATGTACATTCCAACTTTGCATCTTATTTCAACATATAATTTCATGGTTTGACAATCTCAACAAGTCCTTAAATAAGCTTGCATATGAAATTAATCTTTGCAAACAATTGCTTTAGTTCTTTCTTACTATCTCATTTTAGGCCTATGTAAATATCATCCTTAGTAATTATATGAGCTAATAAACCTTATATGGCACCAAAGATAATCTTTTTAAGGATTAAAAAAACACTATACCCACTACATCGATCAAAAATATTTCACAAGGGGTGTACATGTTCTGACCTTTTTTGGAGAAAACAACAAGACCATGCATAGAGATAATAATACACTTACTGACCAAACCTTGAAAGATAAATTCCATTACACAGTGAAAATTTATTTAAATGTTTATCAACCCAAAGGGATTCCTTCTATAAATGAATGTTCCCCACTTGGTAGTGAAGGTTGTGCTGATTTTATCTTTTTTATCAACCAAAACTTGATTGTAACTAGAAAAACCATCTGATGAGCCTATAAAATGGCTCATTATATCCATAAAATAACATCCTTTTTATTTCATAGGGAGTGGATGTAAATGTAGTTTCTAAACTTATGGTTTATTTAGAATAAAATAACAAGTATATATCATGGTTATATCTTTATAATTTATTGTTATTTATTTGTTAGCTATTACTAATGATTATTTGGAAAAAGCTATTAATGAATGCATACACAGTCCATAATAAGCTAAGAATGATTCAAAGTATGAAGAGTAACCATTCAAGAATAATATTGGAGTAGTATCAGAATATTCTACAATAAGATCTAGTATTCTAGTCAAGTTATAGACTCTTACAGGTTTGCTATAGACTTCCACAATAGCTACAGATTACAATAGGCTTGTTACATCAACTACATATTACATAGACTTGTTAAAATAGCTATGGATTACAATAGGCTTGTTACGGACTAGCTATGGATTATAACATGCTTGTTATAGAACAACTATGGATTACATTAGACCATCTATAGATTTCACTAGGCATGCTACAGACTATCTATAGATTACATCAGACCAGCTACAAATTTCCCCAGACTTGCTATGGATTTCAGCAGGTTGTTTCAGGGCTCAATAAAATTGCTCTAGAATTCAATAAGACTACTACAGATTTGTTTGAGAAGTATTTATAAAAGTATTCCAATGTTTTAGATATTATGAAGAATGCTTTCCATTTAAATTATTTCTGTATACAAGTTTCTATGTATAGACTTTCCATTATAGATTATATTCAAATATAAGTTTATGTAATTTCACTCCAAATAATTAGATCTCCTCATATTTGGTGGAGATCAAGATTAGGCAATACTATATTTATTTTTTAGAATAAATATCTCTCTCCATATTTTGTAGAGATTAAGACAGGATAGAGTATCTCAGTTGTTACTCCCAAATAAAGTATTGGTTGGAAGCATGAATTATAAACGCAACCTTCTACACCCAAATGAATAAATGAATCAATCAATACATTTTTTTATTTCCATTATTCTAAGTAGCCCATTCTAAAAATCATGTTATAAATAAATCCACTTTCAAGGAATGAACTAACCACTCATTCCAAGGAAGATGGATCATGTATTTATGTTTATTCTTTTATTTTGTAATTATCATATTTATTGTAAATTATTATTTTGGTTCTTTGTTACTATAATTATTATTTTTATTCAATTTGTTGTAAATCTACAGGTATTTTATGTGTTTGTCATTTATTTTTAATTCAACAATGTACTTTTTGCAAGTATGATTTAATTTTTACAAGTGTACTTTAATTTTTTCAAGTGTGATTTAATTTCTATAAGTGTTATTTGATTTTATCAAGTGTGATTTTCAATTCTAGAAAGTGTGATTTTTAATTCCTACAAGAGTGGAGTTTGATAGAAGGAACTACTTTCCAAAGATCTATTTCTCCTATTGCATACAACCTTCGAACACTAGCCCTAGATTGATAATATTAAATGAAAGGTATTAATGAAACCCATCATTTTTGGCACCATTGTTGGGGAAACAAAGTGTTATTAGGAGATTTAGGATCTGCTAAGGAGATTCCTAGTGAGAGATAATATTTCTTTTCAAATTTTGTGACAAGAGACACTTAGTTAATGGTTTCTTTAAGATTTATTTTCTGCAATGTAGATTAAAATTTATTTTTTTACAATTAAGAATTTAGATTCAAAAACAAAAATTAAAACTCCCCAATATTAACATTTTTGTGTAGAAAATGATAATTGTTAACATCAAGAAGGAAGATCTAATTGTTCATGTAGGATGGAAATGAAATTTAGAGCTAGTTACATGTTGGCAAAAACAACCTGATACATTAATTTCTATAGTTATTCATAATAAATATGAAATAGATACTTCTATATCTAACATGCATATTTAAGGAATGATATACCTTTTGAATTTTTTATATTGACTATATATGGTGGTGTGAAAACCTATATAAATATAACTGCACCTTGTCCATAATCACCTATAATAGATCACACATATTTTTGGATGATTTTGAAAAAAGTTGCATGCTAAGCAATAAGTAAAAACCATTGCAAAATTGGTCTCTGACTATTTTAAATTGCCTCAGACCTACATGCATGTGATAAAAATATTTTTCTACTTTCTATTTGGTTGAACAATACAAATAGTTTCCAGTAAGATAAGATTGCACGTTAAGTTTTGATTGTGAGTAAAATTTAGAAATAGATGAAAGTTATGAAAGGATGGTTGAAGTATACAAGGAAATGGCATTGCATGTAGAAAGAATCATGCTGATGATCTCTAATGAAATAAAATGGTATGCAAACTAGTCTATTTAATTGCTAAAGATAGATTACTAAGTCAAAATTGTGGGGTATTCAATCTTCTAGGTAAGCACAATTTATTTTTAGCAATGATTGATATAGAAATAATTGATCAAGAAATTAAAAAGTAAACAACTGTATGATATACTAAAAAAGAACTATCACTCCAACCAAAATCTTGGTGATTTTATCTAGTAAAGTGCTATGAATGGATATTATTTTGATCTGGTATGGCTAATTGATTTATTTTGCATGATAATGGATTCAATAATTTTTTTCTAATTTATGTCATGACTTAGAAAAATTCATACAAACAATTACCAAATCAAGTTAAGTCAATAGATGAAAATATTCATGCTAAGATTCATGGACAAAATACATAAATATAGCCTCCTATAATCTTGCATGTAATATCACCATACATTGAAAGTTATTTTGGACAAATTCCATGTGAGTCAGACAGATTGGAAAAATTAAAAATAACAATAATCTATATCCAAAGTAGATTATGACAGAAGTAGATAAGGGTCATGCAATAGATTTGACATAATTACTTTGCAACATGCAACAACTATGGTGACATGAAGATATAGCTCCAGATTTTGTGTGAGTCAAACATCTTAACATTGAAGGTAAGTCATACATAATCATAGATTTTATAACTATTTTTTTTAGCATGTATAGATTGATGCACTTAAATTGGGTGATCTAAAAAAAATTCAATTTCTACTTTCTCTTTGACTAACTACCCAATTTATATCAATTTTTTTAGAATTATTTCTAAAGTATTATGATAACATCTAATAGAAAATTTAAATTGAATTAATCAAAAAATTTGATTACTTCAATCTTAGTACTAAATGTTATTTTTTTGTGTTTGCTATTAAGTCTGCATGGATAGTGAAGTTTGCAATTAAAATTTAAAAAAATGTTGATAGTCTAGAAAAAATAAAATAATCAGAATTCCCTTCCATTCCTAACTAGCATGCAACCTAGAATATTGAATTTACATGTAGTTATATGAGACTGAGTGTTTAACAAATTTTGAGTGTTGTAAATGCTAAAAATTACATGCTTTCATCAAGCTATCCAAAATAAAATGAAATCATCAAAATATCATCAAAACTAAGTAAATTTGAGGTTACAAAAGTGATAAATTGGGCTTAGCTTTGAGGGGATCCACCCCTCGACCTCACATTATATCATGATAGGAAGGACGCAAGGGGCACTGCCCCTTGACCCCATCGGGGGCTGCCACCCCTAGACCCCCACTTTTGATTTCCCATTGAAGAAGATAGTAAAGAAGTTTTCTCAACATGATGCAAATCCAAACCAATTTGTAGATATAGAACACAAAATTTTCAATAGCAAAAAGATGCATGCAAAATCTATTTGTAACAAGAAAGCCAATGACCTCCAAAATTTAGTTATTCAGGTATGTTTCTCCATTTTTAAGTTTCTATCCAATAATTTAGTAATGTAATTTTATCTTCCCTATACAAATAATAGTTAGTTTTTTATACACAATTCATAAATAAGAATTGATGACATTTCATTTCACTCATTTCCATCCATCTTCAAGAATTAGCTAAACCCATATCCACTTGCATAATAATAGAGCTTGTCTAAGAAAGTTCTTATTCTCCACAATAAAATCTCATTAAAAATAATGTTAATTCTTGCTCCATCAATAATTCTTACATAGGTTGAATTTCATTCTTCCATATACATTCAAATGTTCCTCTTAACATTTTGTTATTGGTATTTATATTTTTTGACATTGTTGATATTATGCTTGACTGAAAAGGTTTTATTTGTTTTTGGTTTTTACAAGATACTTTCATTACAAGGAGTCATTCTAGAGATGAAAATTTATATCCATGAATTTAACAAGCAGTTGATAGATTATTCTGAGTTACCTTTGACAACATAATACAATAGAATCATTAAAGTGTTTATCACCAGTTATTGGTCATCACTACATAGACCAATGCTGAAGAATGTCAACATATAAAAAATTTTGTGCCACATTTTCAAGTAGTATGAAGATGTATAGAGTCTATGGCCAACATTTTCCATATTATCAATTTTTAAAAAAAAAAAAAAAACCAACAATGAAAACCCTTGGGTGTTATTGGCAGCCTTGATTTGAAAACTAGCTTGCTGGTGGACCAAGTGCTAGAATGAAGAGCCTTGATTAGAAAACTAGTTTACTGGTTAGTTAAGTGAAAAAACCTAAAAATAAAAAGAATATAATTTGTCCAATGGATTAATTGATGCAATTTTATTACATGGTTGTTTACTTTTGTGCTCTTATTTCTAACATAGTAGGATTGTACTTTTCTCAACACTTTTTTCCAACATATTTCACTTTGGCTATCATGGAAGCAACACTGAAGACTGCAGGTATGCCATGGTATTTTAATTTACTATTTTATGTTTAAATTTTCTTGTAAGTTTTGTTATTACATAAAGATCCACTCTTGCAAACAACTTTATTCTAAAGAAAGGGACAACCTTCCATCTGATCTGTATATTCTCATCCCACTTCATTCATTTGGCATGCATGAAGACATGCACAAGCTTGGGTGTGAGGGAGGAGAAGAGCCTTGAATATATAAGAATTGGGCTTATCCAAATAAACAAAAATAGTTTTATATTGATTATGATACATAGTTTTGAAAGGAACAAAATAAATTTAATGTCAAAAGCTATTTTGTGGTCAAAATAAATATGTGTAGACATAACATAACATTCTCAACACAAGAACTTGCTCTCACCTCATTAAAAAAAGAGAAGAAAAGATGAAGAAAGCAACATGAGAATTACACACAATAACCTGTGTCAAAAGGATAAAAAAATCTAAAGATAGTAGGAAAAATCTCCACACGTGAACCTATCCTTACATGTCCATTTTTATTGGTCACTTTTGCCTGAGATTTTAAAAGATAAATATCATTATAATTTACAAATTTGGGAATCCCATTTGAAGTATGAAGTCAAGTCTAAACCATGCATATGTACTATGATGTTTTAAATAGTAGCATGCATGAGGATATACATGATATTAGGTGTGGGGGAGATGATGAGCCCATAAAATGTCTCATTATATCCATAAAATAACATCTTTTTTCTTGCATAGAAACTAGATATAAATGTAGTTTCCAAACTTATGATTTATTTAGAATAAAATAAAAAATATATATCATGGTTATATCTTTGGAATTTATTATCTATTACTAATTATTATTGTGAAAAAGCTATCAATGAATGTATACACAATCCATACTAAGTTAAGAATGATTTAAAGTATGAAGAGTAACCATTGAAGAATAATATTAGAGTAGTATCAAGATATTATAAAATAAGATCCAGTATTCTGGTCAAGTTATAGACTCCTATAGGTTGTTACAGACTCTCATAGTAGCTATGGATTACAATAGGCTTATTACAATAGCTATGAATTACAATAGGTTTATTATAGTAGCTATGGATTACAACAAGCTTGCTACAGACCAGCTATAGATTACAATAAGATTGTTACAGATCAGTTATGGATTACATTAGACCATCTATGAATTTTACTAAACTTGATATGGACTAGTTATGGATTATATCAGACTAGCTATGGATTTCACTAGGCTTGTTATGGATTTCACTAGACTTGCTATAGATTTCACTAGGCTTGCTATGGATTTCAGCAATTTACTACAAATTTCAATAGAATTACTCTAGAATTCAACAAAATTGCTACAAACTTCTTTGGGAAGTATTTCTAAGAGTATTCCAATGTTCCAAATATCACAAAGAATGCTTTCTTTTTAAATTATTTTTATGTATAGGTTTGTATAGACTTTCCATTGTAGATTGTATTCAAATATAGGTTTATGTAATTTCACTTCAAATAATTAGCTCTCTCTATAATTGGTGGAGATCAAGATTAGGGAATAATAAACTTCTTTATTAGAATAAATATCTCTCTCCATATTTTGTGGAGATTGAGATATGATGGAGTATTTAGGTTGTTACTCCCAAATAAGGTGTTGTATGGAAGCATGAATTATAAATGCAACCTTCCACATTCAAATAAATGAATCAATCAATCAATACATTTTTTCTTTCCATTATTCTGAGCAACTTATTCTAAAATTCATGTTATGAATAAATCCACTTCTGAGGAATGAACTGACCACTCATTCCAAGGAAGATGAATCATGTATTTATGTTTATTCTTTTATTCTGTAATTATCATTTTTGTTGTAAATTATTATTTTGGTTCTTTGGTACTGTAATTAAATATTTTTGTATAGTTTTTTGTAAACCTATATGTATTTTGTGTGTTTGTCATTTATTTTCAACTCAATAATTTACTTTTTGTAAGTATGATTTACTTTCTACAAGTGTGCTTTAATTTTTGTAAGAATGCTTTAATTTTTGCAACTATGCTTTGATTTTAGCAAGTGTGATTTTCAATTTTAGAAAGTATGATTTTTAATTCTTGCAAGTATGGAGTATGATAGAAGAAACTATTTTCCAAAGATATCTTTCTCCTATTGCGTACAATCTTCAGACACCAGCCCTAGATTGACAATATTAAATGAAGGTTATTGATGACACCCATCACCATCTAGGAAGGACATCATCTCAAAACCACTTACCATTTTAATGACTTCATCTAGAGAGAGTATAGGATAATTATCTTTCTCAAATTTCTGAATCAACACATAATCAGATCTCTCCATTATTTTTTTACATTGGTAAAAAATTAGACACTGAGTTGAATGTCTAATTAGGAATGTAACTTTGGTTGACACAACTTCTGCATCTATTTATGAATATGTATTTCCATAATAGGATTAACAGGTTTGTGTCTTTGGCTGAAAGTATTTTTGCCTTATCTTAGTGGGATAGTGTGAGTAATGAACCTTATATCAAAGCATATACCATGATCTCCAGTTTAATGAAATGCATATATTTTTAAGCAAGATCAAATTTATTTCATAAACATTATTGTGAGCAAAATAAAAAATAATAATATTACACAAAACACAATCCAAATCATCTAACACACTCCATGTAGAATATCTCACAAAGATATGTACAAATAAGAAAGTAATGTGTAACTCTTCATGAATGATCACAAAGGCTTAGAATAGGAATGTAACTCCTAAATCTAAAATGACCAATCAAAGAGTAACATCCACTAGCCAATGATAATGAAAAGATTAAATCCTTATGTCTAAGTATACCTAAGAAAGCTAACTTGAGTTTAAGAATAATCCATATGTGTAGGAATAATCCAAACAAAAAAATAAAAAAAAGAAATACCTATAATAACACCCCTCGTAAGCCAAAATTAGGTGAGTAGAAGGAAATGGGTCTTAAAAACAAGTCTTGATGAGGTACCCATATATAAATCAACTCTCATAAAGTGGAGAAAAATAGAAAACCCATAGGAAAAAACTCCCCCACAAAAGAGATAAAAATAATAATAGAGGGATAGAAATCCCCACTAGAAGTTACAACTACCTGTAGCCACCCTATATCATGCAAAGGATCTCTTTGGAGTGATTGTGGATAAGTAATAGATGTAGTGAAGAGTAAATCACCCTAGAATAGTGAATATGTTTTCCAAGTGCCTAATGGATCTCCAACCAAGGTGTGGTTCCTATATAATGAACTGTGTTCTTCATGCATAGTATGTGGGTTAACTATTCCATGTAATGATGGTTTATCAAAAGCAAATGTAAAGAAAGAATGTGGAATGCCTTGTAATTGCCTAGAAGACTACTTGATGTTTGATGAGTCCTAAATCAATGTACATATTCTTTGTAATGTCTGAAGTGGACTAGAAGTAGGTGACTCAAGAAATAACTCCTCAATATCTAGAAGGTGGTAATAAAATGGTGGATATTTGTCCCCATCACTATTTTAGTCATTTATGTTAGATGAAGAATCCTCAATATCATATATGAGATTAGGTTCGAAAATGTCATCAAGTGCAGGTGAGTCTGATGAATAAGAATATAAATGAGAGTTAAGGACAAAGTGTGAGAAGGTATATATTCAAGTCTTATGATTGAATAATCTCATTTCCAATATAGTATCACTATGCAACTCTCTAACATACACTAAATCTGGAGTGAACTCAACTTACATGCTCATACCAAGGTGAGTAATTTGGTAAATTGATAGAAGATTATTTTAAAGTGAGGGAATACTTAGATCATTATTAAATGTTCCTCCACTCAATTTAGCAAACCTTCTCTGAAAAACCTATGTATAAGTGTCATCACCCAAATGAATAGTGAACATGTTACATGGTCCCAAGGAAGTGAACTCAATATGTGAAGAAGCCATGTAATGTGATGTACCAAAGTCAATGACCTATGTAGGATTTAGAAGTACAATTGTAATTAGAGCCCTACCTTTCACTTTCTTCTCACCTTTTTCTTTTGCCTTTTCTTTACCATTATGATTAGCCTTGGAGGATTCTAGGGTTGATGAATATGGTTTGATAGACTCAAGAAGACCTATATTTTTCTTCTCAAGAAGGCTTATTAGGTGGTCAATTTGCTTCTTCAAACATTTGCTTTCATCATGCTATCTCATGAAATACCCACACTTTATCCTCTCTATCTTAGGCTTAACACTAAAAGAGGAAGTCTCATTGGTTGATTTGGAGGTGAGAAGTTAATGATCCTTTTTATTATGTTTATTCTCTATGTTGTTTGAATCATTTTCTTTCCCATTCATAGAAAATAGTGCTTGAGATTTTGAGGACTTCATTGTACCCATTTGTATTGACTTATCTTGCTCCTGAGTCAAGTCGACAATAAAGTCATCTAAATAAGGCATCTTCTATGTGGTTCTAAGAGCACTTTTATGGCATGGAAAGTAGAGACAAACACAAATTTATATGGACCCAACTTAGAGAGAATGTACATAATAATTTGATCATCTTTTTTATCTATACCACATTATTTTAACTATAACCTAAGAGATTTAAACTTAGTGAAGAAATCATGTAGTGTATAAAATTCACTGGGCTCAAATTGATGAACTCATTCTTCATTTCATGACCTCTCATCACATCATGCTTCCCAAATAGTTTTTTTAGTGTGATCCATACTTTATTAGGTGTTTTAGTAGATTCAATGTGAAAACATAAGTCAAGATAAATCAACAAACTAAGACAATCGTGTGTTTGATCACATCTGTTAAACCATTTATTTTTATCTACATCTATTACAAGTTCACTTTTCTAATTCATAGTTATCCTATAGAAGCCTTTTTTTTAAAGAGAAAATTACACATTATTTTTACATTCATGATAATTGATTCCATTAAGAAGAGGAAATGACCATCACTCTATGATATAAGGTAATTTTAGAACTAAATGTGCAATAAGAAGAGCACACACCATAACACCCCCCAAATTTTGCACTTTATAATTTTAGTATGATTACAATGAGAATGGGACCAATGGAGTGGGAATGAAAAAAATAAAATTTTGAATAAAATGACACTTGAATCTGAGATACCGATCAAAATTTATTACAAAATCTTGTTTTCATCATTAATCTCCCATTAAAATAATTTGCACTAAAATTTAAATACACAAAGGTCTAAAAAATAATTTAGCCTTTTATAGGAGGAATCAAACTATGTACCTCTCATATAATAAACTTAAGTCTTTAAACAACTTGACTATGTAGCCACATGTGCATCCAAATGGAGAAAACATGCCACTTGAAAATCCAAAAATAAAAAACACTGTATACTGGCAAAATATTAAATAAAATAGTTGTTTGATTTTTAGGTTTAAGGAAAAAGACTTTTTGTTTGACTTAGTTTATAGAGAATATGCTTGGTCACTAGCATGAGGGATGAATGCATATAGATAAAATGGCATAGGAGGATGGAATCTTGAATATGATTGACAAAGTGAAAGACATTGAAGTTAAACTGTTCACACTGAAAACTACCTTATTTTATTTAGAAGAGAACCTTCAGGTAGTGAGGTGTTGCCAATACTAATGTACAGGTCTATAGATCTAAAGGAAAAAACTAGGGCACTTCTATAGATTTCTACATCATTAGAGATATATCGAGTAAGACCACCATTAGTTTTGAAATGCATCCTCTATGCAATGTACACAGTGGCAAGGATCAAGCAGATCACTCAAAGCAATAATGAGGATACTAAAAATGCATTCACCATAGATGCATCTCATAAATATCTCTTGAAAACATCCACATTGGTTTGGAACATGGTAGGTTGAGTGGAAGGAACCTTGTATCCTTAATCAAATTTGAAGTCATGTGAGAGAAAGAGTGGCATAGGCAACTTTGGATACTGGGGGACAATGTTATTAATCCATGGGCATTAGTTATGAGTGCATTTAAAAAGGAGGATTTTAATTTATGTAACCATAAACAATAGTCTTCAAATATGAAAACTTATTTGTGTTTTCTTTGTATACCCTAGTTTGAAAAACCCAAGATTTATAACAAACAAAATGGTGTGTATCCACCTTAATGCAAATAAATGCCTCTTCTTCCCTTTGCATTTACTATGTATTCTCTAATTGTTAAAAAAGGTTATAACTTAAAAAAAATCATGAAACTAGATGAAATAGGTAGTTAGACAATGCCTTTTTTGTAAAAATAAACTCAATATTTCACATAAAATCAACAACAAATCAAACTAGACAATCAAAAAAACTAGATTGGCACTTCGATATCATATTAGAGTATTGGCCAGGATCTATGGGTCAATCAAATGCATATATTTTTAATCAAGAGAAAATAAACTACATAAACATTACTATGAGCAAAAATATAAATGAGAATATTGCATAAAACACAAGACAAATAACCCAACACAATCCATGTAAAATAGCTCAAAAAAAGATATACAAATAGGAGAGTAATATGTAACTCTTCCATGAATTATCAAAAGGCTTAGAATAGGAATATAACTGATAATTATAAAATAACCAATCAAAGAGTAAAATCCACTAGCCAATGATAATAAAAAGAGTAACTCCCTATGTCTAAGTACACCCAAGAAAGCTAACTCAAGTGTAGGAATAATCCAAATAACAAAATACAAGGAAAAATAAATACCTACACTAAAACCTTAGTTTAAAAACTTTAAATTAATCATACAACCAATCAATGACATATTTAGATTATTGGAACAATGAATTAAATTCTTGATTCTCTTGTTAATTGTAACTCAGGCCTATGTTCACATACTAAGGATGTTCTGGCAACCCTAGATTAATAGGGGTGAACTTATGTTTGTTTGATTTAGGTTGTGTTGAATTTTTGGTGCATGAATTTAGATAAAAGGTCATATATAGTGACACCATCCCTTTCAATATTTTATTTTCATTGAGTTGGATGATCCCATCATCTCCCATTTCATTTTCCTGAGAGGCATCTTGTCCTTTTTGTTAATCACCTATGATTCAAAAACATAGGTATTACTCAAAAATTAAATAATTTATATATCATCATCAAAAACCTAAAAAAATTGATGTTTTTAGGGACATAAGGTCATGGGATCAATTCAATCGATAACTTATGTAACTCAGACTCTTTTAGAAGAAATAGATTTGTTGCAAAGGTTACCAAGGAATCAATAATTTGATTTTATTCCCTAGGAGCAAGTGTTATATTGAAAGCATTGAATTTTTTAATTATATCCCAATCTATATGTTTATACTTCCTCAGGTATGATATTTTTCATAGGAAGCTACTTCTTATGTGATTAACTACCAACTTGGAATCTACATACATCATTAATTCCTTTACACCATGGTTTAAATAAAATTGTAATCCTAAGATCAAAGTTTCATATTCAGCTATGTTATTGGTGTAGGATAACTAAAAATAATAGGCCATGAAATAATATTTCCCATGAGGATTGACCAACACTATGCCTTCACTTGAGTTTTGATTGGATCAGGTGCCCCATCAAAGTACAGGGTCAACAAACCTTGTATATTAACTTATGTGTCTCTTTTGTCTTTATCAGTTATGGTGGTAAGGGCATAAACACTTATGTCATAAGAAGTAAAATTTACCTTTCTATTTTAAGCATTGTATTTGGTAAAAATATATTTAATTTTAAGTTCTCGATCAACCAAAATCTAATTGGCCATGCCTCTCTATGGTAGCTACATATGAGAAAACTTTGTGGCCATATATCAATTAAGTGTCTTAGACCAATCCCTACTTCATATCATTCCAAAGGATTTAGGAATTTCACCCCCATACATCCCTATGAATTATTTAATTTTAGGCTTTTATGCTAGATGAAAGTGGACTTTCAATAGTTCTCCAACTACTTTAACTTCAAATTTATCTAACTAAACCATAATTCTACAGATTTCAAGGGAGTTAATCAAAGTTTCTAGAAAATACCTGATGGCGTAAATTATTTTATGCTCCCAAGTCTACCAATAAATTTTGTAATTTCCTTCCAAATATTCTTATAATGAGAAGGAATCAGGGTACTTCATATTTTATCTTATGTATGGCCATATTTGTATGTGTTTTTTTTTACTTGTTTAGGATTGGTTTATCTATGAGGGATTTTAGGACCAAGTCTTGTTATTTAGTGATTTGATCCAATTAATTAAAATTTATGTTTGCATTGATATTTTTTATATCCTTTATTATTTAAAATTTTCCTTTCCTAAGAGTGTGTTGACCATTTATGTGTAAGCATTAGTCATTACCTCTAGGGGGTGTAGGATCATTGTTTGTTTTTAGATATGGAGGTATAACACCATGATTTGGTAGAGTGGATGTTGTTAGGGTTTTTTTTATTGATTTTGAGTGAATATATACTTAATTGATACTATTTTAAATCAAGCAATTCATTATCATTTTCTTCGAGTTCATTATCTTCCTGACTAGGGAATCTAAAGGTTTCCAACATCATAGTTATCTTATGGGTTTTAGATGAAATTGAATGGTTAGATAAACTTGTATAGTTTGGTTGATTGGGAACTATCTCATATCCCTCTATATATTTCTATAAAGTTTTTCATGCATTAAAAAATTCAATGCAATCAAGCTCACCATGCCAATTAGTATTATGCACCCTAAACCAATTTAGAAAATCTAATTTGTAAATATAAATCTTAGGGAGTCTATTCAGTGATGGATCTCCATTATTGTTTATATTATTAAGAGGCATGTTATGTTGTAATAAAAATTAATGGGGGGGGGTGTGAATCAATATTCAAAACATTCATTCAATCCTAATTAACATTCATGAGCCATTCATGCAAACATATAGATCTATCAAAGCACAAACAACCATACATATGAACATGAAATAAAAGAACACATCACATATGTGAGAAACCATCAAGGGGAATAAATACCATTGATATATTCAAATTAACTATAGTCCTATAATACAATTTTTTTTTTAGTGAAACACCAACTCCACATGGAACACCAACCCCAACTAGCGAAGCACCCACTTGACTAGGATTTTAGCAAGCACCCACTTACAAGGAGGCACCAACCCCCTAGATGACTCAACACAATCTCAACCAAATAATTTATTTGATAAAATTTATAACACCTTGTTTCTCAACCAAAAAATGATGACCACCTCTTTATCTCTTCACACTCTTATCCTTCTCAAACTGCCTTCTAAGCTTCTTCGTTCAACTAGGTATTTTCAAGACTGATTAGGTCATATGATCTTGATATTCATACTCAAACCTCATATTATATATTTATTGTAGTCTATATACTATATTATTATGTTATATAAGAGCTTATTCCATTCAAGGATATTTTATCTCATTTGCTTCTCAATTCAATTCACTAATAAGTTAATTAGGCCTAAAAAGCCTTATTCTTATACAAGCCTCTTGCTCATACACCTATTGGTTAGAAACAAAAACTTTAAAACTTAGATTGGAAACATAATAGGCCTTAGTAAATTCTATAATTAATATTCAATAATTACATTAGGTTGGACATAACTCAAATAAACTAAATCCTTCTTTAGGTCTCATGGAGACCTAATTCCATTAGGCCTACTTTAGGACACATTACCTTATGACCCATTGGAACACCATACACCTTTTTAAATGGAAAAAAAATTTCATATAAAAATAAAATAGGTATTATCCAACATTATCTGAGTACCAAGGCCTTTTTTTAGGTCCAACCACCACTTGAAACACTCCATTAGTACTATTCACATTAGGCTTTTGAACACATAGAAAATTCTATCTTGAAAAATTGAAGATAAAAAATCATTTAGATACATAAACATGAAAATAAGTCACTTATAAATAAACTAAATTAACTCAAAAATATTAAAATATTATTTAAATACTTTAATTAAGGTAAAAAATACTTTAACTCATCTCTTTAGTATGCTCAGTCAAAACTGCCAAAACTGTCAAAAATCAATCATGAAACTACTTGACATCAAACACCTAAAAAGATACTTTAAATGATTATAAATACATGAAAAATATTATATAACATATTAAAATAACCTCAAGCATAAAAAACATAATCTCTAATAGAAAACATTGGTCTTGCAAACCAATCCCCTAACCTTCTCTCACACAGTCTTACTTAAACTAGACAAGCCATTTTGGCTTCAACTTTTCAACTTATCACACTAACTTCCAAGATTTTACAAAACATGAATATGAATTTAAATTAAAAAAAAACATGCACTAAATTTCATCAATCTTTCATGAAATTACACTCAAGTTCACCTTTTCATCACTGCCTAGGTTTTGCACAATTTACTTTATTAGGCCTATGTGCCTAAAAAAATATCTTGCAAGAATGAAGCTAAAACATACTTTAGACACTAAAATATGATAAAATAAGTATATATATATAGTTTACATGACCTAAAGTTCATCATAAAATTAATTATACACTTCTACTCAGAATAGAAGGCTTCAATATCACCTATGCAACTCACTCACACAAAACTGCCATATTACCTCAAAACACAATCATGGTGACTTAGACCTCCAAAACCTAAATAGAAATATTCAATGAATTTTTATTCATGTATATGATCATATGAGATCAATATATCATTATTATATATTAATATGATATGTTCAAATGGAAAATATTGGCCTTGTAGACCAATCTCATGACCTTATATCTCACTATCTCATCTGAACCATACAACTCAACTTGTGAGGAAATTTTTCACTATATTTACTAACCTCAAAAACATATAAAAAATGTGAACATGTCTTAAAATTACTTAACAACATCTAAATGTACTTTGTTTCATCATTCTACCATGATAACACATTCCAGTTCATTTTTTCATAGCTTTTTAGGTTTTTCATTATTTACATCATTAGGCCTATTAGCGGCTGGCTAACTTGGATGACCAGTTTAGCACACTTGAGGGATAGAAAATGTACATAAACATGGAAATAAAAAATGAGTCTTTTCCTTCTTCCTCCATTCATTTTCTTACTATGTCTAATGTAAATTTTGACGTCTATAATAACTTTTTTAGAAACAAGCTTGTAACTCAACATTTTCTCTCTCCTCTCTATAACCAATACCACTTGGACATACTTGGGAGAGTCCAATAAAATATTAGATAGATTACTTGAGAATACCAATATATTCTGGGAACTTTTGATCAATATCTTCAACATTGGGTCCTTGTTAGAGTTCTAAGAGGGTTTAAACTAGTTTCCACTCTTAATGATCATTCATAAATCATAACTCCTCAATCCAAAAACTAATGCCTAGAATTTTGATCTATGACCCTTAACAATATACCATTAATATATTAGGTTACCATTTAAAGTTTTTATGATCTAATGAGCACAATAAAACCCTTCTTGGGTTAAGAACCATTCATTCTGAATACTTGAAAGACCTCTAAACAACTTTTCATGTCTTTTCCTTCACTCTATGAACTAAAAATACATGAAAAAACTTGATAAAACATACCTCACATATGAAAATGATTACATGAGAAAAAACACATTGAAATCTGATCATGACCCCTTATTAGGCCACACTTTCTCTCTTTGCTATCTAGACGTCGACCTGTAAACCACAGTAGACCATAAAAACTACCTTCATGCCTCTTTCCATGCATTCTCCACATCACTCACATACTAAATAAACCTATCTCATGCTTAAATAATTCCATACATTTTTCACATACATTGACAATAGATCATGATACCTCATTAGGCCAAGTAGGGTTTAAGAGATGTCTAGATACAAACCTAGATTGAAGGTCCTACCCCTGTAGGCTCACCTTGAAACTCTCATGAATATTATAATGCCTCAAATATATGATTATACAACCTCATACAACCATTCATGCCTATATGTACTCATCTCACTAATCCACCATGATCATACCTTCTCATAAGGTCTCTTCATGCCATGACTAGGCTTAGGCTACTTCAGCACTTGATGCCTTGACCTATTTTTTCCATGTCATGACCTCAAAAAAACATCAACCAAGTAGATATAAGACATTCTAAAATATTCTCTCCTTGTCATATGATGCACATAACTCAATAACCACTCACAATGCGCCTTCACTAGATACACCTTGACATCAATGAAAACAACATGTCAACAAACTCCCCATTTGTCATTGATAGCAAAAACCTTCTCCCTCATTTTGAACTTTCCCCCCCTTTGACATAAATGACAAATTGATGTCTGTAAATCTTTAGATCACACTCTTTACAACAAAAATATTCAACACACATGATTATGAGTTTATGAGTCATAATACAAACACACTCCCCTATCTCCATGCATACCTTCTTAGCACTACTGACATGCTCTTATAGCTAATGAAAAATGTGATTAGCTCCCCCTAAGTACTTGTCTTCCTTAATAACTGTTAAGGGCAAGAATTACACCCAATTCCTATCTTATATGTTCAAATGTTACCTTTATAAGTGGGTTGGTCAAAATGTCTATAATATGATCCTGTGTAGAAACATATTCAAGCCTAACACTTTGTTCACTTAATTTATCTCTTAAAAAATTATACCTTATAGGAATGTGCTTAGTACTTGAGTGCATGACAAGGTTCTTTGAGATGCTTATAGTACTTGTATTTTCATAATAGATAGGGCTAAGAGCATCATATTCGACCTTGTAGTCTTTTAAGGTCTATCTCATACATAGGGCCTAAGTGGAACATGAAGCTACTGCAGTGTACTCAGATTCACAAGTGGATAATGCTATGGATGGTTTTTTTAAAATTATTTATGGGACTAGGCACCCACTTAAGAAAAAATCTCATCCACTTGTACTCTTCTTATCATCTAGAATTCCTTCCCAGTCTGCATCTGTATAGGCTATCAAATTGAACTCCTTGTTCCTTGAATACCACAGCCCAAAATTCATAGTCCACTTGAGATACCTGAGTATCATTTTAACTGCTTACAGATGATTTTAATTTGGATCTACTTGAAACCTTCCCATAAGACCTACTACTTGCATGATGTCAAGTCTAAAGGCACTGGTGTATAGCAAACTTCCAATCATTGACCTATATGATGTCTGATTGACCTTTGGTGACTCATCTTATTTGCTCAACTTAAACCCTATGATCATGGGTGCTATAACTACCTTGTAATCTTCCATCTCAAACTTCTTCAACATCTCTCTTATGTACTTGGCTTGTGAGATGAATGTACCTTTTTTAGATTGAGTGATTTTCAATTCAAGAAAGAATGATAGTTATCACATCATGGAAATCTCAAACTCTTTTTTCATCACGTTTGTAAAGGCCTTGGTCATGTTTTCATTGCTTCCACTAAAGATGATTTCATCTACATAGACAACAACTATCAATTGATGGTCATGTTCTATATTTATGTATAGATTACTATCTATAATTCCTCTTTTAAATCCTTGATCCAATAGATACCTATCCAAACTAGAATACCAAGCTCTAAGAGTTTAATTTAGACCATGAAGAGACTTTTTCAATCTGCAAACATAGTCCTTATCACCTGATAGTGAGAACCCCTCAGATTGCTTTATGTATACTTCTTATTCTAAGTTTCCATTCAAAATGGCAAATTTGACATCCATATAGTACACCTTGAACCCTTTGAATCTTGCATATGCTAGAAATAATCTGATGGCCTCTAATCTTACCACTGGTGTAAAGGTCTCCTCAAAATCTATCCCTTCAAATTGTGCATATCCCTTGAATACCAATATAGCCTTATTCTTAGTGACATATCCATCTTCATTCAACTTGTTTCTAAACACCCATTTTGTACCAATGACATTCTTGTCTTTAAGCCTAGGAACTAGTTCCAAGTCTCATTATTCTCTATTTTGTCTAACTCCTCATTCATAACACCTATCCAAATCTTGTCATTGCTTTCTTCTATAAAGTTCTTAGGTTAAATCTTAGACAATAGAAAAACATTATCTTGATTTAGTTTATTTATAAATATTCTCCTTGTTTTCATGCCTACATTCTTATTGCCAATGATTTGTGATTTAAGATGATCTATTTGAATTTATCTTGATGGGACTTTTGAGTCTTATCTTTCCTTAACTTCTTCTTCCTCATCAACCTCTATAGGTTCCTCTTCATTATTTAATTCTAGATTCTCTAATGTATCCTTTGATTGTGAGTGAGATTTCCTTGTCTCATCAATCTTCACATTGTTACTTTTCACTATCTTATTTAATTTCTTGTTATAACATCTATAAGCTAAGCTCATTGATGAGTATCCTAAGAATATACCTTCATCATATCTGGAGTCAAAATTTACTAATTCTTCATCATCTATTTTGATGATATATTTGCTCCCAAATACTCTAAAGTGTTCCACATTAGCAGGTATGCCTTTCCATAGTTCATAAGGAGTCTTGTTTCCATTAGTCATTATTTTTCCTCTATTCAAAATGTAGATTAATGTGATCACTACCTCTCTCCAATATCCATCAGATAATCTAGACTCATTTAGCATAGTTCTTGCCATCTGTTGAACTATCCTATTATTTATTTCCACTACTCTATTTTGCTATGGTGTCTTAGCTACTGATATTCTCTCCTTAGTCCATGAACCTTAGAGACGTCATCAAAATCATTAGACCAAAACTATCCTCCTCTATCAGATCTTAGGCACTTAATCTTCCCATTCTTCTCATTCTCAACAAGAGCCTTGAATGCCTTCAACTTATTAATAAATTTTGAATTTTTTTTCAAGAATGCTACCCAAGTCATTCTTGTGTAGTCATATATGAGTCACATGATGTAGCTATCTCCTTGAATGCTTTAGATTCTTATAGGCCCATAGAGATTAGTGTGTATTAAATCCAAAGGTCTTGTAGTAGAGTACTCCTTGGACTTGAACCTTCTTCTAGTCTGTTTACCATGTTGACATGATTTGCAAAGTGTTTTTGTTGGTTTGGTGATCTTAGGTATGTTTTTCATAGACTTCTTAGTGCTTATATTGACTATATTGTCAAATTTTAGGTGACCTAGACTTATGTGCCATAGCCAACTTTCATCCATCTTGTTCATAAATCATCTATCCTTCTTGATCTCATTTAAGACATATAGATTTTTCTCAATCATCTTAGCATTGGTAATTAACCTTCCTAATTTGACTCTCCATATCTCACACCCTCTATTATGAAAGGTTAGTGTGTGTCCTTGGTTTCACATTTGACTTAAACTAAGCAAGTTATGTTTCAAACCTTCCACATATAACACATTTTTTGTCTTAGTCTTCCCATTATCCAAACCCAAGATACCCTTTCCAACTATATTGGTAGTTGTATTGCCTCCAAATCTAACTGTTACTGCAACATTCTTCTTTAATGAGATGAACTTATTTTTGTTTCTTATCATGTGGCTTGAGAAACCACTATCTATTTACCATTTTATGCCTTCATCTTGAATGTTAAATGTAGTCGAAGCTAGGATATATTCCTCTCCTTTAGTCTTTTACTCATCCTTAGCAAATAATCCATCTTGACTCTTGAGCTCAATATGATCAGTCTTGACTTTCTTTATATTCCATACCAATATTTGATCCTTCTCATGCACTCTAGGAGCTACATATACCTTGCTTAGTCTTGAGGTCCTTCTAAATTCATTAGGATAGAATATTAAAATGTGTCCCAAATTATGACAAGAATAGAAGAAAACATTTATGTACTTACCTCTTGATTGATCATTCCTCATTACATTGGACTACCTAATTGGTCTCTTCATCTTGGTGCTTTTGACTTATTCTTTATAAAACTTACTCATCTTGTCTATGAGATTATCATGCTCAACCTTCAAGGAATATAGTTATATATTTAACTAATCATACTCAACTTATTTTGATCTAAACTTCATATTTACACCTTCTAATTGATTCTTGAGATCCTTGATGGCCTTGCCATCCTTTTTGGCTTCTTTAACCATGTCACTCTTCAAATTACACATCTGTTCCTTAATATCCTTGACCATAGATCTCAACTCATGATTCATCTTATTTTTATGCTTCAAATCATCTAGGGAACTTATAATATTAGCTTCAAAGTCTACTTCAACTTCTCCTTCTTCACTGTTATAGTAGACTTCTTCATCATACATGTTGCCTTCATCTTTTTGATCACTAGAAATCTTGTGCTTCTTAGGATCACCTTCAAGCTGTTAGGCTTGCTTCAAATTACCAATATATGATACAAATTATTGGAATCATAATGAATAATAGGGGGGTGAATTAGTATTCAAAACATTCATTTAATTCCACTTAACATTCATGATCCATTCATGCAAATATATAGATCAATCAAAACATAAGCAATCATACATATGAACATGAAATATAAAAACACATCACATATGTCAGATTCAAGAGGAAGAAAACCCACTAATCTCTTTAAATAGACTAAATTATTATAATACAAAACCAAATTTAGTGAAACACCGACTCCACATGGAGCACCAACCCCAACTAGCCAAACACCCACTTGATTAGGCTTTTAACAAGCACTCACTTACAAGGAGGCACCAAAAACATAGATGATTTGGCACTAGATAATCCATATAATTGATTTTATCACCTTTATAACATATTTTTTATCAACCAATACATGATGACCACCTCTTTAGCTCTTCACACTCTTATCCTTCTTAAACTGCCTTCTAGGCTTCACTCAACTAGGTCTCTTCAAGATTGATTACATCATATGACCATGATATTCATACTCAAAACTCCTATTAGATATTCATGATAGTTAATATAATATATTATTATGGTATATAATACCTTCTTCCACTCAAGGATCTTCTATCTCATTTGCTTCTCAATTCAATTCACTAATAAGCCAATTAGGCCTAAAAAGCCTTATTCTTATACAAGCCTCTTGATCATACACCTATTGGTTGGCCACACACACTTTTCCACTTATATTAGCCAAAATATATTCCTTAGGACACATTATAATTAATAATAAATCATTACATTAGGTTATACATAACTCAAATAGACCATATCCTTCTTTAGGTCTCATGGAGATCTAATTTCATTAGGCCTACTTTAGGACATGTTACCTTATGACCCCTTGAAACACTCTAAAAATTTATACATAGAAAAAAAATTAATATGAAAATAGAATAAGACTTATACAACATATTTTTATAACAATGACACATTTTAGGTCCAACCACCACTTGTAAGACTCCAGTAGTACTGTTCACATTAGGCCTTTAAACACAAAGAAAATTTTGTCTTGAATAACTAAATATAACACATCATTTATTTAAAAAAAATGATAATAAGTAATTTATACATAATATACATGACCTAAAAAATATCACCATATGATTAAAATACTTTAACTCAGGTCAAAATGTCTTAAAATCATTTCTTTAGTATGCTCACTCAGAACTGTCAAAAACCAGTCATGAAACTACTTGACATCCAACACCTAAAAGGATACTTTAAATGATTATAAATAAATTAAAAATATTATATAACATATTATGAACAACATAAATCACAAAAAAAATAATCTATAATATCAAACATTGGTCTTACAGACCAATCTCTTGACCTTATCTCACACTGTCTTGCTTGAACCAGATAAGCCATTTTGGCTTCAACTTTTCAACCTCTTACACTAACTTATAAGATTTAAATTTTTTTAAAAATTAATTTAAATTTAAAAAAACAAAAAAATTCACTAAATTTCATCACTCTTTCATGAAATTACACTCAAATTTAACTTTTCATCATTGCCTGGGTTTTGCATAATTTGCTCTATTTTGCCTATGTGCCTCAAAAAACTGTCTTACAAGAACGAAGCTCAAACATAATTGAGACACTAAAATATAATAAAATAAGTATATATATAGAGTTTAAATTAACTCAAGGTAATCATAAAATTAATTAGACACTTCCACTCAGAAGATAAGGCTCCAAGATCACCTCTATAACTCACTCAGAACTGTTAGATTACCTCAAAATAAAGTCACGGTGAGTTAGACCTTCAACACTTGTATAGACATTTTAAATGACTTATGATGCATTTAGATGAACATATTATATGATTATACCATTATTAGATAGAAACATCATATGGTTAAATGTAAAATATTGGTCTTACAGACCATTCTCATGACCTTATATCTCATTATCTCATCTGAACCAGACAGGTCAACAAATTTTTCACTATATTCACTAACCTAAAAAAATTATACCAAACATGAAAATGTATTAAGATTCATGAAAAATGTCTCTATATACTTGGTTTCAATATTATATTATGATAACACATTCTAATTCATCTTCTCACTACTGCGTATGTTTTTCATTGTTTGCACCATTAGGCCTGTTAGCGACTGGCTAACTTGGATGACTGGTTTAACACACTTTAGGACTAGAACCTATCCATAAAACTTCATGGAAATAAAAAATGAGTCTCTAATTTATTCCTTCATCCATTTTCTTACTATGTCTAATGAAAATTTTGACTTTTACAACTTGTTCAGAAATAAGCCTATAACTCAACATTTTCTCTCTCCTCTCTCTAACCAATACCACCTAGAGGTACCTAGAAGAGTCCACTATAATATAAAATATCTTAATTTATAAATATTTTCAACATTAGGTCCTTAGTATGGTTATAAGAGGGTTTAAACTAGTTTCCACTCTTAACGATTGTTCATAAAGCATAGCCTCCCAATCCAAAAACTAATGTCTAGAATTTTGAGCTATGACCCTTCCTCATCTACCATGAATAGATTAGGTTCCCATGTAAAGGTTGACAAGATAATGAGCACAAAAAAATAATTCTCAAGTTGAGAACCCTTCATTCTTAACACTTGAGAGACCTCCAAACAACCTTTCATGTCTTTTCCTTCACTCTAACCTCAAACTGCATGAATAAAATTTAAACAACATACCTCACCTCTGACAATGATTACATGATCTCAAACACCTTGAAATCTGATCATGACCCCTCATTAGGCGACACTCTCTCTCTTTGATCTATAGACCTTGACTTGTAAACCATATTAGGCCTTTAAATTAACCTTCATGCCTCTTTTCATGCATTCTCGACCTCAATCACATACCCAAGTAACCTATCTCATGCTTCAATACTACCATACATATTTCACATGCCTTGACAATAGATCATGATAATTCATTAGGCTAGACATGGTTTAATAAAGGTCTATATGTAGACCTAAATTGAAGGTCCTACCCCTATAGGCTCATCCTAAAACTCTCATGAGTGTTCCAATGCCTCACATACATAATCAAATAACCTCATATAACCACCACCAAGCCACCATGTTCATATCTTCTCATAGGGTCTCTTCATGCCATGACTAGGATTAGGTTACTTAAGCACTTGATGCCTTGACCTGTTCCTTCCATTTCATGACCTCAACAAAACATCAACCGAGTAGATATAAGACATTACACAATAATATCACCTTGTCATATGATTCACATAATTCAATACCCAGTCACCATGCACCTTCAATAGATTCAGCTTGAAATCAATGACATCAACCTTGACATCAATGACAACAATATGCCAACATGTTATACCTTTGGTATGTAAATTTTTTATTAGTTTTTCCCCACTAGTGTTTCCTATTTAATTTTTCATACTAAGGAAATCATTACTAATTTTTTGGACCATGCATTATATTGCATCTAATTACCCCTTTGTGGATTCTTGTATTTGGGTTTATGTGGGATTAATGGCAAGGACCAAGACATGTTTTTTATTATATTTTGTGTTCTAAGTGGATTACTCACCTAGGAAACCTAGTTGATAGTTTGAAGCAACATGCTTTCAAGGTAACACAAGTGATTGGGACTAAACTGAGTAAGGAATCATGTTGATTCCTATGTGGAATAGGTTTAAATTTGGCATGTTTAAATTGACCTTGGAGATGGTAAGAAATGGATGACCTTGAGGGTTCAATTATATGTATGTCTTAATGTCAAGAACATAGACTAATGCCAATTCAATCACATTATAATCCCTATGGATAAACATTGTTATCATAGAGTCTAAGGAATTATTATACATTTCCAATGCTAATGGGATTAAGGCTATACAAGGTTGTAACTTGATTGTACTTTTTCTAGAACCTCACATTGAAAGCTTTGATGGGTTCATTGGGTTCCATTTTCATGTTGGCAAAGTGTTGGTCTAAGATACTAAGGCCAGTTACTTGTCCAAAATAGGCTAAAAATGTGTCTTGAAATGTGTCCCATCTAGTGATAGAATCTTAAGGAAAGTTCGAGAATCAATCATATGCATATCCTTGAAATGTGAATAGAAAGAGCCTACGTGCTACATCTTCAAGTTGCACATTCAACAGTCTCAAAGTGGATTTAAAGGAAGTTTATAGTTTCTCACCAGTGCATCTTCCCTCAAGTGTGAATCTAGGGAGATATCTTTATAGATTCTTGAGTAACTCATGGACATCCCTAAGAAAGTTTATAGTAGATCCTACCAAGGAATCCATAGGTCTCTATATTGGTGAAAATTGAAGTTCACTAGGGAACTTGGTTGGGTCTTTGAATTTATGGGTTTCCCTTTATCATATCTAGGTCTTTGATGGGTATCCAATGGTTGAAGCAACCTTAGGCCTAATTTATAGTTGGATCTAGTGAGTTTTCATGTTATATCCATATTTTTTGGGTTTATGGTTAGGACCTCCTTATAACACCAATTAAGTTCATGTTGATGTGATTTAGACTCACTCAATAAAATTGATGTTATAAATCCATTTAGTTTTAGGATAAGTGATTAGTACTCCATAGAATCAGTTGTTGGCATTTGATTTTGTAAGTAACTAGGGTGAAACAACCATGAGAGCAATATGGTTACCTATTACCTTCAAAAAATTCTAGATTGGGACCATTGGATCGAGTCTTTAAAAAAATAATTGTGGGTTTATGCAGATATCATTATATGCTATGGTAAAGTAGACCTTGATAAATAAACTTCAAAAGAAGAGACATGTTAAGGTAGAAAAATGAGTGTTCTCTATCTGCATGAATCAAATATTTTAAACAAAATAATTGGTGAGATTAATCAAGCAACCTTAAACTAATATCTAACCTTCTCTAGCAATAACACAAATCAAATTAGATATGATAAAGAGTCTTTGGAAAAATATTTGTGAAATAGATTTCATAACATTAGCTAAAAGATATATGATTAATGATAAATTGCTTAAAGCACATTCAATCACAAATCAAGGTATAAATCATAACCTCTGTATATAAAATAGTTAGAATAGTTATCAACTCAATCTAATTCTTCACAATTTAGATTCTTTGCCAATCACAAAAATTAATTTTGTTCAATTAAAATTATTAATGCATACCATAAAATTTGAGAAAGAGAACAAAAATAAAACACATTGAACTTTCATGAGAATTTAATATCTATATTGATATTGACAAGATCCTCCTCTTATTATTTAAGATATTCAAATAAAAATTACTAATAAGCCCCTAAGGTAGAGTTTCCAATAAATTAATATAATTTCATGAAACTACAAAGGAAATCAGAATTGTAATTGATTCCATGCATGCCAAAAAGAATAAGAAAAACTCAAGGTTGACTAGGAGCTTGTGAAACACGTATATCTGATGTAGTACTAGGAAATGTGGTGCCAAGTGTTGAAGAGCTACTTGGTGCTACATTTATAGATGGACTTATAGATTAGCTACATAGAAATAGTTCCACATTTTTAAAATGCTTATCCTCCCAATTTAGATCCACTATTGGATGGATGAAGAGTACTTTAGCCTTTTTTAACAATTAATCATGATTTATAAGAAGGTAATGCAAGTCCTCTTCAAAATTGTGGCTCTCTCAATATTTTCTTTGGCATATGAAACTAATTCAATCACCTCATCATTTATACCTTTATTTTTACGAGTAAATTTTTTTAAAGCTTGTCATAAAAGGTGACAACTGAGCAATGAAGTGGTCTTATGGGACCAATTGTCCATTTGGCATCAAAACTCCATGGATGTCATCTTCTTTTATTAATCCTAAAATTTTATCAACTACTTTATTAATTATCCTAAGTACTCAACACATCTCACCTTCCCACTCTTGAAAATATGTTTTCACATTTTCATACCATGTTTGAATGATATTAATATGCATTATAGGAATTATTTCTAAATGAAGACACTAGTTCTATTATATTGTTTTAGTAAGAGTGGCCAAATTGGCCTCTAATCATGCAAGATCATTTTGGTATTGATTCACCTTTTCCCCTTAAGGATTGATTTTACCTTTGGCCTCTGTAATTTTGACTAGTAAGTTGTACAAGGATTATAGGGCTTGCTAGACATCATCAGAAACATTGTCCAAACTACAACCTTTATCTGTGTTTACAATCTTTGCATTTTATGTTTCATTCACTTGATAACTCTCCTATTAATTTCCATATAACCTCAATGACCGAATTAGGATCCTTTGCAAATTCATCCTTTTCATTTGGCTTAGTCTTACTTTTCTTAGTCAGAGTGAACAATTTCCCTTCAGTTTTAGGGATGTTTGATTTTAAGCCTTTTTTTACCTTGGTTCTCATTACTCTCTTCATTGACCCTGTGGCTTGATCAAACCTCATCAAAATTTTAGGTTTGTCCATTATGACCATGTCTAGCCTTTGCATCTTGGCCAATTACATCTGTTAGATCCAAGATTTGCATCCTACATGTTGATCAAGGGAAGTAGCAGTAGGAAGTAGTGGTTTTGGAAGTGAGATCAAAACTTGTGTGGAGTGGAAAGGTCAGCTAAGACAAAAGCTATGGTAGATGGTGGCACAGTGGCTCTAGGGATAGGATATGGTCTGGGTGGTGTGAAGAAATAGGTTGGAATGGTGAATATGGTGGAGAAGAGGTGATTGGTGGAGTGACTATAATAATATGGGTGAAAAAACCTCCAAAAGTCACTATTTTCTTATTCTTATCAATGTCTTTAGGTTTTGAAATTGTCCTGCGATGACACTTGGATGCCCTAGCATTAATGCCACTTGAGAAAGTGGAGTAATGGTAAAAGGATCCACAATATGTAATGGTCCAAGGGGAGGGAATTTTTTATTCAAATTCCTTGTTGTTGTGATTTTGTAGAGGTATTGGGAGCATCATGAGGCATGGAAAGGACTGTTGTGTCAAAACAAGGGAAGCTAAAGAAATTGATATTGTGGCTTGTGTGGATGTTTAGGGTACAACCACCCCAATTCTTGGAGCAAAGGAAATTGACATATGGTATGAATGGGCACAATAGATGTACTGGAAACTATGGGACTTGGGTCCACCTTCAAATAGATTAAGCTGAAAGCCATTGTGATAGGGCCCTGTTACTTTAGGAACGAAGGTCCAATAGCGGATTGTTATATTGTACTAGGAGGAGGAGAAATGTTGGAGTATATTATATTTGTGGGGTCACACTAAAATATATGTAAACACCTAATTAAATTAATTGAAAAGGTGAAAAGGACACTACAAATTTATATTATATATTACTCTGGGTAATTATTATTGTGTAAAGGGAAGATGTGAGGTAAAAGAAATTTATTGGTTATAAATTATTTCTGAATAAAATAAATATAAATTTTGTGGGTTTTTAACTCATTGAGGTTTTCCAATATTATTCATGTGTTATGTTAGTAACATTTACCTTATCTTTTCTTAATTAAATTTATTTAGATGACAATTGGTTGATCCAATACCATGACACAATACTACAATTAATCATCATTGTGTAAATATTTTTTTATGATTACTTGCCAAATGTTTGAGGCAAGATTACATAATCAATTATAATTTTGAAATATATACACTTCAGTCGTCATTTTGTATATATATATATATATATATACACATGGAAATTATGTACGAAATAGAGGATTTTGGGAGGAATAAAACACTTTCCATATATCAAATTATTTGTTGCCACGGATATTTGGGCAACCCCATCTACCAGTTACACTACATAATCATGTGATTTTGTTCTAAAGTGCTTCATAAATGAATACAATACTCATTTTCATTTTCTGTTACCATCAATCTATACTGGTTGATTTTGGCCTACAAGATTTCATTAGACCAGATGATAGGTTGAATGATATTGTAGGCAGTGTGTGTGGCACCAGAAGTCCTTCATCGATCATATAGTTTGGAAATGAACAGAGCACTACAATAATAGCATATATTATCTTACAAAGGTGTAATCCTTTTAGGCACACACTGAATCAGGAAAATTTCATGATGTTTTGAAAACTGCACCCAGTTTTGAGGATACATCATAGTTTTCAATCTCCATTGAAGTTAAGGATTTTGTTAAAGAGGGATCTCCTTAACATAGATATGTGCATAAGAATGGGTGCAACTCAATCCCTTTCACCCCCTGGGTTCATGAATAACCGAGAAACCGAAAAATGTGATCTGTTTCACTGGATATTTTGGTTGTTGATTCAATGAATCCACTTGCATTCATAAGTTCTGGAGGTGTCTAAAGTGTCTGTAGGATGCATATGATATTCTTGGCTGGTTAGGATGGAAGTGCTTGGAGAAACCTAGAAATGTGATCTGTACAATCAAAACCATAATTACGTCTGTCACGAATTTGAGCTAGAGAGGGAAGTTCCAAAAGTGCTTGGTGGATGTGAGGAGCATGCACGGCATGATGTAAGCTAAAATAAAGCAAAACAGAGAAAGAGATTCGCATCCACCACGAGTTTAGAGAAGCGTCAAAAGGGATGCAAAGTATGTTTAATGCATGAAAGTATGAAAAATTTCAATAATAAAATAATGCAGACTGTGGCAAGGTTCATAAGGAATTGACAGCGTAAAGTTTATATATATGAATGGTGAAGTGTTAAAATGGACCTTGAGTTAAAATTTTGGTTAGTGTTGTTGAAACAATGGAAGAACTCAAGTTGACAAATATATTATCATTAAAATTTATGGTATGCCAAACGATCATAGGAAAGCAAGCCCTTTTTTTTTATCATGTCTTTGTGCAACACCATAGCATCGAGAACACTCGGTGAGATAGTTTGGAATAAATGAATCATGCATAAGACATAAAAGCATAGAAAATGCCAAAGTCACAATTTCACAACATTCTGTAAAAGTCCCTGAATAATAAAAAGAAAAATGTGAGAAAAATCTATTTAAGGAAAATTTTAGGAAAACATCTTCTTAAATGTGATTGGTTCTTATGATTATCATTAAGATCACATGCTAAATAATTTTCATCTTTATGATTTTTTTTAACCTTATTTATAAATGTCTAAGATCTACATATTAGATTTGTGTAAAATGAAAGTATGTCCTCCTTTAAATATATTCCAACTTAATCCTTTTAATCTTATAAACCATATTAGACTTATGAATCCTCTAAATTCATAATTTTTATTAGAAGATAACATGTAATAAATGTTGTAGGAAATATGTGGCCTAAACATGGAATGTTCTTCAAAGAGAACATTGTATTTAATAAGAACTCTGGATATCAGATAAAATAATGTGGTTTCCTTATATTTTTTTAAAGGAGATATACACTAAAAAATTATTTAATTTTAAGATTCTTGTAATATCAAGTCTATTCAAGATTCATCCTTTTTATATCACTGTATTATGTAAAATTTGAGCAATTGACTTAAAAAAAACACAATTTGTTATAATCTAATCAGATTTCACAAAAAAACATAAAAAGGCAAGAGAATAGGAAGCAATCAACACATGATTAATAAATTCTCACCATCATCTTACTCCCATAATTCTTCTTTTCAAGATTTTTTGATATAGCTCCAAGGCAAATTGATCAATTGGATTGCAAGTGATATGGCTTCAAGATTTTGGACATGCAATGGACTCAATAGATGAAAAATGTTAGTGCTATGGATGCAAATTATAAGCAAGGCATGCAATGACAATGGTTTAGAGGGCAAGATCAATTAGATAGTATGATGGCTTCACACGATTTTTATTCATTAGTTAGTTGTGATGGCCAACATCATAGCATGATTTATATAGGAGAGGGAAGGGTGAATGGAGGGTCCATATTCAAATTTGGGCCTTGGGAGATCAAGAGCTTACAAATTTCCAAGGAATTTAAAATTCCTTGGAGGACAATATATTAAATGAGCCTATGAATTAAAAATTAATTATAATTTCCTAGAAAGGAGGTTAGGGGCTCTAAGAGGATCAAGGAGGCTTCTAGAGATGGTTAATTTAGGCTAATGTATCCCTAAATAAGGCAATGCATTTTATGTGATTTCTAACTTTGATTAATTCATTTCGAGTCAAAATGATGATTTCACTTTTTTGTGCTTTGGACCACTTTTTTCTTCTAATTTGTTAGTACATGTCAAGTACCTTTGTTATTTTGTGTTGGCAACATCCTAAATGGGAATATAATTCCAACGCATCTAACATCACTTTCTAATTCTTACCGATTCAAATTATAACACAGTAATATGACTTTCTGACCATGTTGATTAATTGAGCACCAATTTCTAAAGAATTGCACAAATATTGATTAATCTTGTTTAAAGCTAATTAATTCAAATCAAGAGTTTAAGTGTATTTTCCATAGAGGTTATTGATTATTGCAATATTGAAAACTGACTCTCAATATCTGCAGCACCTCGTGACATCATCTATGGGGTGGCATTCATAAGCCATAAATGCATAAAATATCAGGATTATGGGTCACCCATGCCTAGTTAATGCCTTTTCCTCTAAATCATTATAGAGATATTTATGAATTTAATTGAAAATATGGGATTAATTCATGGCCATACATCTCAATCTTGAGATGGATGGTCATGGTTGATCCTAGCCCATTTAGAAGGCCTCTCACCCTCATTTTAAGCTATTTTATTGTAAATTTATAATGTAGAATTATCTCCACAACCTTTTGTGCTGATCATTATATTTTATTTGTAAGATTTATTTGATAGGCTAGATTAGAGATTTATTCTATTAAGCCTAGGTTATACATAGTGTTCTTGAGGCACTAGAGAAGTAAAGTAGCCATTGTTGACAAAGACAAGAGCACTAGATCAAGGGGAGAATACACTTAGAGTTGCTCTTGGGTGGTGGAATTGATTTGGAAAGGTAATAGGTATTGTTTTCTTTCAATTTGTTTTTCATTATCATTAGCAAACCCTGTTGGAATATGTTGGCTTTGTTTGTTAAGCTATTTACGCATTTTCATAGATTTATTGACTAATGCTTGACTAACAACCTTTGTAATCCAATCCTACATCTTGGCATGCCCGGTGGAATGCATGGAGTCCATTTCAACAAGGAAGACACTATGGAAATTTTAAATTTCCATTTTAGTCATTAAAAATTCCTTTAAATTCATTTTTTAAGCTTGTTTTCCCATTTTTTTGTGCACACACAGGTCACACAGTGACCACCAATGGTTCTAAGTGATCGTCAACAGTTCTATCAATCACTATTGGTTGGGTTATAAGGGAAAACTTGTTTAAAATTTGTCATTTTGAGCATTTTCTCAAGTTTTTTACTAATAATTTGGGTTTTCTAAGTCTCTGATCTAAACATACGATTGATCTAGAAGCTTAACTTCTAAAGATTTTTATTCTAACATCTTTTTTAGAGCATAACGTTGATGCCTTCGGGTCTATAGGTAACTGTTTATGGTTAAGTTTTGACCTACCATGGTTTGTTATTGACTTAGGATGGTCTGCAAGAATTAGAAATGGTTAACAATGATCATCAATGGTCACTATATTTCTAAAAACATAAACCTGAGAGTAATTAAACTAAAGTTGCTTGTCTCATTTGCAAAAGTAATTCAAAGTTAAATGAGGTTATCTAATTTTTTATGTAGTACCCATAAGGAAAGTAACCAATTTGAGCTCACTTAAGTCCTTTTAACCTCCTTTTGGTGCTTAAAAATAACTAAGAACTTTCCATTTGGTGCTATAAATAAAAAATTGTTTCTTTATAGTAAATGTTTTATAATTCTTCTTTCAAAGTTTTTGCAACTTAAGGCCAAGGGGCCAACCAACATCACCTAACATTTTCATTGGTGCTTTTAAACTAAACTCACTTTAAAGTTTTGTTTTGAATAAGTCATATATCATTGCTTGTTTTGTTAAAATTATTTAAGCAAAAAGGAATTTGTGTGTGTATGCTATCCCTCCATCCCCTATAGCGAACTTGTGAGATCAAAAGTGTCATTTTCATTACAAATTATGCCTAAGTGTAAAGACATAAAAAGGATGTTGTCAAGGCTCTCCCAAAAACCTGCAAGGTTTGGTTGATCTAGAAATAGCCATAAAGCCTTTTTACTTAGTTTTTATTTCATGCATTTTAGCTTGTGAGGGGGACTTCCTTACCTCCCATAAGTTCTAAAGGGAAGCTTTGACCCAAGGCTTCATCTCCTGGCATCATCTTCAACACCTCTTCATGGGCGTATAAAAATTGGGATCACCCCAATGGGATGATGGTTTGAGCAGTTAAACCATCTTCATTAGTAGGAGGCTAAGCCTGAGACATATGATTATTTTGGACATCACACTACACTGAGCAAGAGACAGATGTAGTGGTTGTGAAACGGACTAATTTTTTTCACAACAAGCCATTTAATGTGGATCCAATTGATGTGATGCTTCTTTTATGTGCTAGCATGAAATTTGGTACACATGAGATCCATTTATATGGTCAAAAATTTGTTAATTTTAGATAAACCCCACTTACCATAAAAATATTATTGATGTGAGATACACCCCAAGGTCTATGTCATCGTATTGTCACTTGAGAGAAGGGGGTGTAAAATACCCTACCATATAATGTGATTTTATTTTTGGATGAACACTTAATTTTCTCTCAAGTGTACGTATAAAGATGAAATTCAACAATATCATGCAACCTTGTCAATTTAAGACTTAGGATGATTACTTAGTTGTATTTATCTTTTTGGTCTTTGCTTACTTGGTCTTGATTTAAGTCAAAACTTGGTTGTTAAAAAAGGTCATAACCAAAACACATTGTCCATAATTTCTTGAAGAAGGAAGTATTACATTGTCTAAGTGAAAATTAATCTCTTCCTTGTTCAAATTATCATCTTAAACATTGTGTCATATTATCTGATTGGTGCAGTTATGCTACCCATTTGAGTCTAGACCAAATTCTAAATTTTCTTAAGTCCATTAAAAGTCTAAATTTGAAATTACACCTTTATAAGTTCATAAGGTTGATGTGTTAAGTGGGTTCTCCATTTATGCTAGGCTTGAGGAAACTTGGGTTAAATTTCCAATTTAGATTAAGGGTCATTTATAAGACTCATTATCACATTTTCATCATTTGACTCAAGTCATCTTGCATATCAGTCATGCTTTAAGTCCTAAAATATATTTTATACTACCATTCCTATTACCATGTGGAGGCATTGTGCTACCTGTTTGGTTTTAATTTTATACTTATGAATTCTTGCATGTTTCCACACCTTGAGTTTCTTGGTTTGCTTTGTCTCTTTCCTAATCCAAATGGCTTTTTTCTAATTTTTTAAGTGTCAACTCATCGAAGTTGAACTAGATTTTACAGTATTGACTTATCACAAAAATCTAGGCTTTGGTATACTAGTTTTCACCTTGAATTTTTGAGTTATCACACCCTCTTCCAATTCATATGATTTTAACCTTACCCAATGTTGAGTAATTTTGTGAACACATCTAATAATTGTGTGTGGTTCCATGCCACCCTCCTTTTATAGTATCTTTGGTACCCTAGTCACTTTGTTTAGAAAGGATCAAAACACATACCTTATTTAAAATGTTTGCAAAACATTTTGAAAATCTTAATCAAATGTATAAAAAAAATGTTTTAAACAATGCCACTAAGGTATACTTACAACAAGGCTTATTGTGGTCCTAGTTTCAAGGTTGAGCATTTTTATGATGGATATGAGCATTCCATCTTGTTTGAGTTTGTCACTCTCTTTGGGCCTATTTATTGAAAACTAATTCAATCCATGATAATTCTCATACATCATCCTCATCGTTTCCCTTTTATTTTCACACCATGCTCAAAGGTTACCATTTTAGGATACCCTCCCTCTCCTTTGATTTTTGCCCCATGCTCGAGGGCTACCATTTTGGGTTATCATCCTTCTACTTGTGAGAGAAATTAAGATATACAACATGCTAATGTTACCATTTTAGGTTATTCTCCTTTAGCTTGTGTGAGTAATCTAACTTCACAATGTGTAAAGGTTACCATTTTAGGGCCTCCTCCTTTGGTTTATGCAAACAACCAAACTACGCAACGTCCAGTCATTACCATTCTAGGCCCATCACTGGTATTAGTGAACCTATTGTTGAAGAACATCCATTTGATGAAACTAATTTTGTTGATCTCTTCTTCAATAGTCCAATTTTTGGAGATCCCATTATTGAGCCATAAAAAATGGTTCACCACTTTAGAAATTTTGTGCCAATCTTTGAACCTAAACATGAACCATTGCCTCTTCGAGAGCCATCTTATGAGGACCATAATGTGTTTAAAGTTAATATTTTGCAACCAATTGTGAACTAAATCCATGATTTTATTATTAGAACACCTATTTGTGACAAGTTAACCTGTGATGAATCACCCATTCATATTTTACAGGTTTTTAAATAGCCTCATCTCTTGATCTTTTTCCACTCATTGAGGAGTCTTATTTTGATAGAAAAGATCCAGTTGAGTCATCCCTCAAGTGGTTCCCTCTCTTTGATGGGCTTTAATTTGATGAGCCAGTCTATGTTGAACCCTTCTTAGATGAATCACTTTTTATTGAGACCATTATATCATCATAGGCCATTGCTTATTTGACACCAAGCATTTAATGGAGCATTATAGAAACAACCACATCATATGAATAAACAACATTAGAGTTAGATTCCATTTCCAAACTGACATTAGATTTAACATTAGAAATAGAATCATTGTTAGTCTTGACATTGGATTCAGAGTGCCTTGAGTCAGAATTAGATTCATAATTAGAGTATAGTCATGTTTATTACAACATTGGTTACACTTGTCTTATGGACCATTTTGAATATATTTGTGATCCTTCTATGGTTTTTGAGGATGATTAATTCAGCATCAACACAAATCATCCTTGTATCTTTTATGAGGATTATGCTACCATTCATCATTTCATTACTACCACCCAACATAGACATTATATTGACATTCCATCTCCCACAAGCATCGATTGGGATCGATAAAATCACACGTTATTGAAATTTATCCATGGTGACATACCATTTGCTGAATATCAACAAGTTGAAGACCAAATTCATTCAAAAGAAGAACAATATTGTAGTGAAACCTTTTTGGAGGTGTTAGGAGATGATCAAAATCCAAACTCAGCATCTTTTAGTGAAATCTTTTTGAAGACACTAAACGAAAATCAAAGTCAAATGTTAACATCTCTTCATGAAACTTTATCAGAGTCACTATTGGATGATCAAAACAAATTCATTGGTGATAACCTCATCAAGGTACCAACAAATGATCACAAAATTTCTTCACTATTTATTAAAGACATAGCTTCCAATCCACAACATAACCAGATGATAGCTACTCTCAAGATCAAACAATAAAAAAATTTATGGTCATATCAAGAGCATATCCAGAGGTCTTTAGCCCCACCACAACCAAAATTATGTCAAATCCAGAATCAAAAACATTACATATGACTGAAGGTCCTAATATTCATTTGTTTCCCATTCATTATACACTTCATTATCATCCACCTATTCATTACCCATTTATATCATTTATCCTGTGCCAAACATTATTTACCATCACTATCAACACTTTCCTTTGTAGAGACTACAAGGATATCTTGTCTCAATGCTTGAAGGGAACTGAATCAAGGACCAATGAAGAATATGAACACATTTTTAAGATCTATATCTGTAATAATTTCTTAATAGAGTAACTTTTTTGAAAGGGTATTGGGTAGCAATTTTCATGATCATTTATTCTAGTTGCCTCATATGTTGACTAAGATGAGCATCTCCACATCAGCAAGAACAACAAAAGAATTTTCCATTTTCCATTTATCATTTTCCATTACTATGCCTTGTCTCTTAGGGGTAACCATATAGACTATTTCATTATAGGCATTATTATACCATTATGTTTTATTTACCATGCTAATGAATTACATTTACTTGAGGTCCTTCGGGACTATGTAGGTATCTCTCAATTTATATTGAGGTTAGCTTGGTCACCCCTTCACCATATCCTAATCATTTTGTGAGAAATTATTAAGTTTGAATGATATCATTATTTTGTGAGCAACCTAGGCCATGCTCTTACTATTTTATGAGAAAACACCAATCATTGCTTAGGGGAAACTTTGTTGCCATTATATCCAATTATTTTCTAATCATTTTCCTTCTACCATATTTATTATACCATTCCTTTACTATTGACCAAGGCTTATTTTTATCCATCCTTCTTACCTCATTTTGATCTTGGTTCCTTTGGTTCTTCCCACTCTTTTTGTGAGGAGATTTTGATCCAGTTTCAATAGTTTTAGAATGTCATGTTGAATAATAGTCTATGTAAGTAGTGTGACATTTGATCTGGAAACTTATCTTTTATCTATCATTTTATTTGGTATCACTAATTATAACCACCTATGGGAAAATCAATATTGTATTTGATACCCCTAATATAACTTCCTTTGAGAAAATTAGAATTATGACATTGTTTCTTAATTATAACCGCCAATGAAAAAATTAGGTACAACGCCTTTTTATTATTCTTTGCCACATCACCTGGTCATTACTATTATCATTTGTCTTTATTTTCAAACTTGTTACCTGGTCAGTTTTTCATCAACTTTTGTGTAGGTAGAATTATTGTAACTAAAGGTCCTAATGGGATTACATAGGTTGTGCTCAATTCATGTTGAGGTCAACTCAGTCCCCCTTTCATTACACTCTCACCATATTGCAAGCATTTTAAAGTTGTCATGCTCTCGTCATTTCATGAGCTGGACTATTTTGTATCTCTTGATTATCAATCAAGTTAAGATATTTGAAAAATTCTAAAAACATTCATAAAATCCCCAAAAACCAAAAACATTTTGTTTTGTGTGCATTTTTATTTGATTGTTATTTGTTTGTTTGTTTTTTTGAGTTTCTATTTGGTCTTGTTCTTTTTTTTTTTCAAGAACATCTTGATGGTCCACATGGATCTTGATTATTATATCTTGATCTCATGTTATTAAGTTGTTCTTTCTTTTTTTAAACATTCATGTTATTAAGTTGTTCTTTTTTTAAAAACATTCATGTTATTAAGTTGTCTTTGATTTTGTTTCATTTAAATGTAAATAGTTGTAACTCTAATTTTGTTCATTATTTTACCATTATCCTTAGTTATAGGTATTCACATTTGAACCATCTTTGTGCACTTGAAATTTCATGTCATTATAAGTTTTTCACACTTATGATGCCTATTTTATTTTGCTATAGCAAGCACTTTGTGCTTTATATTCAAGTCTTAATGTCAACACAACTCTGATGAATAGATCTCAAGATCACTATGCATAAACTAGGCTCAATATGTTTAGCACCTAAATCTATGCATAGACATGTATCTCTTTGCATATATCATGAGTCTAATTAGTCTTGGTTAATTTTCATCATCCCTCATTCCATTCTATTCCAATTTTGGGGTGAACTACATTGGCTTGAGGTCCAACTAGACTATGTAGGCAACACTCAATTTCTATTGAGGCCCGCTTGGCCATCTTTATTATTCTTTTCATCTCTTTCATCACTTTGTTCATCCTCATATGTATGGTTTTTTGTGGCTCTAGCAGTCATTCCACCATCACATCTAGGTTTGCACTTGCTCGCTTTAATTTATGTTCTAGGTTATATTCTTGAGTTAATTGCTTACCAATTCACCCAAGCTGGGGCACAATATTTGAACCATGTCATAAATCTAAATCTGGTCTACAGGTTCAAGACCATTATTTATTCTTTATCAATGATCAAAATTATACCATGATAGGGCACAACGGCTTTATCATGGTCAAACCTGCTCTACTAGGGCACTTCTTATTATCATCTTTGTGGAGACCATGTTTTCCTTTTCCTCTAATTCCAAACTCTCCACAAAACTACCCATAATAGCACTATTTTAGCGTGCAACTTGTCTTGGGATTGATCAATGTTGTAAGCATGTAGCTTGCACTCTCACATTGGGTGCATTTAAAGTGTGTCACTTATATTTTTTGATTGAATCTTAACATTCCCCCTATCTTTAGGTCCCATTATAACTCTAATCATATTTTGATCATTTATGGTAACCATGCATGCAAGTATTAGCTCATCTAGATGTGATCCATTCCACAGGTTAATCTATCACTTTTCCTCTCTTTTTGAGAGTTCATCCTTCTCTTTCATCCTAGTATGTTCTCTTAAGGGGGCATCATAGATCATTTTCAATTATTAGTGACAACTCTTTTCTTTGAAAAGATGTTGCTTTACCTGAATATCTCACTACACCTTCTTAGACATCCAATTCCTAACACCATTTGTGTTTAAATTATCAATCTTACTAGATTTGCACTCAAATGCACAATTTAGGCCAAAATCACTAAATAGTTAAAGTTTGTTGTATACAAGTGATAATTTAGGCTAATGTATCCCTAAATGAGGCAATGAATTTTATGTGATTCTTAACTGATTTTATGCTCTGGACCACTCTTTTCTTCTAATTCATTAGTACATGCCATGTACCTTTGTTATTTTGTGTTGGCAACATCATAAATGAGAATACATTTCCAATTCCTCTGACATCACCTTCCAATTCTTCTTGAGTCAAATTGTGACTCAGTAATATGACTTTTTGACTATTTTGATTAATTGAGCATCAATTTCTTAAGAATTACACAAATTTTGATTAATCTTGTTTATAATTCAAATCAAGAGCTCAAGTGGATTTTCCATGGAGGTTATTGATTATTTAATATTGGAAATTGATTCTCAATATTTGCATCACCTAGTGACATCATCTATGGGGTGACATCCATAAACCATAAATGCATAAAATATCAGGTTTATGGGTCACCATGCCTAGTTAATGCCTTTTCCTCCAAATCATTATGGAGATATTTATGGATTTAATTGCAAATATAAAATTAATTCATGGCCACACATCTCAATATTGAGATGGACAATCATGGTTAATCCTAGCCCATTTGGAAAATCTATAAATAGAAAGCCTCTCACCCTTATTTTTAAGTTATTTTATTGTAAACTTATAATGCAGAATTGTCTCCACAACCTTTTGTGTTGATCATTATATTTTATCCACAAGCTTCATTTGATAGGCTAGATTAGAGATTTATTCTATTAATATGAGGTTATGCATAGTGTTATTGAGGCCATGGAGGAGCAAAGTAGCCATTTTTTGGCATATACAAGAGAACTAGATCAAGGGGATAACATGCTTAGAGCTACTCTTGGGTGGTGGAATCGATTTGGGAAGTTAATATGTATTGATTTCTTTTAATTTGTTCTTCATTATCATTAGCAAAACCCATTAGAATAGGTTGTATTTTTTTATTAATTTCTTTATGAATTTTCTTGGATTTATTGACTAATGCTTGACTAACAACCTTTGTAATCCAATCCTAAAATAGGTAGATAGGGGGTAGTTATAATTTTAAATTAGCAAGTGGTCATGGGATAGGATTACTAAATTAATAGGATAGGTAATGGGAAATTAATAATATGTGAGATATATAAAGGTTAGTATGGTATAATAATTATAAAATGGGGAGGGACTAGACTATTGACTAAAACAAGATAGTTTAGTGAGTTGTTAATTGGAATAATGGTGAAATTATATGAAGAATCAAGGTGAGTGAATTAACAGGCATATATTGCCCCTCTTTAAAAGGGTATTGTGACCGGATGAAGTGAAAGGAGTAATGGTCTTTCAAATAAAAACCTCTACATATAATTTAATAAGAAGAATGAGTTTACATAATGCCCTCTTGAAGGGACATGTAGGGAGGGATAGACTGAATGGACACTCAAATGGAGATGAAGGGTACGCAATTGAACAAAATGAAGAGGGGTTGGATGCCCAAATGGTTAAGTGGTGAACTACAATTATCATGATACCCCAAGTGAGGATACAAGGGAATAAAATATGACCAATTTTAAGTGTGTGGGACTAATCCCATATGGGATTGCACCATAAAAACAAAGAGGTACCTCTTATGATAGTTTCCTAGGCAAAGACCTATGTCGAGGAAAAAGGCAAAGGGGGTCTATGAATAAGTAGACTAATCCCTAAGCAAAGACGTATGTCAAGGAAATTTATAAACCATGATAGATAAGGGACACAAGATCGAGACAAGTCCTAGGTAAGGACACATGCCAAAGAAAGCTATGGGCGAGTATAAGATGATAAGGTAATGGATGATAAGAAAAGCGTAGCTCAAATCAATTTATATAGACAATTTTGAGTGACCTCAAGGGAAGAGAAAATATAGGAGATGGATGATCAAGCTATCTTGGGCACTTAAAAATGGCCAAGTGCTACATGCACCATATTAAGAGACCTTAGGGTAATGTATTTTTGACATGGAAAAGGTTAGAAAATAAAGATGATGATTGAAGACTATGTCCCTAACAGTAGTTAGGATAAAGATGACCAAGCTTGAATAAAGACTATGCCCTGAGCAAAGAATTATGCATTAGGGGGATAATGAGTTACAAAGAATGATCAGTAATCCCAAGGTAAGGACTCATGCTCAGAAGAGTTTTATTATTCTCAAAATGATTAAGAAGGCACATTGTTACTAAAGACTAGAAAGATGGATAAGAATATTGGTTAAAATGGATAAAGAAAGAAAATGAATTGGTGATAAGTAGAGGTAGTGGGGGGTAAACGTGTGTTAAAGGGATGAAGAGAATGGGTGAGTTCGGGTAAAATATAGTATATATGGGTAAAAATAATTCATTTTCACCCTTGGTCTATAGATAATTTATGCCCTTAGACTTATAACCATGGATTGGATTCCTCATGCTTCTCACTGTAAAGAGAGAGTTCAAGAGTACTAGAGACCTATTGACATTGGACCATCGATAAGTGTCAATCCCTATCTTATAATTTTTACATTTAATTTATTAATTATGCATTTATTGGGGGAAATGATGGATCAAAAAATCATAACTAGGGGCATTGCCCTGAGTTATAATTTTATGATCTATAGTTATGGTGTTGACTGGGGTAGTCGCACTTTTTAAAAATCATAATAAGGGAAATGTAGTTTTAAAAAATTGCAACAAAAATAAGTGATTTTTCAAAATCATGAAAAGGGACTTGTAGTTTTTAAAAACTATAGATGGGGTCACAAAGATAGGGATGATTTTGATGGGATTAGGCTAATGGGTTAGCTAAGTGAAAAATAAAGTAGGAGAAACGGATTGGGGGATTTAGGGATGGCTTAGTGAGGAATGTTAGCAATAAATAATTATCTAAGGGATGATTAAATGGATAAGTGGTTAGTATAGGCTAATGAAGTGGTGGTGGATTTGTGCAAGAGGACTTAGATATTTTATCATCAAGATTATGTCATCCTATGGTGCTATATGAGTTGCACAGGCTGACAGTTGAGGAGTATGGCATATTGGAGTTGACTGGGTTATATTATGTAGCGACCATGCCAATGATTCATATTGATTAGGCATTGATTACTACTTTAGTGGAGAGGTGGTACTTAGAGACCATCACCTTCCATGTTATGATAGGGGAGATAGTGACCTTAGAAGATGTTTAGCACATATTTATATTTTTGATGAAATTAGATACCCTATATTGGAGGAGTCGATCACTCAAAGCCATTGTGCATAGATTTTTTTGTGTTGGGATCATGTATGATCCAAAGCTATAGTTTTTTAATTAGTTTATTTATTTACTTTTTTGTTACACTTGGTTTATTTACCCATTATTTGTTTTTATAACCAAATTCTTCTCCCATAAGCTTTTAAATCTTACCTTGTATAAAAATAAAAACAAGTGATTTACATTGAATATTTTTTCTCAATTAATTCCTCTTAGACCAAGATTGAATAGTGGTATTAAAGCATCAGGGAATCATGGAAGATTGAAGATGTTTGGTTTCTAGTGAAAATAACATCTAAGTGTTATTTATTTTGTTTTCTCCTTGAGCATTCCCTACCCTTTTATAGAGAACTTATTGTATATTGGCATTGATTTAAGAGACACATAAAATTAAAAATTTGTATGCTCCACTTGTACAGTGACCTGTGCAAGGCAGAATGGTGGTTGGTAAAAGACAACACGACTGAGGTATTTATTTATTTATTTTGGTAATACATTGAATTTTTATAGTGGTGACATGAGGGAATAAAATTAAAAAAATTTATATACTACGCTTCAAAGACCAATCTATACGGTGCTATTTTTTTAATAGTATGCAAATTTGTAGACCAATCTATACGACACTTAGTGCAATTTTTATTTGGAGATCTATGCTACATAGAAGTTTTTTAAATATTTTCAATAGACAACATAAAAGGTATGACATCACTTGATATTTCCCATTGGTAAAATATTTAAACACTAGATAAACCCCTTGCTATAAATTTGATTGTGTACGCCTTCCATAAAGGCTTCACATCTGGCTTATATGGCGTAGCAATCAAGTTTGATATAAAAAAAAGATTTCATTTGATTTTGTGGGCCACACTAGAGGTTCTACAAAAAAATATTTTTTACATGCAATTAAAAATAATTTACAAAAGATTACCATGATTTTTTATTATTTCATGTTTTCTCATCTAGAAAATCTAGGTTATAAGGAATATCTTGCTTTTATATTTCTAAATGTATCAAAGGCAAGTTGGATAAAGATATTTTTGCTAAAACACTTCTTAACAAGAGACTCAAAGTTCCAAACTCCCAAATTACCTTTTCATCAAAATTTTTTTATCATATTTTGTATGAAATCAATGATGTAAAAGGAGATATAAGGTGTTATTATTGTACTTTTGTAAAACAATTTCTAGAATATTTGTAATCAAAATCTATTTTGAGATTAAAGGCAAAACCCCAATAACATTCATTTTTCTAAATTGATTGTCTTTTTTACACCATGGAAAAAATTATGAGCTTAATATTTGAAAATGGATGCTTAACATTGAAAAACTACAAGGAATGGTCGATGAATATGAAAAACACACTTGTTTTTAATGATATTTGGTAAATAAATAAAAAAGGCACTACACCACCCACTAATGTTATGTAATTATTTGAGTATCAAAAAATGTGATAAACATTCTCTTGACTTATTAAAATCTTCATATTTTGTACAGGTGATTATTCATATTGAATCTATTAAAACTAGCACATGGAAAGCATTACAATATTTGTATGACAAATAACTTGCCTATAAGAAGATTGATCTCTTAATTCAATTGCTTAATAATAATATTAACACTAGAGAAGACGTGTCTGAATATCTCTCTTGCATGAAAAATCTGAAACAAGAGTATTTTACTATAAGGGGTGAATTGATGAGGACATGTTGATTTCCATCACATTACATGGACTTAGTTATACATACACCAATTTTTTTAAAATACTACAACTTAGCGATAAGCTTAATGGTGTCACATTTGACTCTATTTATGAGTTATTGACTCACCATGAGTGACAATATGTAAAGAAGAAGAGTATACCTACTAAAGAGGATTAATATAAAAAGAATAGGTCCCATCATATAGATCATCAACATGTACAATTATAGTTTCAAAAAAATTCTCTGAGACACTCTCCACATTATTATCAATGGTCTGCACAACATTCTCATCAACACTCTCTAGGATCTTCAATATGCAAACATCACCATAGGCATTCTTATCACTCTTGTGGTTATTTTGATGATTTTTCTTCTTATAGATCTCTTTGACATAAGCAAGAGAAAAAATGTTTCAAATGTGGTCATATTAGACATCTTTTAGATGTATGTCCTTCTCGACGACCTCACTTTCCACATAAAAATAAAAGCAAATTACGTGGATAATTCTAGCAATAGATATTCTATTTACTCCAACTATTTTATTTATTCTAAAACTTTTTTTAATTAGGAGGCATCTTATATGGCTGATTTATATGGTCTCAATGGAATTGATATCTTGTTCTAAGTGATCAATGATTTACCCATCTTGTGTGAGATACTAGGCTCAAGACTAGGATTTATTATAGTAGTAGTTTTTGTCTTGTGTTCTTGCTTTTATTTTTAGTTTTATATTTTTATACCTAATATTCATGACATGGAGTAGATAGTTTTAGTTGTTTTTGATTCTCTTAGTGCATAAATTCTCACCTCTCTCGTGATAGGGGAGAAGATATTACATTTGTTGGTATTTGATCAGTTTTCAGTGACAATACAAGTTGATATTGATTGATAGCACATTCAGTCATCATTTATTGGACATCAGGGAGATGTACCATATAGAGTACAAGTTTTTCACTTGGATAGGTTCCTATATGGGACCTTATGTGGTTTTATGTAGTTGAAAATGCTTAATCATATTCTATTACAGTATAATATGATGATCACCAGGGATGAGTAGGCTTTAATCATGTTCATGAGACATTTTTTTTCCAAACTCATAGGGGTGTGATACTTTATGGAGCGATGCTAATTTTTGGTTAATGCCAGAGGTATAGTGCACCACTTGCAGTTGTGACATGTTTTCTCTAGTGACTTTAGAGTCATTTCTCTAGATATTTCATCTTCTATACCTATTTGGATTAAGGGGGAGTTTGTTGGGATCATGTATGATCTAAAGTTATAGTTTATTAATTAGTTTTTTTATTTACTTTTTTTTATTATTCTTGGGTTATTTACTTGTCAGTTAGTTTTAAAACCAACTTCTTCTCTCATAAGATTTTAAAGCTTATCTTGTATAAAAATAAAAATAAGTGATTTACATTGAGTATATATTTTAAATTAATTCCTCTCATATTAGGGCTGAATAATGTGTATGCATTCAAGTCAACATTCAAGAATTATATATTGATATAGATAGGGAACTAACATAGGGTACTAGTGATCGATTAACCCTAGTATTTATGTCTCTTGTTACTGGTATATTATTACCAAATAATAAAATATAGTGGTTCCAACTAGGGCTTGGAGACGTGGTGGCCAACATGGTTCAACTACATAGGATTTTTTCATGGGGTCTTATTATACTAGGGAACTTATATTATGATCCATTTATGGGAGCATATAGGGGAGCAACTGATTTAGGAAATCAATATTTCTTAAAATTTTATCTTGGGAGCACATATCAATAGAGAGGTTGATTGGTATGAGAACATTCTAAGCACCTGATGAGCTATTAGTCTTTACATGGATGAACATTTTGGGGGTTTAGTGAGCTCGTACAAGGGACATACCATTTTATAGACTAGATTTTGATGAGTTGATGGTCAAAGATCACCTGGATGCCATATAGTTAGGTTAAATGGTCTTGGGTGAAGGATACAGTATATATGAATTATATGATAGTAAAATGTTATTTGATGGGGTGATAGGATTAGATGGTCAAGATATATCATCTAGCTAGAGTATGGTTCTAGTTTGGTGCTCAATAGGATGTCCCTGGAGTAGAGTATTTATTTACTCAAGTGAATCAGAGATGCCTCAGTGGGTTCAAAGGATAGACAAATACATAGCATGAGAAGATTATGATAGTTTATCCCTAGTAGCATGGAATTGTCAGACAATGTTATCTAATATCAGTGTTACCATGGCCTATAGGACTTGGTGGAGACATAAGAGGCTGAGGAGAATACTGATTATAGAGATAAGATATGAGGGGATTAATGAGGATAGTATTATAGGTATAGGGTATACTATGGAGATAGAGGACATGGAGTGCATGGAGGGCATGGAGGGCTGCCACTAGGTGGAGATAACATTAGGTTGGTGGAGATGATGGGGATTGCCAAGTTTAAATGGACACATATGAGGGAGTAGGAGATGGAAAGGGATATGTGACATAGGTTCAAGTGTCAATAGTCATAGGAGTAGGGTCATTACCAATTGGAGGTGACACTATTGGGCCATTGAGATGACTTATGCAACCAAAGGACCAGACTCAAATAGCTAGTCTAGAAGAAGAGGTGAGGGTTAGAGCAATAGAGATAGCTGGTATTACCAAAGATAGATATAGATATCAGAGATAAGTAACTGACCTATAGGTATAATTAGTATAGAGAGAGACATATATGGATCCCAATTAGACATGATTGACTACTTTATTATGACATATTAGTGACTAGGATAGCTAGATATCCACCCTTTAGGGGTAGGTGATAGAAATTCAAAGAGATCATGCTTAACAATAGATTAGGATAAATCAAAGAGAGGCAAAGCTCTAAATGGTAAGAGAGTGAGGGAGGAAGATATGATACCCCTCCAATAATAAGAATTGGGGGATGTGATGAGATAGATATACCGGTTGACTAGAGAGGCTCAACATTGTAGGGGATTATATGAGGGGGGCATGCCAATGAATCATTGAGTACTATCTTATAGAGATAACATCCAATATTATTCACAATGAATTTATAATCTATGATGGATCCCTTCAACACCAACTAGACCTTGATATGAGACATTGTAGGATTTTAGACATATATATTCATTTTTAACACATGGGTATCCATTATGTAGATTTTTTATATGATTTTTGACACATTCATGGACACTCTTGATTATATTATATATATGTATAATGATGTTTAGATATGATGGTGTGAAAACCTTTAGTCTTATGTTTTTAATTTTTTATGGTTATGATGTATTATGGTTACGATATGATGATATAACTAATTTTTTTACATATATGATATAATTATGATGGTGTTCATGTGATGTACTAGATGAGATAGATATAGCTTTGCATGATTATGATGATATTAATGAATGTAGTTACCTACATGATTATGTGATTATAATAATGGATGTAGATGAGTAAATAAGTTAGAACGATAACAAATGTTTACATGATATTATTAAATTATGAAAATGATTATTGTGATTAAATGATGAGAATGATTATTGTGATTACATGATGTGACTTAAATGAGATACATATTGTAACATAGGAATACAAATATGATGTTAGTTAAACATTAATAGATAAATCTAAAAAATAATTTAAGACTAACATTCTATGCCTAAATGTTTGGGTGAGTAAAGACTAACAATTAAAAATCTAAGAAGAAAATAAAATAACCAATTTTACCTTCCTTGAGAGTCTTTCTTGTTTGTTGGCATAAGAAAGGGATTGTGCTTGAATTGTGGACAATGATTTATTTTTCAATTCTGTGCATGCATCATCTCCCCTTATTCACTTTATCAATTGGCTTAGAATGAGTTGATTATGAAGCTTCCTCTCAATAATTTTGCATGGTAAGTTTGGCGTAATATGCTTTTTGAAGAATGGTCATGGCTTAGGTATTTATAGTATTCCAATTAACTCTAAACCATGTGTGGTTAAGCTTGGGTTAGGGTTGGGAGGTCAAATGCATTTATGTTTATGGGATAAAGGTTGTATTTATGAAGCACTTCTCAACATTCTTGAATTTATCCCATTTATGTTGATATTTCTAATTTTTGACTTTGAGGCTAATGATATCATCATGACATCATCCTTGCTAATATTTGTTGAAATTACATTTTAAAAATTAGACATTAATTAATTTAACATGGATTTTTCACTTAAGCATTTAATTATATTTAATTAGTTAAGTGAATCTAATTAGGATTTTGGTCACTTTAATAATTTGGTTAAGTTCCCTACTTAATTTGGTCCAATAGGTCAATTTACTAGGTTGCAATTTGATTGGAGATGAATCGGTGAAAGGTTATCATTGTGTACAAGGTAATACCCCAAATAGGGATGCATTGACATGATTTAGGGCATTTACGTCTAATGTGTGGATGAATTTGGACATTTTGGTGATTTTTAGGCTTAATGTGCATTGTTTACTAGAAATCAATTTGATGTTAATTTAGACATAGAAGTGGACAAAAAAGAGTGTCTACATTTTCCCCTATTTGAAAAATCATTGTAAGACGTAGGCACAGTAACATTTTTTCAAAGAATGAAAAAATAGTTAAGTTAAAAATTTTAATTTTTGAAAAATGATGTGTTGACAACTATAGATTGTTACGCAATAATATGCATAGGTTGATTCCCTAAAAGGTAATTAATGGGCCCTATATTCCCCCTTGATAGATTGGGTGATAAATAGTGTTGTCGAATGGGCCCTCAAAAAGAGGAAAATGACATAGTCTAATGGTAACAGAGATATAAATAATTATTTTACCCCAACAAGGTAGTTTTAATCATTGGCACAGTGGGTTGCCCCGCATGATACAATAAATTTTACCCCAATAAGGTAGATTTGATCATTAATCAGTTTAAATAATTTTCCACATTATAGCGAATTGGTAGAGGGAGCTCATGTAATAAACCCAGTGTTAAGCATGGGATATATTGATTCATAGTATATCATATATCTTTTACTTAATCAAATTCCTTTACTTTAAACACTTAGTCACACATTCAAGATATGCAATATGAGAGAGAGAGAGAGAGAGAGAGAGAGAGAGAGAGAGAGAGAGAGAGAGAGAGAGAGAGAGAGAGAGAGAGAGAGAGAGAGAGAGAGAGAGAGAGAGAGAGAGAGAGAGAGAGAGAGAGAGAGAGAGAGAGAGAGAGAGAATAAATTTTATGTGAAAACCCAAAGTGGGAAAAACCATAGAGAACAATCTCAAGAATATAAATAAGCACCAACTCAAGTTTACAATGTTCACAAGCACCAAATTATAGGGACACTAACCCCTTTGTTGAGCACCAACACAATAATGATTTGTGAGCACCCACCCACAAAAGCACCAACCTCTTTATGTGTATAAAACACCACTATCTCTCAATGTTGCTTTCTCAATAAATGATAGCACACTACTATATCTCTTCTCTTTTCTATGCTCTTCTCAACTAGATAAAATCATTCACTTCCATATATTAAAATGGATTCCCAAGCCTCCTTTTATATCCTTTCAAATGACCTTTGGCATTTACCCTTTAATACCTTTCAATTCACATAGAAAATGGCACTAGACTTGTCTTGCATGACGCTTCAAATTCCTCAAGGTGACCCTTCATGGGAAAATGCATATTCTCCCTCTTTTTTCTTTATTTGGTGACTCTTCGAATTCCTAAAAATGACCCTTCATGGGAAAATGTGTCCTTTCCTTCTTTTGTCTTTACTTAGTGATTCTTTGACTTCCTCATGGGCCCTCTTTTGTCTTTATGTAACCAAGAATATATTCATTAATATTTAATTAATATTAACACACTTTAGCTAATATATAAACATTAAAAACACCTTTAGACATTAAATGCTATATTGCTAGTCTTTTGACATCAATGACAATAATTCCAACACCTAGAACATGGATTAGTGATGAGCTGACATAAGGAAATGGTACAATTCTGGGGTACCTACTAGCATGGAGATGTACATCCTAACTAAAATGTGATACAAATAGAAACATATTGTTATTAAATAGGCCTTCAAAAAAGACCTAACAACACTGTCTAGTGATAAAAATATTCTAAAAATAATGAAAATAGAAATGAACGGATTGAAAGATGGACCCACGAGTAAAAAATAAGACCTCTTGGAATAAATGAAATTAAATTTAGGAACTAAGGGGTGGAAAAAATAGTTTTAAGCTATATATTTTCCCCTTGGGGTAACATAAATTTATTTTCACCTTATCATTTGAGAATTTTGAGTGCTAGCCTTATGAATAAAAAATTAAATATGGCTCGACGACTAGGATAGAGGCATGTGAGCGACAAGGTTTGGGGTCATGACAACTTCCACATGATGGGAAGTTGGTAAATGAACCCATCTTGAGTAAAATTATCACTAATTATGCATTTAATGCTAGTTTAGGGCAAAAAATGGCAAAGTCATCATTTTTAGGGCTTATAAAATAGTGACAATGCCTATTTTTAATGGTAGAAATGCCTTTTTAGTGGAAATAATCAAATCTTTTATTTCATAAAAACAAGTGAAGTCACCATTTTCATAAAAAATGAAAATGGTGACATCACCCTAAATGACAAAAAATGCCTAAATGATGACTTCTTTATCAAGGAAAATAGTGACTTTGATCAAAATTACAAACTAATAGCTAAGTAAGTTAAAGTAGGACAAACCTCTAAGAAAGAGGGGCATACTAATTTACAACATGAAATAGGTTATGTAGATTATGCAAAGTGATAAGTTAAACTATGTATTTATGTAATGAGCTTTATGATATAGATATAAACTCATGCTAATATATTTATGGTTACATGAGTGGATCGATGTCATAACAACATGAGAGCAATGGTTATACTACTTATAGACTATTTAGATCTAAAATGAGGAGATGTATGCATTCTTGGAGGTCATTAATCTACTAGATGTGGCATGGATGCCCATTATTAGATCATATCAAATTTAATTGAGTGTATTGGTTGAGTGTTGGTAATTAGAGACTTCCATGTTCTAATTGCTAATAGGGGAGGTGATGGTTAATTTTGAGGACACATGGGACATATTAAAGTTACCCATGAGAGGTTAGAGATTATTCTAAATAGAACCAACACACTAGAACATTGTGTTGGATAACTTGGTTAGTTGTTACGACACTACCATGCTACATGAAAAGGTTGATATTAATTTTCTAGATCTATACATAGACATTTGTCCTAATGACCTAACACCTAAGGAGATAACACCACCAATAATGATTGATAGGGAGGTTTTGGTTTTGATGGTAATTGTCAGCAACATATTACTACCTAATAAGAATGACTAATTTTTTCATATGGACCTAGGAGGTGTAATTAGAGCCATGTTAGATGATATGGCTAGGATTGTTTGGGGGATAGTAGTACTACCTAATTATACATGGATTTACATGTGGTGGTCTACTAAGGAGGATAGAGTATAGGTTCCATGAAAGTGGTCTAGGTTTGGGGGTGGGAGCATATAGAGATAAAACACCCAGTAGGGAAAATATGGGTATGGAGACCACATGATCCAATATCATATGGATGGGTCTAGATTAATATAGGGCATATAGGACATTGTGGTGATATCTATCATTATTGATGGATGATTTTTGAGTTTATAGTTTTGTATTTCATTTCGTATCCCTACTTGTCATTACAGATTCATTAGAGATCTTATAGATGTTATACTACCTATATGACTTCTAGGTGTTTTTTGATAGGAAAATAGACACACATTATGGAGTAGTATAGACCAGATCAATTATTACACTAGTTTGGGATGCATCAAGATGTACCAAATGGTCATAGGTGGTTTTCTTATAGTACTCAAGAGATCATCCAAAATATACTAGTGATTCTAAGGAGTATGGATATAACTAGTTATAGGGGACTACGATAGATTCAATAGGATGATGAAGGAGGCCCCATAAGTGCAAGGATGACACTAGACTATGTGATATGGTGGCCATAGTTTGTCCACAAAGATTGATAGTGCCTTGATAAGTACCAAGATAGGTATAAGCTAGACAGGGAGAGGATTAGGATGGGGATCAGATGGAGGTGGGTTAGGGCTGGGATCAAATGGAGGTGGGTCAAGGTTAAAATCAAATGGAGATGGATCCAAGCCAAGTAGGTACTAGTGGTACATAGGTGGATCTAAGACGAGTAGGGTCATCATAGATAGTGAGGGTAAATCCAATCCATGTAGGGCCATCAAGTACTTCTATAGATCCAAGCCAAATATGGCCATCAGGTATTCATTTAGATAGGGAAACTACCTTACTTGAGGAGGAGATCACTACCATACTAGGTGAGATTAAGGGTCTAGAGATAAGAGTGGGTCAGTTACATGCACAAGTGACTCTCAAGGATGACCAAATTACTACTCTTCAATAAGAGATTAATTAACTAAAGGTAGAGGTAGCATAACTGACACAAATATAGGCTTCCATAGATTATTATATAATTAAGAGGGATCAATCTAGCTTAGATGTTCAAAGGATCCAACATGATAGAAATGAAACATGGGGATTAGACACATAAGAAAGATTTTTATAGAATGGTTTTATAAAGCCTTCAGGCTAAGGATGAAGCATTATACTATTGGTGAGCTTATGAGACCATGATTCCCAGGGACTAGTAGATTCCTACCTTGAAGGTCTAGGATGCACAAAGAGTTGGTAGTAGGTTATCCCAATCAAGATTGAGGACACATGATACATCAACCTTAGGGTTTTAATTCAACATCCACAACCACCTCCACTACTAGGGCCACCAAGGCCACCATATCCTACATGACCTAGGGATTCTCAAAATTAGAGTCGATGTTGTATAGCTCTTTGGTATTTATTTTATTTTGTCATTATGGAATGTATATAGTATCAATGCATATGAATTTATTTTTTTCAAGATATATGACATTCATACTTGGTCTATGGAATTGTATACAAATTTTTATTCTTTTTGATATACATGTGATGATCTTTCCTTGCTCTATCATGATGTGTTATGATCTCAAGTTTATGATGTGATTAATTTTGAAATGATTGATGTTAAATTTCCATTCAAACATGTATATGATATAAAATGTGTTGTATGATTTTTCATTTACTGTATATATGAGATGTTGGAATGTAGTTATCTACTCATGTTGGTGACTTTTAATATATGTTTATTTAGAGATGCATGTCCTTATTAACACATAATATAGTCATTATGATTTAGTTATTAAGATTTTGGTTTTATTTAATTATGACTATTGTGAATAGGAGGAAATATTATTGGCACCACTGTTTGAGAGATCTTTGGTCTGATTTTTATTGTAACATGTGACATTATGCATCATAGTTATAAACAAACAATAATAACAATGTATGTCCTAAGCATGGAAAAACTTAATTTAAATACAAGTATAATCAACTTAGGCATAAAATATAATCAATCAAATCCCAAGTGTAAATATAATGCAATAAACTAAGTGTATGAGTGAATACAAATACTCACAACTCAAGTATAAGATATAATAAATCAAGGCTTAAGTGTACATATAATGTAATAAACCTATGAAAACCAAGGAAAAGGGAAGCAAAATAAAATACATTAGCCATAAACCAATTGAAAATAATTTTTTTTGTAGCAAACAAAAAAAACCTAAGTAAAGAACTAAAACATAAACTAGAGTAAATAGACACAGAAGGAAGATGACATAAGTAAGAAATAACAAACATACAATATCTAACTAAAGGACAATCAAATCAAGGAACTACATGTTAACCAAATTTAAACCCAAGTCATATTGGTCACCCACCCCCACCTCCCCACTATAAATTTAAACTTTTCATGTGTTCATGTCATGCTTATATGGTCACTATAAGTCTCCATTTAACCTTGTTAGCATTGTTTAATGATAATTTGGAAAAGTTAAGGTCAGATCATATTTCAATCATATAGTGATCTATTGGTGTTATGAGAAAATAATACATGGTAAAGTTGTGACATAGGTTATTATGGGTTAATTCATGACATTTTATGTCTTAATTTTTTTTTCCTAACATTTCATGTTGTTTTGGAAACTCTAATGTCCATTTGCTAGCTTGAAGGTGTTAAAAATGCATATAAATGTGATTTTTGTTTAATTTTGTGTGAAAAGTCCCAAAGAGAAAATACATAAAATACACTTTAAAAAAATATTATATCAGTTATACAACTGCCACACCTATCATAGGAATCATAATAAAGTCAAATTATTGATTTCGATGTCATATTAAGGAGTTACAAGAACTTGTATGGAATTTTGGTAGTCACTTTCAAGTGAAACATCTCCAAAATGTCTTTTGGAATTATAAAGGTTAGGAAAAATATTTTTAAGAAGTTTTAAGTTCAACAATTTCATATATTTCCTTCTCTCTCTCATCATCCCCTTCACAAGATAGTGAAGGCAGATTTCAATCAGATGGTATAAGTAGAAGAATTAGAGTTGGGGGATGAAAATTTGGCCAAATTTTGGGACGCATACGGGATTTAAATTTTTGGAATTTTTCATTATATTATTTCTCTTATATTTATGAATAATTGCTAAGAACCCATACTGCTTTTTGAGAGCTCATAACCCCATAGGCCCAGTTTAAAGCAAATCTAATGCAAAGTGTGAGATCATGTCTGATTTAAAATAATTTATTTGAGGTATAATATTTATTTAGATTCCTTCCATACACTCATTCATCATGGTGGCATGTTTGGATGGCTCTTTGGCAAACAAAGTCTCTCTTATGCATAATTTAAAGTGTGTGATAGTTTTTCTATTTTTTGATTTCTCCAAGTGGTAAAATTTATCTAATTGGTTATTCATGGTCCTTCAATACTATATAAATCCATCCATGGCTTATTGATCATTCAAATATTCTTTACAAGTTTAGAGAGACAATCATAACTCCATTCACTTTTATAGAATGTGTTATAGGTGTCTACATAATAGGTATTTTGATGAGTTTGTATGTGTTTTAGATGATTTGGAGTTATTTTATTCATTATTAGTGTGTTGATATAATGGTTTAAACAAAATTTTGGTTTTATGAATCACGTGGTTTCACTTTTCAAGGTTTCAAGCATGAACATAGTCCTCACCTTGTATAACCTGTAGGTCTATAATTACAAGTAAATCTAATATTTACAATGTTATGAAGGTTTTCAAGCATGCGAAAACTATGTTGGACTCAACTTTAAGACGTCATAAGACCAATGGATGTCTCTAAAGACATATAAATGTCAAAATTTGATAACTAAACTCATATGCCTAGCAAACTACCACTTACAAGACTGTGACTATAAGTGGAAGTAGAAAGTATAGAGGTTATGATTTTTGAGCAATATATGGATTTGAAATGAATTAAGAAGGAATACATCAATTATTTTTAACACTAATACACCATGGTGCAATTGATATGGGCCTAAACATAAAAATTGCTAAAAACATAATCAAAGCTGCCCTAAAATTGACACCTATAGTCAATTGGGGAAATGGGTCTTGATAGTCATATTAATGAAAATTCAAGTCTCCAAAGCATTAATAAGTATAAAATAATTAAACCACTAACCAAAGCCAATGAATAGGTTTGAGGATTAGATGAAAATCCTAATTCAAGGCCATATAGACACTCAGTCTACCTTTATTGCCACCTACAACCTATTAAGTGAAGTTGCCTTAATAGTGATGATGGAGGTTAGACTTTAGAGAATTGAAAATGTTTCAAGACTCTCAATTATAGATCAAAGATAATGAATAAGTTTGATATTGGTTTTTAAGTTTTGAAATTGATCTAGAAAACCTAAAACATAGTTAAGATCCTTCAATAAGAACCTACAACCCATTTGAAAATTTGCCTAAAATAATGGATTGGTGGAAGTGCTCTGAGGTTTAAAAGTGTTGGGAAGGTCCTTAGATATGACAAGATATTAAGGATTTTTGGTGTTACAAGAAAGGTTTATAAACAACCCAAGTTTACAAAATATCTCAAATTAACACACACAAGTTGATAGTCACTTGTAATTTTTGTTTAGGTGACTAAGAACTGTCAAAGCTTAAGATATTGACATATACAATTGGGGTTAGAAAGAAGTTCTCAAGTCATCAATAAAATATGACTCAAGTTATAAGTCATTAAGAGAAAAAATAAATTAGAGATGAACTTTGAGAAACATATGAGATGGTGAAAAACATGTACAAACATTTCATTACAATTTATATTCTTGATAGAGAGGTAAATGGAAGAAAATAGTGAGTTAGGGCATGACAATCAACTAGTCCTAAAAACCCTAAGCCTAGAACATGACATGTTATAGAGAGTTTGAGGAAGTAGGTGGTTATAATTTTTTTAGAATAGATAGAGGTGGAAATCATAGACCTAATTGATTTCTTTGGAGATCAAGTCAAGCTCAAAACATACACCTACAAACCTCATTCTTGTTCAGACCCCTTAGAATGCTTACTCTTTAACCTGAGGGTCATCAAATTTTGCTCACACATTTCATGAAGAGATAAATGTGGTTGAATGGTCATTGGAGGTGTTAGAGGGATCTCCTAACAATAATATTGTGGCATTAATAGAGAGGGGTTGTTCTTTATGAATAATCATTAAGACCCCAAACAATTCTTAAACCTCTTTTAAAACCCAACAATGACTAGTTTGTAGAGATGGACTTCCAAAGCACACCTACTGCCATATTTTTCTCCTAAAACCTCTTGGATATTTTTATATACTCTATGTGGCTCATCTATGTGTAATTAAGTTGTACAGACTACTATAAAAATTACCATAAATGCACTTTTTTATGTGTTTTTAATGTTTTACAGGGATTTTAGAGAGATATAAACTTGAAAATCATTAGAAGAGGTCACATGAGACTTATTTCATCTCCTCAAATCAACAAATTTTCTTTGAAACCCCTGGAAGTGACTAAACAAACTCTATTTTGCAAGGTAGTCCAAACAGGCTTGTAAAGGGCTTGTTTTTGGATATTTCATGGTTTGTCTATAAGTATAATGTTCCAAAAGACCAAAATTTACATTGAGGTTGGTCTTGGCTTGGGTAAAGTGAATCACACACTTCCCAAAGGTTTCACATGTGCATGAGAAGTTTAGAGCTAAAATTCCACTTTCTAGGCCTAGAGACCTAATTAGGCCTAATTATTAGATGAGACTTATTTCATCTCCTCAAATCAATAAATTTGATTTAGAACCCCTGGAAGTGACTAAAAAAACTCCATTTTGCATGGCAGTCCAAACAAGCTTGTGAAGGGCTTTTTTTTGGCCATTTCATGGTTTGGATATAAGCACAATGTTATAGAAGCCCAAAATTTACATGGAGGTTGGTCTTGGAATTTTTTAAGTGAATCACACACTTCCTATAAGTTTCACATGTGCATTGTGATTTTAGAGCCAAAATCTACTTTCTAGGCCTAGAGGCCTAATCAAGCATAATTGGTAGAGAGAAAGGGCAGAAAAGGACATCTCCACTCACTATCAAAGCATAAAATTTCACTTGGATCTATAAATAAATAAGGGGTAATGGAATATTCCCTTATATTATTAATATCCTCTATAATTTTCTCTACTTAAGGAGGTTTGTACAAAAATGCCTACAAAGAATGAGGCCTATTTGAGGATTTTGGTAGAGAATGATTTGTTGGGGATAGTTTGAGACCTCAAAATAGATTTTTATAGGCTTAATATGATTTCAATATTCCATCCATTAAGTTTTTATGAGCTAAAGTAATTGAAACCAAGTTTTGACACTTGTGTGCAAAATATGCCTAAGAAGATGAAGAGTCCTCCAGACACCTTGCAAGAGAAAGAGGTGATGTGTCAATAAGAACCTATTGGGGTTAGTTGAGAAGGTTCCAAGAGTAGATAAAAGAGGTATAAATAACTGATCTAACCATCAATAAGGCCACTTGTCCTTCAACATGTCAAGAAGAAGGAGGGTTTTAAGAAGCTAGTTAACATGTCAAACAAGCTTTCCAGCCCCCATGCCACTTAGAGGATCAGAGCATCTGAAAAGGAGATAAACATGGTGTCTTGGACTTATTGTGATAGTTATATAACTCCTTTTATTATTTTAACTTACATGACACTTGACTACTATCTCTCTCCTACACCCTTCTTCTCCTCTCTCTCACGTTCTCTATATATTGAGCCAATTTTGGCTAAATTTGTATCCTCTACCTAGGTATGATGAATCCCTGAACATTTGTATGATTTTTATCAATGGAAATCAATTGGTTTACCTCCTATTTTGACTATACTTGGTGTTCATATGAGAATATCTGATCTTGTCAAGTGAATTGACTTGTCTTCCTTAGCATGTTGTCCTTTCTAACACCCAGATGCAATTTGAAAGCTTCATTTTTAGGTCATGCAAAGTATTTGAGAGTAGTGAAAGAGTTGAGTGAGTTTGTATATCTTATAATGTCATTCAATAACTCTTTTTTAGTCCCCCTAGCTTAAGAAACCATCATAATCTTCACATTGAAACACTCATGTGATAGATTCAGATTAAGAGTAGTGTATGCAAGGTTAGCTTTCTTGATTTACAAGTGCACATGAAGCTTGTTGGTAGTGGTAAAAACATATTTGGTTTATCACCTCATTAGAGTAAGTTTCTCTCCCTTTTCCTATCAAGTGATAGATTAGTGTGTGAGCCTAAGTGATTCATCAAGCGAAGATAACCCTTCAATCTAGAGATTTACCCCTATTATAGACAACCCATAGGTCTAGGGGTAATCCCATGTTTCACCAAATTTTAAGAGGTTTGAAAAACCTTCTCTTAGGGTCAAAGATTTAGTTATAGAAATATTGGCACACTTGGTGGGACTAAGGTATAAAAGAGTGGAAGAATTTTTGGTGTGTTCTTCTTCCTATCAGCCTTTGAAAGAATTCAATAAATGCCAATGATAACTCTAAATTCAATCATCTAGTTATAAGTAGCCCAAGTACTTATTGTGAAAATTATTTGATAGTATCTTGTGTTTTCCTTTGACTCATGAAGTTGAGATGGCTGGATATGAATAATTTTTTTACAATACACCTGTTTATCAGCCTTGTCATGACTCATATCGACCATTCTTTATCAACCTAGTTTTGACCCCAACTATGTACTTAAACAAACTTATCAATATTGCTACCTTCCTTATGATTCATATCATTTCTTTGGTTAACATATTTTTCCTTTACATGACCATTATGTTGCATATGAGAAGCCTTCTCAAGCTCAAGATGTCTCTAGTTATCCCTTAAACCATTCCATTTAAAGTTTGAATCAAACTCTCTTAAGCTATGATAAATACATGCTAGACCTTCATACTCAAATAAAATATGGACAAGATATTCCTAGCCATCTCATTCATGGCATGAGGTACTCATTATAGATATTTAAAGGAGTTTGGACATCTATTGAGAGAGAAAATTGGCAAAACCTCTCAAGTGAAATGTTGGATGTAAGTGGTCTCATTCAAAACATAAAAGATATGTTGAAAGTTCATGAAGGATAATAGGTCTAATTCCATTAGCCATATGTGTCTTCTTACACTCCATCTCATATCTCATACATGCCACCCATTCTTCCCCAAGAGACCTTTCCAAGTGAATCTCCAAGTGTTCCAAGTCTTCCATGTGTTCCTCAAACCTTACCTTCTTGGAATTCAATCCAATAGAGTATTAAAAAAGAAAATAATATTGTTATGAGACAACCTATTAATCCAATCTAGGATCCCACTTCTCTTCCTCTAGGAAATCCCAATGAGTCTTCTAAAATTCCAAGCTAGAATCATGTAGTAAAGTCTTGGAGTGGGCAAGTTGAAATAAGTATAGATTGGGGAGTTGAAGGGAAAGAAAAATATAAACCTATGCAAGTCTCTCCCACCCCTCCTCAAGAGATTTATTATAATCTATATCAACCTTCTTATGATACTTAACCTCATGAGGCCACTAATCACTTTCAGGAAAAGCTATTTCAAGAGGATATAGATAGGAAAATCAAAGAGTTGGAATTGAAGATAAAATTACTTGAAGAGAGGCAAGATCAAGATATGGAAGATAAGGAAAACCTTATGCCTACTCCAACCCCATTCCCCCTTCCTAAAGAGCCTCAAGTTGTTCCATCTTGGAGGTCTATCTAAGAAGATTTTCAACGTAAAAAATAAGTCTTGGTTGAGAAGTTGGAAGATAAAGTTTTATCTATTAAAGAGCCTCGAGAAGGTTATGAGAAAGGTGAGATGCTTGTTAAATAAAATGAAATGTCTATATCCCAATTCAACATGGTTTCCCTTAAAGAATTCCTTCAAGAATCACCCAACTTTCCATCTCCCCAAAGAGTTCACTCAATAATTCTCCATTCCCAAGCCCATTCATGAGTTGTCCATTACACCTCACACTTCCTCTTCAACCCATGAACTTGTCCATCACCCTCCCACCTCATCCCTTATTGAAGGAGAACCCATCCTATGGGAGATAAGTTAAGAAGATCAAGCTAAAGTTTTAGTTGATCAAGACGATGACTTGAGTGTCTATGATGAAGAGTTCATGATAGGGCCTCCCATTAGTGAAGACAAGCATAAGTAAACCTTATTGAGTAAAGAAAGAGAAGATATTGATGATGTTGGAACTGTTCATAAAGAGGTTGATCAAGACATTGAAGAGAAGGTACTTGAAAGAGACATCACATCAACTAAGTTGGTTGAGACTCATGAGCAACATCAAGATGTTAGTTTTGAAAATTTAATAGAAGACAAATCTATTGTTGACTCTATGGACCAAGATGATTTGTGGTTAAATTAAAATGAGACTTGTGAATAATTTGAAGGCCATTAAAATCCTATACCTCCTATTGTTCAAGTTTAAGACATTATTTTAGACACATTGCCTCTTAAAGGATAATATAATAAATTCTAAAGTACCAAACTTGAAAAAGTTGCATCCAGCCTTGAGATTGAAGACTCTTAAAATAATCAAGATGAATTTGATCAAGAAGATGAAGTTGAAGAAGTTGTGGTTCTTGAAGATAAGAAAGACAAATATTATTGGTAACAACATATTGAGATCCTCTAAGAGCTTGAAGGTCTTTTCAAGTTTGATGATCATGTTCACAAAGAGATTGTTAAAGATGTCTTCATTGAGGAAAATGATGAGGATTTGGTTGAGTATGAAAAGCTCCTTAAAGATCTTGAGGATCTTGCAGTAGTTGATTAAAATCTTAATGTCATTCAAGATGCCATAAAATTATAATATCCATACTTAGATGAAACACCATTGGACAAGGTTGTACCTAAAGAGTCTCATAAGAAGAGTGTTGAAACACAATAAGAGTTAACCTTTATAAGTGACATGTTTGTAGCTGTCATTGCTTCACTTAAATTCATGCCAAGAATATTGACAAGTATGAAGGAGATGAAGACAACAAGAGCAAGGTTCAAAAGGTAGTTTGCTTCATGTCCTCTTTCATCTCATAGAGCAAAGGATGGTGCAAGTTTCCCTTTTGATATAGGAGGAAAAAAATTGTTTCAAGTTAGTTTGTATATAGTCTAAGTTTTCTTAGGTTATTTTTTTTCCCTAAGTGATTGATAGCATATGTGTGTGTCTTATTATTGATTTGTTTCTTGTTGTTTTATTTTGTGTGTTTTTGTCATGGTTAAAGCTTGTTCAAGTCTAAAATTGAGTGAAAATGACTCCATTTCTAAATGTAAGGACAAGGCTAATGGTCCTATTAGCATTGTAGGCATGCTACCCTTATGAATCACCAAATTTTTTAACTAAATTTGACCCCATGTTAAATTGGTCACCCCTTATAAATTCAAACTTGTCATGTGTTCATGTCATGCTTGTAGGGTCCCTATAAGTCTCTGTTTAACCTTGTTAGAATTTTTTAAGGTTAGTTTGGAAAAGTTAAGGTAAGGTCATATAGTGATCTAGGGGTTTCATGAGAAAATAATACATGGCTATGTTGTGTCATAGGTGATTAGGGTTTCATTCATTCCATTTTATGTATTAAACACTTTGTCCTAACATTTCATTATGTTTTGAAAACCCTAAGGCCCTTTTGTTATCTTAAAGGTGTTAAAATGCATATAAATATGATTTTTGGCTAACTTTATGTGTGTCAAAGTTCCCCCAAAGAGAAAATACATACCATACACTTTCTAAAAATCTTGGATCAATTATACAACTACCACACCATTCAAAAAAATTAGAACAAAGTCAGATTCTTGATTTCAATGCCATATTAAGGAGTTAGAACAATTTGTATGGGATTTTTGAAATCAATTGAAAGTTAAACAGCTCCAAAACATCTTTTAGACTTCTATAGGTCAGGAAAAAGCTTTGGAATAAGTTTCAAGTTCCACAATTGCATATTTTTCCTTCTCTCTCATCCTCCCATTCATACGCTAGTGAGGACATACTTAAAATAGATAGTATAGGTAGTATACTTAGATTTGGGGACTAATTTTTTTTCCAAAGTTTGGGACCCCTACGGGCTTTAATTGTGGCATTTATCATTGGATTGGTTCTCTTAGCTTTATGAATAATTTCTAAGATCTCAAAATTATTTTTGAGATCAAAACCCCATAGGTTGAGTTTAAATCAACTCTAGTGAAAAGTGTGAGATCATGGATGCTTAAAACTAGTTGATTTGAGTTATAATATGTATATTTATGATTCACATACAATCATTCATCATGGTGGCACATTTGGAGGGCCCTTTGGCAAGCAAAGTCTCTCTTGTGCACAATTTAAAGTGTCTGATAGTTTTTGTATGTTTTTGAGTTATCCAAGTGGTAAAATTTATCTGAGTGGTTATTCATGGTACTATAATAGTATATAATTCCATCCATATATTATTTATCATTCAAGTATTCCATATAAGTTTGGAGAGACAATCATAGCTCCATTCACTTTTATAGATTATATGTTCTGTTTGTCTACATAACATGTATTTTTATGAGTTTATATGTGTTTTAGAGGTTTGGGAGTTATTTAATTCATGATAAGTGTGTTGATATAATTATTTTAACAACCATTCAGTCTTATAAGTCATATGGTTACACTTTTTAGGGTTTTCAAGCATGAACACAGTCCTCACCTTGTGCAGCCTGTAGGTCTAAAATTCTAAATAAATCTAATGTTTCCAATTTTATGAAGGTTTTAAAGAATGATAAATTTTTTTTTTGAATCAGGTTTAAGATGTCATAGGACCAGTGGAGGTCTCCAAAAATGTCTAAAAGTCAAAATTTGGTAACTAAACTCACATGCCTAGTAGACTATGACCTACAATATTATGACTGTAAGTGGAAGTAGAAAGTATAGAGGTAATGATTTATAAGATGTTTATGGTTTTGAAATTAAGTGATAAGGACTCAAACAATTATTTTTAACACTAATACACCATGGTGCCATTGAGATGGGCCTAAACACAAACTCCTAAAAACAAAGTCAAAACTACCCTAAAATCAACATCTACAATTAGTTGGGGATATGGGTCTTGATAGTCATATTGATGAAAATTAAAGTCTCCAAGGAATTAATAAGTATAAAATGCTTCAACCACTAATAAAATACAATGAAGAGGTTTTATTATTAAAGGAAAATCCTAATTCAAGGCCATATACACACTCAATCTACCCTTATTACCACCTACAACCTGTTAAGTGAAGTTTCCTTAACAGTGATGATGGAGCTTAGAATTTAGAGCATTGATAATTTTTAAAGACTCTAAATGATAGATAAAATATAATTAATAATTTTTATATTGGTTTTTAAGTTTGGAAATTGATCTAGAAAACCTAAAACATAGTGAAGACCCTTCAACAAGCACTTAAAACCCATTTGAAAAGTTGCTTAAAGTAGTGGATTGGTGGAAGTGTTATGAGGTTTAAAAGTTTTGGGAAGGTAATTAGATATTAAAAGAGCTTAATATATTTTTTTTTGTAAGAAAGGCTTATAAATAACCCAACTTAACAAACTATCTTAAATAAACACACACAGGCTGACAATCACCTTTATTTTATTTTTAAGTGATTAAGAACTCTCAAATCTTGAGATAGTGGCACATAAAGTTGGGGTTATAAATAAGTTCTCAGGTCATCAAAAAACTATGACTCAATTTTTAATCCATTAAGAGGAAAATAAATAGAGAAATAGGGGTCTCAAAAAGACCTAAGTGCACACACAGGTTTGCTTTCTCATTAAGATCTTTGCTTGGTCTAAAGGATATTTAAGCATCTAAGGGAAAGTACGATGATATAAGGTAAGTGATTCAATGGTGAGGACATTATACAATCACACCTTCAGACCTAATGACATATATCGAAACTCTGCCTATTTAAAATAAGGCATGACACAAGCCTGCATATCCAAAGAAGTTGCTTGTTTTAGGATTCTAAAGGACTGGTTCAAGTATCTTAAGGAAGTATGAGGGTAAGTGAAGGTGATTTAAGTTCTGTGTTTGTTTGAAAATTCACTCTATATTATCATACTCAAATAAAGAGTAGAACATAGAAAACTGACTTACTCAGCTAACCACACATAGTTTTGCCTTACTAAAGTAGTTGTTTGTTTAGAGGATTGAAAGACTTTAGAGGTCTGAAGGAGAGGTAAGATAATTTAAGGATATTGAGATTATGTGAACACTAATATAAAAATCCATTAGACTCAAGCATGAAACTAGCACAGTTCGGCCCCTATTTCAATCTCAAATAGTCCTAAGTGTATGCATATGCCATATGGGTAGGTAGTTGAGAGATGAAGCCAATTAGTGGTGAAGTGGGGTAATTAGGAGTTGATATGAAAATTGATAATCCTAATGATATTGTGAAAATAATTTAAAAAGATTCTATGAAAGTTCATAGTCTTAACAAAGAGGTAAATGAAAGAAAATGAGTTAGGGTATGACAATCATCTAGGCCTACAAACCCTAAGACTAGAACATGACATGTTGCAGAGAGTTTAATAAATAATGTGGTTATAAAACTATTATAATAGGTATAGGTGGACATCATAAACCTAATTTGGTTCATTTGAGATCAAGTCAAGCTCAAAACATACACATACAAACCTCATTCTTGCTCAAACCCCTCAGAATGCTTGTTCTTCAACTTGAGGGTCATTAAATTTTGCTCACTTCTTTTATGAGGAGATTAATGGGGTTTAATGGTAATTTTAGGTGTTATGGGGGTCTCATAAAAATAATATTTTTTCATTAAGAGAGAGGGGTTATTTTTTATGAACAATCATTAAGACCCCAAACAAGTCTTAAACCTATCTTAAAACCCAACAGTGACCTGTTTGTAGATATGGACTTATAAATCACACATAATTCCATATTTTTATCCCAAAACATCTTGGATATGTTTATATACTCCAAGTGGGTCATCCACATGTACTTGAGCTATATGGATTACCACACATGCATTATTTTGTGTGTTTTTTTTATTATTTTATAGGTATTTTAGAGAGATGGACACTTTAAAATAATTTGAAGAGGTCCCTTGAGACTTATTTAATCTCCTCAAATAAAAAAAATTATCAATAACTCATAGAAGTGACTAAACAAACTCTATTTTGTAAGGTAGTCCAAACAGGGTTGTGAAGGGCTTATTTTTAGCCATTTCATGGTTTGGATATAAGCGTAATGTTATAGAAGCCCAAATTTTACATGGAGGTTGGTATTGGTATGGATAAAGTTAATCACATGCTTCCTATAGGTTCACACAAGCATGAGAATTTTAGATCCAAAATCCACTTTCTGGGCCTAAAGGCCTAATTAGGCCTAATTGGTAGAAAGAAAGGGCAAAAATGGACATCTCCACTCACTCTTAGAGTATTAAATTGAACCTGCATATTTAAAGAAATAAATGGTACTAAAATATGGACTTATATTCTCAATATCCTCTGTAATTTTATCTACACAAGGAGGTTTTTACAAAAAAGGTTACAAGGAATGAGGCCTATTTGAGGCTTTTGGTAGAGAATGACTTGTTGGAGCTAGTTTGAGACCTACAAATGGACTTTTTTAGATCCAATATGATGTCAATAATCCATAAATAAATTTTGGATGAGATAAATTAATTTAAACTAATTTTTGACATTTATGTGCAAAATAGGCCTAAGGAGATGAAGAGTACTTTAGACACCTTACAAGATAAATAGGTGATGTGTCAAGAAGAGAGCCTATTGGGGTTAGTTTATAGGTGTTAAGAGAAAATAAAATAGGTATAATGAACTGATCTAACCATAAATAATTCCGCTTGTCCTTTAACATGTCAAAAAGGAGAGTTTCAAGAAGCTATTCAAGGTATCAAACAAGCTTTTCAACCCCCATGCCACTTGGAGGGTTAGATCATTTGAAGAGGAACTACACATGGAATCTTGGACCTATTAAAATAGTTTTATAACTCCATTTATTATTATAACTTAGATGACACATGTCTACTCTCTCTCTCTCTCCTCTACACCCTTCTTCTCCTCTCTCTCACATTCTCTATATATTGAGCCACTTTTGTCTAAGTTTGTATCCTCCACTTGGGTATGGCAAAGCCATTTCCATTTGTATGCTTTGATAAATGACAATAAAATAGTTTAAATCTTATTGTGACTATACTTAGTGTGCATATGATAATATTTTATCTTGTCAAGTGAATTGAATTTTCTTTTTTTGGTATGTTGTCTTTTTCTAACACCTAGATGTAGTTTGAAAGCTTCTTTTGTAGGTCATGTGAAGTGTATGAGTGTGGTTCAAGAGTTGAGTGATTTTGTCTATATTTTAGTGTCATTAAATATATCCTAATTATTACTCCTAGATTAAGCAACCATCACAACATTCACATTAAAATACTCATGTGAGAGATTCAAATTAAGAATAGTGTATGTAAGGTTAGTTTTCTTCATTTACAAGTGCACATGCAGTTGGTTGGTAGTGGTCAAAAGATATTTGGTGTATCACCTCATTATATCAAGTTTCTCTCCCTTTTCTTATAAAGTGATATATTAGTGTGTCAGCATAAGTGATTCATCAATGGGAGTTATTCCTTTAATCTAGAGGTTTACCACCATTATAGATAACCCACAGGTTTAGGGGCGATCCCATGTTTCACCAAATTTGGAGATTTTTTAACAAAATTATCCTAGGGCATAAAATTTGGTGATAATAGTTATGTCACACCTGGTGTGACTAATGTCCAAAAGAGTGGGAAATTTTTTGGTGTGTTCTTCTTCTTATCATCCTTTGGAGGCATTCAACAAATACCAATGGTGACTCTAAATGCAATCAACTAGTTTTAAGTAACCCAGGTAATTATTATGAAAAGTATTTGATAATATCTTTGATTTTCCTTTTAATCATGAAGTTAAGATGGTTAGGTATGAAGAGAACTTTTACTATAAACCTTCTTATTAGCCTTGTCATGACTCATACCAGCCATATAGCTTTCTTTATCAACTTAGTTATGACCCTAACTATGTCCTTAAATAACCTTATCAAGATTTTTAGAGAGTCATATCAAACCTATGGTAAAAAAATTTCTCCTCTACATGACCATGATGTTGCATATGAGTAGCATTTTCAAGCTCAAGATGTCTCTAGTTATTCATCAAACTAATCCATTTCAAGTTTGAAGCAAACTCTCTTAGACTATGATAAATACATGTTAGACTTTCATACTCAAAGAGAATATGGTCAAGATATCCCTAGACATATCATTCATGACGTGATATATTAATTATAGATATTTAAAGGAGAATGGACATCTATTGAGAGATCAAATTGGCAAAACTTCTTAGGCAAAATGTTGGATGTAAGTGGTCTCATTCAAAGTATATAATATATGTGGAAAGTTAATGAAGGAAAATAGGTCCAATTCCATCATCCCTATGTGTTTTATTACACTCCATCTCATCTCTCATACATGCCACCTATTTTTCCCTAAGAGACCTTTCCAAGGGAATCTCCAAGTGTTCCAAGTCTTCCATGTGTTCCTCAAACCTTGCCTTCTTGTAATTCAATCCAAGAGAGTATTCAAAAAGAAAAGGATATTTTTATAGATCAACCTATTGATTCAATCCATCATCCCACTTCTCTTCCTCAAGGAAATCCCAAGGATTATTCAAAAATTCCAAGATAAAATCAAGTAGTAAAGTCTTGGAGTGGGCAAGGTGAAACAATTTTATATTAGGGAGTTAAAGAGAAAGTGAAATCTAAACCTACACAAGTCTCTCCCATCCATCCTTAAGAGATATTTTATACTCTATATCAACCTTCTTATGATATGTATCCTCATCAGGCCACTAAACTCTTTCAATAAAATCTATTTGAAGAGGATATAGATAGGCAAATCAAAGAGTTGGAATTGAAGATAAAGGGACTTAAAGAGATCCAAGATCAAGAGATGGAAGCCAAGGAAAACCTTGTGCCTACTCTAGCCCCATTCCCCCTTCCTTAAGAGCCTCAAGTTATACCATATTAGAGGTCCATCCAAGAATATTTTAAAAATAAAAATGAGGCCTTAGTTGAGAAGATGGAAGATAAATTTGTAGTTGTAAAGGACTCAAGAAGGCTATGAGAAAGGTGAGATGCTTTTTGAATAAAATTCAATGTCTATATCCCAATTCGACATGATTTATACTCAAGAATTTCTTAAAGAATCACTCAACTTTCCATCTCCCCAAAAGTTCACTCAAGAAGTCTCCATTCCCAAGCCCATTCATGATCTTTACATTACACCTCACACCCCCTCTTCAACCCATGAACTTGTCCATCAGCCTCCCACCTCATCCCTTCTTGAAGGAGAAGCCATCCTATGGGAGATATGTGAAGAATATCAAGCCAAAGTTGTTGTTGATCAAGAAGATAAATCTAGTGTCTATGATGAATATTTCACTCCAGGTCCTCCCCTTGGTGAAGACAATCATAAGTCAACCTTCTTGAGTGAAGAAAGAGAAGATATTGATGGTGTTGCAGTTGTTCATAAAGAGGTTGATCAAGACATGAAAGAGAAGGTGCTTGAAATAGACACCACATAAGTTGAGTTGGTTGAGACTCATGAGAAATATCAAGAGGTTAGTTTTGAAAAAATAATATAAGATAAAGTTTTTATTGAATCCATGGACCAATATAATTTTTGGTCAAATTCCAATGAGACTTGTGAATAATTTGAAGGCCTTCAAAAATACACTTCCTATTGTTCAATTTAAAGACATTCTTGTAGATGCATTGCCTATGGAAGGATAATATGATAAATTCCAAAGTACCAAACTTGAACAAGTTGCATCCATTCTTAATATTGAAAACTTGTGAAACAAGAAAGATGAAGTTGATCAAGTACAAAATGAGCAAGAAGATGAAGTTAAACAAGTTATGGTTCTTGAAGATAAGGAAGATAAAGTGATTGGCAGTAGCATATTGAGATCCTCCAAGAGCTTTAAAGTATTTGTAAGTTTGAATATCATGTTCACAAAGAGATTGTTCAATATGTCTTCATTGAAGAAAATGACAAGGATTGGGTTGAGGATGCAAAACTCCTTAAAGAGATTGAGGATATTACAAAAGTTGACAAAAATCCAAACATCATTCAAGATGCCATGAAAGTCAATGAACCATGCTTGGATGAAACATCATTGGACAAGGTTGTAGCTAAAGATTCTTATAAGAAGAGTTTTGTAACACAAGAATAGTTCACCTTTACAGGTGACATGTTTTTAGCTATCATTGATTCACTTGAATTCACGCCAAGAATATTGGTAAGTATGAAGGAGATGAAGACACTAAGAACAAGGTTTAGAAGGAAATTTACTTCATGTCCTCTTTCATCTCATGGAGCAAAGGATGGTGCAAGTTTCCATTTTGATCTAGGAGAATAAAATTGATTTCAAGTGAGTTTGTGTATAGTCTAAGTTTTCTTAAGTTATTTTTGTGTTTCCTAAGTGCTTGATAACACATCTATGTGTCTTATTCTTTCTTTGTGTTTTGTTTTTTTGTTTTGTGTGTTTTGGAGGTTAAATCAATTTGTTGTGTCATGGTTAAAGCCTATTTAATTTTGAATCTGAGTGCAAATAACTCCATTGCTCAATATAAATACAAGGCTACTAGTCCTATTAACATTATAGGCATTCTAAACCTATGAATAACCAAAAATTTTGACCAAATTTGACCCCAATGTAAATAGGTCACCCCCTATAAATTCAAACCTATCATGTGTTCATGTCATGATTATATGGTCCCCTAAAGTGTTCATTTAACCTTGTTAATATTATTTAAGGATAGTTTGGAGAAGTTAAGGTAAGGTCATATTTTGGTCATATGGTGATCTAGGGGTGTCATGAGAAAATAAGACATGGTTAAGTTGTGTCATAGGTGATTAAGGATTCATTCATGCCATTTTATGTCTTAAACACTTTATCCTAAAATTTTAGGGTGTTTTAGAAACTCTAAGGTCCATTTGCTAGCTTAAAGGTGTTAAAATGCATATAAATCTGATTTTTAGCTAAATTTATGTGTGTCAAAATTCCCCCAAAGATAAAATCCATACCATACACTTTATAAAAAGTTTGGATTGGTTATATAACTACCACACCTATCATAGGAATCAAAATAAAGTTAGATTCTTGATTTCAATGCCATATTGAGGAGTTATAAGAAGTATGAAATTTTGGTAGTCACTTACAAGTGAAATAGCTCTAGAACATCATTTGGACTTATATAGGTCAGGAAAAAGCTTTGAAATAATTTTCAAGTTTGAAATTTGCATATTTTTCCTTCTCTCTATCATTGCCCCCTTCATAAGCTAGTGAAAACATATTTCAAATAGATGGTACATGCAATACAGTTAGATTCAGGGGCTAATTTTTTTTCCAAATTTTGGGACCCCAATGGGTCTCCAATTTGTGGCATTGGTCATTATACTAGTTCTCTTAACTTTATGAATGAATTCCAAGAGCCCATACTTCTTTTTGGGATCAAAAACCCATAGGCTAATTTTAGAGAAACTCCAGTGTAAAGTGTGAGATCATGGATGCTTGAAACTAGTTGATTTGAGTTCTAATATGTTTGTATATGCCTCCCATACATTCATTCGTCATAGTGTCACATTTGGATGGCCCTTTGGCAAGCAAAGTCTCTTTCGTGCATAATTTGAAGTGTTTGATAGTTTTTCTATGTTTTTGAGTTCTCCAAGTGGTCAAATTTATCTGAGTGGTTATTAATGATCCTATAATACTCTCTTATTCTATCTATATATTTTTGATCATTCAATTATTCTATACAAGTTTGAAAAGATAGTCATAGCTCCAATCACTTTTATAGACTCTATATTTTGTGTGTTTGTACAACAAGTATTTTGATGAGTTTTTATGTGTTTCAAAGGATCAAGATTTGTTTTCCTCATGATAAGTGTGTTTATCCAATGGTATAAATAACATTTCAATGTTAGTAGTCATGTGGTTGCACTTTTCAAGGCTTTGAAGCATGAAAATAATCTTCACCTTATCTAGCCTATAGGTCTAAAATTTCAAATAAATTCAGTATTGCCAATGTTATGAATGTTTCAAAGAAATAAAATTATGTTGGACTTAGTTTTAAGAGATCATAATACCAATGGAGGTCTCCAAAAACATCTAAAAGTTAAAAGTTGATAACTAAACTCACATGCCTACCGGATTGCCACCTATAGGACTATGACTGTAAGTGGAAGTAAAAAATATAGAGCTTATGATTTTTGAGTAGTCTATGGATCTGAAATAAAGTGATAAGGAATCCATAAATTATTTTAAACACTAATACATCATGGGGCAATTTAGATGGGACTAAACGTATAAACTCCTAAAAACACAGTCAAAGTTGCCCTAATATTGACACGTATAGTCAGTTGGGGAAATGGGTCTTGATAGTCATATTGATGATAATTTGAGTGTTCAAGGAATTTATAAGTATATAAGAATTTAACCACTGATAAAATATAATGAATAGGTTTTAGGATTGGAGGAAAGTCCTAATTCAAGGCCATATACACACTTAGTCTACCTTTATTACCACTTATAGCCTGTTAAGTGAAGTTGCCTTACTAGTGATGATGGAGTTTAGAATTTAGATCATTGATAGTTATTTAATACTCTCAATGTTAGATCAAAACTAATTAATAAGTTTTATATTAGTGTTGAAGTTTTGAAGTTGATCTATAAAACCTAAAACATATTTAAGACCCTTCAACAAGCACTTACAACCCATTTGAAAAGATGCCTAAAATAGTGGATTGGTAGAAGTATTATGAGGTTTCAAAGTTTTTGGAAGGTCCTTATCTATAAAAATATCTTAAGGAGTTTTTTTTTTTGAAATAAAGTCTTATAAATAACCCAAGTTGATAAACTATCTCAAATAAACACACACATGTTGATAGTCACCTATATTTTCTTTTTAGGTGATTAAGAACTCTCAAATCCTAAGATAGTGGCATATATAGTTGGGGTTATAAATAATTTCTCAGGTAATCAATAAAATAGGATTCAAATTTTAAGTCATTAAGAGTTAAAAAAAAAGAAGAGAAACATGGGTCTCAAAAGGACCTAAGTGCACACATGAGTTGCCTTTCTCATTAAGAGCTTTACTTGGTTTAAAGGATCTTCAAGCGTTTGAGGAAAAGTAAGATGATATAAAGTGAGTGATTGAATGGTGAGGATATTATCCAATCATGCCTTCAAACTTAATGACAAATATATAAACTCTACCTATTTATACCAAGGCATGACATAGGCCTACATATCTAAGGAAATTACTTATTTGATGATTCTAAATGACTGGTTTAAAGATATTTAGGAATTCTAAGGGTAAGTGAAGGTAGTTATAGTTATGTGTTTATTTGAAACTTCACTATACAATAACATACTCAAACAAAGAGTAAAACATAGAAACCTTGGATACTCAACTAGCTACACATAGTCCTACCTTACCAAAGGAGTTGTTTATTTGGAGGACTAAAATACTTTAGAGGTCTGAGGGAGAATAAGATAATCAAATTATATTTATATGATTTGAACACTACTCTATAAATCCCTTAGACTCAATCATGAAACTAGCATAGTCAGGCTCATCTTTCAACCTCAACAGTCATGAGTGTATGCATAGGCCATATGGGTAGGTAGCTAAGAGATGAATCCAATTAGTGGTGAAGTGGAGTAATTAGGAATTGAGATGAACATTGAGAACCTTGATGATGTGTTAAAAATAATGTAAAAACATTCCATGAAGTTTATAGCCCTGATAGAGAGGTAAATAAAAGAAAATAGTGAGTTAGAGTATGAAAGTAAACTAAGACTACAAACCCTAGTCATAGAACATGACATGTTTTAGAGAATTTTAGTAATAATGTGGTTATAAAATTATTTTAACAAGTATAGGTGGACATCATAGACCTAATTGAGTTCATTGACGATCAAGTCAAGCTCAAAACATACATCTACATACCTCATTCTTGCTTAGACCCCTCATAATGTTTGTTCATCAACCCAAGGGTCATAAATTTTTTCTCAAACCTTTCATGAGGAGATTCATGGGATTTAATGGTAATTGGAGGTGTTATAGGGGTCCCTTGACAATAATATTTTTGCATTAGGAGAGAGAGAGGGGTTTTATTTATGAACAATATTTAAGACCCCAAACAAGTTTTAAATCTCTTAAAACCCAATAATGACTAGTTTTTAGAGGTGGAATTATAAAGCACACCTAATTTAATATTTTTATCATAAAACATCTTGGATATTTTTATAGACTCCAAGTGGCTTATCCACATGTACTTGAGATGTATGGACTACTTTACGAATTACCATAAATGCATTCTTTTGTGTACTTTTAGTATTTTACAGGGATTTTAGAGATATGGGCACTTTCCAATAATTTGAATAGGTCACATTAGACTTATTTCATCTCCTTAAATCAGATAATTTTATCAAGAACTCATATAAGTTACTAAACAAATTCCATTTTGTAAGGCAGTCCAAACAAGGTTGTGAAGGGCTTATTTTTATCCATTTCATGGTTTGGCTATAAACACAATATTTCAGAAGCCCAAAATTTATATGTAGGTTTGTAATGGGTAAAGTGAATCACACAATTACCATAGGTTTAACATGTACATGAGGAGTTTAGATCCAAAATCCACTTTCAGGGCCTAGAGGCCTAATTAAGCCTAATTGACAGAGAGAAATGGTAGAAAAAGACATATACACTCACTCTAAGAGCATGAAATTGACACTAGAGATATAAAACAATAGAGGGTACTATAATATTCCATTATATTCTCAATATCCTCTTTACTTTTCTCTACACAAGGAGGTTTGTAAAAAAAAAGGCTTCAAGGAATGAGGCCTATTCAAGGCTTTTGGTAGAGAATGACTTATTAGGGATAATTTGAGACCTCAAAATGGATTTTTGTAGGTCCAATATGATTTCAATATTCCATCCATGAAGTTTTGATGAGCTAAAGTAATAAAAACCAATTTTGAACTTGTGTGCAAAATAGGCCTAAGGAGATGAAGAGTCCTCTAGACACCTTGCAAGAGAAAGAGGTGATGTGTCAAGAAGAGCCTATTGTAGTCAATTGAGAAGTAACTTATATGACTATTAAGAACACTATTCCTTTATCATGTTAAGAAGGGGAATTTCAAGAAGCTAGTAAAGGTGTCAAACAAGCTTTTTAACCCCCATACCACTTGGAGGGTCAAAAAATATGAATAAGAGATACACATGAAATATTGGACCTATTGAGATATTTATATAACTATTTTTATTTTTTTAATTTACATGATGCTTGTTTTCTCTCTCTGTTCTACACCCTTCTCCTCTCTCTCACATTCTCTATATATTGAGCCACTTTTGGCTAAGCTTGTATCCTCCACCTAGGTATGGTGAATCCCTAACCATTTGTATGCCTTTGATCAATGATAATCAACTAGTTTACCTCTTCCTATGATTTCACTTAATGTGCATATGATAATAATTGATCTTGTTAAGAGAATTGACTTGTCTTCCTTGGCATGTTATCCTTTTCTAACACCTAAATGCAGTTTGGAAAGCTTATTTTAAAGATCATACAAAGTGTATGAATGTGGTTCAAGAGTTGAGTGATTTTTTATATATTATAGTGTCATTCAAGACCTCTTGGTTAGTCCTCCTAGCTTAAGCAACCATCTTAACGTTCACATTTAAATACTCATGTGAGAGATTGAAATTAAGTGTAGTGTATGTAAGGTTAGTTTACTTGATTTACAAGTGCACATATAGATGGTTGGTAGTGGTCAAAACAAATTTGTTGTATCCCCTCATTAGAGTAGGTTTATATCCCTTTTCTTATCAAGTGATAGATTAGTCTGTGAGCCTAAGTGATTCATCAAGGGGAGATATCCCTTCAATATAAAGGTTTAACCCTATTATAGACAACCCATAGGTCTAGGGGTAATCCCATGTTTCACCAAATTTGGAGATGTCTAAATAACCTTCTCCTAGGGTGAAAATTTTGGTTATTTAAAATTTTGGCATGCCTAGTGGGATTAAGGTCCAAAAGAGTGGAATAATTTTTGGTGTGTTCTTCTTCCTATCAGCCTTTAGAGGCATTCAAAAAACACCAATGATGACTTTGAAATCAACAAATTGGTTATAAGTATCCTTGGTACTTATTATGAAAAGTATTTGATAGTATCTTGTGTTTTCATTTAACTCATGAAGTTTAGATGGTTGGGTATGAATAAAATGTCTACTATACACTTCCTTATTAGCCTTGTCATGATTCATACCATCCATATAGCCTTCTTTATCAACTTAGTTATGACCCCAACTATGTGCATCAATAACCTTATCAATCTTGTTACCCTCTTTATGAGTCATATTAGTCTTATAGTCAACCTATTTCTCCTTTACATGACCATGATGTTGCATAGGAGAAGCCTTTTCAAGCTCAAGATGTCTCTAGTTGCCCCTCAAACTAGTCCATTCCACGTTTGAATAAAACTATCCTAGGTTGTGATAAATACATGTTAGACATTCATACTCAAAGAGAACATGGTCAAGATATTCCTATTCATCTCATTCATGACATGAGATACTCATTATAGATATTGAAAGGAGAATGGACATCTATTGAGAGAGAAAATTGGCAAAAGCTCTCAGGTGAAATGTTTGATTTAAGTGGTCTCATTTAAAGCATAAAAGATATGTTGAAATTTCATGAAGGACAATAGGTCCAATTCCATTAGCCCTATGTGTCTTCTTACACTCCATCTCATCTCTCATACATGACACCCATTCTTCCCCAAGAGACCTTTCTAAGTGAATCTCCAAGTGTTCCAAGTCTTCCATGTGTTTCTCAAACCTTCCCTTTTTGTAATTCAATCCAAGAGAGTATTAAAAAATAAAAGGAGATTGTTATAAAATAACCTATTGATTTAATCTAGAATCCTACTTCTTCTCCTCAAGGAACCCCCAAGGAGTATTCCAAAATTCCAAGATGGAATCAAGTAGTAAAATCTTAGAGTGGGTAAAGTGAAATAATTATAAAATGGGGAGTTGAAGAGAAAGAGAAATTAAAACCTATGCAAGTCTCTCCCATCCTTCCTCAAGAGATATCTTATATTTTATATCAACCTTCTTATGTACTTATTCTTATGAGATCACTAATCACTTTCAAGAAAAGATATTTCAAGAGGATATAGATAGGCAAATCAAAGAGTTGGAATTGAAGATAAAGGGACTTAAAGAGAGACAAGATCAAGAGATGGAAGACAAGGAAAACCTTGTACCTACTTCATCCCCATTCCCCCTTCCTCAAGAGCATCAAGTTGTTTCATATTAAAGGATTATCAAAGAAGATTTTTAATGTAAAAAAGAGGCCTTAGTTGAGAAGGTAGAAGATAAAGTTATAGCTATTGAAGAGCCTCAAGAAGGATATGAGAAAGGTGAGATGCTTGTTAAAGAAAATTAAATGTTTATAGCCCAATTAAACATGATTTACCTTCAATAATTCCTTCAAGAATCACCAACTTTCCATCTCCCTAAGAGTTCACTCAAGAAGTCTCCAGTCCCAAGCCCATTCATGAGTTGTCTATTACACCTCACAGTCCCTCTTTAACCCATGAACTTGTCCATCACCCTCACACCTCATCCCTTCTTGAAATATAACCCATTCTATGGGAAATAAGTGAAAAATATCAAGCCAAAGTTGTAGCTAATCAAGAAGATGACTCGAGTGTCTATAATGAAAAATTCACTATATGGCCTCCCATTGGTGAAGACAAATATAATTCAACCTTCTTCAGTGAAGAAAGAGAATATCTTGATATTATTGCATCTATTCATAAAGAGGTTGATCAATACATGGAAGAGAAGGTACTTGAAAGAGACATCATATTAGCTGAGTTGGTTGAGACTCATGAGCAACATCAAGAGGTTAGTTTTGAAAAACTAATAGAAGATAAATTTGGTGTTGACTCCATGGACTAAGATGATTTGTGGTTGAATTCTAATGAGACTTGTGAAGAATTATAAGCCCATGAAAATCCTACACCTCTTATTATTTAAGTTGAATACATTCTTTTAGATGCATTTCCTCTTGAAGGAAAAAATGATAAATTCCAAAGTACCAAACTTGATCCAGTTACATCAAGCCTTGAGATTGAAGACTCTTAAAACAAGAAAGATGAAATTTATCAAGTACACAATGATAAAGAGGATGAAGTTTAAGAAGTTGTGGTGCTTGAAGAGAAAGAAGATAAAGATCATTGGCAGTAACAAATTGAGCTCCTCCAAGAGCTTGAAGTTGCAAGTTTGAAGATCATGTTCATAAAGAGATTGTTAAAAATGTCTTCATTGATGACAATGATGAGGATTGGGTTGAATATGAAAAGATCCTTGAAGATATATAGGATCTTGAAATGGTTGATGAAAATCCTAACTTCATTCAAGATGCCATGAAATTCAAATAATCATGCTTAGATGAAACACCATTAGATAAGGTTATAGTTAAAGAGTCTCAAAAACGAGTGTTGAAACATAAGAAGAGTTCACCTTAATAGGTGACATGTTTGTAATATCATTGCTTCACGTAAAGTCATGCTAAGAATATTGATAAGTATGAAGGAGATGAAAACACCAAGAACAAGGTTCAAAAGGTAGTTTGCTTCATGTGCTCTTTCATCTCATGGAGCAAAGGATGGTGCAAGTTTCCCCTTTGATCTAGGAGGAGAAAAATTGTTTCAAGCTAGTTTTTATATATTCTAAGTTTTCTTAAGTTGTTTTTGTATTTCCTAAGTGCTTGATAACACATGTGTGTGTTTTTTTCTTGCTTTGTGTCTTGTTATTTTTTTTCGTGTGTTTTGGAGGTTAAATTAGTTTGTTGTGTCATGGTCAAAGCTTGTTAAAATCTGAAATTGAGTGAAAATTACTCCATTTACCAATGGAATGACAAGGCTACTAGTCCTATTATCATTACAGGCATGCTACCCCTATGAATCACCAAAAATGTTGATTAAATTTGACCCAAATAAAAGTGGTCACCCCCTATAAATTCAAACTTTTCATGTGTTCATGTCATGCTTATATGGTCCCTAGAAGTCTCCATTTAACCTTGTTAGCATTGTTTAAGGTTAGTTTGGAGAAGTTAAGGTAAGGTCATATTTCAATGATATAGTGATCTAGGAGTCTCATGGGAAAATAAGACATGGTCAAGTTGTGTAATAGGTGATTAGGGGTTCATTCATGCCATTTATATCTTAAACAATTTGTCCTAACATTTCATGGTATTTTTTAAACTGTAAGGTCAATTTACTAGTTTGAAGGTGTTAAAAATGCATATAAATGTGATTTTTGGATAACTTTATGTGTGTCAAAGTTCCCTAGAAGATAAAATCTATAACATACACTTTTAAAAAAGCTTGGTGCAGTTATACAACTACCACACCTATTAGAGGAATTAGACCAAAGTTAGATTCTTGATTTTAATTCCATATTGAGGAGTTAGAACAAGTTGTACTAACTTTTGGTAGTCACTTGAAAGTGAAATAGATCTATAACATCCTTTGGAATTATATAGGTTGTGAAAATCTTTGGAAGAAGTTTCAGTTCTATAGTTTCAGATTTTTCCTTTTCTCTCATCATCCCCTTGTAGACACCAAAATCGTGTCGACTCCCTTGGTCATCCCCCGTCTTATTCTTCTTCACCTATTTAACCCTTGTCGATCACTTTTTCCATTAGCCTTGACCCTGGCAGCATGTAAAAATGAGCACAGAGCTAAAGCTAGACTCTATCCCCATTGTGCATCTACCGAGGACGGTCGTTACCCGGCTGATGTAGCCGATGTCGGTCACTTATCGGCTGACGTCGGTAATCCTGCGGACGTCGTTCACCTTACCGTTATCTGTTATCAGTTATCATTCGGTTCCCAATCGGTTTCCCGAACGGTTATCGAACCGTCTCTCGAACCGCCCCTTGCCTTCATCAGCATCCGCCGATCAATCCCGAAGGCTAATCAACTAATCAATCAATCAATCGACCCCTGAACTCAGACATTCACAAAACTCTGGCGATCAACCAACTCCAGCGTTCAACCAATCTGCATTCGCTTCGATCAACTTACGGCAACGCTTCAACAACTTCAATCATGGCTTTTATCATGTCTTCTAGCAGGTAAGTATTTACTCTGTTTGTTTTATTTCTTTTTGGTTATTATTTGTTTGTTATTTCTATCATCTCGGATCTTCAAACTGTAGACCTGAGCCCTGAGTCCCTTCCTTACATCTCTGCCCACTATCCCAGTCTATAACCCTGTCCAGACCCTGTCCCGACCTTGACCAGACCCTATCCCAACTCTGTCAGACCTTCTGCAATTCATCCAGACTCTGTCTAGAACTTGCCCCGATCGACGCCGGTCACCACCCCTACCGACGCCGGTATCTTAACCGATGTCGGCATCTTTCCGACCGACACTGGCAATACAGAGACTGACATCGGCGACTGCACAGAACATTTTACTTCATTATCAGGTATGCATTTTATTTTTTGTCCTTTATTTCTGTCATTTTATCTTCCATTTTATCTACTTTAGTCCAATATTCTACTTTTTTATCAGTGGGTTGATATCCTTCTAGGAAGTCTTCGTACTTTCGGGATCGAGCGTTCGCCTGACAGCCCACCATATCTTTGACTAATATTTTTCTGTGTTTCAGTCTCTTTTCTTCGCAGGTGTCATTCCTCCACATCCAAAGAGGAGAATCTTCCAACGTCTGATTTCGGTGTGCATGACTTTATCAGGTATCTTCTAGCCTTGACCATTTCTTTTAGTTTCTTATTTCTTCTTTGAATGTAGAAAGCAATTTTGCATAGAAACATTCTGGCACGCCCGGTGGGACACTAGGGCCTTCCTTGGGTTCTTTCTTTCTTTCATTCATATAGGTGCATTAGGTTCCTTCCTTTTCGCCTCCTTTCGTCTCTTCTTAAACGACATCATAAGCAGGACTAAAAAGAACATTTCTTTCTTTCTTGCACTTCTAGACTAGCTTTCTCCATTCGTCTTCATACAAACAAATATTTTGACTTGGGCATTAAAACACTTTGCATTCATTTCTGTTTGCCTGCATCTTTTAGACCACACATAGTAATTAAACCGCATATTGAATTAATCTAGATCACTTGATGTTACATGACCAAACCACTTGCACAAAATAAACATTTTAACTTACCTGAGACAAGGCCCGACTGGGATTTCATCCCCCAGCAGATACCTTACCCGTCCCGGCGATCTTACTTGGATTTCATCACCAAGGGGAAAGCCAACTCTGTTCTCTGGCAGAGTCTAAACTATAGTGGAAGTATATTTTGGCTAAGTGAAACCAGCTAACCACTGGAATCGTGAAGTGAGGGGAGCTTGCTCCTTAGCACCAGGCCTGTACGGAAGCTAACACAGACTTCTTGAGCACCATAACAAAACCCAAAACCATCCATAGACTACTTCTTCTAGGACTTGACTCATAAAGCCAACCTTCCTCTACACACATTCTAAGGCATAAGTCACTATAATCCTAATAATTTACTTTTAGGGTTTTAGGATCTGCTTGTGTCTTCATCCTTTTTTAGTTCTTATCTTCTTGTTTGAGCTTGTGAGGACGTACCTTTCCTTGCCTTGAATGGTTCTGACTCATAGTCAAACCAAGGCTCTTCTTGACCACGCTAGATGTCATCCTCTTCCGTCTACCCCATTTATAACCAATCTTATAATGGAGTTCAACTCGAAAACCGAAAGAACTCTTACTAGACCATCTCCGACCTAGATGCCTATCATCCCAGAAGGGGACCAAGATTTTGCACGATTCTTGGACCTCAATACCGTAGCCCTCCAAAACTATCTCGCGAGAAACCCAACGCGAGACCTCTCGGGTGACGTGGCAACGACATTAACACCATTCACCACCCAACCTTTTAAGACTCAGCCTTTCACCTCAACCGTTAACCCAACCATGGCCTATACACAAAGTTTGTCCTCCTCGTCTATTTTTAGACTGACCTCCATTGGGGTTTCATTACCCCCTCAACCACCTGCAATTCAACCAAGTTCTACATCATACCAGAACTTGATTGTCTTGACCCCTCACACTCTCGCACCCATATATGCAGGAGTGCCTACCTCCTCTTTCGCCCATGCCGCCACACAACCTCTTTTGACGGTATCTAGTCAGCCTATGCCTTCTACTTTCATAACCCAACCACCTTTTGCCTCCACTTCTGTCCCTGCAACTAGTCATCCGTACGTTGTGCCCTTACTGGTACAACCGACTACGTCGTACACCTCTTCTAGCCTCTTTCAAGTGCCTTACAACCTAGGGGGCACTCCGTCTGCCAATCTGTCAGTAGACGTCATCAAGATGCTGATGGATAAAATGTCCAATCTCGAAGCTTCCATCCCTAGTTCAAGCAATGTCTCTTCATATGACCAAATTTACAACGAGCCCATCCATCCTTCTGTCCCTATCCGACCATACCCCAACCATTGGGAGCTTCCTAAATTTACTCACTTTCAGAGTAAGGAAGACCCACAACAACACTTACGGGCATTCAGACATGCCTGTTACCTTATCGCCCACGATGATGCATTACTTCTACGCACGTTTCCTATGTCTCTTTCTGGCCCTGCCCTTGACTGGTATAGCTCTCTTGCCAGACATTCTATCTTTTCATTCATTCAACTCGCCCAACTATTCGTTGACCATTTTTCTATCAATATCACTAAACAAGTCTCGATCACAGACCTTTACTCCATTAGGCAATTTGACGACAAATCAATAGTCAATTTTGTCACCCATTGGAGAGGCTTGATTAACCAACTCTCCTTCTCCTTGCCTCAACCCGAGCTCATTGAGCTCTTTTCCTGAGCATGTGCCAGTCACATCTCGTCCACCTTGCGGGTTCAAACATTCCACACTTTCTACGAGGCCTTCACCATGGCCTGAAAGCTTGAACTCCACGCTATTGAAGAAGATAAGGTCAAATTGCGTAACACCAACACAAGAACCAATGACCATTCTTCTTCCAGACCTTCTTCTGCCCATTCTCAATCCAAGGGGTCGGCAAACACTGTCATCTTTAGACCATCATCTTCAACAATAACCAACCGACCATCATCTTCAACATTAGACTACATCAATAAACATTTTCAACGTCAATCCATACAGCGTCAATTCACTCCAATTGGGGAGTCATATGCCTCTGTCTTGGATAAACTCATCAAGCAGGGGGTCCTCAATCTCCCTTCAATCCGACCACATCAATTCGGCCCCTCAACGCCTATCCCTGCATGGTACAGGGAAAACCACTTTTGCAACTATCACCGTGTCAAAGGCCATGACACGGATCACTGTCAAACTTTCAAAAACATCGTCTAAGACATGCTAGACAAGGGGGATCTCATCTTGGATAACTCGAACGCACCGCCCAACCAAAACCTTGACATTTTCAAGCAACCCTTTCCTAATCACCCGCCTACTCAAGACAATGCCCAAACCATGATCAATGACCCTCAAGACCATGATATACACACAGTCGACACTATCTTTTCTCTTATCTCTGACCAACCTCTTTCACAGGTGGAAGACCCTTCTTCCCCTATACCTCCTCCACATGGCAAAGAACTTCCTTCTCCTACTTGTCCTACATCGACTTCTCCCATATTGGAGGACGCTTTGACTACATCAACACCAGCTGCCTCACCTTCATCCTTATTATCATCCATAGATGATCATACCTTTTCGAATCCTTAACCACACGCAGAAGCCATGACTACTCCGGAGCTCTTTCCACTTAAAGAGTCCACACCTTCAATCCCTTCTCCATCGAGAGAAGAACCATCCACATCTAAGTCCAAACCCGCACAGGCGTCCATCATGCCCAAAGAGATTAAACCTCTTGATGTTCGCCCCACATCTAACCTCGCCTCGCATAAAGGTGGCCCTCAACCCAAACCAATGAAGGCTACTAAACCACACCGGAGGCCTACTCCCCCACCTTCGTCATTACCTTCAATTTTGGGCCCACATCCGTCCACTTTACTCGAAGTGCTTCCCATTCCCATACTTCACAGAGGCAAGTCGCCTCCATTACTCTCTCAACCCGTCAGACTTATATCTCCTCCAAACCATCGACCTATACCTCTTACGCCTCTCAAACTAAAATCACCAACCCTCACTATAACAAGACACTCAGACCCGTTAGCAGGTTCTTATGCCTTGCTGTTATGGCAATTGTTGCAGTCCTCTCGTATCTATCTCCCGCTGCTTAGACCATATCAATCTCTCAGACCAAAACCCCCCTAGTTCGATGACACTCGCATTTGTGTGTATGATCGCACACTTGGGCACGACACCGAGCATTATTATGCCCTCAAGGTTGCCATTTGCCAATGTCTGGGGAATGACACCCTTCTTCTCGACCACATCATCAATAAACCTTCAACACCACCCCACTCATCAACTCTTGGATCAAGACCATCTTGGTTCGACAACTCTAAATTCTGCCATTATCATCACACTCCGAGACATGACACTGAGCGTTGTTGCGCTCTTAAATCTGTCATTCGTCAACACCAGAAAAAGGATTCCCTTCTCATCAAGGATCCTCTTGACCACCCCTTCGACAAATTATCAACACCGACCCATGCCTCTCCAACCTCATCACCTAAATCGGGATCTCCACGCCAGACTAGGGTCTCTTCGCCGCCTTTAACCCCCTTATTCAACATCAACACAATCCATATGACCACTAAACCTCAATCGACCTTAACTAATCTGTCAAACATTCTCCCTAGCCGCTGGGGGAATTCAACCTTCATCCAAACCTCGACCAATTTTTCAACACAGTCTCGACCACATATCAATCACTCTTTCAACTTAGCCTCAACCAGACTAGCAACCAAACATTTAACCCGACCTCAACCAAACATTCGACCCAACCAAAGGCCAAATACCAACCAATCAACCCTCGACCAACCATTGACCAACTATCAAATGACCAATATTCAACCCAAACATTCACCCAACCTATTTATCAAAACATTCAGACCAGTCTCAACCAATCAACAATCATATCAACCAACCTCACAATCAACACCTGACCAATCTAGAAAGAGGCAAATGGAGCAAGTTTGCTCCTAATTGGCTCAGACCTTATCACGCACAAGCATACACCAGGGACTTATCAGACCTTGAGCCCTCTTAATGCGTTGCATCTACGACCGTTCTACTGCTAGTCGAGTACTCGTCTACTTGACACTTAACTTGAGCTCGTCCCTTGAGCAATCCCCGTCCTCTTAATCCTAATTCCTTTCAACCCTATTCCTCTTAATACTTCCTATAACCCTTTTATGCTGTATGGATGCTTTGTCCTAATAAAAGGGAGCTCTTGACCTTCTATAATCTTGTCCATGACTCACATTTCTATAAAAATAAATCAAGATGTCACAATATCCATGGTCACTATATCAATATCAAAATCAAAAAGCAGACTGCTCCCTCGAAGGATAGCTGTATTATCATTGCTGTAATTAATAGACTGCTCCCTCGAAGGACAGCTATTCAAAAGCCCTTATATTAAACAAAAATCTAGACCACTCCCTTGAAGGATGGCTATGACTAATCTGGCAATAAACAACACTATTTTAGAAGCTTCCCGCATTTATCAGCTTCATAACTGACCACCAAGTAAATGACATCTCTATGCAGGCTTCCCACATTGATCAGTCTGCGCCAAAAAAAAAAAAAAAAAAAGACAAAAGAGTCATGGACTTGACTTATAGTTGTCTCAGGGTCTCCTATAAAAAGGGGCATAGTTATCTCTGCTCTTAAAATGGGTTACCCTCTTTCCTCCTCCTATCACCTGCTCAAGGGACTTCGAGCTCACTTTAATGTCTAAGTGATTCGATTACCGCTCTAACATAACTATGGTCAACGACGTCACGCATGAATGGGGCTCTTGGTTCTCATAACCCTTATCTATGCTATCTTTTTGGTCCTTGTCAATAAAAGAGCAATATGCTTTTCACTTCTTCTGCACTTTGGTCACACTCACCTTCATCACTTGTCAATCGACTCAACTCAACTCTCTTTTTAGACCACCCCCATAGCCTCTTCCCCCTAGTTTCTATGGACACTAATACACATGGAAACTATCGACCTGCCGCAATTTATGTTCAGCATAAACCAATACTTGCTGAAGCATAAATAGACCTCCATTCATTTTTAGCATACATCCATCACGAGTATGTAATATTGCTAGGGATGAAAGACCTCTCAACCAATGTTTCAGAATACACCCTTTGGAAAAGGCTGCAACATCTCTTCTCCTCATCATTTCATCATAACCAAGACTAATCTATCGACCATTTTGACCACCTGTCTATTACTCGGACCCTTTTTGTCTGAACTACATTGGTCTGAGGCCCTAACGACAAGGGCTATATAGGCAACACTCAGATGACATGACTGTCTTCTGGGGTTAGCTCGACCACCCTCGTTTGTTCTCTCTCTGATGGACAAACCTTCTTTCCTTCTTTTAACCATAACCTTGCCCTTATCCACTTCCAAGACCCTGTTGCCTTGGTTGTTTTTGCATGTATGCTTCCTCATGCCTGGTTAGCAGAATTGTGCGCAGACCTTTTTAGACCCTCACAAGTATAGGATCGCCAACCGGTTGATCCGCACTACTTGTGACTTTTTCGTGATTCTAGGAGCACTTCCTGAGCCCGAGATACCTAGAACGCGACGACCCATTTGGAGCTTCAGCTTAGATTGAATAACCCGATCAGCAAACGACTAAATGCTGGGGCCTGGTTATTTCAATTTTGGCACTCCTCGACCCTTGACCTGCGACACTATTGACCTGACCATCTCGTGCAGTGGTATGCGCGCAATCACGACTTTTACAGCGTTCACCCTCACCCCTTTTCCATCCACTCTTTGTCAAATCAGCACCCGATTCCCGGTTCCCTTCCCTCGACTCCTACTTTGAGGGGGAATACCTTATCCATAATCGGGGCAATCCGCTACCTGTTTTTGTCTTGCAGTTCATTCGAACAACCAATAAGACAAAATCAACCTTATCCCTCACCTGGGGCAATCACTCCTATTTTTGTCTTGCAGTTTGTCCAGAACAACCAACAAGATAAAAAGGGGCAAATGTAGACACCGAAATCATGTCGACTCCCTTGGTCATCCTCCATCTTATTCTTCTTCACCTATTTAACCCTTGTCGATCACTTTTTCCATTAGCCTTGACCCTGGCAGCATGTAAAAATGAGCACAGAGCTAAAGCTAGACTCTATCCCCATTGTGCATCTGCCGACGACGGTCATTACCCGGCTGATGTCGCCGAAGTCGGTCACTTATCGGCCGATGTCGGCAATCCTACCGACGTCGGTCACCTTACCGTTATCTGTTATCAATTATCATTCGGTTCCCAATCGGTTTCCCGAACGGTTATCAAACCGTCTCTCGAACCGCCCCTTGCCTTCATCAGCATCCGCTAATCAATCCCAAAGGCTAATCAACTAATCAATCAATCAATCGACCCCCAAACTCAGACATTCACAAAACTCTGGTGATCAACCAACTCCAGCGTTCAACCAATCTGCATTCGCTTCGATCAACTTACGACAACGCTTCAACAACTTCAATCATGGCTTTTATCATGTCTTCTGGCAGGTAAGTATTTAATCTATTTATTTTATTTCTTTCTGGTTATTATTTGTTTGTTATTTCTATCATCTCAAATCTTCAAACCGTAGACCTGAGCCCTAAGTCCCTTCCTTACATCTCTACCCACTATCCCAGTCTATAACCCTATCCAGACCCTGTCCCGACCCTGTCCAGACCCTGTCCCGACCTTGACCAGACCCTATCCCAACTCTGTCAGACCTTCTGCAATTCATCCAGACTCTGTCTAGAACTTGCCCCGACCGACGCCAGTCACCACCCCTACCGATGCCGGTATCTTAACCGACGTCGGCATCTTTCCGACCGACACCGGCAATACAGAGACCGACATCGGCGACTGCACAGAACATTTTACTTCATTATCAGGTACGCATTTTATTTTCTATCCTTTATTTCTGTCATTTTATCTTCCATTTTATCTACTTTAGTCCAATATTCTGCTTTTTTATTAGTGGGTTGATATCCTTCTAGGAAGTCTTTGTACTTCCGGGATCGGGCGTTCGCCTGACAGCCCACCATATCTTTGACTAATGTTTTTCCATGTTTCAGTCTCTTTTCTTCGCAGGTGTCATTCCTCTACAGCCAAAGAGGAGAATCTTCCAACGTCTAATTTCGGTGCGCACGACTTTATCAGGTATCTTCTAGCCTTGACCATTTCTTTTAGTTTCTTATTTCTTCTTTGAATGTAGAAAGCAATTTTGCATAGAAACACCCCTTCACAAGTTAGTGAAGCCAAATTTCAATCGGATGGTACATGTAGTACAGTTAGATTTAGGGGAAATTTTTTTTTCAAAATTTTGGGACTCTATGGGAATCCAATTTTTGTATTTTTTATTGGATTTGTGCTCTTATATTTATGAACAATCACTAATATCTTAGACTCTTTTTTGAGAGCTCAAAACCCCATAGGCTGAGTTTGGAGCAAATCTAGTACACAGTATGAGATCATGGTTGATATAAAATAGTTTATTTGAGTTATAATATGTCTTTATATTCCTCCCATCTGTTAATTCATGATGGTGGTACATTTGGATGGCCCTTTAGCAAGTAAAGTCTCTCTTGTGCAAAATTTGAAGTGTTTGATAGTTTTTCTATGTTTTTGAGTTATCCAGGTGGTCAAAATTATATGATTGGTTATTCATGGCCCTAAAATACTCTCTTTATCCATACATATATTATTTATCATTCAATTATGTTTTACAAGTTTAAAGAGACAGTCATAGCTCCATTCACTTTTATAGACTATGTGTTATGTGTGTCTGTATAACAGGTATTTTGATGAGATTGTATGTGTTTCAAAGGATTGGGATTTGTTTTATTAATTATAATTTTGTTTATAAAATTATGTTAATAACCTTTTAGTCTTATAAGTCATGTGTTTTCACTTTTCAAAGCTTCCAAGCATGAACATAGTCCTCACTTTGTGCATCATGTAGGTCTACAATTCTAAGTAAATCCAATGTTATGAAGGTTTAAAATCATGATAATATTGTTTTGACTCAGGTTTAAGAGGTAAAATGACTAATATAGGTCTTTAAAAACATCTAAAAGTCAAAATTTGATAATTAAACTCACATGGCTAGTAGATTATCGCCTACAACATTGTGATTATAAGTGGAAGTAGAAAGTATAGAGGTTGTGATTTATGAGAAGTCTACAGATTTTAAATGAATTTAAAAGGAATCCATCAATGATTTTGAACACTAATACACCATGGTACAATTGAGATGGGCCTAAACACAGAAACTTCTAAAAACATAGTCAAAGTTGCCCTAAAATTGATACCTATAATTAATTGGGCAATTGGGCCTTGATAGTCATATTGATGAGAATTAGAGTCTCCAAGGAATTAATAAGTATATAATAATTAAACCAATGATAAAATACAATTAATATTTTTGAATATTGGATGAAAATCCTAATTCAAGGCCATATACACAATCAGTCTACCCTTATTACCACCTACATCCTGTTAAGTTAAGTTAACTTAACAATGATGATGGAGCTTATACTTTAGAGAATTGAAATTTTTTAAAGACTCTAAATGATAGATAAAAACTAATTAATAAGTTTGATATTGGTTTTGAATTTTGTAAATTGATTTAGAAAACTTAAAACAAAGTCAAGATCCTTTAAAAAACACCTACAACCCATTTGAAAAGTTGCCTAAAATAGTGGATTGGTAAAATTAGTCTGAGGTTTCAAAGTGTTGGGAAGGTTATTAGCTATGAAAATATCTTAAGGATTTTTGGTGTTGTAAGAAAGGCTTCTAAACAACCCAAGTTGATAAATTATCTCAAAAAAACACACACAAGCTGACAGTCACGTATAGTTTTTTGTTTAGGTTATTAAGAACTCTCAAAGCTTGAGATAGTGGCATATACAATTTGGGTTAGAAATAAATTATTAGGTCATCAATAAAATATGATACAATTTATAAGTCATTAAGATCAAAACAAATACAGAAACTTGGGTCTCAAAAGGACCTAAGTGCACACATAGGTTTTCTTTCTCATTAAGAGATTTGCTTGGTCTAAAAGATATTCAAGAATATAAATTTAAGATGATATAAGGTGATTTATTCAATGGTGATGAAATTATACAATCACACCTTTATACCTAATGACAAATATATAAACTCTTCTTATTTAGACCAAAACATGACATAGGCCTACACATCCAAAGAAGTTTGTTTGAGATTCTAAAGGACTCATTCAAGGAAATTTAGGATGTTTGAGGGTAAGTGAATGTGATTGAAGATTTTTTTGTTTTGTTTTAAAATTCACTCTATAGTGTCATAATCAAATAAAAATTAGAACATAAAAACATTACATACACAACTAGCTACACACAGTGCTTCCTTACCAAAGTTGTTGCTTATTTGGAGGACTGAAATACTTTAGAGGTTTTAGGGAGATTAAGATAATTTAATGATATTTGGATGATTTGAAAACTAATATACAAATCCCTTAGACTCAAGCATGAAACTAGCATAGTCATGCCCTTATTTCTACGTCAAATAGTCCTGAGTGTATGTATAGGCAATATGGGTAGGTAGCTGAGAGATGAATCAATTTAGTGGTGAAGTGGAGTAATTAGGTGTTAAGATGAAAATTTATAATTATAATGATATGGTGAAAATAATGTAAAAACATTCAATGAAAGTTTAGGGTCCTGATAGAGAGGTAAATGGAAGAAAATAGTGAGTTAGGGTATGATAGTCAACTAGGCATATAAACCCTAAGCCTAGAACATGACATGTTGTAGATATTTTTAGGAATAAGGTGGTTAGATAACTATTGAAATTTGTATAGGTGGACATAAAATACCTAATTGAGTTCATTGGAGATCAATTCAAGCTCAAAACATACACCTATAGACCTCATTTTTTTCTCAAACCCCTTAGAATGCTTGTTCTTTAACCCGGGGGTCATCAAATTTTGCTAAAACCTTTCATGAGGAGATGCATGGGGTTGAATGGTCATTGGATGTGTTATATGGGTCCCATAACAAAAATATTGTGGAAATAGGGGAGAGAGGGGTTTTTTTTAATGAACAATCATTAAGACCCCAAATAGGTCTTAAACCTCTCTTAAAACCCAAGAATGATGGGTTTGAAAATATGGAATTATAAAGCACACATAATGCCAATTTTTCTGCTAAAACCTCTTTTAGATTATTCTAAACTCCTAGTGGCTCATCCACATGTACTATAGTTATACAAACTGTTATATGGATTGCCATAAATACATGATTTTATGTGTTTTTTAGTGTTTTATAGGGATTTTAGAGATATGGACACTTTATAATAATTTAAATAGGTCCCCTAAGGATTATTTAATCTCCTAAAATCAATAAATTTGCTCAGGAACCCATAGAAGTGACTAAACAATCTCCATTTTGCAAGGCATTCCAAACATGCTTGTGAAGGACTTATTTTTGGCCATTTCATGGTTTGGCTATAAGCACAATGTTAAAGAAGCCCAAAATTTACATGGAGGTTGGTCTTGGCATGGGTAAATTTAATTAGACACTTTCCAGACATTTCAAATTTGCATGAATATTTTAGAGTCAAAATCCACTTTCTAGGCCTAGAGGCCTAATTGGTAGAGAGAAAGGGTAGAAAAGGACATTTCCAATCACTCTCAGAGCATAACATTAAATATGGATGTATAATACAATATTTTTATATGTAATATTCCCGTATATTATAAATATCCCTTGTACTTTTATCTACACAAGGAGGTTTGTACAAAAAAAGGCTATAAGGAATTGTGCCTATTTGAGGCTTTTGGTAGAGGAGTTGTTGGGGAAAGTTTGAGACCTTAAAATGTATGGTTTTAGGTCTAATATGATGTAAATAGGCCATAGATCAATTTTTTATGAGATAAATTAACTGAAAACAAGTTTTGACACTTGTTTGCAAAATAGGCCTAAGTAGATGAAGTGTCCTCTAGACACCTTGCAAGAGAAAGAGGAAACATGTCAAGAAGAGGAAATTGGGGTTAATTGAGAGGTAGAAAGAGAAAATAAAGGAGGTAGAATAAAATTGTTTTACCTTAAATAATTCCACTTATCCTTCAACATGTTAATAATAAGGAGAGTTTCAAGAAGCTAGTCAAGGTATCAAACAAGCTTTTCAACCCCCACACCACTTGGAGGGTCAGAGCATCAAAAGAGGAGATACACATGGAATCTTGGACCTATTAATAAATTTATATAATTTATTTCTTATTTTAACTTACATGACACTTGTCTACTCTCTCTCTCTCTCTCTCTCTCTCTCTCACACACACACACACACACACACACACACACACACACACACACATTCTCTATATATCGAGCCACTTTTGGCTAAGTTTGTATCTTCCACCTAGGTATAGAAAATTCCTACCCATTTGATTTCATTTTATCCATGAGAAGCAACTAGTTTACCTCCTCTTATGATTTTACTTAGTGTGCATATGGGAATAGTTGATATTGTCAAGTGAATTGACTTATTTTCCTTGGCATGTTATCCTTTTCTATCACCTATATGTAGTTTGAAAGCTTCTTTTATAGGTCATGTGAAGTGTATGAGTGTGGTGCAAGAGTTGAGTGAGTTTGTTTATCTTATAATGTCATTCAATACCTATTGTTTAGTCATCCTCTCTTAAGCAATCATCACAACCTTCACATTTAAATACTCATGTGAGGGATTCATATTAAGATTAGTGTATGTAAGGTTAGTTTTCTTTATTTAAAAGTGCACATGCAGTTGGTTGGTAGTGGTCAAAACATATTTGGTGTATCACCTCATTATAGTAGGTTTCTATCCCTTTTCCTATCAAGTAATAGATTAGTGTGTGAGTTTAAGTGATTCATCAAGGAGAGCTAGCCTTTCAATCTAGAGGTTTACCCCTGTTATAAACAACCCATAGGTTTAGAGGTAATCCCATGTTTCACCAAATTTGGAGAGGTTTGAACAACCTTCTCCTAGGCTTCAAAATTTGGTTATAACACTACCTACAACACAAATATAATAAACAAAATAATCTAAGGTAAATAAAACAAATAACATAATACAAAAAATAAATTAACTAAAACTACTTAGTGAAACTATTTATGCATGTGTAAGATAAGTGTTGTTCTTGTCAAAAGGTTACCCCTGGTTTATAGGGAATAATGTCATAGGTATGACAATAGATGAATGGAAAAGGGGAATAGAATAATTCATAAGGGGTGGCTGAGCTGACTCCAAATGCCCTAAGCAAATGGACACTACCCCATTGTTTCATAGATTCTATGTCCAATATAGACTTCAGGTCAAATGTATTTATCCCAAGATTTGGGATAGAAGAAAAATGATGATAAGAAAAAAATTATTGATTGTAGAGGAAAACAAGAATGGGATTATAAAATGGTGAGTGCATGAAGTAAATGGGGTTGGTACTCACAATTGTGAGGCATGAAAACTTATAAAACTATAAGAGGGTAGTTTAGTCTAAAACCATACTAAAATGTAAAAGGTAGGTATTCACAAATGAAATAGGTTAGGAATTCATAGTCTAAGGTTTGGAATAAGAATGAGATCACAAAATAGTGAGATAATTATGAGAAAAATAAAAAGGAATGATCAATGAAATTGGAAAATCAACTCAATCAATGATATTGGCTGAGTTGACTTAGGATTCCCCATGCATCTAGGAACTACCTATATAGTCTATGTGGACCTCAAGCCAATGTAGTTCTCTAAAAATTTTGAGGGAACACAATTCATAATTGGAAAAGGAAAATGGAAATGTTCATGATTAGATAAGAGGTTCCTATCTAATAACTATAGTCAACTACACCACCCAAAATAGAGGTAAAACTACTAGTGAATAGGATGGCAAACCAAGTAGAAATGTTTGTGACTTGATATCTGTTATGGAGTTTTAAATCCTTTTTCTAAACCTTTTGATTTGTTACATTATTTTTTGGTGTTTTCAAAATTTTAGGGTTTTTTGGCATCTTAACTCATTAGATAATTATGAGATACATAAGGGGTTAGCTTGAAAAATGGCAAGATCATTAGTTTAAGTTGCTCTCAAAATGATGAGAGAGTTGGTTTAGGTTTCTCAAAAAATGGTGATAGCATTGGCTTATGTTATTCACAAAATGATAATATCATTGGATTAAGTTACTCATATAATGGTGAGAGTGTTGAATTAGTTTACTTGTAAAATTTTAAAAGCATAGGCTTATATTCACTCATAAAATGATGAAAGTGTTGACTTAGGTTACTTATAAAATGGTGATATATTTAGTTTAGGTTGCTCATAAAATGGAAGGAGAATTAGATTATTACTCAAAAAATGGTAAGACCATTGTCTTACATTTTTTTTAAAATAGTGAGAGTGTTGGCTTAGGTTTCTCACAAAATGGTGACAATATTGGGAAGAATGGTGGCTGAGCTAACCTCATAAAACACTGAGTGCTACCTACATAGTCCAAATGGACCTCAAACCACTATTGTTCACCCTATAATGAATAATTTGAATAAGTAACAACAAGATTTTGAGTAGGAATCTAGAATAAGTGTAACAATATGGCAAGGTATAATGATACAAAACTTAGCAAAAGTGAAGGATGAAATTTCTATGATCGCTTTCATAATGATCAAAGATACTATCATTTAAAGAAGGCATTCAATAGTCTTAAGTCTAAATCATCTATTGAAACTACCTATGAACCTAACCACTTACATTATTTGAAGTACCAATGGGTTGGAACCAAGGTTAAAAAGGGGTAATAGGATAAGGCAAACAAACTGAGTAAAATAGGAAAGGCATGGTGGGAAAAGAACATGGCAAATATGACTAAGGCTATAGTACAACACAAATTAAGTGATCCTCATAGATAATACCTTGGTTCACTCAAGTGAAAAAGTGATTTAGATTCATTATGTTCATCAGATCATCAAGTTCCTCTCCTTCTGGTGTAGCCAAATTATATGCCCCAGAACTATAGTTAACGGTAATGATATAAGTCCCTAACTAGTTAGGCTTAAACTTTCCCTTTTTCGTGCATTCTCCATTGGTGTTTTTTGGTTTTCTTTAAGTAAAAAATCACCAAAGTCAAATTCTATATGTTGGACATGTCTATTTTATTGACCATGAAACCATTTTTGATATGCTTGAAGGCAATTCAAGACTTCCATTCATTTTTCATCCATTAATTCTAGCTCCTACAAATGAAATAGTCTATAATTATCCTCATCAAAGATATGCTTCAGTGAAATGCATAGAGAAGGTAACTCAACCTCAACATGAAGAATGACATCAATTCCATAAACTAAGGAATAGGGGGTGGCTCTTATTAGAGTGCAAAAATTGGTCTGATAATCCCAAAGGGTGCAAAAAAGTTGTAAGTGCAAATCATAGACAACATCATTGGTGATATTCTTAAGGATCTTTACAATGGTCTTATTAGATGCCTCTACTTGGTTTTTACCTTGTAGGAAGTATGGAGTGGTAAAATGTTGGGTAATATAGTATTCAACATAAAGGGATTTGACATCCTTATTTTTGAATGAACTACCATTATTAGATAAAAGGTCAAAGGGAATACCATAGTGGTAGATGAGGTTATTGAAAATGAACTTGGATATTTGTTTACAAGTCAAGTAATTTAGGGGAATGGCTTTTACCCACTTAGTTAAGTATTTTGTGGTAGTAAGGATATGTTTATGGCTATCTAAGGATGTAGGGTTAATATTTATTATGAGGTCAAGTCTCCACACTGTAAATGACCATGTCTTAGTTAGTGGTTTGATTTTTTGAGTTGGATAATGTATTAGATTAGCATGCTTCTGACATTATACACAGCTTTTGACATATGTAGCAATATCAACATCTATAGTTGGCCAATAATAACTAGTATGTAGTAATTTTTTTGGCAAGGATGAAACCACTAGTGTGGGCCCTACAAACCCCTTTATGAACTTCCCTCAATTCTATTCAAATTATGTTGAGGTTAAACAAAAAAATAGAGTTACATTAAAGATTATATAGTAAAGTGTAAGTTGAAGTAATGTGTAATGAGAGGCTTAATGAATTAATGATTTTTTCTTTTTACAAGAAAGGTTAGCTGGGATGACTTGGTCATGAAGGTCATCATATAGTTATACATATAAAGGATAATTGGGACCAACAATATCATAAATCATTTCAATGATCGAAGGTTCATGGGTAGGTGATAATATATTTTCAATAAGGAAATGATAATATATAGCCTTATCTATGATCTATATCATAGAACCAATTATGGCCATGGCATCTATTATTATGCAAATGTTTTGAAGTATTTTCTCAAACTAAAGATGAGCAATTTATTTTTTGAGAGTATCTACTATACCTTTATAAGGTACAATCTTCTCATCCTTGGTTTAAAATTGGTCTATGGCTTAATTGATAATAAGCTGATAATATCCATGAACCAATAAATGTTGGATATTTCATTGTACCACTAGGTGAAATTTTTCAACGTGTGCTTCCTATTCAATCATGTTATTGGTAGAAGGAAACCTGATATAAAAGGACTTGGGAAAAATGTTTCCTTGTGGTTTTATGAGTATAAGTCTTACTCCCAATCCACAAGACATGAAAGAACCATTACAGTAAAGTTCCACTACTATGTTTTAGGAGGTTATTCTACTACAGTCATGATGGACTCATCTAGAATCCAAAAGTGAGTGGTTGAGTGTTAGAAAGGATAGATTCAGAAAACTAGTCTACAAGTACCTATCCCTTAATGACCTTATAATTAACATATTCAATCTCAAATTCACTTAAAATCATGATCTATTTAGCCATACATCCTTGTAAAGATATTTTTGAGAGTAGATACTTGAGTAGATATACTTGGGCTATGACAATGGTCTTATTATTAAGCATGTAGTGACATAACTTTTGGGATGTGAAGACCATGGCCAAACAAGCTTTATCTATCAATGTATAATTTTGTTCGTATGTGACCAATGTGTGGCTCAATTATCAAACTACATATTCTTTTCCCTACTTAGCATGTTGGGCCAAAAGTGCCCCTAGGGCATGTTTAGTTGTAAATAAATAGAGTAATAATGACTTTTCTAGTGTGAGTGGTAATAAAATAGGTAGATTGGCCAAATATTCCTTCAAGTGTTCAAAGTCCTTATGACAATCAATATTCCATGAAAATGTGGTGCCCTTTTTCAAAAAATGGGTAAATGGATGGAACTTATTGGCTAATTTTGAAATGAATCATTTGATGGACTATATCTTACCTTGCAAACTATGAAGTTACTTCAAAGTAGAGGGGGTTGACATATCAGTAATAGCCTTGACCTTGGTTGGATTAAATTTAATGCCCCTACAAGATATAATGAAGCCTATAAATTTTCCTAACGTGACTCCAAAGATTCACTTTATAGGGTTAAGCTTAACTTTGTATTCTTTAAGGATTTCAAAAATTGTTTGGAGTACTATTGGATGGTCTACATAGGTCTTAGATTTAACCAAGATGTCATTGACATAGTCCTCAATAATTTCATGTATCATGTCATGAAAAATAACTATCATGACTTGTTGGTATGTTGCTTCAAAAATTTTAAGACCAAAAGACATTACCTGATAATAAAATGTTGCCCAAGGAGAGGTGAACATTATATTGTGTTGGTCTTCTAGTGCGATCTTGATTTGATTATACCCTAAAAATACATCCATGAGAGAAATCATCTCATATACTACTATGGAGTCCATGATTATGTCAATATTAGGTAGAAGAAAGTCATATTTTGGGTAAGCCTTATTGATGTCAAATAAATTGATACATAATGTAATTCCCTCTAACTTTTTGTTATCTGACACGATGTTTGATATCCACTCAAAATAGTTGATGGGATGAATGCATCCTATCTATAGGAAAATTTCTAATTCTTTCTTGACTAATATGAAAATATGAGGATGCATTTTCCTTAACTTATATTTAATTGGCTTGACATTAGGATGTACTATATGATGATGTACAACCAAGGAAGGATCCAAACCTAGAATATCAAAATAGGTCCGCCCATGCAAAAATATAAATGAATTCCTTAAGGAGATCAATAAAAACTTCACATTCCTACTCAATGAGGGACACACCTAGTTTTATCCACTTTGGATTAGATGGTGTTCTAATATTGACTTTGAAAGTTTCCTCCATAAGGAATGTAGAACCACATTTAATGAGAGTCAGCAATGAAGTAAACTGATTGTCAATACCATAGTCTATCAGCCTGACTAGTTCATCAAGTTCACTTATATATAATGAATTATAATCAATGAATGATGGTAAGGGCCATATAATAAATACCTCAGACACTCTTGGATAATCTACTAAAATCCCATTATTTTTTTGTACTAATATTTGACTAAAATATGATCATGATATTGGTGGCATCTTGATATTTATTTGAAGAAAGGTGAACATCCCCATCTAATGGTTCCTAAAAATGTTTTTACCAGGAGACTAGCCTTTTTATTTACTATTAATCTAGTCTAAAAGTGCCTTATATAGATATTTACTTTGGGACCTGAATATTTTATTTTATTTTCATTTTTGTCTAAGGAAATTCACCCACTCTTAGAAATAGGAATTAGGATCCATTGTGATAGAAAACCTTTGCTTATGATCTTCTATATGAATAATGTCTCTTAGGCCCATGAAATCACAAATGTCCTTGTCATTTTCAAACTTGTAGAGTGATATTGTAGATCCTTGTTGGTCCTAATCTATGCTTTGAGGATGATGGAGTAAAAGTGGGGAATGATGAATGACAATTGTAATGGTGTATACGACATGAGGGTTAAGTATATTAGTATTGTATAGGTCCTCGTATACATTATAATCAGACTATACATCATTATTGGCATTGTCATCACTATTCATTAGTGTAGGAACATGGATAAGATATATGGGGTCACCCCTAAGAAGTTTAAATCCAACATCATAAGCTCCTTTATGTCTAGTCATGGATAAAGGCTCAAGAGTGCCTTGCTAATTTTCATGCAAGCTTATACCCTCATAAGCTTTATTATCCATGATATGATTAGGGATGGGATCCTTTTTGCTCTAATTTTAGTCTACTGAATCATCATTATAGAGCTAGGAATCATCCTCAATAAATGGGTCTTGTTCTTGGCTATTGGTTAGTGTAAAAATAATAGGATCTTGGGTATTAAATGTTCCTTTCTAACACCATTCCATATGAATGGATTTGGCCTTGGGTCTTCCATAAGATTAGGGGATTCTATAAGTTTGTCTATATGAAATGAATTATGCATGAGGTATTCACTTGGACCTTTGCCAAAAATAGAAAAGTAATTGGCTATCTTAGGAGGGGGAATAGATGAAGTAGATGCAAGTCTATTTGGGTCTATATAGTTAGATTATACAATTCAATGAGTACATCTTTGTCCTTTTTTGGTATATGGTTTAGGCTCAAGTGATAATTATAGCTCTCATATTTGGCTTATAAATTCTTGAAGAATTGATATGGATGTAATTATACAAGAACCATCATTTCCATCCTAGAATGGATAAACTTGATACATTGGTGCAATGTAGAAGGCATTTCACAAATTTCATGTGTCCATGGTCAGCCTAGAATCAATTTGTATGATAAATATAAATCCAAAACATGATAAAGTGTGTCATGGGCTAGAGGTCTAATAACCACTAGAAAATAAATTTTACCTTATGACTCTCTTTCTTCATTATCTTAATCCTGGATAGTAACTATCTTTGATTGAAGTTCAGTTGTCATGTATTCAATATGTTTGACTAACCTTAGAGACACAATGTTGAGGCCTAATCCATTGCATATTAGGACACATTTAAATTTGTGTCAAGATATGACAAATTTAATATATAATGGGTTATTATGGAGAGGGCCAAGGGATGACATGTCACTTTGTTTGAAGGTAAGTTGTTTGTTAGGAGATAAGTGTCCTACCAAGGATTGGAATTTTGGTGTAATAGCATTCAACACTTAGGATTGGCTAAAAAGTTAGATAAGAATCTTCTTATGGATAGTGTCGGTACACAACAAATCTAAGATAGAGATTTGTATGGGTGTCTTTTATAATTGCTTCATAATATCATATGTTTTCTCCTTGGCATTATTAATTGGTTTTATATTGTTTGGAATGGGTATTTGGATGGGTTCATTGGAATAATAAGGTTATAAACCTTGAATGGTAACTTTAGTACTTCAAGTTGTGATTTCACAATCTAGACTGAGTGATGGGCCACTATAACTAGAAGAAGGGGGAGAAGAGCCTAGGATGGTAACCCTTGGGTACTAATAATATTAGTTACTTACACAAATGAAAAGAAGATTACTGACATAAGTATGGGGTTGATTATTATTTGGTAATGGTAGTGGGAAAGTGGTTATTGGTCTAGGATGAATTTTAATTGTGGATATATGACTACCCATGATATGTCATACAACTTTGTTGTTGTCATGTGTGATAGCATGATACGCCCCTTGGTTAGATAGGCCATTATAACCTTGGTTTATACCATTATTTGGTTATTTCTATTGTCATTTTTATTTTTGTTTTTGTTTTTTTTAATTGCTATGGTGATGGCCTTTGTTATTGTTGATGTTGTTATTGTTGTTGCTATTGTTGATTCTAACTATTGGCATTATGTTATGGGAAAGGTTTCTGATAAATACCTAGGTTATTGTTAGAAGTAGGGGGATGCTTTCCAACACTATTTATCCATTTTCTAACATATTTTCAATGATATGCCTTAATTACATGCATCGGTATATGGAATTCCCTTTGGCTTGATGATAGTCATAAAACTCATGCTCTTTATACTAGTTTAAGGAAAGGAACACCATCAAGAGAAGGCTTTATAATGGGCCAAATAATCATATTAGTGGCATATAGTTTCTATAACAGTAATTCAATTTATTATCCAAGGTCATTAAAAACTCTATTTACAGGTGGTCTTCTTTTTGGAGGAGGTGTTTGTAGAAGAGGGGGTGGGAGTGACTACATAAGTAGAGTTGGTTGCATACATGAAGTTGGTTGAATAAATGGTGTTTGTACCATTTTTACATGGCATGATTTAGTAATTACATTACCAATAATGTTATTATTATGGTTATAGACTTTAGGCTTCTCATAAGTATTAGCTTGGACTGGCACAAGATCTTGCGTCTAAATTGGGTTTCAGCTTTCATTTGGGCCTCAATGTTGGTTTTGGATCTGGTTAAGAGTGTACAACTTGATTATCCCTCTATTGGTAAGGTATTTCTCAAATTTTAAGCCTTTGTTTATAATTTATTCAAATGTGTAGGCACACTACATATCCAGGTGATAAGACATATCACTTTGAAAATTATGGGTAAATACCACTACCAACTATTTATCTTGTAAACTATGTGTGAAATGGCTAGTAAGTGCCCTCCATCATTGTAATTAGATTGAGAAAATCTCACCACCCCTTTGTTAAGATTGGCCCAGATCAACCATCATAATCTTGTGTTAAATATTATAGGTTAAGTGTTGCATAAATGTCTCTGATAGGCCATCAAATTTAGTCACATAATTCTTTGGAATTTTGGAGAAACAACTCCAAGGCCTGTCCAACTAGACTGTGAGGAAAAAGAAACAAACAACAGAAAATTATTTCAATAGTTCCTTTGGGTCACCTTTTCCTTTGTATTTATTAAACTTTGGCAAATCAAAACCTAAAGGAAATGGTATTTGAAGGTAATCCATGTTGAATTGGTATGAACATATTTAAATTTAATTTGAAAATTTTCCTTTGCTTTCCTATCTAAATAGCTTAAATTACATCCTTCACCTATTTCAATTCTTGAGTTATGGGTGTAAGATGAGAAGGAATAGATGGTTGTGGTTGGGTAATCTAAGGTAGATTACCCTAAGTAAGGTATAATGGAGGAATGGAAGACTAAGGAACACTCATTTGGTTGGTTTCCCAACTAGGAATACACATCCATTGATTAGGGTTATATTATTGGTATGGTACATGTTGTTGGTAAACATTGGGGTTGGGATTTTTAGTGTGGCTTTAACTTTGAGGGAATTATGGATTGAACTAAGGTGTTTGGTGTTAGGGAATGAATTGCATGTGGTGGGTTTGGAAGGGAACTTATTGATGGTTAATCAAACCTTAAATTATGAAAGGCACATGTTGGTCATTTAATTCATGCTACAAAAATTGTTATGTATTAGGCATGTGTTATGGATAAGGTATATCTTAGGTGTGATACAAATTTTGCCTAGTAGATATACATTATATGTTAGACACTTGTTATTGGTTGAAAACCTATTGCCTATTGGGTACTTGTTGTAGGTTAGGCACTTGTTGTTAGTGGGACATGAGATGTTGTTGACTAATAAGGTTATGTTGTTGATTAAAAAATGTTTTAGGTGGATAATTTACCACTTGTTGTGATGGAACATTGGTCTATGCCTTTTTAGGTGGAAGGTTTTTCAAAACCTACTGGGGTGGAGTGTTTTTCACCACTTACTATGGTGGGGTATTAGTTGTCACCTATTGAGTTGAAGCATTGTTACCACTTACTATGGTTGAGTATTTGATGGTAGTTGATTTTTTACTCCTTGTTATACATTTGAGGAAAAAGACGCGCATGGAGGGATAGTCACATAGTGTGGTTATAATTTAGATGTACTTTCCCCCTATTTTTGTGATATAGCTGATGTATTTTGAGGATGGATCTATTGGGAACTATTTGGATGGAGGTTCCTTTATATAGTGTACTTTACTTGGTGTAGATTATGAAACAAATATGTGTTATCCACCATGTTTTTAAAATGAGTTCCTAAAGAAGCCATTGATTGTTTTTTAATTATAAAAACATTGAACATATTTGTAATTGGCATGGTTTGAATAAATGGGTCTACATGTATATTGGAAGAGTCTACCAAACTAGTTTTTAGTCCACTTGATGGAGATAAATCTATAGGCAATGTACTTAGAATGGTCATATCATTAAAGTTATTAGATAGATCAAGGTAAGTCTGATACTCTTTTTGAACTTACACTAATTGGTCATAACTTTGACCTTTTCGTTTATCAAATTGGATAAGTTCTTGGTTAGAAATTGATACAAGGTCTTGATTTGACTATAGGATGCTTGATCAAATGTTTAGATGAAAGGTGCATGGCAAGGTGCTCTAACCAAATAAGGTAGACTTTCTTGTGGGAAATTTGATGGGAACTTGGCACCAAATTCAACCACTCTAATAAGAATCTTATTTTTATGCTCTAAAATATGGTGATCAAATAAATATGGATCATAACTAGTGATAGATGGTGTGGTAAAAAAAATTATTTTTATTGTTGACCATTTCCATATTAGGCATTACATTGGTAAGGTATTGTGTAAAGGGGCCTTATTCCTACCCTAGATAAGGGGGTGTGTTTGTAAGGTATTATGTGAATTGGTCTTTCCCCTACCATATGTTAGGGGATGCATATGTGGGATATGGATCCATCTCATAATGATGTTCTCATAATTTGGATTATACATAACTCTGATACATGTGTACTGAGGCATGGTTAAATCAATGTTGTTTTCCTTGGGAAACATTTGTATAATGTTTTATACACCCAAAAATGGTCAAGTAACCACACATATCATGTATTTTCATATTCCTCTTCACAAGAGACTCTGTTTGGAGAATACGAGCCTTTTTTACACTAGCCATGTCTTGGTTTTGCTTGTCTTGGTCTTATTTCTCACTTTTGTCACTTTCATTATCTTAGTCAACTGATCCATACCCCCAAAGACCCCCAAACTTGTCTTATGTTAGTCCTAGCCTATTATTTTGAGTCCTGAACAATAAAATTCTAGTGGACTACAATGCTTGGTGCTCCTATCCTCCCTGACACTATTGTCTAATGGTCATTTTTTATTATTTAATAGGTCCTAAGCCCTTCTTAGCCCCTCCCTTAAGTTTTATTTATCTTTTTGATGTCGACTAGAATGAATAAAGCTCCCAAATTTAAAATAAAGATTATCTTATATAAAGGACTTCAAAAGGTATTTTATATCTAGAACTTACTACTTTGGCACACTAAATAATTAATATCAATCAATAATATAGCTTAGAATTCTACATCACACATAGATTTGCATGCTTGATCAAGAAAGGGCCTAGGTGAAAGTTCATTCTTGCATCTACCATGCATGTTGATTATGCACATCCCCTAAGGGAGAACTACATTTGATTTGAGACTCTAGCTTGAGGGTTTATGTAGGAAATGATCAGGACAATAAAGGTTCTTGATCATGTGATAATACTTCCCCTAACCCAATTTTTTTCCTTTTGGATTTTGATATGTTTGTTGTTTTATGTGTATAGATAAACCTATGGTTTGAAGACAAAATCATATCCAAAATGATTTATATCAACAACCAACACTTGATTTTTCATAGTCATGCTCATACAGGCACAACACAACTACCCAAAAATTTTCAAGTCTCTATGATCATTTTGGACAACAATGATAGGAACAGGCAATAACGTCGAACACCAAAGCATCCACTTTTTGATGCTCCTATCCTTTCATCCAATGAAACCTAGATTCAGGTTAATGACACCTTCCTAGTCCTACACAACCATTTTTAACCTCTGTATCAACCATCTCAATTTATTTTCCAGCTAAGTTATATTTCTTTTTATTTATTGTTATTTTTAAAAAGGTGAAAAAGATAAACAGTTGCATAAATCAAGACTCTATTTATTGATATATTTTTTACTAAATTTATTAATTTAGACCCTTAACTAAAATAGGAATGACACTCCATTATTCCAAAATAAGTTAAATCATTTGGTGAACCTGACTTACTTTGAACAAATCTCAAAACCTTAGATACCCCAAAGGTTTTCCTTCACATTTTTGTGCAAAAATTCAATTTCAAAATTTTTATTTTTATATACTTTTTTGTACATTTGTTTTATTCAAATTTATTTTAAAATTTAAATTATTAAAATAATTTCAAAATTCAAAAACTCCAATCCAAAACCCTAGATTTCCAAACTAGGTCCTCAAACCCCAAGCCTTCCTCCCTTATAATTTTTAGATAAAAATTTTGGATTTTTTGCAAATTGTTTGGAGTGTCAAAAATATTTTCAAAATACCTATATTAGTAGTCACTCTTGAATTTATTTTCTTAATAGTAATTTTACATACTCTCTATATTGAAAGCAATAAAATGGCCACTAAGGCAATTCTTCCCTCTCATCTTATAGATAAATTTATAATTTTTTCTCATAATTATGACAATGAATGGACAAAATTACAAAATTGTACATTAGACAAAATTGAGGAAAATGATTTAATTTAGAATGAAGACAACTACTATTGTTTCAATGAGGAATATGATGATGCATATGAAATTGATAATGTATAAAAAGTAGATGCGTCTTCTTCTTTCAAACCTATCTATTTTCTTTCCTCTTCCAAAGAAAATAATTTTGATAAATGGGAAAGTTAATTTTCACCTCATTATCCTATGCACAATACATCAAATGTACAAATTAGTCATGTAATTCCAAGTGAACCTCTTATTGGTGATAATTTACTTACATTTAAACCCAATTTCTCCCTCTCTTTTGCTACATCTATGTTCAAATTACAACAATATAAATGAAATAGAGTCAAATTTCCAATGCATAGTTCAAATGATCCATATCATGTTCTTAACTCTACTTTTCCATCTCAAAAAATGACAAAATAATGTCTAAATGATAACTCTCTTACTCTTACTTCTCATATTTTAAATGAAAATATTGCATGCACTCCATTCAAGGATAACATAGATGCACATAGTATTCCAATTTCACATGACAATTTATTACATATTAGAAAAGAATTAACATATTATCTTACCCCTCTCCCTAGTGATAATTGAAGTGATAATGAGTATGATATTAAACATGTAAATTAATATGACAATGAGAGTGAATAAGAAAGTGATACTTCTACTTCTCCTCTTTCAAATGAATGAAATTTTAATTGTGATAATAAATGGAATAATGATGACTTTTATACATATAGTGAAGAAGAAAATACATCTCATGATTATAAATCTTCTCTTATCCAACATAATGCATTAGAAAATGTTTATTCTATTTCTATTCATGATTCTATTTCAAATGATGCACATGTCAATTATAACATCACATCTTATATTCAATTAGAATATGATTCACTAAATACTAAAGATACCAATGAATCTCCTAAGTCACCCCATACTAAAATAACACCTATTTCTCACTCTCCAACCAAAGAGAATGGTATCCAAAATCCATTTACTAAGGTCCAAGTTACCATTCCTCCAAAGGTTCAAGTGAGCACACCCCCTCTCTATGATCCAATTACTGAATATAACATTCACATGGCTAAAATAAATGATCAAATTTAATGTTTAAATGAACCACTTCAAGATACTAATATAACATATTAAGATATTATTTTTTTATGCGTGTAATTGGTTAATTACAACACCAAGTACATCTCCTTACTTTGGAAAATAAGGCTTATAAGTCTTGGATGGATTCCAATGACTTGTATGATAACCCTCTTCTAAAGACATTTTTCAAAGCTTCATTACCTAAGCACTTATAGATAGTATTTTTGTCACTTGAACTTACACCCATTGAGGAGAGGACAAGTCCCTCCTCATTCAAGTGGCATAATGGAACCAACTTAGGGCTGTGGGTGTCACAAATTAGAGGTGGATCTCTAGATGAAGGGCTAGTTCCCCTTGATACATCATTATAAATCAAACCTATTCATAGATTTTGGGGTTAAAAGAGAGAAGGATAACTGAAAAAAATATACTCTAATTGAGGTGATACAAAAAATATGTTTATGACATCCAATCATAAGTATCTCACACTTGAAATCAAAAGACAACTAGAACATACACTCTCTAATCAATGATTCCTTGCATCAATATTACATTATGGGGTTATAGATGAATGTAAGAAGATAGGAAGAATATAAAATAGGCCTATAAGGTCACTAATGAAAATAATATCACTTAAACTTTGACATCTCTTGGAACACACCACATGCCCTTCAAGAAAAAGATGCAAATGGGTGAAACAAATGAGCAACATGCTAAGGAATCCTTAGGCTTCACTTATGCAATATCACACATTCAATTAAACACACTAAGTAAAGTAATTTAAGAGATAAAAATTATTTATTTTATTTATAAAAAATTGTAAATTTATCATGGCTTCACCATACTATGGTGGAGCATATAATATAATGTCAAAATGGCTAACTCTTATAGAGTTTGAGAGAGAGAGGGAGAAAGAGAAGTCCAAGGGTCATAAGGACACTTGTAAATATCATATAAGGAGTTATATATAAATTTTATAATTAAATTGGATTAACCATGAAATTTTTATAAGTCCAAGTGTCCATACAAGTCATCAAAGTTATGCAAAGTGGCACAAAATTCCTTCTTATGCATAGAAAAATTGCCTTCATGATTAAGCCTATTTGAACTTCTTGTATCTGATTTGGAGAAATTATAATTATTTTAATGAAATTTATGGACATTATAAATTAATCTCCATGCATTGGTTACATTCTTGGCCTTCTGGAATCAACTAAAAATGAGCCATCATCATTTGATATCCTGAAAACTTCCCTTCCACGAACCCTGCACACTTGGCCTCAAAATTGGCATCAGTTATCAATTAAAATACATGTTAACATTTTTAATACACTTTTAAATACTCTAAATTTCCTTATAATCATTATGTTCACCTTAAAATCACTTGAATATTTCCTCTCTTTTCTCTAGCTTGCCCAATATGCCAGATTTGACTAGCTGAAAGTAATGGCCTAGTTGTGGAATTTAGAAGTTGATTCATGAAATTAAATTAATTTTTTTAATTATATTAAGTGTAAATATTCCACCCAAACTTCATTCCATCTCCTAATTCCTCCTGTATCTTATACAACACACAAAATAGTGATAAAAATCCTATTTATGCCTCCATTTGTATAATTTCATACAAAAAAAAGGTGTGGATTATCTTGGGAAGGTCCTATACAATTTAAATTTTATTTTGGTAAAAAATGTTATTAGATTATCTTTCAAACTTGTGTTTCCAAGACTGGTCCTTAACAAGGGTTTAGTAGGGTTTTAGGCCTATTTTGGTCGTAATGATTGTTCATAATGTTGGGACATCCAAATTGAGAAAAAATTACACAAATATGGCCTATGAGACCCCTAATAACACCCAATAAATCCTTTGGCTCCCATGAAAAGTGTCATGAAAGATATGAGTACTTGAATTTGGCCTATCATGTTTATTTTCCTCAATTTCTACATGTTGAGTTGGTTTTGAGTTCAAGGAGGGTCTTTCCTTGGGTTATTTACATAAAAATGGATTTTAAACCTCTATATTGTCCCTATTAACATGTTCTAATAGGTTGGAGTGATAATCTTATGCTAGAAGTGGAAATGACTACCCCCTCCATCACTAGGCCTCAATCTTGCCCTTTAGGTTTGATTGCAAACCTAGGAGTCTAGATCACTCTATTTATTTTCACCACCTCATGTTTGGTTTACCATATTTATATAGGTTTATTATAACTATACCAATTATCTTTAAAGGTTACATAAGCTTCTGGATCACTCTCTTACCCATTTCCTCCAAATCTATAAGATTTTGACCTTAGGGAAGTACCCCATATCTGAGATGAAATAGGGGTACTTCCTCAATTTATCTAAGTAAAATAACCATTGGAGAGGATTACATAAGTTTTAAGGATGCTATGTACCAAAATTGAGCTTCTTGAAATGTGGTTTGATCTCTCAACTTGGCAAATTCCAAGACTGGTTCCTCTAAAAGTAGACTATGTGCAAGGTTTCCATGCCATAGACTATGTAACTCATTATCTAGGATCTTCCTTGCTTGTTTCCTCTCTTATTGGAGTTTTATGATCATTAATTATGTGTTTTAGTCCTTACCATTTTAAACTCCATGCTTTCCTTTATTCCTTTACTTAGTCAAGACTGAGTATGACCTAACCTTGACTGAGATAACATTGTTCACCCCTACCTATAGGCTATGTTATATGTTTATACTCAATGGAAATGTCCATAACCTACTTGGTCTCCTTAGGGTAAATTTTGTATTACTTATACTCACTTATTTCATTATCTTGCACTTCTCACACTCTAGACCTACCTTCCTTCCAAATTGGGTCTTTACCTGTCATGGACTAAGACACTTTGTTTGATGACTCCTGTAGGTTGCTACCAGGTTTTTACACATTTTGGAGACTCTAATTTTGGAAGACAACAAGGTTATAAATCATATGTCATACCTTGAACCACTTTGGATGCCTTCAACCACCACTAACACATCAACACTACCCACTATCTTTCTGACTGACACTCATTTTACCTTGCCTGTAGGTGAAAAATAGGGGTCTCCTTTATCTTATGAATCCTATCAATTCTTTTGAGAAAGTGTCTAGTAACTTGATGTGTCACTATACCTTTCTTAGCATTCAATATGCATCTCAGACTCACTAGACTAGGTACTTCCTTGAATAATTAACTCTGCCATACCCTATTGCTTGTAGGTGCATGTGTCCCTTTTTTACTTGTTCATGAAGTTTTAGAGTTTCTATTGAAGCTTTTTTAGGTTACAAAAACCTTTTAAAGCACAAGGCCATCTAAGTGTCCTATAACCACACATTACACACCTATGTTATCCCTTTTACTATTGACTAAGATAGTCTTCCTAATACCTTGCTATAGGTCAGTATAAGGCTTGGTTGGGATGGTTATAATGAGGGAAAAGTATTTTAAATCCATTTTGACCTTGTCACATTGTCTAGTCATCTCATAGCCACTTTGGATGGATAAAACCACAATGACATGCACAAATCAAACTCTTCTAACCTTATTCAAACTCTTCAAACCAATCTAGATGACCTATCCATTATGCCATGATTAGAATTTACAAATGATTGATGGTAAAAAAATATTTTCCCTCATAAACCTGTAGATGTCACTAAGTATTTTAGTGGGTTTTTAGGTGCTTTTGAGGCTTTGAAAAACCATCTTGACCTTGTCCCTTCCTCTTCAAATATGGCAGGGTTATAATGTTCATCCTTATATATGTCTTAAAGCCTCATGAAAATGTTCTTTGTAATGTCTATCAAAACCCCCTCGACCTTTATTTTTCTCTAAATAGGGATGAGAGCCTTGAATAGTCCTTGAAGCCTTTAATTATAGACTACAATCTTCTTTGCCAACCTAACACCTTGTATGAGCTTGTTATGGTTTCTTTAGTATACTAGGATCTCAAAAATGATCTTGTTACTTATTTCCATGTTTCAAACTAACTCCTCTATTATTTATTATTACCTCTTGTAGGTGGCTTTTTCCTCATACAGGAAGCAAACATGACATTCCAAGAGATAATCATTATTTTGGACCTTGTGAGTATGCCAAGACTTTTTCCAATTGTCCAAGAGTTTAATTTTCATAATGGAAAATTTGAAGGTAGTTAAAAACTCATTGACTCAATTAAATTCTCTTTTGCAACCACCTATATATGCACACTTCAATGGTAGACCATTTGTATGTATAGTCTATACATACAAAATATGAGGATTGCTTGGAGAATGAGGTTTTAAGATGGAGAGAGAAAAATATAACATTTAAAAAAAGTTCATGGAATTAACACAAACCCTTTTAACCATCCTCAAATCATGGAAACTAAAAAAATAATGAAAACCTACCCTTCAACATATAATGCACTAGTCTATAAAATTGAGATGAATTCCTCATAAAATAAAACTAAAACTTGAAACAAATTATGGGAGACATGAAGAGATGTAGAAAAAACTCCTTTGGAGCAAATATGAGTAATTGGTTTGTATGGAATTACTTAGAATAAGGCAAAACCTGAAGGGTCTATGGATGAACAAGAAGTTTTGCATAATCCACTTTGAATGGATGGTTCATGAAGCAAAGTTAACCAATCCTAAAAAAAATTATATGGATTTGAATGTATTGGAGTGTATAATATTCCCATAGGATCATTTTTCTTGAAACCCCCTATGTTAGCTATACCGAGTAAAAACCTACAAATCACTTCTTTATGGCAAGAAGGGTGAAGAAGAGATAGAATGGTTTGGCTTCAAATTTGAATTTAAAATTAAAAATAATCATGGATATGAGCTATAGGAAGATTTAGAGATGTTCCATGGCCTCCTCACATTTGGCACACTTCCCAAGGAGCCATACATGTGTCATTTTCTTCTTCTTCTTTAGGAAAACTAACTTTCTTTTGATTAACATACAAATTTTCAATTTTTTTAGTTACTTAAGACATATAGTGACACATGGGGCATTACATCATGTTTTGACACTTGCACATTTCTCAAAAAACTCATACAAAGCATTAAATGCACCATTTAGACCCTTAAAATGACTCCCAATGACATGATAGACTAATGAAATGAGTGACCAAAGTTAATATAACATTTAAAGGAATAAAATTAACTATTAAAAACCTTATGAAAATATATTATACCCCCTTATAGGCCTAAATTTTAAGTTTTTTACTAGGGGTTGAAATCCAAAATAAATTGCATTAACTGAATTGAGAAAAAAACTATTAGAGGTGCTTATTTATACAATAATAAATGAGATTAGATCTCCTAATCTATAGGAGATTAAAAGTAATCACACCTAGGAAATACCATAAATAAATAACCTATTTCAATTAAAGGTTAATAACACCTTGAGACATTTATTACAATATAGCTTGAATTAATTAATTATTTTAACATTCCCCCCATTAATTGATCATAGCCTAAAGATAAGAGGAGAGAGAATTCTTGAATGCCTAAAACTTATCACATGCAAGTGACTTCATAAAGATATTTACACACTGATCCTGAGTGGGGCAATACTAGAGCTATAGTTTGTGTATGAAATGAATCTAAACCTATATGTGCTTGGTTCTCTCATGAAACACTAGATTGCGAACAAGATGTAGAATGCCCTAATTGTCACATTTTAGAAATCTAGGATGAGTCTATGAAACTCTAAGTCCTGAAAGAATGTGATGTATCCATATTGCTTCATAGATAGCCCCACTATAGAATGATATTCTTCATCTTTGGAAGATCTAGAAACATAATTCTACTTCTTACTTACCCATGAAATCAGACCAGATCCCAGAAAGAAGACAAATTGAGAAGTGGATTTCCTATCATTAATAGAAGCTGAATGATCTGCATCTATGTATCTTTTTAAGAAGAAATTATCATTCTTCTTGTAATCTAGGCCATACTCAACTATACCTCTAATGTATCTCAATACCCACTTTACCACTTTCTAATGTGCCACCTTTGGTTCCTTCATGAACCAAGAAAGATAGATGACAACATCGCAAGTAAATGATACTCCCAATTAACTACCAATAGAGAGCTGCATTTACTTCTAGTGATGGATCTATATGAGACAATTGAAGTCTTATCTCCATAGGTGTTATAATAGGCTTACAGTCCATCATCCTAAATTTATTAAACAATGTCTTGGTATACTTCATCTATGAAACAAAAATGTAATGTTCCTTCTTCCATACCTCAAAACCAAAACAATACTATAATATCCTGAGATCTATCATGTCAAATGATCACTTGAGATCATTCTTAGTTGCATTGATCATCTTCACTATGTTGCTAGTGATGGCTAGATCATCAACATAAAGAATCACTATAAAAAGCTCCACCCATGCTCTTTGAGGTAGATTTTAGGATCATATAGACTCCTATTGAATCCATGTTGTATGAGATTCTCATCAATCTTAATGTACCAGACTCGGGGAGCTTGGTTTAGCCTATAGAGATATTTGATAATCCTACACCCTTTTAATTCTTGATTAGGTGCCACAAATCCTTCAATTTGAGTCATGTAGACTTCCTCTTTCAAATCTCCATTAAGAAAGGCACATTTTACATCCATTTGATGGAATTTCCATCCAAACTATGTATCCATGGCCAAAACCATTCTAATAGTCTTTATCTTAGATATGGGAGCAAAAGTCTCCTCATAGTTAATACCTTCTTTCTGAGCAAACCATTTTATAACAAGCCTTGCCTTGTACTTATTAATACTATCATATGATTTATACTTGGTCTTAAAGAATAGGTATCTTCCTTGGTGGAAGATCAACAAGCTGCCAATTGTTATTCTTTATCAGTGACTGATATTTTGCATCCATGACATCTTTCCAAGGTTTAGACTGTAGGGATTTTATTACTATAGAGGGCTCATATGTTTCTTGCACAATACTCATAAGGGCCATATTGACCTCTTCTTGAGTCATGCTTCAAGTTCTTAGTCTTGAAGTGGATGTATCTGGTACTCTATTCAAGTTAGCATCTTGTATAATACTTGTATACCACTTGGGCATATGCTAAACTGTAGGTGGTGGTGCTAGAGGTCCTATTTGACTATGTTCCTATTCAATTTCACCATCACTATCTAAAAATATTATAGGATTTTTGCCTATATCATTTTCCTATGTAGAAGGTGGATTGATTTTACTCTTTTCATCAAACAGTACATCTCTACTGATTAGTACTTTCTTTATTTTTGGATCAAGGAGCCTATATGCCTTTAATTGTGCATTGTAGCCCACAAAAATACATTCCTTTATTTTCTTATCCAACTTCTTTCTTTTCTTCTTAGGAACATGCATATATGCCTTGCAACCAAAAACTTGAAAGTGTGTTACATTTGGTTTATTCCTTGTCCAAGCTTCATGTGTTGTTATTCCATCAAAAACTTTGGTGGGTGACCTATTCAACAAGTAGACTATAGTGTGACAAGCTTCTGACCAATATGTATTAGGCAATTTTGCATCCTCAACCATGATATGAAACATTTCCACAATGACTCTATTATTTCATTATTTAATTCCATTTTGTTGAGGTGAATATGGAGTTGTCAATTTATGATTGATTCTATTTGTACTGAGATAGGTTAATAATTATTTACTAGTGTATTCCCCCCTTGTGATCTGAGTGGAGGGTCTTGATTTTCTTACTAATTTCATTTTCAACTATGGCCTTGAATTCTTTGAAGACTTGAAAAGCTTGATCTTTAGTTTTTAATAAATATACACACATTTTTCATGAGTAATCATCAAATAAAAGTTGAAACTATTTGTACCCTTTGAGACTGGGGGCAAAATGTCTACAAAAATTGGTGTGCACCAAGTCCAACTTACCAAGTGACTGATACTCAGTCTTTCCAAAAGGAGCTCTTCTTTAGTTTATTTCTAAGTAACTAGTACATATATCAAAACATTTCTTGAGTTTGGGCAGACCACAAATCATATCTTATTTTCTCAATTAAACCAAAAATCCATAACTCAAGTGACCATATCTTTTATGCCATAAATTGCCTAGTTCTGTATCTTTTACCACATGTGCTTGATGATCATTTTAAATAGAATCAAGCTGAAATAGTTTGTCAATGTTGGAATATTTTTCAATAAATTTGAAATGCCTAGACTTATCTTTGATATGGTAAAAAAATTGACAATTTTGGTGTTCAAATTCAACCATGAGGTTGTGGTCAAGTAACTGATTAACAGATAACATATTTTTTGTAAGCCTTGGAATATATAGAACATTTGAAATGTTATAATTTTTGTTTCCAAGTTGAAGTTTGATGTCACCATTGCCTTGTACTGTATATGAGGTATCATCTCTAAGTGATATATTTCCCTTTGACTCTAATTTTATCAAAGTATAAAACTAGTCTTTTATGCCTATCATGTGTTTGGTTTCCCTTGAATCAACATGGCAAAAATGTACTTGGATGACTGGTAGACTCATGTATTTTAGTAGCTAAACCATATTCCTCATTTGAAGAATCATTATATTCAACAACATTGCCATGTTGTTTAGAATTTTAATTTTTCCATTTCCACCTATTTTTTTGTTGTGGTTGTTTTTTTAGTTTGTGGTGACTTGTTGAAAGATGAATTCTTGCTTGATGAACCCTGTTGAAATGTGTTATACCAATAATGTTTCAAGTCATGTCCTTGTTTTCCATAAATTTGAAATGATTTAAGAGAATTTGAATTATTCCCTTGTTGGTTATGTTGATTATTCTACTTTTGAGATTACTTTTGACCCATCATGGGTTTCTTCCCCTTCTGATTCAATGTGAGTACATGCTCATCATCCACTTCCTCTGAATTATGAATAACTTTCTCTTGTTTCAACAAATTGACTAATTCCTCAAAGGTTGGTTTTTATTATATGAACTTTAATGTGGTTTCAAATATCCTATATGTGGGGGGAAGTGCTCTAAGGACTATAGGGACCAAAGATTCATCTATCATCGTTTCGCCTAAAGATTGAAGTGAAGCTTAAAAAGTTGAAACTCTTCTAAAGAATGCTTCTAATTTTTCATCTAATTTGAGCTTAAGTATGTGTAATTTGCTTTAAATATGAAATATTTCGTTTTGATTCTTAGCTTCATAAATAGTTTTAAACTTATCCCATGCATGTTTTGTAGTTGTAACACTATGGATATGAGGTTTTAACTCATCTGAAATACCAAACATGATTATAACTTAGCCTTCTTATTAGCCTTGTCATATTTATGTTGTTGATCAACATCTATTATAATTCTAACCCATGTGCCTTTAAATATTGACCAAATATCTTCAAAATCTATATGTGTTTGTGCTTTTGTTTTCCACCACAAAGCAATTGTGTGTCTGAGAGAACAAAACATGGTCCTAAACCAGACATTTTGCAAGTTATATATGACAAAGAAATAAAAGTGTGTTTAAGTGTAAAAATGAAATGTGAATTTGAAAAATGTAAGTAAAATGCAAAAATTCATACAAAAATATGACAAATTATGCACTATCACACTATGGACGTCGAACTCTATCAAAAATGCGTCCAAACAAGCAATAGAAAACTGAACGTCAATTTCAATTGAAAATGCATCCGAGGAGTAAATGAGGATACAATTTTTAATTTTTAATTTCTATAATTTAATTAATCCAATAGATATATAATCTAAAAATATTCACTTTTTAAAAAGACATCATGCAAATTGGAGTTACCAGTCAAAAGTTATGGCCTCTTAAAGGTCCAAAATACATGAATTTGTCAACTAAACTAGTAAAAAACTAATTTTTTTGAAAATATGGGTGATAAAAATGTAAAAAATATCCTTAAAACTAAATATATCTCAAAAAAATATCCAAGGTGAAAACAAAATTCACCTTCCCAGGCTTCACAGGTCAAAAGTACTGAATCGTGAAAGAAAAGATCTTCAAATATGGCTCATAGTGGTGAAGGACAAGCCCTCAAGGGCTAATAAAAAATCCCAAAAATGTGGTCATATGGCATGAAAAAAGTATAAAATATGTTTTTGATGTTATGGTGGTGATTACTATAGAAGTGGTGGATCTAGGTAGTGTTCCATCCAAAAATTTGACCTTGCACCAAATGAAAGCTTATAAATTACTCTCTACCTTTAAACTTTCACCGCAGGTGCCTCGACAGTCCATTTTCAAAAAATAAATAGTTTTAAAAAAGATATAAATGAGAGTAATTTGGTGATATAATATTTGATCCATGATTCTACAAAAAAATTTAGAAAAACTACCATTTTTCTTTTGTTTCTCACTTGTTCTACAAAATACAAACTTAAAAAAATCGTAGAAAATCACTAGAAGCTCCATAAATTTTGATTTTTTTAAAACTTAGTTTTTTATGAGTAGAATCCAAAAAATTACAAGATTATTTATAGAGATTCTATATTTTTTTAGATCTGATAAATAATACAAATTTTCATCATAATGACATATGCAATCATCTAAAAAACTTATATCTATTCCTCCACCAATTTAGAATTGGATCTTGACCATAAATAATTAAAGAAAATTTAAAGATATCAAATATGATATTAGATCTGAAATTTAGCCCAAAATTTAATATAAATATGTCTAAAATTTATTAAAACAAAAAAATTTCTTGTTTTGATAACTATTCTCTCACAAAATTGGCTAGAATTTTAGCAGCATTTCAGCTTGGGATGGATAAAATTGGAGCAGTGTGACACATCCAAAGATTTAAAAAATCTTTCTCTTGATGTCCACTAAATCTCCAATGGTTCAAAAAAATACCTCAAAAATTTCTTACTCTGGTACCAAATGAATTCCAGAATAAATTGTATTAACTGAATTAACTAAATTAAAAAAAGCACTACTAGAGGTGTTTATTTATACAATAAGAAATTAGATTAGATATCCTAATCTATAGGATATTAAAAATAATCACACTTATAAAATACCCAAAATAAATAACCTATGTCAATCAAAGGTTAATAACACCTTGAGACATTTATTACAATATAGCTAGGATTAATTAATTATTCTAATAAGGGTGCCTTATTTTGACCTAAAGGTTGAAATTGGTCAACAAATCAGTTAGTCAAAGGGTAAATATGCTTGATATACTAACTAGACCAGTGGCCTTATTAGTCCATTGGGCTTATAGAGTCATCTAAGGATTGAGACAAATAAGAGACTTTGACTATTGAATACAAATTGATCATACAAGACAACTAATGACTACCTCAACCACACAAGAAAAGACACACACAATAAGGAAAGAAAACACACATGTGTTAACAAGACACTTATGGAAAACAATACAACAACTACTATATACAACTAGAAATTAAACATGCCCTTCCTCTTGGGTCAAAGGGAAAGCTTTTTGAGTCTTTTTCTCAACTAGATGCATTAAGATGCCAAACAAATTACTTGTTGGAGTGGATGCTTGGTGAATCAACCTTATTTATTGCCACTTTGTTTGGAGAAACTCCAAATGGATCAAGATCAAATAATTTTCTAATGTACACATACTCAGTCCGATCTTCAAGACATATCTCTTGTTGGTCTCCAATGATAGTGTAGTCTCCCAAGGTGTTCATGATCATCAATTCATTCTTGAAAGGCTGATTTGACTCATGTTCTTCTAGGCATGTATCTTAGGTGTTCTCCAACTACTATATCTAATTAAGGATCTTGAAAAACTGATATATATCTTCATCATGACTCTCTTGAGGAAGGGTGGCTACTATGATGTTGGAGTTGAGACAATACTCTTCTAATTCAACCCAAAAATCATCACTTTCTTGTTTAATATCTCCCTCTTCAATGCCTCTATCACACCAATCTAATTTATCCTATTATTGATTAGACAAAAGAGTTTATAGCTACTCAAAAACATCTTGTTAAACCTCATCCAACTCATGTTCCATGGATTTATCACTATCTTCTTCAAGGCAAAAAAGAAGTTCATCAAACAAAGGGAGAGGGAGCTCATCATGTAAAGGGAGAGGGAGATTATCATGTTTGAATTCTTCATCATCTAATGTTGATATATTAAAATTGTCTACCTCATAATCATATTCTTTAAACATTTGCATATAAGTGAGCCCCATGTCTTATTCTTGAGCCATGTCATCTTTAAGAGCCACTTCTTCTACTTTAGTCTCATGAAACTCTCCTAAGACAACTACCTTTTGAGAGATGACTTGAATATGATCTCCATATTTGATAGTAAATTTCAATTCATGATTATGATGATCATTTTCAAATTTTGGATCAGATATAGAGTTATCTTCAAGATCCCCCACCTCCTTCTCTCTCATGGTAACACAAATACTATGCATCTTGAAATCATGTCCTCTAGCCCAACTAGACTGCCAAGGTGGTAGGTTTTCTTCAAGTAAGAGATCATTTTATTTATAATCTAACAAGTCCTCCTTAGTATCTCATACCATAGATCCATTTGGATAAAGTGTGATGGGGTGTGGGTAGTATGAACTAGTTGGTGGGGGTGTAACATAGAGCTCAAAATCAGATTGAGGGTGGAGTGTAGGATATTGTTCATAGACACACATCACTTCCAACATAAAATAATTAGCTATTGGAATATCCTTTTTCTCACCAAGGGGAGTTCTTATGGTTATTTTATCCTCATAATCACTCATTAGAGTCTCTTGATCAGCCATGAATTGGATGTGCTCTTATTTACTTACCTCTCTCAAAATAGGTTCCTCCTTGAGAAGGGGTGAAGTGAAAAATTGATGGATAGGCTCATAGATTTGAGGTGGAGGTGATGGAGTGTGAAATGAAGTGGAAATAAAAAGGATTGGAGATGGAGTTTGGAATGAAGGAGAAGGCTTATGAGTAGATTTGGAAAAGAGGAAAGCAGTAGTGAGCTCATATGGAAGTGAAACATTGGGTTGGTTAGGAAGGGAAACATTAGCATGAGCAGGAGTTGGACTTTGTCCATAACATCTTAGTGTATAATCAATGGGAATATCTAGTATAATATGAAAAGTATCATAATAATATTATTGAGGATGATATGCATCAAATCATGAAGGGTAGGACTCATATTGAGGCTGATAGGAATGTGTTTCTTGATAGCCATTTTCGTAGGGTTTCCCATCAACATATTTCCCATATGAAGAGGGGAATGAAGGACTATATGGATGCCATGGATCATTGGATTGATGGATATTTTGATATGGATGACAAGGATTATATTGAAGTTGATGAAGGTCATATGGAGGTTGATACATATCATGGCAAGGTTGGCCAAGTACTTGTTCATATTGAGAAGGAATAGGAAAAAAGGGATATGTACCTCCAACTTGTGTTATGATAAAATCAACATCAAAATAATCATGAATCACTCATTAGAAATGAAAATAACAATAAAACAAATTCAAATAGGATACCTATACTACTTAACCAGTAGATTTATGCTTGGAGTCACCATTGATGCTTAGTGAAATTTCCTCTAAAGGCTGGTATCTTGAGGAAAATACCAAAACTCCTCAAGGAAAGGACCTTTTGTCTCATTGGGAATACCAAAAAGTTTTCACTTTAAATTTCACCCATTAAGGAGAGGAAAATTCCCTCATTATTAAAGTGGCACAATGGAATCACCTTAAGGATGTGGGTGTCCCAAATTGGAGGCAGATCTCTAGATGAGGGGCTAGTTCCCCTTAATGTATCACTATAACTCAAATATATTGTTATATTTTAGGGTGAAAAGAGAGAAGGATAACTGAAAAAAATATAATATAATTGAGGTAATACACCAAATATGTTGATAGAATCCAACCATAAGTATCTCACACTATAAATCAAAAGATAACTAGAACATACACTCTCCAATTAATGATTCCTTGCATCAATGTTACATTATGGGGTTATGGATGAATGTAAAAAGATAGGAAGACTAGAAAAGAGGAATATGAGGTCATTATTGAAAATAATATCACTTAAACTTTGAGATCTCTTGGAACACACCACATGCCCTGCAAGAAGAAGATGCAAATAGTTGAAACAAATGAGCAACATGCTAAGGAATCCTTAGGCTTCACTTATGCAAGATCACACATTCAAGTAAACACACTAATTAAAATCATGTAAGATATAAAAATTATTCCTTTTATTGATCAAAGGGTTTATAATTGATCAGGGCTTCACCATACTCAGGTGGAACTTAGAATACAATGCCAAAATGGCCAATTCTTATAGAGTTTGAGAGAGAGAGAGAGAAAGAGAAGTCTGAGGGTCACAAGGAAACTTGTCAAGCTGATACAAGGATTTAATTTTTAATATGATAATTAAATGTTATGAAACATGTAAGGTATGGAAGCCCGAGTGCCCATACAAGTCATCAAAGTTATGTAAAGTGGCACAAAATTCCTTTTTGTGCACAAAAAAATTGCCTTCATGATTAGGCCTATTTGAACATCTTGTAACTAATTTAGAGAAAGTATAATTACTGGAAAAAAATTTAGAGACATCATACATGACTATCCATGATTTTTTTTCATGCTTGGCCTTTTGAAATCAACTAAAAAGGAACCATCATCATCTACTGTTCTGAAAACTACCCTTCCATAAACCCTGCACATTTGGCCTCAAAATTGGCATAATTTATCCATTAAAATACATTATAATAAGTGTATTAAACTTTTAAATACCCTAAATATCCTTGTAATCATTAGTATAACCTTAAAATCACTTTACTTGAAGATTTCCTTCCTTCTCTTTAGCTTGTCCAATATGCTAGATTTGACTAGCTAAAAGTAATGGCCTAGTTGTGGCACTTATAGGTTTATTTATGAAATTAAATGAATATTATGAGTTATATTAAGTGTAAATATTCCACCCAAACTTTATTTCATATCCTAATTCCTCTTATATCCTATACAACACATAAAATAGTGAGAAAAAGCCTCTTTCTGCCTCCATCCATACAATTCCATACCAAAAAAAGGTGTGAAACAGCCTAGGGAGATCCTCTATAAGTTAAAATATTTATTATATTCAACATATGTCCTTAAATTATCTTTCTAACTCATGTTTCCAAGATTGGTCCTTAGCAAGGGTTTAGTAGGGTTTTAGGCTTGTTTCAGTCTTAACGATTATTCATAAAGTTGGGACATCCAACTTGAGAAAATTTTCAAAAAATATGGCCTATGAGACCCTTTATAATACCCCATAACTACTTTTTCTCCCATGAAAAGTGTCATGAAAGATATGAGTACTTGAAATTGGCCTATCATGATTTTTTCCCCTCCATTCTTGCATGTTGAGTTGGTTTTGAGTTCAAGGAGGGTATTTTCAAGGTTTATTTTCATAAAAATGGCTTAGAAACCTATATAGTGGCCCTATAAAAAATTTCAAATATATTCTAGTGATCATATTATGCTATGAGTGGAAATGATTACCCCTTCCATCACTAGGCCTCAATCTTGTCCTTTAGGTTTGACTACAAACCTACGAGTCTAGATCACTCTATTTGTTTTCAACACCACACGCTTGGTTTCACATATTTATCTAGGTGTATTTCAAATTTACCAATCATATTTTAAGGTTTCCCAAGCTTCTAGTTCACTCTCTTACCCATTTCCTCCAAATCTATAAGATTTTTACCTTAGGGAATTACCCCCTATCTGAGAAAAAATAGGTGGTACTTCCCCTATCTATTATAGAAAACTAACAATTGGAGAGGATTTCATAAGTTTTAAAGATTATATGTACCAAAATTTATCTTATTTAAATGTGTTTTGATCCCTCAACTTGGAAAATTCCAAGACTGGTTCCTCTAAAAGTAGACTGTGTGCAAGGTTTTCATGCCATTGACTGTGTAACTTATTATCTAGGATCTTCCTTGATTGTTTCCTCTATTATTAGAGTGTTATGATCATGAATTATTTATTTTATTACTTTTTTAAAATTTCAAAATCTATGCTTTCCTTTATTCCTTTGCTTAGTTAAGACTGAGCATGGCTTAACCCTAATTGAGACAACATTGTTCACCCCTACTTGTAGGCTATGTTGTATGTTTAGACAGAAATGGAAATGTACACAACCTCCTTGGTCTCCTTAGGGTAAATTTTTTCTTACTTAGACTCACTTATTTCATTATCTTTCACTTCTCACACTCTAAACCTATCTTCTTTCCAAATTGGGTCTATACCTGTCATGGACTGAGACACTTTGTTTGATGGCTCATGTAGGTTGATACTAAGTTTTTCAAAATTTTGGAGACTACTATTTTGGAATAAAACAAGGTTATTAATCATATGTCATACCTTTAACAAATTTCTATGCCTTCAACTACCACTAACACATCAACACTACCCACTATCTTTCTAACTGAGACTCCTCTTACCCTACCTGTAAGTGAAAAATAGGGGTCTCATTTATCTTATAAAACCCATCAATCCTTTTGAAAAAGTGTCTAGTCACTTGATGTTTCACTATACCTTTATTAGCATTCAATATACATCTCAAACTCACTAGACTAGGTACTTCCTTGAATAACTGAGCAAATCTACCATACCCTACAGCTTGTAGGTGTATGTGTCCCTTTTTTACTTGTTCATGAAGTTTTAGAGATTTATTGAACCTTATTTAGGTTAAAAAAACCTTCAAAATCATAAGGTCATCTAAGTGTCCTATAAACATACATTACAGACCTATGTTATCCATTTTTCTATTGACTGAGATAGTCTTCCTAATACCCTATTTTAGGTCAGTATAGGGGTTGGCTAGGATGGTTATAATGAGGGAAAAGTATTTTAAATCCATTTTGACCTTGTCACATTGTCTAGTCATCTCATATCCACTTTGGATGGGATAAACCACAATGGCATGCACAAATCATTCCTTCTTTTATTTTATTCCATGACTCATGTAGGTGTCAAGTCCATGCATTGAATAAGCTTGTAGGTGGTCATGCTCATGGGCAATATCTTTTCTCAGCTTTTCTTGAAGACTTCTAACTTTATTCAAACTCTTCTAAAACATCTAGATACCCTATCCATTGGGCCATGCTTGGAATTACCAATTATTGATGGCAAAAATCTCTATTCCCTCGTAAACCTATAGATGTCACTAAGTTTTTTTAGTGTGTTTTCAGGTGCTTTTAAGGCTTTAAAAAACCATCTTGCCCTTGTCCCTTGTCCCTTCCTCTTCGAATATGGTAGGGTTTTTGTCTATTGGTAGGGTTACAATTTTCACCCTTATAGATGTCTTAAATCCTCATAAAAATGTGCTTTGGAAAGTCTATCAAAACCCCCTATATCTCTATTTTGCTCTAAACAGGGATGATAGCCCTGAACAATCCTTGAAGCCTTTGATTATAGACTACAATCTTCTTTGCCAACATAACACCTTGTATGGGCTTGTCATGGTTTCCTTAATCTGCTAGGATCTCAAAAAATGATCTTGTTACTTATTTCCATGTTTCAAACTATCTCCTCTATTCTCTGTTATTACCACCTGTAGGTGGCTTTTTCTTCATACAGGTAACAAGTAAGACATTATATGAGATAAGCATTGTTTTGGGCCTTATGAGTATGCCAAGACTTTTTCCAATTGTTAAAGAGTTTAATTTTCATAATGGAAACTTTGAAGGTAGTTCAAAACTCATTGATTCAATGTAATTCTCTTTTGTAAACACCTTTAAATGCACACTTCAATGGAAAACCATATGTATGTGCAGTCTATGCATACAAACTATGAGGATTGCTTGGAGAATGAGGTTGTAGGATGGATAGAGAAAAAATATAAAATTTAAAAAAAAATCATTATATTAACATATCCCCTTTTGACCATCCTCAAATCATGGAAACTCAAAAAATAATGGAAACCTACTCTTCAACATAAAATGTACTAATATATAAAATTGAGATGAATTCCTCATCAAATCAAAATAAAACTTAAAAACAATAATTGGAGACATGAGGATATATATACAAAATCCTTTGGAGAAAATATGAGCAACTGGTTTGTATGGACTTGTTCAGAATGAAGCAAAACCTTAAGGGTGCATGGATGAGTAGGTAGTTTTGCATAGTCCACTTTGAATGGATGGTTCATGAAGAAAAATAAAAACTATAAATTATTATATGTATTTTAATTTATTTGAGTGTATAATATTCCCCCAAGATAATTTTTCCTGAAACCCCTTGTGTTATCTGTATTGAGTAAAACCATGTATGTCATTTCTCTATGCCAAGAAGGGTGAAGAAGAGATAGAACGGTTTTGGATTAAAATTTTCATTTATATATCAAAAAAATCATTTATATTAGCTTTAGTAATATGTAGATACATTCCATGTCCTCCTCACATGTGGCATGCTTCCCAAGGAGCCATACATGTGTCATTTTATTCTTCTTCTTTACGTAAATTGACTTTCTTTTAATTAACCTAAAAATTTTCAGTTTTTTCAGTTAATTATGACCTTTAGTGACACATGGTACATGAAATAACATTTTTAAAATTGCACATTTCCTAATAAACCTGTACAAAGCATTAAATGCACCAGTTAGACCCTTAAAATGACTCTAAATGACATGATAGACTAATGAGATGAGTGAACAAAGTTAATATAATGTTGAAAGGCATAAAATAACCTATAAAACACCTTATTAAAATATATTATACCCCATTATAGGCCTTAAAATGATTTTTTTACTAGGGATGCCCTATGTTGACCTAAAGGTCAAAATTGGTCGACAACTATCATTGCTTCAATTTAATGGAATTTGAAATCCATTCATACACTTTAAATCCTTTTGGAAGGCTTTGACATCTCATGCAAGTCCTTTGTTTCTACTTAAGTTGTTCCAAAAAACATTAGTGGGTAATGCATAGAATTGGTTCTTTCATCTGCTCCCTATTGGTTCCTTGCATACATATGATGACTTAGAGGAGGAATTTATCAAATATGACATAAAAAACATAGGCTCTCATGTTACATATGAGAAACTTGTCACATTGCATCAGAATCCTTTAGAGCCAATTAGTGACTATATCTTATGATTTAAGACTTATATGTTACACCTGATCTATAAACCAATAGATTTAGAGGTCCAACATATATTTATTAAGGGGATTAGCCAACCCCTCCTAGAGCATATATTATATCAGATAGAGTCCTATTTTAGGCACTTATGCTATACATTTTTAGCCTTGGAGAAGAAACTAGGATTGATTGAGTTAGATTCAAATGATTGGCTTACTCTAGATTTCACATCATTACCTCCATCTATAGCTTCTATTACACAACACCCACTATATACCAAATAAGATAGGAGACCACAACTAAAAAAACAACCAATTAAGAATAGAGAGCTAATTTCTAGAGCACCACCTATAGTATGTACTATAGAGAACAATAGTAGGGCACCACTATAGTTTGATTTAGAATGAGATAGCCCCTATGTCATATTATCAACACTAATAGATAGGAGGTTAATCACATTACCTTATACTCATCATCAAGATCCACATCTCTTACACAGATGGCCACATCACCCCTTTTGTAATTATCATCATATCTATGAACACAAAGACAATGATTATTATGGACTCAAGGACTGTATAAATAGATGTGTTGATAATGACATCATAACATTCATAGCAAGGACATCGATATCTACTCCATCATGGATCCATAGACCTCATTCCTCCATGACTGAGTCATCCTAGGATATTCCTTCATAGGAATCATCGGTCACTCATTGTGAAAGCAATGCTTATCCTATGATAGAACCTCATAAGAGATCTCCTATCCCTACTTAGAGGGTTTGGAGACTAGTACAGTGAGAGAAGCCTACATGTAGTAGTGTAGTCCATGGAGCACATAGTACAGTTCCATATACATATCTAGCATAGTCATAAGCACTGAAACAAATTTTTTAGGGTCTTATCTCATGTAGAAAACTATTATGATTAAGATTTGATGAACCCACATCACAAAGTACTTCTCTAGATAGATATTCACTACAACTAAGTTTTTAAGGACATATTTCATGTAACAAATCACTAAGATTGATACTAGACAAGCCCCCATCATAGGTTATAGTTTCATATCAATTTATTGCTCAGTTATACACATCACAACAGAGGCCATAGGGTGTTATTTCATGTATCAATACACTATGATTGTGGATAGATGAGCCTCCTTCAAAGCACATAGTTTTAGTTGCACATCCATTGAGGATGTGTCTTATAGAGTCTCCATGTATAGCTAAAATTAGTGCACCATCAACAACATAAGATACATGGAATATTCCTACACAATATGAGTAGTATGGCCACTTGTTTAGTTGGCCATCAGTGCACAGAGTGATATCTTACATCCCCTTCTACTAAAAACTAGCATTCCTAGTTCCAAATAACCATCCCTAGCCAAACCAAATTATCCAAATTTTGACCTTGCCAATATCTTATTTTACCAATCTTAAACCAATTCACTTTATCAAATAAATTTACCAATTACAAAATAATAAAGATTTTACTCACATATGATTCAAAATCAAAACTAGCATCACACTTGAACATATCAACAACAATTAAATCACATCCCAAATACCATTTTACCAAACATATGCAACCTCGACATCAATACCAAATCAACTATTTTTAATCAACAATTTGTAAAAAAATATACCAAAATACTCCAAATTTCATAACATACTATGCATGAATCAAAATCAAACAAGTATCCATATATATATATATATATATATATATATATATATATGTATATTAATACATATACACTGGTATCAAGTATAATTAGTCATGAATGGGCATCAGGGCCTCACTCTCAATCTCACTTTCTCTACCAGTGCTAGTCCCACAATCTTCCCTAACACTTGATGGCCTTGTACCTCCTTGAGCTATCACATGCCTCTTGTGATGAATCTCTCACTCCATTAGCCAACCATACTCTTCATGTAAGTTTTCATATCATCTCTATATATCTGTATACTCATCCATTATCCTCATACTAATAGATCCAAAATCTAGTGGGGGCATCCTATGCTTATCCAGCTTAGCTTTTATCTCATCTCTCTCTCCTACTACCCTAACATATGTAGCTATCACTATAATATCCTTGTCAAACAAATGGGTAGGTATAACAACCATGACCATCATTCACTCTATCAATCCCTCCTCTACCATATCATCAGGTACATACCATGTGAGCTCTTAGAGTGTTGACTCAATTACTATCTCCTAGTAATCATCATATCCACCTCCTACCCCAGCCTATGCTCCATCTTGAGTACCTCCCACTTCACATACATACAAATTATGACACCATGTTAGTTATATACTTTGAAATCAAACTAAAAGTACAAATTTATACACAATTCAAATGTAATCACTACTTACCTCCCATCATCTAGATCAACTCAGGATCCTCATACTTTGGAGTATCCCCTACATTAGTAGGGTAAAATAGAGCCCACTGATACCTAACCCACCATGTACTATATGCATTTGTTTATCCAACATCCTCCACATCTAGAATATATATGAACACATCCCTCACATCCAAAGGTCATGGTGTGAGTTCAACCTCAGTGGGCCTCACATGTGCTCCTACCCTCACAAACACTCGCACACTCCTCACCCATACCCTTGCTACTGGGGGAACATCCTATGGTACCCAAAACTGTCTAGTAATGTGATCATACTAAAATCACTCATCTAATCAACCCCAGTGGTCATGTATCTAACAGATGACCCTTATGTATCACAACTATACTCCATCTTCTACCCACCTAGGAAATCCTCTATAAGGAATCCATATGATGTTTTCAAACACCAATCCATCTAAAACCTACCTATAATGGTCTATCCCATGGGATTGAATAGACACTATGCTCATCCACCATTCCCTAAATGGCTATGGAGGTGCCCACTTTTCCCTTGGTATTCCAATCGACCACATAATTTCTATGTGCTCATAGGTCCAATAATTTAATAAGGTCACCATGCACACCCTACCACTAAATGACTCCTATGTAAACCTGTAGAGGTCCCTATGTAGGTGGGATAACATAGTCCTCCCCCACAATAATATAATGCCATATACCTTTGTACTTTTCATAATCCTATGCATGTTGTATGTAATAGATACTTTTTTCCCATCCACAACAACAAAATATGCCAATAAAATAGCCAACCACTTCCACAAGTGTAAAACATTAGACTGCATAATGACTGATAGTAGCACATCACTATCACTACCACTCTGATGTGTACCCAAGGGTACACCAACAAAGTATAAAGATGCATGATCAATCACATCAACAACCATGTCATCATGTACCATCACTTTTCAATCAATAACAAGTAAATGTAGTATATGATACACATCTTCCAAAGTCATAATCATCTCACCTATAGGAAGCCAAAAAGTACATGTATCCACATTCTACCTCTTATATAAGGTGGTCAACAGATATCATTCTAATTTCACTGTACCTAGGTCACACATGTGACCCAACCCTACCCTATCCATAACCACTCTCTCATTAGTAGATAGCAGTAATAGCCTCAATATCTCCATCACTTGGCCCATGTAAAACTCTCTCATCTTCACCTTGCCCTGCATCACTAAAAACAACACATCTATCAATCGATAATACAAATTCAAAATCCAATCTAGCACAATAGTAAATATCAAAGAAATATCATAGAAATTTTTTACCTCTTGACAAAAACACTATAGTAAGGATATCATCACTAGATAGGAGTGTCCCAAAAGGATAAGAGCACTAAAACCTTGGACAAGAGTGCTAGACTACAAGATAGGAAGACCAAAAATAGAAAAAAATTCCTAAGATACTTTTAATCCCTCAAAAACACCAAAATAGGCCTAAAATCTAAAAAAAACTAAGTGTTTAAGCTACTTATAAGGGTCACATTGCCAACAGTTGCTCAAACTAGGTCACGGTAGGTGCTCATCTCCTATAATTTTTCTCTCTAGAGCTCAAAATTTCAACCTAGTCAATGCACAAATGAATCAAGAATAAATTTAATTTCTTATGTTAACCAAAAATTTTATTCAAAACAAAATACCATTTTACCTAGAACTTGAACCTCATAACTCCATTTTTCAAACTATTTCCTTCCACGAAATCATGAAAATGATACCTTTGACATCAATCAAGTTTCACTCTGTTACTACACTATCTGCCTATTATAGCATGAACATTTATATATTTATTTTATACTTAGACACACACCTTAGTCATCACCAATCAAAATGTGTTCCACTCTCAATGACACAATCTAATCAATCAAACAATCTTTTAATCTATTCACAACATACCAACCTTATTTCTATTACTATGTCACTAGTCATCACTTTTGGCTCGACCTCCTCTATCAAAGATTTTGTCCCTCTCCCCAAAAGGGGGCATCATTCATAATATTCCTATTTCTAAAATTGCCTAGCATACCCATCCACTCTCATAAGTTGATACACCATGGTTCTTACACATCTAACATTTAGATTATCAAATTTAGCTCAGATTGGTTGAGATATATAGTGACTCAAATTATGTGGGTCACTCAACATTAATTAGGACATTCAAATGGATATACCTTTAGTTTATAGATACATAGACTATTTAGATAGATTGGTTCAAATTATATGGATTCATAGTGATTTTGATATAGATATAGACTTAGATACTAGATTTGTGAGCATGTACATGCTACACATCTCACACATACAACTTTATACAACATGACATAGTTACAAAATCAGTTAGTAGACTATAAGCATAGTACACAACACAGTGTTTTGGTCTCCAATTTTTCACATGAAGCATGGAAAGATATGTCATATCACATATGGTTATATAGATTAGCATATTATATAGACACATCACTCACATACTAGATTTGGGGGAATAGCATAGATGTCCATGTTCTTCATCACTTAGGATTATACATATGGAATGGTAAGACATGCCATTCTCTTCTTGCAAATTGAATAGATTTTTAGATTATACATAGTTGTACCCAAGTTGTCACCAAGTTGGATTGCATGGTCATCTACAGTGGTTGGTCCATTATATTACTTAGATCTAGACTACATGAATTTGTGTGAGACAGAGGATAACATTAGTTTTGGGCCTCTAATCACTTCTTAGTTTTAGTTCAGATATTCAGAGTGGGGGCATGATATATTTTTATCATCACAACATTCAAATTTTATACATACATCCAGTTTACATGGGATAGAGGATAGACATTGGTTTTGGGCCTTTGATCATTCCTCATCTTTAGTTAGATTTAGCATAAGGGGAAAACATTACCTTCCTTCTCTATGATACATGGATTTTTCATTCAAATTTAGTATAGGAGCATCCACTCCATGGATTCCTTCTCTCTCCAGGTACTATTCAACTCTCCATCCACTTCCTTAGCCAGGAAGTGAGTTGGACCCGTGTAGCACATTCACCTCCATGTAAGTAGGTTTAGGTATACATTTTCTTATTATTTATTTTACTCTAGTATTTCATTTCATTGCATCACTAAAATAAATGGGGGGAAATGTATACACCCTAAATTAGTTAAACAACCACACATATCATGTCTTTTCATAGTCCTCTTTATAAAAGACTATAACTAGAGAATATGAGCCTTGTTCACACTAGCAATGTCTTGGTTTTACTTGTCCTAGTATTATTTCTCACTTTTGTCACCCTTTTGTTATCTCAATCAATTGATCTATACCCCCAAAGACCCATAGACTTAGCTTGTGTTAGTCCCAGCCTATTTTTCTAAGTATTAGACAACAAAATTATGGTGGACTACAACACCTGACACTCTTGTCTTCCCTGACGCTATTGTCCAACGGTCATTTTTCCTTGCTTAATGGGTCTCAAACCCTTCTTAGTCCCTCAATTTTTATTTATCTTTTTTATGTTGGCTGGCATGAATAAAGCTCCAAAATTCAAATTAAAGAGTCTCTTATATAAAGGACTTCACAAGGCATTTTATATCTAGAACTTACTACTTTGGCACACTAAATATTTTAAATTAATCAATAATATAGCTAAAAATTCTAAATCACATAGATTTGCATGCTTGATCAAGAAAGGGCCTAAGCAAAAGTTTATTCTTGCATCTACCATGCATGTTGATTATGCATGTTCCCTAAAGGAGAACTACATTTGATTTGAGACCCTAGCTTGAGGGTTATTGTAGGTAATTATTAGGATAGTATGGGTTATAGATTGTGTGATCATACTTCCCCTAACCCAATTTTTTTCTTTTTTGTCATTTGATATGTTTGTTATTTTGTGTGTATAGATAGACATTGGGTTTGAAGACAAAATCAGATCCAAAGTGAGTTTTGTCAACAACCAGTACTTGATTTTTCACAAATAGACTCACATAGGCACAACATAACTACCCAAAATGTTTTAGGTCTTTGTGATCAGTTTGGACAATAGTAGAAGGAATAAACAACAACATCAAATACTAAAGCATCCACTTTTTGGTGCTCCTATCCTTTCACCCAATAAAAGATAGATTTAGGTTTATGACACCTTCCCAATCCTACACAACCATTATCAACCTCTGTATCAATCATCTCATTCTATTTTTTAGCTAAGCTATATTTCTTCTTATTTATTGCTATTTTTAGAAAGGTGAAAAAGACAAATAGTTTCATAAATTAGGACTGTATTTATTGCTATATTCTATACTAAATTATTAATCTAGATGCTTAAATAAAATAGGAATAACACTCCATTATTCCCAAATAATTTAAATGAAATGCCTCAAATTTTTAGAATTTGATTTAAAAATATTTTTCCTTAAAAACTAAAAATCAGGACTTGTTCTAAACTTGTCATAAAAACACTCTTGGTCCTTGGAAGAAAATGGTAAAAGATGAAACTTTGGATTTGGTCTTTGAAAAGGTATAATTGAACTTGAAATTTTAAATGAAAATTTGAACTAGGTCTGGGATCATGAGCTCTTAAACTAAACAAAAATTAAACTAGGTCCAGGTATAAGAATGAAATTGAACAAGGACTTAGTCTAGGCATATGATATTGGTACCAAAAAATGGACTTGGTATAGGCAAAACATTGAAACTACTTGTAAGTCTAAGGATATTGACTTGAAATAAAAGGTACACTTGGTCTTGGTGAAATTGTAAATAAGGTTAAACTCAATTTTGGTCTAGGTAAAGGTCTTAAATCAAACTGATAGCCAATCCCAGAAACATAATAACAACATAAAAAGTAAACCAATCAATCCCAAGTTGTAAGCAAGACTCAAGTGTAAACTAATTATCTTTTGATTGAAAATTGATAGTGGATTTAAAACTTGGTTTGAGAATCATTTATATTTTAATAATAGATCATGGATTTACATGAAGAGAATAACAACACCTTTCAAAAACTAAAGCATGAATGTTTTTTCAATATTTTAGACTAAGGTAAATGGTTTTAAACACTTTGGGAATCATAATTCTTCTTAGTGCTAATATGTATGGATTTATTTGATTTATGTGTAACAATTTTAGACTCAACATACAAGTGAAGAAGAAACACACAAGTACATGCTTTTATCTAATAAATGACATAAGTTTGCATCATATCCACCAAATTTCATCAATATACCCATTTTTTCAAGGAAATAAGTGTTAATCCAATAAATAAAAGTTAATGAAGGTAGATTTTTTATCCTCCATATGTCTCTCAATAACTTATACATGGCATGAAACTTAGAGTGCCAAAATAACTTAACATTGGTAAGATAATCCATGGAAAGTGGGGTATCTTCGTCTAATTTTTTTGAATTGGGTTTATAAATAATCCACAAGTATTAAAGAATACTTGGGTGTAATAAAATATCCATTCAGTGGATGAAAAACCATATAGCTTGTTATGATAGGGTCTTGTCCTTTCGCAAACACTTCATCCATTAATTACTTAGTGAAGTGTAATGTCTATAATGTGCATGCTCCATAGATATTCAATTTTTCAAGTTAACATCTCAACCAATATCTAATAAAATAACACACCCAATTTTTATACCCTAATGGATAAGTGGGGTTAGTGTGATGCGAGGAGATGAAACCCTAGGATAATGCATCCCTATAAAACTTGTGAAGAGGTAATGAACTCTAATTCACTAATCCAAAAGAAAATAAAAAGGGAAAAAATCATTTTTAAGTCACCCACATCTAAGAAAATGAGGGTAGAGCATACATGAATTGAAATATGGTCTACAATAAATAAGTATCTTAGTCATGTTTCTAAGTCACCCTAAGTAGGGGAGAGCATATGCACAAATTTATTAAACAATGCTAGAAAATAAAAATATGAAACAAAGGAATTTTAAATACCAAAATGGAAATTTTATTGAAAAACTTGGCTTAAAACTTGGAAATGAAAACTTTTTTGGTTGAAAGTTGTTTGGTTGATTTTAAAATACTAAACAAAATATTTGAAAACTTTGAAGCAAAAAATGTTTTAAACTCAATACACAAGTGTCAATATGAACTTGTTTATTCCATTAAATTTTTTATTTTTATCTTGTACCATGCCTAAAATTATTATTAGATTCATTTGTGTTGGTTAATTTGTGAAATTAAATAAAAAATTTGAACCTTTTGAAGTCTCAGGTTTGTGTGTTGGAGTGAAGTTGTCATTTAGTAGTCTGTGCTATTGCCATTTTATTAAAAACTAAAAAAAATAGAATTTGGAAAAGTCATCATTTAATATTAGTAAATTCATTGATTAGTAGAGTCAAATTCACTAATTTATAAATTTTTCTAGCAAATTCATCGATTCAGTAAAAGGTTTGTACCTAACAAAGTCATTGATATCTAGGTATGACATTGTTTTCTAGTTTGGGTTGAAGTTACCAATATCTAGGGTTGAAGTTGTTGATTTCATGAAAAATACATAAAACTAAAAGGATGAGAACTATTGAAGTCATTATTTTATAGTATCAAAGTCATTATTTTCATTAAACACTAGCATTGTCATTGATACAGAAGTCAAAGTCATAATTTTATAGGCAAACAAAAAACACAAAAAAATTAGGTGAAAAACCTTAAAATAAGGTCTAAAATGAGTTTTTTTAATTTTTAAGAGTCCTAAATTACTCATAAGATGAATTTAGGATGCATGGTCCCACTGGACATGCCATTATGTAACATAGGAATCCACAGATAATGTTTGTCAAATGTTAGTAGATAAATCAAAAAATGAGTTCAAGACTAATGTTTTATGCCTAGATACTTGGGTGAGCAAATGAATTAACACTAAAAAGCTAAAAAGAAGAAAAAAGAATCAATTTTACCATCTTTGAGAATCTTGTTTGTTAATTGGCATTAGAGAGGGCTTGTGGTGGACTTGTTGACAATGAGTTCTTTGTCAATGATGTGTGTACATCATCTCCCCTTGTCACTTTGTTAATTATCTCAGCATGAGTTGATTATGAAGCTTCCTCTCAAAAAAAAATCATGATAAGTTTGGCTTAATAAGCTTATTGAAGAATGGTCATGGCCTAGGTATTTGTAGTTTTCCAACTAACTCTAACCCATTTATGGTTAATCTTGGGTTAGGGTTGGGATGTCAAATGCATTTTTTTTGGATAGAGATTGAATTTATAAAGCATGGCTCAACATTCTTGATATTTATCCCATTTATGTTGATATTTCCAATTTTTAACTTTGAGGCTGATGACATCATGCTTCCTAATATTTGTTGAAATTTTATTTTTAAAAATTGGATATTCATTAATTCAATATAGATTTTTCACTTAAGCATTTAATTGGATTTAATTAGTTAAGTGAATCTAATTAGAATTTTGGTCACTTCAAGAATTTAGTTAAGTGCCTCACTCAATTTAGATGAAAACGTCAATTTATTAGGTTACAATTTGATTGGAGATGAATCGATGAAAGGTTATTATTGACTTTTTAAGTCACCCCACCATCAACACAAGACTTATCAAGACCATAAGAGAAGTTGCACACTTGTAAGGTCCACACTTCAATCAAAGCAAGATATGCATAGGCATTCCCTTCCTACACCTAAACCCAAAATAGTTAGGCATATATATATGCAATAATAAACTAATAATTTTCACCCACTAGGAGTTCTTGATATGCACTAGTATACAAAAAAATTTGGCATAGAATTCAAGAAGCACACCAATTTGAGATTGTGAGTTCCTAGATTCTGAATATCTGAGTAAAGAAGGCATGCAAGGAGTAGTTATAAATCATGAAGGATGTGCCTAAGATATTTTTTATATATGCACACTCCTATGCAAGGCTCCCTCATGCCTATCGAATGTAAAATTGTGCTAGTGAGTAGGATCTTACTTATATGCCCTTGAATATTATAGCGTATAATCTAAAGCTGTACATCATTTTCCTCAAGAGACTCTCACATGCACCTTGGCACAAGAGTATGTATAGATCAAAGGGAACACACATAATTTCAATGGGCATGCAACATACATAGAGGGGGAGACGTGATGAGTTTTTTATTATGTAAAGTGATGACATGGAAAGCCAAAAAAAGAGTCTACATAGTAATTACTAGGTGGTAGCAGATCATAACAAAATGGTTAGAAAAATATTTGAGTGGAACCCAAGGCATCATCAGAGCTATTAAATATAAAGTGATTGTTAGACATTAGAACATGAGCACATGCCTCCCCTCTAACTATTTCAAGGAAACCTTCCATTTATTTATGTACACATGTACTCTAATAGGATCCTATTATCACCTCCCAAATCCCAATCACCAAACTTTTAAAAGTGTTGATGTGGCACTACAAAAGAATTAAAAATTACACCTATCATCCCAAGTGGTTCACTTATTATAAAGTAGGCTTGTTCATTATAAAATACTGGTTTCCATTTGTAAATGGGTCGATACATTTTAACAACCTTACATTGCTAAAAATTACCCTCTAAGAGCACTTGTATTGGCTAATTCTTGTAGACTAATGGGAAGTAAGTTTACCTCCTTCCATTCTTCTGATGATCTGTGTGTTATTTGTGTTTGTTGATCCTTATTTATGGGTAATTTTCTCCCTTCTCATTGTTGTCCATTCCCAACACCTCATTGAATTTGAGACTCACTTGTAGGTTGTATCTTATGTGAATTCAAGTCTATGTTGATATTATTTGTGGATCATTTGTCATCTCTCTCAGTGTTACACTACATTCATGTACCTCTATGCTAATTATTTATGCATTTAGAGTATCCTTGGTTAGTCTATGTGGAGACATCTTGTTCTCAAAGGTTTTTAGTGTGTTTATGGTAGTAGGAGTGCTCACTCTATTCTAGGCACATCACATTTTTTACTTTCATCATCTCTTACCTTTTCCTTCCCCTTTGCTTTAAAATCTTAGGTTTAGGTTATCGGTAGATTTATGTTTTTTATTTTTAGGCTTACACACTGATCTTAAACCAAGTGAAATTAGTATTAAAAAAATCTAACCTACTCTAGAGGCTCATCCAAAGGAGTGTAAGGGTCCCATGCCTTGGGGACATTCCCATAATTATGATGAGACAACTAATGCTTGCACATGACATTGAGTGATAATACTTATGTGCCTAGCACCATAGAATCTTGCACCCCATACAAGGCCTTCATGCTTAGTGCCCCACTAAAAACCACCCTTATGTTATAGAGTATCCATGGGTGCATGTTTTAAATGATAAAATTATCATTTACCCCAAATATGGATGCATTAACTTAATTTAGGGAATTTACATCTAATGTGTAGATAAATTTGGGCACTTTGGAATTTTCTAGGCTTAATGTGCATTTTTTGATAGAAATCATTTTGAGGTCTATTTATACACAAAAGTGGCCAAAAAGGGGTGTCTACACATTTTTTTTTATTATGGTGTCAATGATTAGACATAGGTAAAATGGATAATCTAATGAAATTATGATATGGTAACATGGATATGTTGAGAATGATATGTAATGATATGGTAAAATGGATAATATAATGAAATTATGTGTGTACTAATTTTGATAAGTGCCAAGGGTAAACTATTTCATACATAAGTTTAACCATGTGTCCCATTATTATTAAAATATCCTAGGTAATCTTCTTACACAAGAATGGTGAATGGAGAAGGTAGTAAAATGATGAGGTATGGGAGTTAAGACAAGTGAGATCAGGATAAAATAGGATGGGGATGGTAAGGTGAGGTATTAATATGCCTAAGTAAACATGATTATTTCAGGTTAGGTTAGTAATGAGATGGATAATGGTGGTTTTTTAAATCCATATAAGTGCATGCAATAAATTCTAATTTTGCACTAGGTAGGATTCATTATGATGTTGGTATATTCTTGGCATCATTTTACTATAGTGCATAGATACAAAAAGGGGTCCAAGAAGGAATCCATAGAGGACATCACAAGAAAATTTTATAACTAATAGGAGGACATAGTAACATCCTTATCCCCTTTGGGCCCAAGATAAGAGAGAGATAGATAGAGAGAGATATTCAATACATTATCAATGATATAAACAAATAAAATTTGAAAATTACCACTTTGAAAGATGCCACAATGGCATAGATATGGCCAAGGTAACAAGCATATCAAGTGGACCATTACACCAAGCTAATTACCAAATGAAATATAAATGGAAACAAACATGTACAATAGAATATTTATCAGGAAGATAAGAAATCAATCAAACATACAATAAACAAGAAAGCATTATAAAATTAATATGTGATAATTACGTATAATATGATCATACCATACATGTTATGTTCCCTAAGGACAAGGTGAGCATTTTGGGATTTGGTTGAACATCATAAAAGGTTATGTGTGACCTTGAAGAGGGATGATTATGTGTTAATGACATTATTTAAAAAGGACATGAGATGGATGCACAAACAGGTAATGGAAATTGGGGAGGAATGTTGACATAATGTTAAGGCTAATAAAAGAAAATCCATCTAGAAGAGTCAAGTCCAAATACTTTTTTAATGGTATATGAAAAAGTGACTAATGAGTCAATAGGGAAAGAATGGATTAAACGCTCTAGATAAATCTTCAATGGGATTCCTTACTTTGATATTTATTATCAATTTTTCCTAGATCTAGATAGATATTTCACATTCAATACTCTAGCATGGACATCCATATATACACCCTTTAGACCAAGGTCAGGGGAGATGAACGAATGAGGTGGAAATTTAGAGATGATGGTAGTAGAACAACACAAAAGGAAATTCCACTTAGTATAAGTGATAATTAATAAAAATATTTTTATAGATAGAGAATTCCTCATGGTGAGGCCAAAAATTGGGTTTTCATCACCATGCTTATCCAACGTGCCAAGATCCTACTTTTCACCATTGGATGATTTTTCAAAAATAAGACTATATGTAATGGTGTACAAGTTTTTTGAGATGATACATTTCAAGGATTTAAGTATATAAACTTTTGAATTGAATTGTATTCATTGGTTCATCTATTTTATCTCCTTCTAATGTGACCAATTGATATGCCCCAGATCCATACTTAACAAGATAACATATGGCTCTAAACAATTGGGCTGAAATTTACCTTTCTTCTATCGATCAGCATTAGTATTATTTTCTTTGAGAACTAAGTTATTGATTTCAATTCTCAAGATGATAATTTCTTATGATTTTGATATTTTTGCCTATTCTGATATTCTTTAAGATGATTTAGATCTTTTTGATTCTTTTCATCTAATAGCTCTAAATCTTGTACATTTGGTCCTATATGAGTTATTTGTGATCATGACTTGTAATGATATATGTAAAGAGGAGAGTTGACCTCAATTGGTATGATAGACTCATTAACATAGACTGAGTATGGAGCGGCCCTAGTAGGTATGCATACACTAGTTCTATAAGACCATAATATAGGATATAACTGTAAATGCTAATTTCTTCCAGCATCATTGACAATATTTTTGAGGATTTTGATGAGCATTTTGTTTATGGCCTCAGCTTAACCATTGCCTTGTGGGTAATATGGAGATGAAAAATGTTTCTCAATGTGATATTAATTACATAAGGCTTCAAATTCATGGTTTTTAAAATACTTACCATTATTAGGTATAAGCGTTAAATGGATTCCAAAGCAGTAAATGATATGGTTCAAAATAAACTTAGATATTTGATGGCTAGTGGTATTTATGAGTGGCATAGATTCTTCCCACTTGCTGAAATAATTTGTGCATGTGATAATAAAATTATGACCATGTGATGTGGTAGGATTTATCTTACCAATGAGGTCTAGTCCCTATACTAAAAAGGGTCAAGGACTCATAATTGGTTGTAGCTCATGATCAAGAGTATGTATGAGATCTCCATGTTTCTAGTTGGCCACACATTTTTTCACATATTGAAAAGTGTCATAATCTATTATAGGCCAATAATATTTGATTTGGAGTAAATTCTTGGCTAGGTCCATTCCATAAGTGTGGCCTTCTATAGAATCCATCATGGACCTCCTTGATTTCTAAAAGAGCCTTATTTGAGTTAAAGAATCTCAATAAAGTCCCATTGTATCCTCACTGATAGAAAATGTTTCCAAGGATAGTGTATCATGAAGAATGTTGTATGAAGGATTTTTGTTGGTGGAAGTTAAGGTTTGGTGAAAGGGTATTACCATGGAGGTAATTATAGATGTCCCAGCATCATGGCTAACTGGGATCAACTATTGTATATATTTGATGATAAGTCATAGTGTGATGTGTAGGTATCAATGATTATTCAATCAAAAAGTGTCATTCAAAAACATCTATTATCTATCAAACAAAGATCCAATAGTAGCCATTACATATGCTAATTTTTACTTCCTCTTGGTATTTCTTCAAATGTTATGGACTAAAAATTTATCTTTAATTGGTCAACCATTTCATTATATGTAAGTAACTCATCATCCTTTGTTTGGAATTATTCTTTGAACTTCTTAATAATGAGCTAAGAATCATCAAGGACTTAAACATGCTGAATATTTAAAGAAATGGCAATTTGAAGTCCTATGATTCTTTAGTGGTTAAGATAGACTCATTCAGGAAGGGGCTTACTAATGGTTTTATATTTGTTATATAAGTTTATTTTAGTTGATATTCAATTACTTATTCCTTGATGGCCTTTTGATTTACATATTCAATGTTAAATTCACTTAGGAACATAATCCATTTGGCCATTCTTCATATTGAGGCTAAATTTGATAGCATGTATTTAAGTGGGTCAACCTTATAAATGAGATTTACTTGATTGTTAAACATGTAGTGTCTAATATTTTTAGAAGTAAATACGATAACTAGGCATGCTTTTTTTGGGTATATAATTAAGCTTATATGACACAAGTTTTCTACTTAAATAGTATATGGCTTGATCCTTCCCTTTCTCATCATGTTATGCTAAAATGGATCCTATGGCACATGGAGTAACTGATACATAAAAGAGTAAAGGCCTTCCTGGTATAGGGGTGCAAGGATTGGAGGGTTCAATAGATATTTCTTGAAGTCATAATTTTTTTTTGGCATTCTGAATTCCAATAAAAATGAGCTACTTTATTGAGTAGATGAGTGAAGGATGATATTTAACAGCGAATTAAGAGATAAAATGACAAATGGATTGTAGCTTTCCTTGAAGGCTATGCAACTATTTTAGGTTGATAAGTGGAGGCATGTCGATAATAGGTTTGAATTTTGTAGGATCCACTTCAATGCCTTGTTTTGACACTATGAAGCCCAAAATTTTCCAAAAGTAATAATAAATACACACTTTTTGGTATTTTGACACACCTTATATTCACTTAACCTCCCAAAAATTCTTTTTAAGACTATGGGATGTTCCACTCATGGTTTTTACCTACCAAAATATCATCAAAATAGTCCTATACAATATTATGCATCATATCATGAATTATGACTATCATAACCTTTTGATAAGTGGCTTCATTGACATAGTCTTATACTATATTATGCATCATATCATGAAATATGACTATCATATCCCTTTGATAAGTAGATCCTACATTTTATATACCAAAGAGAATTACTTGGTAACAAAAATTTCCCCATGGAGTAATGAAAATAGTTTTATGTTGATCATTAAGAGCAATTTTATTTGATTATATCCAAAAAAACCATCCATGAGGGATAACATTTCATATCCAACTTTTGAATCCACTATCATGTTGATGTTGGGTAAAGAGAATTCATATTTTTTTAATGCTTTATTAATATATTGGAAGTCAATACAAATGTATATTCCTCCTTGTGGATTTTAATAGGGAAAATATTAGAAATCCACTTAGAATTGTTAATTGGATGAATGAAACTTGCTTCCAAGAATGTTTTTAATTTGTATTTGACTAGTAGTGCCACTTTAGGGTTAATTTTACCAAAAATTTGTTTAATCTATTTAGAATTAGGATGGAATACTAGGTGATGCACCACCAAATCAAGATCTAATCTAGGCATGTCTGTATAACACCATGTAAATATGTCTATGAACTCTTTGAGAAGCTTAATAATTATCTTCCTTTCTTTATTTTAGGAATATAGAACATAGATCAATATTAATGAATTAAAGATGAAAATAAAATACATAAATCACAACATAATAGAGACAAATTCAGTGTGGTTCACCCAATATGAGCTACATCCACATAGAAACAACTAGTCCTTATTATTCAATTCAACAAATAAAGGGAAAACCTATAATACATCCACTACAATATCCTCTTCACTCATACACAATATGCCACCATGATTACTATACCCTCATATAAAATGAGAGTTAAATATTAGGGAAAAAATTCATAAAACATAATTTCTACCATTAGATTTGTGACCTAATAGTGAATGATCCAGATTTACTATGAAATTACTATATTTTACAATGCATTTTTAACAAAAATTTTAGGGCCATCCACCCTGGACGCTGATGGAAAATATAGTGAGGGTGTGTTTCCCACCCACATGACATTATTGGTAAATGTGCATTATAATATGAGTAGGCTCCACCATCCAACAATCTCCCACTATGAGATTGACTGCAACAAGTCCACTACTACAACTCTTCCTTGGACCCTTTTTTTTTCTAACTTTAACCTTGGCATATTTCTTATCTTCCTTGTTATCCCTAAAGACCTATTGACCCCCCATGGACCCCCATGGTAACCCTAGTGGGGGGGGAGTTTCCCCCCCACACCCCCTATTAGGAACTAGGAATTATAATAAGATCAGACTCCACCATCTAATAATCTCCCTCTTGCAGACTGATTGTTGTAACTCCACTGCTACAATTCTTCCTTGGACTTTTATTTGAACTTTGACCCTAACATGTTTGTCATCTTCTTTTTTATCTTTGAAGACCTATTGAAGCTGAACAAGAATTCAACTTATTTTTATTGATTGTCTTTGTTATCATATCTACAAGATTCTGACTCATATGGATCTTTTCCAACTTTAGTTGACCATCTTCCAAAATTGAATGAATGAAGTGATACACGAGTTGTATATGTTTGGTTCTTGAGTAGAATGTTGATATCTTAGCTAAATGAATTATACTCTAGATATCACTATACAACCTATAATCTTCTTGCTTCTACATCAAATCTTTCATAAATCATTACATCCATATCATCTCATTATTTGTGTCTATAGTTACAACATATTCTACTTCTATAGTTGACAAAACAACTATCTTCTATAATTTTGAAATCTAATTGTTGTATCACCAACAATGAATACATAACCTGTAGTGTTCCTCCTACCATCTAAATCTCTATCTATGTCTGCATCAACATATCCTTGTAAGATAACATTTGACCATTCACAGCACAACTTTATATCAGTGGTCCATATCAAGTACCTGAGAATCCACTTGATTGCATCCCAATGCTCTTTTCCTAGATTAATCGTAAACCAAATGAAAACTCCCACTGCATGAGAAATGTTTAGTTTAGTGCACACCATATCATATATTAAAATTTTAAGTGCTGAAGCATAGGGCACTTTAGACATGTAATTGATTTCTTCTATGTTTCTTGATACTATTCCTTGCTTAATTTGAATTTCCCTCCCAAAAGTGTACTCACTGGTTTTTCATCTTGCATATTGAACCTGACTAACACCTTCTTAATGTATTCTTCTTGAGACAATGCCAATTTTCTATTTTTCATGTCTCATGTTATTCTCATACCAAGGATTTGGTTTATAGCAGCCAAATTCTTCATTGGAAATGAATCTACTATTTTTATTTTGATCTCATTTACATCATGTATGTTAGACCCTATAATAATCATGTTATATAAATACAATAACAAGATTATATATCTATCATTATCTAATCTCTTAAATTAAACACAGTGGTCAAAATGATATCTACTATAACCTTATTTTGTCATAAATATATCAAATTTTAAATACCACTATCTTGGAGCTTGTTTTAGGCCATACAAACTCTCCTTCAACCTATACACCATTTTCTCCTTACCTTTAACTTCATATCCCTATGACTTATCCATATATATTTCTTCCTCCAAGTTACCATGAAGGAATGTTATCTTCACATCTAATTATTTAAGGTGAAAATCTTCTATTAATACCAAACTTAAAATAATTCTTATAAAAGTCATTTTAACTACTAGAGAAAATATTCCATCAAAATCTATACCTTTTTTTGTGCAAACCTCTTTACAACAAGTATGGCCATGTACTTATTTTTGCCTATAGGAAACTAAACCATATCCTAAGTTTGGTTATGTACCAAGGACTCCATTTCCTCTTTCATGCCTTGCTCCCACTTCTTTCTAGTTTCTACCTACATTGCTTCTTCATAGCTTTCTAGCTCACCGCCATCAACCAATAATAAATAATAAAGTGAAGGAGAGTATCGTTCAAGGAGTATACTTACTTTGGTATATCTTATAGCTAAACTTCTAGGAGTTTGAGGTACTTATTATTGTATTTATTGCACATTTTTATTTTTTGGTACTTTTAGAATTTCATTTCTAGTCATTTCATCAAGTACTACATATTTAGGATTTGGTTTTTCTTGTTTCTTTCCTTACAACTGATCTTTGTACATGACCTTCTCATTAAAGATCACATATTTATTCCTAATGATTTTGAAATTTTCAAAATCCCATAAATGGTAACCAAAATCATTAACTCTATATCTAATAAAAGTACATTTCTTGTATTTTGCTTCAAGCTTGGTTCTATTCTCTTTATCAATATGGATAAATGCTTCATAACTGAAAGTCTTTAAAAAAAAAATCTACCTTTTTACCTATCCATGCTTCCTTTAGAATTCCATCATCTAAAGGACTTGAAGGCCCTCTATTTATTAAGTAAATAGTATTATCCATAGCATCTACCCAAAGTTTTAAGGGCAACCCTAATGCTCCATGCACGCTCCATGATTATCTTGTTCATCCTTTATGACACACCATTTTATTGTGGTGTTCTTGGAACCATCTTCTCTCTAAGAATCCCATGGGATGAACAATAATTATCTAATTATTTGCTATAGTATTCAGCTCCATTATCTGATCTGACGTACTTCAACTTATTTCTAGTCTCATTCTAAACCAAAGCTTTCCATTTCTTAAAAGTATCAAAAACATCAGATTTTTTTCATACAATAAACTCAAGTTTTTCTAGTTGCATCATCAATAAACATAACATAATAAAAAGAGCCATCAAGGGATGATACCTAAGTTGGTTCGTATACATCTGTATGCACAATCTCTAACTTTTCATCCTTATTTGTCTTTTCAACTCTAAGAAATATGACTCTCTTCTATTTTCCATACACATAATGCTCATAGAAATACAAATCCACCTTCTTAAAATCTAGCAACAAATTATTTGAGTGAAGAAATTACATCCCCTTCTCACTCATGTGCCCAAGTCTATGGTGCCATAATTTTATATCCAATTCTATAGAAGCTAAAGCAATAGAAGAGTCAACATTTCCATTAGATAAATATAATGTACCTACCTTCTCTCTTTTTGCTATTATCTGTGATCCTTTAGTACCTTCCATGAATTTTATATAAATGTAACTGTGCAACCCTCAATTCTTAACTACCCTACTAAAATTAGATTTCTTCTTAGCTTATAAACATGCCTCACCTCTTTCAGCAACCATTTGTTTCTATTCTATAATTTTATTTGTATCTTACCCTTTCTTACAATTTTATACACCATCACCCAAATAAACCTGTCCAAAATCACCTTGAACATAGTCTTAAAAATATTTCTTATGGGGTGTAGCATGAAATGAAACCCTTGAATCTAACACCCAAAAATCATTAATGTTATCTAAAGAAAAGATTAAATCATCTTGTAACACATCACCTGCTACATTTGCCTCTTGATTTTCATCTTGTTGTCCATCTCTTTGTTTTCCTTTTTGAAACCAACAATGTTTCTTCAAGTGTCCTTTCTTCCCTCAAATTTAGCACACCAACATTCCTCTAGATTTGGATCTACCCTTATTAGACTTACCATGAATCCTTGGGCCCTTTCCTATGTCTTTTTATCTTCCCTTATTCTCCATAGTCAAATCATTACCTAATGTCTCACCTATGCTTTTTCATCATATTTCCTCGCTAAGAATAACACCAATAACATCATCAAACTTTAAAGTGTTTGAACTAGAGATAGAATTAATCACAACCATGACCAAGTCATTCCAAATTTATAGCAATGCGAACATAATCAAAAGAGCCCTAACCTTATCATCAAAATTTACTCTTATAAAGCTTAACTAATTTATGATCATGTTAAATTTATTTAAATGATCAGCAATAGACCCACCTTTTGACATTTCTAGATTAAATAAATGCTTCATAAGAAATACCTTATTAGAGGCTGAAGGTTTTTCATACACTCTATTCAATGCCCTTATCACATCTATTGTTGTCTTTTCTTTTGAAATATTGAAGGCCATTGATGTTACCAAGCACAACCATATTATTCTTAGTGCCTTTCTATCAATAATCTCCCAATCTTTATCCTTCATAGTCACTAGATTCTTTGCTATTATGCCCAATGGTAGGAAAAGATCCTTCTAATATAGATAGTCTTTAATTTGTATCTTTTATAAATAGTAGTTTTGGATATTGAACAACTCAAATTTAAACTTTATTTCTTCTACCATTTCTGCCACTCAAACCAAGAACCCTCTTTTCCTATAATTTTATTTGCCAAATAAACCTTTGGATCTGATACCAGTTGTTAGGAATATAAAACACAGGGCCATATTAATAAATTAAAGATGAAAATAAAACTCAAAAATTCCAACACAATAGAGACATATATTTAACATGGTTCACCCAATATGGGCTATGTCCACATAGAAATAACCAGTCTTTCTTATTATTTATCCCAACAAATGAAGGGAAAAACCTAAAATACATCCACTATAATATCCTCTTCACTCACACATAGTATGCATCCATGATTACTATGCCCTCATATCAAAGGAGGATTAAATATTAGGGAAAAAAATGCACAAAACATAATTTATACCATTAGATATGTGACATAATGATGACCCTACTTTGGTGGCGCCCCCCCCCCCACATCCTCATTATCAGGAACTAGGCATTATAATAAGATTAGGCTCCACCATCCAACACTTTAGGCATAAGACTTATCAATAGCTTGACTATTTTAGTTTTTATTATATTCTAATGTTTATTTCTATGACTTATTCAACTAATGATGAAGATTGGTATTGTATATATACTAGGGGAGGAGGCAATTAAGCTCTTCATCTAAAACAAATACATCTATAAATTCTATACACATATATGGATTTACTTTTTTCTCTTCAAGACTTAAATGACTCAAAGATAGGGCTTGTTTAATTTCTTTATTGATTAGAGATAGGTCAGTTTCAAAGTATTCTTCTTCCTCTATTTTATTCAAGTTTCCACTTTGTTCTCCAAAATAGGATGAATTATTTAGAATAATATTGAATCCCCTTTTTGGTCTCTTGAATTCATGTAATTATGAGCTCCCATTTATTCAATTATGGATTCATCACTTTGAAAGGTATCAAATGATGGATCTTTGTGTTGATCTCAACTAATGAGGTTAGGGAAGTAGAGGGAAATATTGATGGTGCAGATGGATGTGTTAGGGAATACATTTGTGGTAGTAAGGTCTTCATAGAGGCTATGAATAGAACTTGTCTTGATATATTCATCATAAGTTGACTCTTCAGGAATCGAGGAAGTGTCCATGATATAATTTTAAATAATAATATAAGGTGGTTTGTACCATATACTCAAAATGAACATCAATAGGCTGGATAATACCCTACTCTATATGACCTAGTCCTTTACCATTGTAGTTAATATTCTTGAACATCTTATGTGTTCAGGGATATTCCTTATTTTGAAAACATGGGGAAATGTCTTCTTGGACTAGACAAGAATCATCTAGTTCTTAAAAATACTCTTCTAATAGTATTATTTAGATTATAAAGACAATTAACCCAAACTAATAAGCAATTGGTTTAATCTCCTACATAGTTGGGGACCCATAGTTATGTGGAAATAAAGTAAGTTTACTTACAAAAAAAGGTTTTATATCCATATTCTCCACATCCTTAAGAGAGAATTTTTAAATGGGTGACCTTTGGTGGATTAGAGGAGCGAGATGGAAGACTATCTAGATGGAAATATTTTTTAGATTTTAGACCATAGGGTAAACTTTGTGTTATCATGAAATAAATTCCATAATCCACCACTTCCTTTTCAAAATTATGAAAATGTTTAGTCTCTCTTGGGATTATGACCTCCATTATTGAATAAAGAAATTTAATACATTGATACAAGGTGGAGGGTGAAGCTTGCATTTCATGAATCTAAGGGCAATCCAAAATCATATTGTATGGAAGATCAAATTCTACTACATGAACCAAATTTTTATGGACAATGGGTCCTACTACTATTGCAAGATGGATAGTACCTATCAATGGTCACTCATTGTCATGATAGTATTTTATTATGACCAATGTAGGCTTCAAAGAGGATTTTGAATACCCTAATTTTTTGAGAAACTTGATATTACACAAATTTAAAATAGATCCTCTATCTATAAGAATCTATGGGACTTTATTATTGGCTATGGGTACTTATATGTACAAAGGATAGGTATGATTTGGGCCAATGAGTGGTATGTCCTAGGTATTGAATGTGATCTAATGAGATTGGGATAAGTGACCCACCAAGGCTTTAAATTGGATATTATCAATATCTATAGGAAATTTTGAATCATGTAAGATTTGATTTAATATGTCTTGATGAATAAGGTCTTTTTTTAGAAGATCCATAATGGACATTTGAACTAGGGTCTTCTCTAATTATTGGATAATATCATATGTTATTTTATGAGTATTTTATTTTTCCTTAAGAATATTGATCTTTTGAGATGCCTTTGGGGATGAATCTTTAAAGGGTGACCCCAAGACTATTATTTTACATCTCATAGTGACCACACAATAATAAGTAGCCCTATTGATTTTAAGGATGGAGTGAGGTGGACTTGGGGGTTCTTTAGGGACTTTGACTTTAATTTTGATGGTATTAATATGGTTAGTATAGTGACATGGAACATTATTGGAAGTGTATGTTTGACCTTGATCCCTTGGTGATATTTTTTGTTTTTGATCATGCTTAGGGAATGAGTCTTGTATATTCCTAACTATTGATTCTTATAATGAGAATAATTACTATCACCTTCAATTTATATTTCACCTTTATCTATCAAATCTTGGATGAAATGCCTTAATTGCATACATAGTTTAGTAGCATTTCCTTTTACTCAACAATAATGGAAAAATTAATTTTATTGATACCAATCAAGACATGGCTTATTATCATCCAAGAGTTTAATTTTTGGCAGAGTTATCATCATATTTGGCAGAAACCAATTTCTATAAAATTATCTCAACTAGTACACCAAGATTTTTAAAATGTCATTTTCCTATTCTAGTTGTTAGCTTCTCCCTTGGCACAATGATATTTGATATGTTTTAATTTTTAGTGGTGGGGGTAGACTTTTACACTATTTTCTCATGATTTGAATTAATGACTCCATATCCAATAATGTTTTTATTTTTATAAAAGGCCATAGGTTTATCAGAAGAAGTGTTTCCTTGATTTTGATCATTACAAGAGTATAATTTTATGGTCCCCCTTTCAACAAGTGCCTTTTAAATTTAGATTCCTTTTTCTATTATCTCATCAAATGAATTGGCACAATGTAACTTCAACTGATATTTTAATTATGGATTGAGATTGTTGATGAAGATATTAGATAATTACTTTTATAGGAGAATGTATGAAAAATGACTACTAAGGCTCCTCCATCATTGTAAGAAAGAAGAAAGGTTTTCTCCATTTTTTTGCTTGGTATTGTACATGTCTAACATGGTGATATCATGTTCAATATTAAAAATAGAAATTCCCTATAAATTTTTCAAATAGTTCCTCAAACAATGTAATATATGCTTTAGGCAAATGTATAAACCATTTTAGAGCTAGTCCTATGAGACTTTTTGGAGAAAGGTGAATAAATAAGATTCATTATAAGTAACCTCATGACATGTTATGAATAATTTCTAGACATGGTCATGAGGATCTCCCTTTCCATTATATTTGTCAAATTTTTTAATCTCAAAATGAGTGGGGAAAGGTATTTACAAGATAATTATATCTAGAAGAGATGTAAAAAAATCCTCATATTTATATTCCTTTCCCTATGTTCAAGGGTCCATTTGTTAAAGAGTTTATTTCATCACTTTCCACTTATGAGTAAAGGAGGGATCCATTAAGGGATTAGAAGTGATGGTTGATTTGTACTTTAGCCTTATGTGGTCAATGTTGATGTATGTTAGAGGATTTTTTACCATTTTATTTTGGGAGGTGTGTTTACGGGCTTTTGAATGGATTTGGGAGGCTAATGAATTTATTTGTTTAGTGAGTTGATCAAGATGATCTTCTAAGGTGTTTTTTACTTTATCAACCTTAATCCTAGTGGCTTGAGGGAATACTTCCTCATTATCTAATTCTTGCTCATGATATACTAGTTTAAGATTCTCATCTTAATTAATTGGATTATGGTGGGGAGGAATATTATGACGATGTGGTGTTTAGATAAAGTTATGTAAGAGATTAAGATTAATTTTATGGGTAATTAGACTCCTAATTTGATGAGTTATGATAGGAATTGGTATATGTTCTCATAAATGTATTGGTCAATGTGATTCCTAATTTCATCATTGTTAAAGAGGTCATTATTTATTTCATACTCTCCTATAGTGGTGTGCATATCACTTTGATTGTCTTCATTATATGTGTTTTTCTCACCTAGTTTCCTTAAGATATCATCTTATTGGTTTGATCCTTATCTAATTCTTGGGGTTTGTGCATGAGTCTTAGGCGACATTGTGAATGGATAAGTATATTAAATGGGTGATATATAAGCTTTCCTTTTAGGATGAGATTAAAGAAAATTAGTGTTATGATAATGTGTGATCTTGACCAATAATATGTCTTAGATTTGAGCTAATATGGTCAAGGTGACTAGGATATATGATAGGGTAAGATTAGATTAGATTAGGGTTTAGGTTTTTAGACTAGATATTAGACAAAGGAAGGACTAAACTTTAGTCAATATGGCTAGATACTAGAAATATAAAAAATTTATCAAGACCTATATTAGAGAAAAAAGAGAGATTTTATGGGTGACTAGATTATAACTAGAAGGATGATGACTATACAAGTGCTAGTTATGAATAGGTGATAGGATGCTAGATGGAAACTGGTAGATTAAATATTTAACATTATGTGGATAGAGTAATGGTATGGGGATAATGGATAGAGGACAAATGGATAGGGTGATAAGTGAATATCTAAGGCAAGGGATCTATGCTTGAGATGTCTTAGGAAAGGGCATTCCTAGGGAGGGTATGACCAATATATAGCTCAAGTATGATTTTTAAGGTCTATAGATGTTAAAAATGAATTGAATGATGAAGAAAGGTGATGATGAGAATACAATTAAGTAAACCTTGTATATGATGTGTGTAACCTAAGGATAACTAGTTGTTTGATTTTAGTTTTTGGGTAGAAGTTAAACAACACTAGTATCTCATAATACTCAAAAAATCAAGCAAGACACAAAACCTATTAACTATTAAAATAACTTAGGAGTGTGACTCAAATCCCACCCCACCTTATGACTTTATGGGAGAGGTGATAGATTGGTTCCCCATTATAAAAACTCCCAAGCCTCTCTACCCATTTATACCTAGTGGGCCACTAAAGGGATGTTATTTCCTTGATAAAAGAGTGCCTATTATAGTTAAATGTCTTAATCTAGGCTAGACATGAGTACTAGGGGCATCCCCAAGATACACAAGGTATGTGGGGCCAAAATTTATATAAGGTGATGTCTAATGCTTGGGTCGTAGAGTTAATTCCTTACCTTCAAGATGTCCTGTATGGGTTCTCCTACTTGGCCTAATTATAGTTGTCCTTGATTTTTATACTTGATCAAAACATGGAGTGTGGTTGAATGCATGATGATGAAATCTATGTCACCAACCCCTAAGACTAATGTCAAGTATGTGGGATCAATTCCATGTCAAATTTCACCCTATAAAATAAATATGGGGAGGGTTTATTAGTGGTTTTAGTCCTACAAGAATCATCATAAGGATACAAGGAGGAGAGCATACACCATTGTATCCCTCGAGTGACACTCAAGCAAGAAAAAAGATTTGTTAATTGATAAATTTATATGTGTGGTAAGACCTAACAATCAAGGAAGACAAAAATAATAAAAACAAGTTTTATATCACATCTTCAACTAATAACCTACAAAAAAATGGGATAGTGGTTTTGAGTGTGGCCTTCAATAGATCATCCTAAAATCACATTGTTGGTAGTTTGATGAAAATTAGCCTTATAGTAAAAATCACCTCTTCCTATGTCAAAACCACCTATACACAGTCACCATAGAAAATTACATAGTAAATATTAAACCAAAATCACTTATAAAGAGTCAAAAACACTTTTAAGAAATCAAAATCATGGTTACAAACAAGTGATTTTGTAAATAGATATCAAACTATCATGGTAAATGCACAATTAATCAATTCAAAATCACTTATAGCTTTTCTAAAATTATGACTACAAAGCAAAGTCACAAACATATAGAATCAATATTGATAAACATAAGGAAATAGAGGATTTAACTATATTAAGTTGGATATAAATAGAATAATATGTTTTTTAAATTGACTATGTCAAGTAGTATTGAAAATGATTGAATATAAGAAGATAAATATTCTATAAAGTATGATTTGTCAAAATCACAACTACCAGTGTTACTATCTCTAATGCTAAATGTAAACCACAACCTACTATAAGTGATTTTGAAAACTATGCAAAAAAAACTTAATATATATTTACAAATATACAAAAACTAAATGTTGTTTAAGCAGTGTTTAGTAATTATCAGATTAAGATATTTATAGTAGTCTATTTGGTTGAAATAGGATTAAAATTAGTCCATTTTAAAATGATAGAGTGTTGTAGTTTTGTTTTATAGTATATTTTTGACTTAATTATATAAAATAGATGTTATAAAGAGAGGAAAATATTTGTAAGTAGTAAATGATATGTATATATGGAATATAGAACAGATTGCAAATTAAACACTAATTAAAATTGTAACATAGGAATTTGAGAGGGGGGTTAGTTAAATTTTAGTATGATAAAACCAATAAAAATAGATAAAAATCTAACACTTCAATCCTGGCTAGTCAAGGAGCAAGAGAACAATGCAAGTAAAAAAAAAATAAGACAAAAGAAGTATACTTCACCTTCCTTGTGAGCATAATTTTCAAGCTGGACTTGGAGGAATGTGTTTGATCATGCACTCAAAGAGTCTTTAACTATGGTTCTCCTTGCATCATTTTTCCTTGTCACTTTTAGATTATGGCCTTGGCTTGGATTGGCTTGGCATGTGAAGCTATCTCCAATCAATTTAGCATTATAAATTTGGCTTGAGAACTTCTTGAAGTTATTTCTACATAATAACATTACACAAGAAAGCTTCTTGAAAGAGAGTGAAGGAACTCTTATTTATAGCTTTTCTTGAAATCCCATGGATCAAGTGTGGCCATTCAATCTAAGATCAATATAGAGGGATCATAATTGAACTAATTTTGGATGAAAAAGGCATTAAATGATATAATTAATAAGTATGGCTTGCCTTTTTAGATATTTGTTTTCATTAACTTTTTGAGTTCTTGCCAACTTTCAAGGTGATGTCATGATGATGTCATGGCCTGATATTTTACATTTTTGAATTTATAATTTTAGATATTAATTAATTACACATGGATTATTTAATTAAACACTTAATTGGGTAATAAATTAAGTAAATTTGATTAATATTTTGACCTTTTCTAAAATTGGGTTAAGTTCCCTACTCAATTAGTTGAAAACATTAGTTTACTTGGTCACAACCTAATTGGGGATGAAACTGTTGAAGGTTATCATTGCATATAGGGTAATACCCCATATAAGGATGATTCGACATGATTTTGGGTAGTTATATCCCATGAATGAAAATTTTTGGGAATTTTGGTGATTTTTAAGATTGATTTGCATAGTTTGGTAGAAATAAATTTAAATTCCAATTCAAATACATATATGGCCAAAATAGGGTGTCTATATTTTACCTCTATTTGATAAGGCATTGTAAGACACATGCACAATAACATATTTTTAAATAATGAAAAATATTTTAAGAAGAATAAGGAGATAATGATTGAGGAATGTTGCTTCAAAACATGTTTTAGAAGCCTATGATGCCTCCTCAAGGGAGTGTCTGACACATGCAATTGATGGATAGTCCCTCAAAAAGAAGTAAGAAGAATAATGAAATTAACCCATGGATGAGATTAATCCAATGTATCTAATGCTTTCATGTGTTAATTAAAAATATTAATTTGCCTAAAGGTAGTTATAATTAGTGGCATAGTGATGTGCTCCAAAAAGGTAGATGGATTGAACTACTGATTTGCCTAAAGGTGGTTATAATTAGTGGCACAAGTATGTTCCCCAATAGGGCAGATGGATTGAATGATTGATTTATCCAAAGGTGGTTATAATCAGTGGCATAATGATTTTCCCAAATAAGGAAGATTAGTCATAAAATAAAATCAATTTTACCCTAGTAGGGTAGATTATCAAGTATAAATTAAGGATATAACCTATCGCACAGATTAAAGATGAGCATAAACAAATGTAGGTGTGATGGTCTAATGACTTTTCAAAGATTGAAGAAGCCACAAATAACCAAGCACATGAAGATGTGCCAAATGATGAAAGAGATGATTAAAAGAAAATAATGGGGATGGAAGAATAATGGTGATGATAATGATAGCCAAGCTGACCTAAGATATGTCATGTATCCAAGTGTTGCCTACATAGTCCAAATAGACCTCAGGACAATGTAATTCACCCAAGAATGGGATAAAATGGAATGAGGAATAGAATAAAAGAATAATAATTGATCAATATGTATGATTTTATTGTCCCTTACAATGTGTACATGTCCTTATTATCATTAATACAACCAAAATGGTCAATGAGTTGATTTGATCAAGGAGTAGGGGATATTTTCTTATTTGCCACAATGGGGCAACAGAAGCTCATGCAATGAACCCGTAATCATGGATTGATGGTGAATTGGTATAGAGTATAGGAATTAATTTGGGATACCTAATAGTGTGGAGATTTATGTCCTAAATATCAAGGGTTACCATTCATTTTTTATTTAATTACTCTATGTTTGAGTGATTTTTGGGATACAAAAATTATGAAGAAGGAGAAGTACTATCCACTGCATTGATTTTAAGATCCATTAGCCTGGTTTTTGTTGTAGCACATGATGGTATGAACCATGATATAGAATATCATAATGATTTTGACTTAATGTGCATAATGACTAAATCCCAATCCAATAAATAATTGAAAACAATGCACCAATGATAAAAACCATGATGACAATGTTGACATATGATTATGGATGGACTCAATTAAAATTTGAAAGGAATAACCTAATGAATGCATATAATTGGATTAAAGTCACAAAAATTAAATTAAATAAAAATGTAAACAAACAAATAAATAACTATGCAAACAAATACACCTAAAGTTTGAAAATAAAAGCAACATAAAACATCATGTCGTTAACCAAGTCAATATCTATATGTGAAGGATCAATGGAAGTATAATAAAATGGTGCCCCCAATCAAGGATATTTTCAAGGGAATAACATGAAGGGATAAGATATCATGGTATAATCTACATGGTTTGATTTACCCCAACACCTTCTTTTCATGATTAGTGGAATGATACTTTTATTTAGTAACCGAAAAGAGGACATGTGGTAGCATTCATGAGATTCTTAGTCTCTTCCCATTCTATCTCTCTTATTTATTATTTATATTTGGTCTTTACGGGATATTAAAATATCCTCCAAATTATTATGGTGAATCCCTACTCCTTTTATAAACCTTTTAAATCAATAAGTCACTAATTTTTGCCTTCTTCAATGACTATTTTTAGTGTGTATTCATGAATAGTTAATCTTATCAAGTGATGAATCATTTCTCCTTGGTTTTATATCCTATTTTCTTACTTATATATAGTTTTAATTCATTATTTTAGGTTTTATTTAGTTTTGTATTTGATTTATGCATTGATTACTAGTGGAGACCTTCCTCCCTCTTAGGTGTGCATTGAATCTCTAGCCTATCTATAGAATACTAATGCAAGATGATCATATTAGGAGTTGTGTAGTGTTAAGCCAATAATGCTATTTACTTGTGCACCTATGAATTAGTGGTAATGGTCAAGACATTTGGTGTATCACCTCATTTAATTTATGTAAGTCTTTCTCTTTCTTTTTCTTGTAGTTAAGTAGGTGTAGTGTTAGTATTAGTTGTAGCATCAAGAGAACCATCCCTCTCTAGAGATTCACTCCACTTTTTAGGCCACCCAAAACCTAGGAGCATTTTTAATTTTTCCAATTGGGTGAGGAGACCTTAAACAATTCCTCAAAGGGTGCAACTCAAAATGACAACAAATCCCACCTTACCAAGTAAGCTACATTCATCATGATTTGTGTGTAAATGCATATGAACACATGTGACTAAGTGTAAATAGGGAGATATTCACACCAAGATAGAAACCTAAATAAAATATTCAATATCAAATAATAAATATATTACCATTAAACTAAGTTCATATAAATTCATTTCCTCTCTAGACTATTAAAATGTTAAAAAATACTTGATGCACAAAGATATGCCCTATATTAATAGCACTTCAAACACTAACTTAGAAGTCAAATAGTAGTAGTTAAATAAATAATTTGAATTTGAGATGGATATTTAGTGACTATATATTTAGTTCAAAATCATGCACTTATCCAAATAAAACCATCCAAATTGTAAAGGTCTCCATTCATAAGGAATGGGGGTCTGTTGATGACAATTTTTTACATTTTGACCAAATTTGCATCAAGTAATATTGGATCACAATATAAGTAGTTGTCCACAATCTTTTTGGTTTCATTATTTAAACAATGTCCATATATTAGTGCACCATCAACCAAAACCATGACATGCAAGTGTTGAATTCCACTATTTTGGAATTATGTAAAAGTATGTAATCCAAAACTTTGTCAAACTATTGTTTATTTTATAACATCATTTTTCCTAAATGCATTAGATCTATGGGTAAAAACAATATTGTAAAAAACTAAATTATTTCTTATCATAGCATCAATATTGTCTTCTTTAATATTATTACTATGTATTTTCTTGTTCATGTGAGATAATTTTTATAAATCATGGCATAATGGCTATCAAAAGTGTTCAACACTTGTTTAATGTGGAAAAACATGCCGATGGTCCCAACTACCTAATCATTGAAAAAGTATATTTTCTTAAGTTTCCTAAAATTAAATGATTTTTAAAATAATATAGCCTGATGGACATTTTAATTTGTTATCTAGGTTCCTTGTCTTTTTACATCTTTGGAATAAAGATTTTTTCCTTTCAAATACCTTTTCATAAACACATTCAAGCACAACTAGAAACATGATGTATGTGTTAAGGTGTGGAGCTAAAAGCTTCACCAAGGAGCATACTTTAATAGGTTTGGGCCTACACAGTCATTGATGTTGGTTAGGAGTGATTGACGTCGGCCAGGTGCAGTTGCAGAGGCACCGACGTCAGTAGTGGGTCGGTCGGTGGCGGTCACAGGCAAGCAGCAGGAACCGACGTCGGTTACCTGTGCATCCAAAAAGCTATTTCCAAGGACAGAAGCGAGTGTTTGCATGATGAGTTTAAGTTGTAGTCTTAAGCTCGCATCTCTATTATTAGTAATATTATTTTTAGAGCCCTTGTTCAAGTGGCTTAACTGTTTGTTGTAAGTGCATGCTCAAGTCTCCTAATTCTATATGTAGAATTAGATCTTCTTAGCTTTGTAGTGGATTATTGTAGTAGTTCATTGAATTGGTATGTGAAGAACAGTATAGAATTGAATCAATCCAGGTTTGTTGGAGTTGATTGTTCTTGAGAGAGAGAGCTCTTGAGGAATAGAGATCTAGTGAGAGATCTATACATCTAGGAGAGGTGTGGAAGAAAGAAGTTTCTTCAATTGTATTCCTTTTGTAAAGAGTTTGTTAATACAAGTTTTTAGGGTGGTTTCTTGTATCTCTTGTTCTTGCTGTTTATCATTCTAGTTACTTGTCTATCTGATTTATTTCCGCGTTTATTGCTTTCACAAGTGTAATCTATTGTTGGTTGATCCCCAATAGTATGATAATATTTATATCCTTGAAAAAAATATTAGTGATGTGGGTTGAAATATCATTTTATTGATGCAACGGTTGTAATTTAGTTATTTTTTAATGTGATATTTTTTGGTGACATCATCGGGATGTCTACAACCATTATACAAAGTTGGAAAGTTCATTTATTATAAAAAATTATATTCAAAAATTCATAATGTCTTGAAACTATAAAATGGATAAACTTAAATAATGTTATATTTCAAATATTGTATTAAATTATATTCACCAAATCTATACACCAAAGATTCAGTAACTAGTTTTGAGTCATGATTAAATAACTAGTTTTAAGTCATTTTATTTTGTATCAAATTAAGTGGCTTCCATAGGCTCAATACCTTTTATCTTGTGTCTAGTTTTTTTGAAAGGTAAATTTCCAATCATGGTTAATAGTAATTTTTTATTACCTATATATCAAGGTCTGGCAAAGGCTAGCCAATGTATCCATAACACACACTAGCCTAACATTTCCTCTAAAATATGTACTTTTGTAATCCAATTTGAAATTTAGCTTGGTTAAAACTTTACTGGTTTCATATAATTATCTAGGTAATACTTATTGAATCTAATAAAAATCCATGTGAAAATTTATAATTTTTCTAGTGAGGCCAAATTATAATCTTTTATAGCCTAATTATCATATTTAGGCAAAGGTCATTTGCAAGCCAACAAGTATCTCTTTTAGAAAAGTTAATTTATGCACAAACTCTATTATTTTATATCATATAGTGTTAAAATATGCATCTAACATTGAAATTTTTTCATTATCAAGAGTATTTTTGCATTGTTTGTGTAGAGATAGATTACAAAGTTGGTTAGATCAAACATTAATCAAGAAACCAAGAAAAATGCATAAATAACTAATAAACTAGGCTAACCTATTCCAATGGGGTTTGCAAGTGAAAATTAAAATAAATTTAAATAAAACACATATGCATATTACCTTCCCAAGTGATTCCACCATCTAAAATCGACTCCAAGCATGTATTTTCCCCTGATCTAGTGTTCTTGTCTTTGTCAACAATGGATGCCAAGCTCCTCTATCATCTCAAGATCACTATGCATAACCTAGGCTCATTATATGAAACTATTAATATGCCTATCAATTTAAGCTATCCTATTGCATACAAATCATAATAAAACTACATAAATGAGTTGTGAAGATAATCCTACAGTATAAGTTTACACAATTTAAGCTAAAAATGATGTTTTATACCCTTCTATTTATAGACTTTTCAAATTGTTCAAGATCAACCATGACCACCCATGTCAAGATTGAGATGTGTGGCCATGAATTAATCTAATGTTTCACAATAAATATATAAATATATTCATAAATATTTGGGAGGAAGAGGCATTAATGAGGCATGGTAGCCCATAAACCTGATATTTGTTGTATTTACAACTTATGGTTGCCACCCTATTCATTATTAAATTTCCTACATGAAATTCTTATTTAATCTCATAATTTAGTTTAATTTTCCTAAATAATATTAATAAATATTAGTGAAATTCTTTGGAAACTAGTGTACTTTAAAACAAAATGGTTATAAAGTCATATTATTCGGTTGTAATTTGACTCAGGCAGAATTGGATGGTGATGTTAGAGTGTATAGACCATGATCCCATTTAGTATGTTATTGACATAAAATAAGAAAGGTAAATGATGTTTAATAAAAAAATTACAATAAAAGAGTGATCTAGGGCATTAAAATGAGAAATCATCATTTTGACTCGAAATGATTTGAGAAAAGTTAGGAATCACATAAAATGCATTGACCTATTTAGGGATACTTTGGCCTAAATCAACACTTTTAAATGACAAGCTCTAACCATTTAGCACATTTTTAGTTATTTTGGCTTAAATTAGGCATTTGAGTGAAATTCAAGTAAAATTGACAATTTAAACATTAATGGTGTTAGGAATTGGATGTATACGTTTTACCCCTATTTGAGAAGGCATAGAAAAACTTTTAGGTGAAGAAATATATTTTCAAAGAAAAGAGTTGTCAAGAAGAAAATGTAAATGACCCATGATGCCCCCTCGAGTGGACATACTAGGATGAAAGACAAGGATGGACTCTTGAAAAGAGAGAGAAAATGAGATTAACCCATGGAACAGATTAAATCTAGATGAGTTAATTATTGCATGCAATAATTCCATCAGTGATCAAAATATAATTAGAGGTACAATGGCCCCCAAATATGGGGGAAAGGTAAGGATACAATCTAAAAATAGAAGTGACACACTTTGAACACACCTAAAACTAGGGTGCAAGCTATGCACTTTAGAATTGATCAATCCTTAAAATAAGTTACACACTAAAACATTGAAATCATGGGTAAAAGTGTGGAGAGATTGGATTCAGAAGAAAAAGGATAATGTTGTCTCCAAAGATGGATAAAAGAATAATATGTTCTATTAGAGAAAATATGATTGTGATAAGCAATTTTGCCCCAGTAGGGTAGATTTTTTATCACTAATAAAGAATGGTTTATCCCTGTAGGGATGATTTGATTCTTATGGTAGGCTCAAATATTTGTGCCCTAGCATGGGTAAATTGGCAAGTAATATCTCAAATAAATAACCTATTACATAGATTAAATATGAGTGATCATAAACATACATGTGATGGTGTAATGGCTTTGAAAAATCCATAGAAAAAAACCATGAATATGAGAATGCACAAAGTGATGAAAGAGATGAAAAGATAAATGAAGGTAGTTAAGATAACTTGAGATACATCATGTATCCAAACAATGCCTACATAGTCCAAATGGACCTCAATCTAATGTAGTTCACCCATAAGTAGGAGAGAATGGAATGAGGGATGATGAAAACTAGCCAAAGTTAGATTAGACTCATGATGTATGCTAAGATATGCACATATAAGCATAGAGTTAGGTGCTAAACCTATTAATCCTATTTTATGCATGGTGATCTTGAGAGATGTTCATTGAAGTTGTGTTGATGTTAATATTTAAATTAAAAGCACAAAGTTTTTTCTATAGCAAAAGAAATTAGACATCATAAGTATGAAGAACACATAATGGCATGACATTTCAATTGCATAGATCTAGTTCAAATGTGAATATATATAACTAAGGATAATGGTAAAAAAAATGACCAAAACTAGAGTTATAATTATTTACATTTAAACAAAAATCAAAGATAAATAAAAAGAAAACATAAATGAGCTGAACTTAAAAACAAGATATGAATAATCAAGAATTAAGTAGAAAAAAATGTTTAAAAATAAAGCAAGAACAACTTGATAACTTGAGATCAAGATATGAATAATCAAGATCCATGTGGACCATCAAGATGGTCGTAAGAAACAAAACAAAGAACTAGACCAAATAGTAACTCAAAAGACGACAACAATCAAATAAACATGCACACAAACTAAATTTTTTTTGAGATTTGAAAATTTTATGAATGTTTTTGGAATTTTCTAAGTATCTTAACTTGATTGAGGATTAAGAGACATAGAATGATCTAGTTCATGAAAATATAAGAACATTAAAACTTACAAATTACTTGCAAAGTGGTGAGAGGTTCAAACTTAAAAATTGCTCAAAAAATAGTGAGAGCATTCAAACTTACAAATTGCTCATAAAATGGTGAGATTGAGGAAAAATAAGGATTGAGTCAATGTTAACATGAATCTAGCATGGCCTAAAAAGTCCCATTAAGACCTTAAGTCACAGTGGTTCTACCCACACAAAAGGTCGTGAAAAATTGACTAAGTCATAACAAGTTCACAAATTTGGGCCAAATGACAAGGTAAATGATAATAGTAATGGCAAGGCGATGTTACAATGCATGATAAAAAGGCATTGTTCCTAATTTACCCATAAGTGGTTATAATTAGAAAAAAACATCATAATATTGATTTGCCCAAAGGTGGTTATAATCAAAGGTATCAAATACAATAATAATTTTCCCATAGGCTGTTATAATCAATGATACTAGATAAGATGATAGATGATAGATAACTTCCCAAATCAAATGTCACACTACTTCTATAGACTATCATTCAACACAACATTCTAAAATTATTAAAACTAGATTGAAATCCCCTATAGAAAGTGAAAGATGAACCAAAGGAACCAAGATCAAAATGTGGTAAGCAAGATGGCTAAAAACAAGCCTTGATCAATAGTAAAGACATGATATAATAAAATGGTATAAGGAAAATTATCAAAAGATAATTGGTTATAATGGTAATAAAGTTGCCCCAAAGTGACGATTGGCTTAGTATGCTCTCAAAATAATGAGAATGTGGGATCATGTGGATCAAAAAATGGAAAGAGAGTTCAAACTTAACAATTTCTCATAAAATAGTGAGAGTGTGGCTAAGGTGACCAGGTTATCCTCAATAAAAATTGAGTGTTGCCTACATAGTGTCGAAGGACCTCAAGTTAATATAGTTCAAACAACATGATAAAAAAAATAAAATGGTATAATCATGCTAAGAGATAAGGCACAATAATGGTAAATGATAAATGGAAAATGAAAAATGGTTTTTCTAATCTTACTAATGTGGAGATACTCATCCTAGTCAATATATGAGGCAACCAGAATAAATGATAATGAAAATTACTACCCAACAACCTTTCAAAAAAGTTGTTCTATGAAGAACTTGTTATCAATCAGAATCTTAATAATACGTTCATGATCTCATTGGTCGATGATTTTACTTCCTTCAAACATCGAGACAAGATATCCTCATAGCCTCTATAAAGGAAACTTTTGCCAGGAATGGTAAATAATGTTAGGATAAATGATAGAATTTGGTAATGAATAGGTGGATGATAATGGAAAGTATAATGAATAGTAAATAAATTAGGATTAGGAATTTTAGTCACATGTAATGTTTTTGATTCTAGATTTGACATCATTTTGGTTGTGGTAGGGAAAAATACCTTTGAAGATTCTCTTGATAGGACCACCAGATTTTTTTGTTGTTTTATCTTTAGAGTAGCTACCATCTGATTATGTTATAGATTGGAATCTATAATGTCATTATTAAGTAGTGAATAACTTTTGTTCTTAGTTTTTGTCACCTTGATGAGGTTTTCACTAATGAATTTGTCTTGATTATCACTTAGTGCCTCTAAGAAGGTTTCACAAAGAGATGTTAACATTTTACTTTCATTGTCTTCTAGCACCTTTGAAAAGGTTTCACTAAAATATGTTGATTTTTATCTTTACTCATCCCCTAGTTCCCTTTGAAAAAGTTTTACTAGAAGATTGTTCTTCTTTTGAATGAATTTGGTCTTGGTCCCCTTGATGTTCTGAAAATGGTATGTCACCATGGATGCAGTTTAACAAAGTGTGATTTTGTTGGTCCCAATCAATGCTTGTGGGAGGTGAAATGTCAATATAATGGCTATGTTGGGTGGTGCTAATAAAATGATGAAAAGCATCACAATCCTTGTAGAAGATACTAGGAAAACCTGTGTTGATGTTGAATTAATCATCCTTAAAAATGGTAGAAGGATCACAAATATATTCAAATTGATCTGCAAGATAAGTGTAAATAATGTTATAACAACCAAGATTGTACTCTATTTCTGAAGCTAAGTCAACTTTAAGGGACTCTAAATTTGATATCAGTTCTGATAATGATTCTTCTTTCAATGCTAAATCTGATGTTGGTTTGGAAAGGGAGCCTAACTCTAATGTTATTTCCTCATCTAATGTGGTTGTTTATTTAATGTTCTATTGAATTCTTAGTATAGAAAAAGTAATGGCCTATGATGGCATAATGGGATCTATAAAAATTGATTCATCTAATAATGTTTCAATATAGATTGGTTCATCTAAATGAAACCCAAAAAAGAGAGGGAATTGCCCGAGGGATGACTCAAAAAAAATTTATCTATCAAAAGGAGACTCCTCAATGAGTGGAAAAATATCAAGAGACAATTCTACAAAGACTGGCTTGTCTAGGAGATGAGGCTCTTTAAAAATAGGTAAAACATGAATAAGTGATTCATCACAGGTTGAATTGTCACAAATGGGTGTTTCAATAATAACATCTTGATCTTGGTTGATAATTGTTTGAAAAATATCAACCTTGAACACATTTTGGTCCTCATAAGATGGATCTTGAAGAGATAATGGTTGTTGAGGTTTGTAAATTGGCACAAAATTTCTAAAGTGGGGAACAATTGGTTCAGGGTAAATAATGGTTTATGGTTCAATAATGGGATCTCTAAAATTTACACTATCAAAAAAGGGATAAGAAAAATATGGTTCATAAAATAGAGGTTCTTCAATAATAGGTTCAACAGATATAGGATATGGGCCTACAATGGTAATGAGTGGATGTTGCATAGTTTGGTTTTTCATGAAAACCAAAGAAGGAGGTCATAAAATGATAACCTTCATGCACAATGTAGCCTGATTACTTACACAAAATGAAGGAGAATAACCTAAAATGGTAATCTTCACATGTTGTGGAACTTGATTACTTACACAAGCTAAAATGGGATTATATAGAATGGTAACCTTTGAGCATGAAGCACAAATTGAAGGAAAATATCCTAAAATAGTAACCTTCAAGTTTGGCATGAAAATAGAAGGGGAAGGATGAGGATGATGTACAAAAGCAACATGGATTTGATTGGTATTCAACAAATAGGATCAAAGAGGGTGACATCCTCAAATAATATGAAGTACTCATGTCTACCATAACAATGCTCTACCTCGTAACTAAGGCCACAAGAGACCCCACTATAAGTATACCTTAACATCATGTCTAGAATGTTTTTCTCTATGTTTGAAAATATTTTGACAATGTTTTTCAAACATTTTAAACAAGGTATGAATTTTGATCTTTTCTAACAAGTGATAAGGTAACCAAAGAGACTATAATAAAAGGAGGGTGGCATAGTAACACACATACTTAGAATAATGTGTTCAAAAAATTAGTCAACCTTGGTTAGGTTGAAATCATATATATCAAAAGAGGGTATGATAACTCAAAAATCCAAAGTGTAAACTAGTATACCAAAGAATACATTTTTGTGATACATCAATACCATAAAAGTTAGTTCAAATTTGATGAGTTCCTACTAGGAAACTAGAAGAAAACTCTTCAAATTAGGAAGGAGATAATACAAACCAAAGAACTCAAGATGCAAAAACATGCAATAATTCCTAAATATAACTCTAGAACCATATGGGTAGCACAATGCCACCACATGGTAATAGGAATGGTAGTATAAAATATGTTCTAGAACTTAGAGTGCGAGCAATGCACAAGATGACCTAAGTTCACCAATGATGAAAATGGATGATGAGTCTATAAACAAATTTCAATCCAAATGGGAAATCAAACCTAAGTTCCCTCAAGTCAAGTACAAATGGTGAACCCACTTAACATGTCAACATTATGAACTTAGAAAGGTGAAATTTCAAATTTAGATTATCAATGAAGGACTTAAATATTTTGGGCAAGTGGTTTAGACTCAAATGGGCAACATAATTGCACCAATGTAAATATGACAAACATAATGCTTAAGATGATAATTTTGAACAAGGAAAAGATTGATTTTCACTTGGACAGTGTAACACCTCCTTGTTTAAGAAATTGGTGAATAATGTGTTTGTTTATTTTATTTACAAGCAATTTTTTGACTCCAATCAAGGACCAAATAATCTAAGACTAAAAGATAAATATAACTAAGTAATCTTCCAAAGCCCTAAACTGATAAGGTTTACTTTGTATTGTTAAAGTCCATTTATAGACATACACTTGGAAGGAGATTAAGTTTTCAATAAAAATAAAAGCACATTATATAGTAGGGTATTTTACAATCTCTTCTTCTAAGTGACAATACGATGATATGGACCTTTGGGCACACCTTGCATCAATAATACTCTACAACAAGTGGGGCTTTCTAAAACTTACAATTTACGACCATCTAGATGGTCCCAAGTGTGGTTAACATAAGCAATGTAACACATCAATATGATCTATGTCAATTTTCTTATTATGAAAAGGTCTAGTCCTTTTCCCAACCACTACATCCATCGATTTCTCAATGTAGTGTGATGTCTTGAATGATCATACATTCTAGGTTGACTTACCACTAATAGAGATGGTTTAACCACTCAAACCACCATCTTAACAAGGTAAACTCAATTTGTATACCCCCCCCCCCCCCAATAGAAAGGGGTTGAATACAATGCCGAGAGATGAAGCCCTAGGTCAAATCTTCCCTACATAACTCATGGGAGGTAATGACATCCCCTTCACAAGCCAAATTGCATGAATATTATATAAGTAAAAAATATTTAGGGTTGTTTTTAGATCACCTAAACCATACAAGTTTTGATGAGAGCCTAGACAACTTCATTTTTATGTCTTGGACAAAGGCACACTTGTAATAAAAAGGTGATTTTTATCACCTAAGTTCCCTATAGGGGATAGGAGAGAGTATACATGCATTTTTTTTTGATCAAATAATCTAAAAATCAAGTGATAGATGAATTACATAAAGTAACTTCCAAGAAAATTAAAATTTACTAAGTGAAAGTTGAGTTTTATAACACCAAATTGAAGCATGAAGTCAAGTTCTTGGCCCCCCTTGGCCTTAGTTTGTAAAATCTTTGAAAAACATCCATAAAACATTCAAATAAACCGTTCCAATTTTCCTTTTAAATAACAAAGGGAAGGTTCCTAATTATTTTAAAACACCAAAAAAAAATGTTAAAAAGAATTAATTATGCTCAAATAAACACTTTTCCTAGGTCCTATAAGAAAAATTAGAGAGTCTAGTTTAGCTTTGTAGCGTATTTTCAAATGAAACAAACAAATTTGGATTTATTTCTCTCAGGTCTATGTTTTGTGAAAAACATAGTGATTGATGTTGATCTCTATTGATCGATGTCAGTTGTTATAAGACCGATGCCAGTCAAAACCTAACCACTACCAATCAAAACCACATGATAATGGTCACCTATAAATCTGAAGGAAAAAATTTTATGCTTGAATAATTTTGTTACCTCACTTATTAGGATAAAAACTCTAAACTAAAACCTTCTAGATCAAGAAATGTTCAAACCAGAGACTTATAAAATTCAATTTTGACAAAAACAAACATGAATAAAGTTCTAAAGTTGAAATTTCTTGCTGTATTTTCCCTTACAACCTAAGTGATGTTGGTTGGCCTTGATCAATACCGGTCATATAAAACCAATGCCAGTCATTGTGTAACTTGTGTGTGCACAAAAAAATGGAAAAAAATGGGAAAATGAGCATAAACATTGATGTTTAAGAACTTTTTATTGACTTAAATAGTAATTTGAGATTTCCAAGAGGTCTTCCTTGCTTCAATGGATGATATGATCCCACCAAGCATGCCAAGATGTAGAGATGGATTAAAAATTTGGTTAGATCAAGTATTAGTCAGGAAACCAAGAAAAATGCATAAATAATTAACAAACTAGGCCAACCTATTCCAACAAGGTTTTCAAGTGACAATAAGAATAAATTTAAAGAAAGCACATATGATATTACCTTCTCAAGTGATTCCACCATCCAAAAGTGGTCCAAGCATATTTTTCCCTTTGACCTAGTGTTCTTATTTTTGTCAACAATAGATGCCAAGATCCTCCATCATCTCAAGATCACTATGCATAACCTAGGCTCATGATATGAAATCATTAATATGCCTATCAATTGAATCTATCATATTGCATACAAATCATAATCAAACTACACAAATGAGTTGTGGAGATAATCTTGCATTATAAGTTTACACAATTTAAGCTTAAAATGATGTTTTATGCCCTTCTATTTATAGATTTTTTAAATGGTTCAAGATCAATCTTGATCATCCATCTCCAGATTCAGATGTGTGGACATGAATTAATCTAATATTGAATAATAAATCTATAAATATCCTCATAAATATTTGGGAGGAAGATAGATTAATTAGGCATGGTAGCCCATAAACTTGATATTTATTGCATTTATGGATTATGGATGCCACCCTATTGATCATGTCATTAGGTGATATAGATATTCAAAATCAATTTCTAATAAATAAATATTCAATTTTTTCTATGGAATTCTTACTTAAGCTCATAATTTGGTTTAATTTTCCTAAATAAGATTAATCAATTCTAGTGTGATTCTTTGGAATTGGTGCACTTTTAATCAAAATGGTCAAAAAGTCATATTACTTGGTCATAATTTGACTCTGGAGGAATTTAAAAGTGATGATAGATGTGTATAGACCATGATTCCATTTAGGATGTTGTTGACACAAAATAACAAAGGTACATGATGTGTACTAATAAATTAGAAGAAAAGAATGATCTAGGGCACCAAAAGGTGAAATCATCATTTTAACTCGAAATGATTTGAGAAAAGTTAGGAATCACATAAAATGCATTACCCCAATTAGGTATACATTGGCCTAAATCGACACTTGTAAATGACAAGCTTGAACTATTTAGCACATTTTTAGTGATTTTGGCCTAAATTGTGCATTTGAGTTCAATTTGAGTAAGATTGAATATTTCAACACAAATGGTGTTAGGAATTGGATGTCTACAGTTTGCATATTTTCCACCCCAACACGAGTATTTTAAATTTTATGTCAATTGAAATGGAAGAAAATGTCTCAATAATGGTTTACATATTTTCCACCCCAACACAAACTCTTTTAAAATGGATTAATCACAAAGTACACAAGCATGGATGTATGTGTCTTTAATTACTTTAGATATGAATTAATTTATATTTCAACTTGGTCATTATTATTTCTGAGTTTCTACTTATTTACGTTTTCCTACATATCATTGATTTCAAATAATTTAATGATATTTTATTGTTTCTCTTTGATTAAAGTATGTTTTTTAGTGTAATGTGAGTGGTACTATTTTCCATAACACCAAAAAATAATGTATATATTTTAGAATCTTTCAAAGTGACAAGATTCAATGACTTTTTCTCAATGCCATTAGGGATTTTGGTTGCAACAAATGTTTGATGTATTTTTATTAATTAATCATAGTGAATATGAATTGTATCCATTTCAAAGCAAACTATATCATATGTATTTTATGGTTATAGGCAATTTTAATACGCTTTAGAGATGTTTTTTGTTTTTTGCTAACCATTGTTAAATTTTGGTTTATGTTTTATCATAATTTAAATTAATATGATGAGTTAACCCTAATTTAGATAAATTGATTGAAATATAACATAATGACGTAAATCAACTTGTGACAAGCATAATGAAATAAAAATAATGAATTTGACAAAGTGTGATCGAGTAAAAATAAACCAAATACAAATGAATAAAAACTTATAAGTTTCTTTCTAAGATCTAACTATGCAATAAACAAAAGACTAGAACAAGCTAACATGATTAATTCTATAAGTTATCAAAATTTGTTATTGAAATTGGTAAAGGTCATAATCTCCTAACTTAGGTTAGGAACCACTGCCACTATTACCCTGAATTGGTTGAGCCTATAATTTTCTAAACATTAGGCACTTAGATCATGATTTTATTATAAATTTAATTAAATTTGTATATGGAGATTTGACCTTTGGGAGTGTGTGGAAAACATGCAAATCAATTCTCCAATGTTGTAACCCTAATAAGGTTCTACAATTACTAAAAACTTGTAAATAGAAAAATAATAGATTTTAATGGGTTGAGTTGACCCCAATAACCCCCATGATGATTGAATGTTGACTATGTATCTAATACTCTAATAATGAAATCCAAGCCTACATAGTTCTCCCACTTATAGTGCTTTGTGCAATTGTGCTTCTTTGACTATATGAATGCATCTAAATATGGTTTGAATATTTGATCATATTTTACTTTGGTTTTGATAAAATAGGATTTGGACTTAGCTAAGGACTAATTTATGTGATTATAATTAGAATTGGGAAGAATATATAAGCTTTGGTCAATGTTCAATAGTGCAAATGTGCCTCTATATTGAAATTTACAAGTGGTAGAATAGGTGACTTAAGTGTGCCTTTATAGTAATCCAAAATGGTAAAAATTATACCTATCCTAAAAATATGGACCAATTTGTAAGGAAGGTTTAAATTTGAAAACTAAGGGTTAAATTTAGTATAGACCTATAGGGGTCAAGATCATTTTCCAGTTTTGACCCAACTAATTCATCTTGTCCTATAAGTAAATGTGTGAATTTTAGGATCTATAATATTCGTACATATTCTCAGGAGGGTTTTTAGTAATTAGAATATTTTTTTCTTTTGGATAGTAATTCAAAAAATAAATAGGTCCATATAGGTGCTTAGGATAGAGCGAGGTGGCATAATAGGTTGAGATTATGTGTACAAGTCAATTAAACTAAAATGACGACAAAACTAATAAAATCAAGTATCAAAATATAGGTGTCTACAGTTTGTAACAACACTCTTGTTAGGAACTATAGATAGTTAAATATGGTCATAATTACTTTATAATGTTAATCCTTGACACATCATAAATCAGATGACTTTATATATATATATATATATATATATATATATATATATATATATATATATATATATGGGTTCAAACCCTTAGTTTATCATTACTATTACACAATTTCAAAGTCAATACTTAAACCTCTTTATATCACTCTTAGATTTATTCACATCTTGGGATATTATCCTTAAATATTTGGGATAGGTATGCCTTAGGCAGACAAGTTATCTATCATGGCCCTATCCAACTAGATAGGTCTTGTGTATGTGCCAAATAACAACTAATTTATAAATTTGAATTATTCTTTTGGGTATTCCCACAAGGTTTTCAAGGTCAACTAAATGAAATTATCAAAATATTTCACTATAAATATATATTAAAGGTCATTCTTATTCCTATCTTGGAACTATTTATTGAGCACTTATACATTATTGAAAATTGAGAAAATATGCCCTATTCCTCATAAATTCAAGATCATTCACAAGGATAAGCCATAATATGATTCTAAAATATTTTAAATCAAGTCAAAGATATCACTTTCAATTATCAAATCCATATTTCTAGTTGCATACATATAGTTAGGTAGCATAATTGCACAATCACGTAAGTTGGAAAAAATATGTGTGGTTTGATTCCCTCTTCAAATTATTTAGATACGTAGGCAATAGTTAATCATCAATGGGTTAATTAGGATCAACTCAACCCTTTACACTCCCCCTCTCTTTTTATAGGTTTTAAATCTGACAAATATCCATATGATTTCTAAAGTAAAGAAGAGGAAAAAATAACTTTTGCATAACACAAAATGAATCTAACTTTCTTAACCCAATTAATAGACATAAATATAGAAGGTGGAGCATTTAAAATTTCATCACAGTTAATGTGAATAAGTACACGATCAAGGAACATAATTGGCATGTGTTGTTATCTAATGAGTGCAGTCCTATATAAGAGTAGTTTCAAATTATGTTGTTAACCTAGAATAGTCAAAGTCTTATCTTTTATTGGTTCAACACTATCAAATTTTAGAAAAACTCAACATAAATCAAGATTTAAGCTAAGTTTATTTTTTAATGTTTTCTAAAAATAACATATTTCCATATTTAGAAAGTGATAGAAAAGAATTTTTAGTAATTATATACCTTTAGCATTGTAATCTCTTTCAATTTTTACACCTATTAGACAAACATTTTGCATTGTTAAATAGAAAATATGGTAAAACATATTTGTGAACATGTACATTTATTTCAAACATTACTTTTCATTTTTTATTTTTGTTCCAAAACTTTAGTGAAATTTATGGTTTCCAAACACTTAAAATAAATTATCTTTGACTTCAGGGTTTCAAGTTGAATTGTTGATTTTCCTTGCACAAAAATATTTTCTCACTTTCACTTTTTTTTTTCTTTCTTCTCCTTGTTTTCTAGAAATTGTGTTTTGGCAAATTTAAAACTCAAAGGAGTTGTCATTTTGGGCAAACAGTATTTAATTTTACCAATCTATGGTGTTAGGGGTGTTTTTTCAATACTTAATATATTAGACAATACTATATACATATTTTATTTTCCACATACCTCATTATTTATTAAAAACACTTGGGCTTTATTTTTTAGCCATAGGAAGCCTTTAACTATTTGTTTTTGTATTGAATTGATAAGGGGTTAGCCCTGAGAATCTACTCTCAATATATACAATAGATGGGATAGTGTGGCATGGGACAATGGAATCCTCTGTAGTTAGTTCCCTTTAGACCCTTTTCACTATTTAAATCTAGAATCAATATATTTAAGAGCCTACAAATCAAACACACCTTGACTAGCTACGTCCTGAATCCCATTTCTAAATTTAAAGTTTCATAACTAAATCATGGTAATAATAAATTAATTTTACCTACATCTTTTGAAGTATTTAGACTCATTATATATGTGTATTAATCAAATTTAAATATCATAAAATGATTAAAATGAATAACAATCAATCTTAAGCCTTACTCAACTCACATTGTTGGAATAATGCTCATAAGATAAAAACACCATTAAGACAAATATTTGTAAAATAAATTATGACTTGAGAAAGAAAACACTTGTACATTCAAAATGATAGAAGGTATACTAAAAATGTATTAATTGACTTATCATGACCATCTAAACTGATCAAGATAATGAAAATCAAGTGGATAATTTTTTTTATAGATAATAATAAAGGGAAAGGGGCCCTTACCCCATGGTACAAAAGGATCTAGCTATCAGATCAAACCAAGAAAGATAAAAGAAGCCTTCAAGAGAACAAAAGGAGATAGATAGAAATCCAAAAAACTAGGCATCCACAAATCCAATAAGCTATTAAAAAATGAGAAGACCAAATAAATGAAGCCCAAAAGATTCACAACCCAAAGTAGTCTAGGATTGCAAGAAGGAAGCACCACCAAGGAACCACTCCTAAGAAGTAGGAAAAATCTATCACCATAATCCTTCATCACTTAACACTATAAGTACCTTCAAGCATATAAGGTGAACATTGATTCCCGTGATGACAACTTGAACAAATGAGAAGTTGTTGGTACTTCAAGTCTTTTATAATTAATTCTATGCATCCTTCCTAGTGAAGGGGCCTTCACAATGCCAATATTCATTAAGAGGAAAGTTAAGAGCTCCAAAGTTAGCCAAGAAATACACTGGAGACTTATTCTCATGATATTTATGGGAGAGATAAATGTCCTCAAAAAATTGAATGACATGGAGTATATTAGAATCCAAATCCATATAATATTGATGAATAATTCACAAAAATTCTTAACACCTATGCACATAATATTGATGCATTATTATACATTTCAAGAGATGAATAAATAATGTAGGTCAAGTTAATACTCCCACTTCAAGTGTTCCAATTTATACTATTACTTATGCTCTTACATTAACACTGCATGTTACATATGTGATGCTACCCTTGGGTATGGGGGCATCAAAAGAATTTCAATATATCTATATATATATATATATTAAAAAGGAATCATAAACACCTCCTTTTATTACTTCACATGGTCCACCACCAACCTTGCCTAATGCATACCATTATAGCCTTACATGCTAAGGTTTTACAATTAGAGAAAGGTGTCACTAGATCTAGTCATTCAATGGATTCTCGTAATTTGATTCATAACCCTTTGGCACTTGAGATAACATCTTGCATGTTATCAGTGAGCTTTGTAGTTCCTAAGATACCACTCTATGAAGGTAAAGGAGACCCTGAACAACATCTTTGATATTTCTATGCAGTATTCTTGGATTATGCTTATAATGAAAAACTATTAACCAGAGACTTTTCACAAAGCCTAAAAGATTGTTATTTATGGTGGTTCTATGATCTTCCACTCCAATTAGTTAAAGATTTTGACCCTTTGGAAAATCAGTTTCTAGAAAATTGTTCTTTCAATATTTGTGAAAATTATCTTATGCACAAATTTATACACTTAAGAAAGGGTCCAATAAACCAATCAGTGAATATATTCTTTGATACAAAACTATGATAGATAAGATGAAAATTTATATTATAGTTAATGAATTAAAATATATCTTCACATAGAGTTTACTACCACCACTCCATGAGTTTATCATGTTTGAAAAATTCAATTATTTTGATGAGTTATGCCATATAGTCAAAGAAAGAAAATTCAAACTCATGGCTTTGAAAAAAATCAAGTATGAACCAAATTATCTATCTAATTCAAATGATAAATTTCTAATCAAAGCAAGCTACAAGGTAAAACCTAATGAAATCAAGAATGAAGAAAAGTAAAAGGCAATGTAGTATCACAAGCAATGAACAAGTTTCAATTGACATATCCACCAAGAAGTGTTGGGTCATTTATGATCTAAAATTATAATTAGTTTGTTTATTTACTTGTTTTGTTATATTTTTATTTTAGAAATTGGTTGCACAAATTATTTGGTTTTCTATAACCAAATCCCATAAGTTCTTTAAAATTTATGTTGTGTACAAAAATAAAATAATCTTTACATTGAATATATTGGAATATTATTCCTCCTATTTTGATCCCAATCAGTGGTATCATAACCTTGGATGCTCATATGTAGGATTGAATAACTTTTCAAAGATTATGAGAAGGATTGAACACTACTAATCAGATTTAGATTATTCTATACTATTTTCATATATTAAAAATGGTACAAAAGGGTTTTTAAAATAATAATATGGGCCTATGGAGGAAGCACATCCCCTTCAAGACAAAAAATGGTGATTAGTAAAAAATTTCATTCTATCAAAACATATAATTAGAGGAAAATTACTTCCATTTAATTTTGAATTAATTTCTTATGTATGGAGATACCATAAAAATCATACAATGCTAATAAATTTCTTGGAAAAATTATTTTGTATACATAATTATGTATGGAATTGCAAGTCCGATATTTGAATATATTTTATTGAAGAATTTTTGTATGATTATTTCATTATTTAATCTCTACTTCATCAAACCTAAGTCATCATTAGATAATATTATCAACCCATATTTTGAAAGAGAGACATTATTTAAGAAAGGCATGACCAATTTTCACAATTTATGAAGGAGAAATTGTGGCTCAATTTATTTATTTATAAGGGAAGTATGGTGATGTCATAAAGGTATGGTGCTTAAAGGATATATAAGGGTGTAAGGCATAATTAATTTTTGACAAGTCCTACAATTATAATAGTGTAAACAAAATCTATTTAGTGGTTATAGGCTAAACCCCATTAGATTTCCCCCTTTTTTGACTTGATTGTATTTTTCATAGCACCATGGTAAAAAATATAAGATTAATCTTTGAAAATGGATGATTAACACCTAAAAATTATAAGAAATGGAGCTTACACATGGAAACCAAGCTCATTTTTAATGAATTATGGGAACTAATAGATAAATAAACCACACCACCCATTGAAATTCCCAAGCTAAATGTGTACCAAAATTGTGATAAATATGCACTTACGCTACTAAAATCATCCTACAATGCATAGGTGATTAATCAAATTATATTTGTCAAATCTAGTGCATGGAGAGAATGGAAATATTAAAGGAATTATATGATAAACAACTTGTATATAAGAAAATTAATATTCATATGCAAATTTTAAATAATAAACTGACAAATGAAGAAATGTCTTAGAATTTATTTCATGGATGAAGACATTGAAACAATAATATTGCATGATAGGTTTAAAATTTGATGATGACATGCTTACTTTCATCACACTAAATGGCCTTGGTTATACATACACTAACTTTTTTGAAATGTTTTAGCTTAGTAATAAGCTCAATGGTACAACATTTGACTCTATTTATGGGTTGTTAACTCAACATGAGTGATAGTTTTCAAAGAAGAAGAGTAATTATAATGAAGAGGTTCACTATAAAAAGGCTAGGTCACATGATATAGATCATCATCATGTATAGAGGTAGTTTCAAAAAAAAATTCTAAAATAATCTCCACACCATTATAGATAGTCTCCACTGCATTCTCATCAGAACTCTCTAGGATCTTCCAAACACAAACATCACCATAAGCATTCGTCTCACTCCGGTGGTTCTTTTAGTGATTCAACTTCTTCTAGATCTCAATGGCATATGAAATATCCCAATCAAATGTGATGGTATTGGACATCTTACAAATGTATGTCCTTCTTAACAACCATGCTCTCTATACAAAAATAAAATTGAAGAAAATTATGTGGATCATTCTAGTGGTCAATCATATGGCTACTCCATCTGTTCAAGTTATTTTGATAGTTCCTCTAATTAGGAGGCATCCTATATGGATGAGGTCTATGGCCCTGATGGACCTGATAGTTAATTTTGAGTGATTAATGATTTACCATCTTATGTGAGATACTAGGCTCAAGATCAAGATCTATTGTAGTAACTTTTTTTTTGTCTTGTGTCTTTTTATACTTGATATTCATGGCATGGATTAGACAACATTTTTTTATTTTATTTCTCTTGATACACTACTTATCACCTCTCACCTGATAGGGGTAGATTATATAGCATTGGTTTATCTTCAATCATTCATCAGTGATAATATGAATTGATAGGAGTTGTTAGCACCAACAATGTTGAGCAAAGGTTGTCAACATTTTTTGGACATCAAGGAAATGTGCCATATATAGTATATGTTGTCACTTGGACAAGATTTTAAGTGAAGCCTTATGTGGATTGATATAGTTGTAAATGATTTGATCTATTTATACTACAATATAGTATGGATGATCACAAGAGATGAGCAACATTTGATCATGTTCATTGGCCTTTTATGCCATAACTCATAGGTCAAGTTTTTTTTATGGAGTGGCATTGATTTTTTTATTTACTTTTTTTTTATCTTTTAATTTTATGAGTTGGTTTTACCCATTAGTTGGTTTTATAGAATCAACTCATGTATGATATTTAAATATTATGTTGTGTAAAAAAACAAAATAATATTTACATTAAAAATATTGGAATATTATTCCTCATATTCTTATCCTGATTAAGAATGAAATTTGTAAGGTTACCATAACCTCCTCATGTCTTGTTACAAATTTTAATTGAATAAAATATGATATCCCTCCCTCTACCATTAGAGTTTAATATGACCAAGATTAAACATAAATGATTCAACAATAACACATATTGTGACTACCATATATGTGTTGGATATTCTACAAACAAGTGTTTTAGGCTAAGGCATAAGATAAAATATCATATCAATGATAATATTATTGAGCTAAACACGCCCATAGAGTAAGCTAGACCATAGTAAATTGATAATGTGAAGCTTAAAATATTTAGTAATCCATTTACAAATCACTGTACTACAAACAATTATAGACAATTTAGAGTCACATCATGTGTATAATGTGCAATCCTCCATATTTGATATATGGGCATCTAATAGATGGATTTATTGGTACATTTACAAGTAAATTACCATCATATCTTATAATCACATTTGATGATAGTGAAATTGTTGATAATGATTCAGAGATATATGCACTCTTTATTTGAGCTTAGATTAACAAACAACCCATACACAATGTCATGACTGACAATGGGTCAAGTGAAAATACATATAAAATGACTCTTCTTCACACTCTTGGATATAGATAACACTATTTACAAGCTACATCATTCAATGGGAATGCACACAATACTCTTGGTCATATAGTGCTACCTCTTCAAGCTAGCTCAATAATGATTTCTACTCCATTTATAGTCTTACTAAGTAAAAGGGTATTTAACATGTTATTAGGATGACCTTGGATATAAAAGCTTCATGCAATGATATCTATAATACATTGATGTCTCAAATAAATAAATTGTAATCAAGTGGTTAGAGTTTAAGGTATTCAAGATGAGTACCCTCTATAGTTAGTGGTTTGTCTTCATTCGACCCCACCATAACCACAATTGGTTATGGGACCTATTCAAGATCATAATACAAATATAGTTAGTGCATCTATTCAATATCATAGTGAAAAATCAGGTTTTAAACCTATACAAAATATTTATATACAAAAAATTTATGAGAAACTGGTACACCTTCCCAAACAATAAGTTTTACATCATAAATTTATTCAAGGTCCAAAGAAATATAAACCTTATATAGTGCATCCTAAGGTAGTATCTAGGAAAAAGTAGTGTGTTCTATAATGAACATATATAGTCAATTCTTATATTATTTTACAACATATTCCATCAAATCTTGTACCTTCTCAAGTTACATATACTATAAAACATACTATAATCAGTGATCAATACATTTAAATTACAACACTTGAATAATTTTCAAATTTTGATTTGTCAACATGTATAACTCTCTAATTATATGATATATGCACACACTAAGGTTCTCCCATTGATGGTATCATAAGTTATTTGCTTTCAAAAATACAAATGTGTGTGTGTGTGTGTGTGTGTGTGTGTGTGTCTTAAAAATATAAAAACTTAAATATTAAAATAATATAAAAAATTCAAAATATTTTCAAAAATAAAAAATTAGAACCTAAGCATGACATGAGTTACTAATTTATTTATTTACATATGTTGTTATCACATACTTTGGTAGATAGCATATTATTTTCTATACACAAGTGTTTCACGAGGTATATGAGTGTGATTTAGGACATACACATATACATGGATTCTTATATGTTGGATTCCATTCTACCCAGTGGTCATGCCCATGCTAGGGCATATTATTCCAAGGTTACATTATCACATGGCATATCCATCTATGACCTTTCTACCATGTCTACTACAAATATTACAAGTGTATTTCTAACTACTCATGTCTTAAATTTTGCTACATGGATATGATACTTTGATATGGTGTGACATCAATATGTGTGTGTGTGTGTGTGTGTGTGTGTGTGTGTGTGTGTGTGTGTGTGTGTGTGTGTGTGTGTGTGTGTGTGTGTGTGTGTGTGTGTGTGTACATATATATATACATATATATATATATATATATATATATATATATATATATATATATATATATATATATATATATATATATATATATTGAATAGATTATTTATCACTTGTTCTAACCTCCTTTGATATTGTTTCTTTTTATCCATGATAGGATAGACATTACTTTCTTATTTTATATGGCCTCGGGCCCTTATGTGAAAAAATTTATTGATCATCTCCATGATATTTTTTCTTGGTATGAGTGACATTTGAACATGTGTATCACTCAAGGACCTTGGCCATATGTTTTATTCAAAATTTGAACATGTCCCTTATTTGTGATATTTTTAATGTCCTTTATGTATGGCCCTTGGGCTTTTTTATCATGACATATGTATTCTCTTTGTATGCATCCTTTGGCCTTATTATATGACATTGCATGAAATTATGTGTTATGTTTGTAATGTTTTTTGAGATTGATTAATGGTTCCACAATATCAGAATGAGCTCTAGGAATATTGATTTGAGTGAATGCACTAATTCAATATGCTATGTGAGATGCATATTGTACAAGATAATACTAAGTACACACATACATGCAAATGCAAGAAATAAATAAGAGGAATGAGACAAGAATGATCCACACAATATTGACTTCAAATATGAAAGGGAATAGGTACATATATAGGTTGTAGGTTGAAAGAGTTGTCTAGAATTAGATGTCCAAGACCATGACTACAGATCAAACACACATGACTATTGAATCAAAAAATCTAGAAGAGAGCAGAAACTAAACATAATTTATTCAATAGTGGAGATGAACTACCTATACAAAGAGATGAAATTCATATCTCTCATAGCTCTCAAAGCTATCATTGAAAACAAATAAGAAGTTTAATTAATCTAGGCTCACTAAATAAATATAAAAGGAGAGAGGTATTTATAGGTTAGAGAGATAGTGAAACCCCACATTCTAGTAAATGTGGTACTAATCTTCCTAAATAACCTCTAGATCCCTAAGCAAGCATATGTAACCATGTAGCCAAAACCCATAGGAAAAAGGCTTACACCAACACCCCCCCATAAGCATAACTTAGGTAGGTGATGATACACAAAATGCAAAAAAATGGATCTCAAAAATAAACCCTGATGAGATACCCATGTACAATGCAATCTCTCATAAAATAGAGAAAAGGAGAAAAACCATAGTAAAAAATCCTCCCCAAAAGAGAGAAAATAAGAAGGGACTAAAATACCCCCTAGAAGAAGATGCTGAAATAATCAACACTCTAAGTACAACTCATAAGATGATGAAGGTCAATGATGAGATCCTATGCCTGAAGACTATAAAAGCTTCATCTACATCAAACAATGTTTCTTCCCTTTGGCAAAAGAAGAACTTGATGGTGTATTGAAATTATTCCCATTCCATAATAGAATATGAAGGCAATAGTAAGAAGATCTCTAAATGTGGTCCAAATCATATTTATGGCATAGGTCTGGAAAAAATGTGCATAAAATCTGAAATTAATACCACTAAATTGAACCAGTCAGAAAAATGACATGGAATGTTCACTTAAAGAATGTCCATGGGAAGAAGAGAGATATTCTCTACAACTATTGAAACTAAAGACTGGTCTACAAATGAAGCACTCAGATCTACAAGATGAACATCTATAGGAACATATGAGTCATCAATACTATCAATGTGTGTACTCATACTATAAACAGTGGAGTCCTCTGAAGTGTAAGTCTATGAAGGCTCTAAAAGAGCAATAATTTGTATAGGAATGGATGTAGAGTCTATAATATGACAACTAAAGTCTAGCAAAATCTCATCCTATAGTGGAGGTTCAATAAAAGGAAGATCACTATCTACCATAGATGTGTCATCATAAGAAATAAAAGCATAAGGCCAGCATAAAACTATATTATAAGAGATAATGGGCAGTGGAGGAGGAGGTGTGACATAAGTCTCAGCTAGATCTCCAAAAAGACTCTGAAGAGTGCTCCAAATAGTAGAGGGACATTCTATGTGCTCTACATGGTGGTATATATCCCATGAAATGTGTATCAATAAGTGACCATAAACATAGTCACAAGAGTTGGCTTAGTCATTGTATTGAATTGGGTTGATAGGATTAGGAATATGTCCATATAATAATGGAATAAGTTCTCGATCTATGAGTGAATGTTCCATATAAGCATGCCATGAAGCATAGTTGTCCTTTCCAATAATGATAACTAGAGATGAAACAACACTCCTCAAAAATAGGTATCTCTCAAGTGGATTCAACATGACCAATAAAATATACCAAGGAAGTGTACAACTATAAAAAATAATCTGCAATAAATCCCTAAAGCATGTTCATGAATAGGACATTAGACACAATCAATAATGCATCCAAATGAGTAATTAGTGCTGGAGTGAGGGATAAAAATATTTCATACTCTAGAGATGGACTTCAGACTTGACCAAAAATGAGTCCATACAAATGAGATCAAGCAGTGCATAATACACACTACAAAAATTAGTAAGGCCCATACCCCCTTAAATATGGTAGGTACCCCCCCCCCCCAAAAAAAATTTGGCACTTTATAATTTAGTGTATTTTATAATGCAAATGGGCTAGTTATGTTGGAAATTTAAAATTAAACACTTTTAAAAAATATGGTACTTAATTTAGAGCTACTATTTACAAGATATTAATTTAATAAATTCTCTTCAATAGCCCATTTTTAATAAAAATTGCAGTAAATGATTAAAAAAATACCCTTGGGCGAGGTGAAATGTGTCTTCCAACCACTTTTTGGAATTAGCTCAGAATCTAGAATAAGGTGGTTTGGTATTTTGAGGGGGATTTAGCCTCCTACCAATCTGGGCCTCAACTTCATCTTCAACAAGTAGAGATACAAGTTTTAAAAGACTAAAAAATTACTCTTTTTTTAAAATATTTTCAAAAGACTTTATTCTTTAGCATACTAAATGATGCTATAGAGTTTTAATAAAGTCATTTAAAATCAAAAAACATATAAAAATAAATTACAAACTTTAATAAGATGTTGGACATGGGCCCACAAAGGGGGAAGGTGTCAAAATGTATGATGCCAAGGTGGACTAAGCCCAATTTCTAGTGCAGCAATTCAAAAACCACACTTTTCTAGCCAAAGAGAGGATGTTAACGTGGAAAAAAAAGAGACCCCAAAATGCTCAGAATGAGTAAATATAATGCAAAAGTAGAATAATGGTGTAAAGCTATTGGGAAAAGATGTCAAGCTACTAAATAAATCACCAAAGTGGTTGGAAAAGATCCTCTTTTTCCTTAGCATAGATATGATCTACCCAAGCCTCCCAACACAATAGCAAATGATCTTTACATAGTCTGAAGATGATACCACAATGATTAGAATAATGAGATCATGCCAAAGTAAACTATATATCTCCAAACAACAATGCAAAGTACAACAAAAATTCCATAATAAATTTCAATGCCTTATGCATTTCAACTCCACATCTCAATGCCTCATTCTGCAAACAATTTTTTTCTCTATCAGGCTAAATACATCAAATCTAGATCATATTTCCAACACCTTTAGTAGAAAAGAGACACCAAGTTTGAGTGGATGATGCCAAAAAACACAAACATATGGTGCCACTGATGGAAAAAAATGCTAAAAATATTAAAACGCATGCCAATCTAGAGATATGATGCAAAAAATATAAAATGTAAAGAGAGCAGATCTAATGTCGAGCTAATAGAGAATGCAGATTTTTCTCAAAAAATACAACACCTTTTCCCTACAAATCTACAATGCCACACCCTGGAAAATGATAGATCTATAGAAAAATAAGAAAGACACCTGGTCTTTTCCTTTCTCTAATGCCTTTTCTCCAAAGTGCAATCTTAAACCAAAATATAGATTTATGAAAGACAAGGCAACACAGACATATGAAGGCTCATTTACCATGAAAGAACCTCTATAATCATGTGTAACCTATGATTCTATAAAAAAATACCCCTACATTTAAATAGAAACCTTGACATTTTGTAAACCCTCAAGGATTGATATAAGCTTTACAAAAAATCACAAATGCCAATTTGTAAGCCAAACAATAGAGAATATAAAATAGAAACTACTCAAGATTTTAATAATGAGTAATAGAAAATAATGGTGTTCGATACAAGATACCTAGAGCTTTGATACCATATTAGAATAAGCTCCAAGAATACTAATCCAAGTGAATGCATCAATTTAATATGCTATGTGAGATGCATATTGTACAAGACAATACTGAGCACATAAATACATGCAACTACAATAAATGAATAAGAGGAAAGAGACACGAATGATCCACATAATATTATCTTAAAATATGAAATGGAACAAGTACATATATAGGTTGTAGGAGGAAAGATATAACCCATTTATAGCAAATGTGGTATTAAAATTTATAAATAACCAATATGAACACTAAAGCCCCTAAGCAAGCATATGCAATTATGTAGCCAAAACCCATAGGAAAAAGGCTTACACCAACACATGATACATGTCATGCACTATGTAGTCAAAAATCAAATATTGTTACATTATTACATACCTCATAGTTATATCTATCTAGAAAAACAATTTTATATCTTACATTCAATATATTACATGTAAACATTTCATTTTAACCACTTTCATGTCTAAACTGCAATCAAGAGTGAATTTCTATGATCACATGTAAATTTAACTAGAAACCATCATTTGACCTAATTTCCCTACACAACTATCATTTTAACCCATAATCACAATGATACATACTTGATTGGGGAAACATATTATATTGCATCATTAATATTACTAGGTACATCCTAAATTAAATCAAACCTTTACAAGTGTCTTCACAAGGCAATTAAGTGAATACTTGATTGAAAAATAGAACCATTGTAAAAATACACCATTCTTATAATTATTGATTAATCCCACTTAATTAATTTTAATGATTCATCTAATAGGAAAATCCATGGATTTAAAATTATTCTATTTTCCTAAATTTAAAATTGGAATAGTGCCTCACAAGTGGAGGACATCAAAAGGAAAAGTGTGAAAGAAAGCAAAGGTTATGACAAGCTCTTACACCCCTCTTACACACTCTTCCTCTTACACTTATCTTTCACACTCCAAGAGGACCAATGAATGCATTTTTCTTCTAGCATGCCTTCCACACTCCAAAAGGTCTTAAATAACATATCTTACACACTCCAAATGTGTGGTCATGAGTTGAGGAATCATCCTCAACCATTGATCTTAATCTCAAATTAATGGTTCACAAACATCCAAAAATTCTATAAATACAAGGACATTTGGTCATTATAGACAAACTTCTTCATGTAAACTTACTCTATTGAATTATACAAGGAGTTTTAACTAATTCTCATGCCAAAACCAAGCCAAGAAAAGAATCAAGTGTAGACAAGGAGAGGTGCTTCCCACATGTAGAATCAAACATTGGAAAATACTTTATAGCCTATAAACCAAGCTCAAACTCTTAAGATTGGTTCTCAAGAAAATCTTCTAAGGAGGTATAAATGTTTGTTTTTATCTTTTAATGTGCTTTTCTTGCTTGTTTTCCACATTTCTCAACCTAGGTATTAGTCTTGAGATGTTATTTCTTCAAGTTTGTTTTAATTTTGTTCACTAACAGATTGACTAACCTCTCTTGGATTTTTAATCTACATAACAGCATGACCAAGGGGACCCAAAGGATTTGATGCACTGCATAAGTTTTTGTAAACCATTAACATTACCCTAATTACTAGAATTAACCTAGTAACTAGCTTAATTCACTTATTATTATTAAAAAAAAGTTGTTTATTTTTTATTTAGGTGAAATCAGCAAATTTAACATGTTAAATAGTGATTTCATCCCCAAAAATAGTGAATTTACCCTGCCTATCAATGAATTCGACCTTCTAATCATTGAATTCACCCTTTTATACTTTATGTTTATTCTACATACAAGCTATGGAATCAATGAAATTCTTCTAGAATTGGTGAATTTGACCTGCTAATCAATGAATTCACTCTTTTATATTCTATTTGTTTTATTTATATATTCTAAAATTACTGAAATCACTTTAGAATTAGTGAAATGGTTACACAATCAATGAATTTGATCTATTAATTGATGAATTTGTCCCTTCTTATTTTATGTTCTATTTTATTTTTAAAATAATGAAATTGTTTTGTAATTAGTGAAATCACTCTGTAATTAGTAAAATCACTCTGTAATTGGTTAAATTACTCTATTTCCCATGTATCAATGAAATTACTTTCTAACAAAAACTTGAGACCTCAAAAATCTAAAAATATTACTCATATTAAACTTCTAACCATTTGTGTTTTAAGATCTTGATCCAAAATTAGGTTTTAAATCATAATCAAATCATGTTTATTGTCCACACATCTCAATTTAGGATTAAAATGAATTCACATTTACATTTGGGTTATAATCAAAACTTGTCTGATTTCCAGAAAATATTTAATTTCATACAATGTTTTGCTTCTTGTTTGAGTGTTTTGGGGATTTTTTTGTGTGTATGCTTTCCTCTTTTGGGTGACTCAAAATTGTAAAGTTCTTATTTGCCTTATACCCTTGTTTTTCTTTTGGTTGCATGGGTTGGAGTTCATCACCTTCCCATAGGTCCTAGGGGTGCATTGATTAGGAAGTCACATCTTAGCATCCTTCCAACCATGTTATCTAAGGGGGTATATAAATTGAGGATACACTAGTAGTATCTTATCCAGAATGTCCCTCAGAGCTTGGATTAACTAATAGCACTTCATTGAAATCATTATATAAAGGAACTAAACCCTTTGGTGAATGGCCTATTGAACCTTGATGTCTAATTGAAGGATTATTTTGTGCCCACATACTACAAGGTATATTGGGACTATTTATAAATCTAAGTAAAAAATTTAAGACATTCTTTTACCATGGAACATCTATTTATGCATGGATGAAAAGGTAACATCCCCCAAAGATTGCCTTGATCATACAAACCTTTTAAGATAAGAGTGGGATTGAAAACCCCATCGATAATTACAATAATTTATTTAATTAATCTTAAATTTAATAATCCTCTCTCAATACAAGTATATTAAAGGTTTGACTAAATGTGATGCAAACTCATGTCATTTATTAGAATTGACTTGTAATGCTCATGTGTTATTGCTTGATTATTGTGTTGAAACCTTATTTTTACTTGAAACTAACTCAAACAAAATAATTCCAAATCCATACCATTTTTATAAACGTATCATAAGGTATTACTCTACCAAAATTTTAGGTCAAATAAAATTAACATGTCAAATTTGGTCGAAGTACCTACCTTTCTTATTTAAAACCATGTCATTAGGCTACCCAAATAAAAATAAAATCCTTGTCCTAAATCAATTTCCAATTTAAAACCAATTCCAAGACTAAAGTTCCAAATTATTTTCTAACTTATGTCACTATTCCATCCATTTTGTTTCAAACCTAAAGTAAATTCCAAGTCTAATTCATAATTCCAAAGTCAAATTTCAATTTTGAGTTCAGATAAATTCTAAATTATTATCCAAATTATGTTGTTATTCCATTATTATTATTATAATTATAGTTAAACTAATTTTTATTCTAATGCCAAGTTCTAAATATAGACAAACTATTTTAAAATTGATCAAAGTCAATTCTTTTCCAAGGCCAATGTCAAACTTGTTCTAAGGTTGACAAACAAGTCAACCCTTTTTTTGAGTTAAATGCCTAATTTTAGCTAAAACTTGGTTTTTATATTATTTAAAAATACCCTTGTTAAAAGGTTAGATGCATCTTAGGGTTCCATAACTTCAAAGTCTTAAGAGCCTAAGTCAGGTTGCCAAGACCAAAGCATTTTTATTAGACCAAGTTCAAACACTTCCTACTTTCTAAATACTAAACATTGGCACTTAAAACCATTGTGCCTAAAGCTTGTGCACACCTTTTGGGAAACACATTTAATTCACATATCCTTTATTATTTAAATAATTTAATTTATCATACCCTTTAATTTTTGTATTCCAATTTGACATTTTCTTTGACACAAGTAAGGCATCTCACTTCAAAACATTCCCAAGTGTTATTCCAAGAAAAGTCACACACTAAATCAAGATAAGTTTTAGACATCCAAAACCCTTTCAATATAAATATAATAAACCTAAACATTCATAAGTACACATGTAGTAGAGCCATATATAACCCTTACTTTGATGAAGAGGTAGTTTACAACCCATATGGGTATGACCACTATATAGAGAATGAATAAGACCAACAATACCTTGCCAACATGCCATCTAGCGCTAAAATTGAATAGCATAACCCATACTTTATGTTTATATCACCTAATGTCAAAAAATTCTAATACCAACCATATCTTTCATAAGTAATATTTGATATAGAGCATAGACCTAATCCAATGTACATTGAAAACATGCCACCAGTGTAGAAAAGATCATATTTCATTACAACTCTTTAATAATAAAGATGAACATCTTGTCAGATTGTTATAAATGGGGTTAAAATTTTCCCATAGATTTCCCATAGAGGACTTATGTTATTTGGTTAGAACACCCAAACAAAGACCTCTTACATTATTAGATAATCAAGCCACTTCTAACCAATATCAAACTTATATACCAATAAGGGAAAGGGTCAAATTATTGACTAAACTTCTCATAGCCAAATTATTTTCACTCAAATATAATAAGCTAAACATGCTTTAGCTACCCTCACTAGCTCCCTTACTACATTATATATTCAAAAGCCATCACTAATAGATCTAAGTCCTTTAACTGCATAGCCAGTGGATTTGTCAACTTATCCCATGTATAATCCTAATCTATTTTCCAACAAGGCATTGGTTGTAGATATGTTTAGCACAACCATATTTGAAATCAATTTGGTAACTAATTATAATATGAATCACCATGTGGATTATTTCCAACATTCAGTAGATACCTCTCAAAAGGGATACCCTAACCCACATCAAGTTCTCTCTAGAACACAGCATAATTTTCCTACAAATTCCCAATAGACTATTTTTTTAATAGTTCAGGTGCTTCATAGCAACACATCGTGACCATGCCTATCCCTTAAAAACAATTTAAATTATTAATTCACCACTTCAATACGTGAAAACCAATAGTTTGCAAAATTAGGTTGCAAGTAAAAATACACCACTTTAACAAGTGAAGACTAATCCCCCACCTCAATAAGTGGTAACACATCCCCCACTTAAACAAGTATCGACCAATCCCCAATAAATATTTTATAATCATTAGTGCACTTCTATTAGTCAACCACTTGCCGCTTCTATTCAACAAGGGGCCTCTTTAATCTAATTTTTTTTTCACTTAACCAACAATAGGATCCCATTGTGCACTATATTCCTATAAGTCAACAATAGATTCCCCTTTAATCTAAATAAATCCCATTTAATACCCAATAAAACATTCTTCCATTCAGGACCCAATTCCCTCTAAATCAATGTTGTAATCCATAGTAAGTACCTTAGCAACAACTCAAATTGAAGAGTAAATATTTGTGTTATAACCAATCACATACAAATTCCCTAGTGTTATATACCACCTCTTTATCTAGGCCAAAATAATGTACCTTTTAATAGACATCAAAATGTTCCCACTTCCTCTAATTCCAATCCCGCTTTATAGGATTTACATGAGCTTAAATAAGTAAATTCAACCATTCATGGAAGAAATCAAAATAATAATTTTAAACTATATGGCATATGCTCTTTTCCATTTGATATGATTTATCTTCAAATACCTTTTCCACATCATTTTGAGATGCCCAAATTTAAGAAATACAAAGGGAAATTAAATCCCAATGAGCATCTAAAAGAGTTATTTGTTATGTGCCAATAGGTTATGTATAACAATATCTACCTACTTCACTTGTTTCCCCATAATTTGGTGGGTCATGCCTTAGAATGATTCCTTGGCTTGCCTAAGAATTCCATTGATAATTTTGATGAATTAATAGAGAGATTCATGCATCAATTCTCTTTTAATGTGGATCATAAAATAACTATGGTAATTTATGTCATTCTAAACAATGAGGAAAAATATTTTCTACCAATTTACAATGATGTCACTCATTATCCATCTGAATCCCACATAATCTCCCCAATAATCAATTAGTTGTAATGTTCACTACCAATCTATATTTTGATGTAGCTCATAATATCAAGCTTCATTACACCAATAAATTTGAATAAGTATATTAGTAAAGGAATACATACTGAGTAAGCCTTCATTGACAAAGGGATAATCAATATTTACTCTTAAAACCAAGCTCAAAACAAGGATCAGACACAAGCTCTTGCACAAGTGCAAGCAAGTACATGAGAAAAGCCTAAACCATTTAATAGGAACATAAATGTTGTAAAAGATGAGGTAACTAAATCTTAGTATGTGAAAATGGTGAAACCACTACATATTCAATTAAACCCACCCACTCGACTGATTACATTATAAATACCCCCTCCAAGAAGAGGTCATTATCATAATAAAAAATTTAGTAATCTCGGCAAGCCTATTGAGATGGTTTTCCAAAACCTATCATTGCCAATATGATAATTTGGCTAGTGCCAAAACCATTTCCATAAAACTAGCCTAAACCTAATTGGTATAATGAGAATGACTTTTGTGACTATCATTAGGTTAAAGGCCATTCCATTCATAGATGTGTACAAATTTTCCACCTCATCAAATATTTACTTGAAAGTGGTGAAAAAGAATTGGATAATGTTACCATGATGTCTAATCAAAATTTGGATATCTATCAAAACCCTTTTATATAACATAACTCCAAAAAAATAAAAACTAGAATCAACATCAAGCTAATAACTAGAATCCAAATATACTTCCTAGCAATCAAAATCAAAGATAGAACCAATAGCAACAAAACCAAAATCAAGGTCAAGATGCCTATTCTAATCAAGTTAACTATAATAGTGTCCTTTATGACTATAATGTTTTAGTTAATATCACTAGTGGTCATATCACTACCATTAATATCAATCCTAATCCAATTTACAATAATATACAATGAGCTTTGTCATCGATTTTATGACCTCCACCTCCATTTTCCAAGAATCCACATTAAACATTAATCAATAGCCAAGAGTTACCATTTTAGGCCTTCATACCCCTTCTTATATTTAAAATAACCTCCTATTGACTCAATGTTATGCAATCATAACTCAACTCTATAAGGTTACCATTCAAGGTCCTACACCTTCTTCCTCCAAAAACCCCATTCAAGGTTCTTCACCTCAGAAGACCAAGTTTATTAATCTTATTAGTGACAAACCTTATGATATGGTAGAACAAATACAAAAGACATTGATGTAAATTTATATTTTATATCTTTTACATACATCAAATGTCTATAAGAACATGTTAAATGATCTTTTAATTTAGTATAAGGTACCAAGTGACATTTCCACTAATAAATTTTAAACACTTGTGAGTCATTTGGCTTTGTAGTCATATAAAATGTGAAAATTTGTAACTTGAGTGTGGCTAATGACACCCAACCCATAGGTCCCTATTGCTTTCTCTCATAACCCTCATAGGATTCTTTTCACTAATTCTCAGTCACATGTAGCCTTCTAAACCTAATATCATCTCAGTTAGACTACTCTTTCCATGACAAATCTATCCCCTCAGGTCCCATTAGCTCAAGACTATAGCACTAAACTTGAACTATAGCATTGGGCCCTCTAGTGTCCACTTTTAATGCTCCTATCCAAGTCCATTTTTACCTCCAATAATCAGTTCTTTCTGGTTCTTATCCCTCTTCTTATCAACCTAATGTGAGCACATTCAACCCATGACTAATGGATCCTTATAAAAGCCCATTCAAAGTCAATTTAGAATGGGTTGGTAATTATTACAAAGCAAGAAAAAATACAATCAAAACCACTAAGGCAATCTTCCCTATTCTCTACATATAGATAGACAATATTATTACAAGCCTATCCAAATCCTTGCACCAGTCCCTAGCCATCTCAAGCACATCAGTTTTAAAATTTTATATATTCATACACATAACTACACAAAGCACATCAAGTGGGAGAATTACATATGGCTTGATCCCTCTTCAAAGTATTGACATATATGTAGCATTCCCATATAAGGGGTGTGGATACATGTTCAGCACCTCTTACACACACTAACCCCCCCTCTTTCCCAAAGTTTGTCAAAGCACAATGGAGTCTAGGGTTTGAAAAGTAAATCAACTCTACAGGGAGTTGTATGGACATCCAATAGTCAAAATTTCATAGGCAGACTCAAAAAGACACAATGAACTAAACCTAAAAATATCAAGTTTCCTAGACAACAATGACATAAGATGACTATAGCACTAGACCCAAAAGTGTCCTATTTTAGTGCTTATATCTAATCATAAAAGGAAGGTCAGAACCTGATTTATGAAAGTGTCCTAGTCTTACATAGTGAATTATAGACTCTGTCTCAGTCATCTCAGTTAGTTTTTAGCTAAGTATTATTTTCTCTCCAATATTAATATTTTTAGAAAGATTCAAATTATAGTCAAATTATAAAAATTAGTAGCTTAATTATTGCATATTTATTTACTAATTTTATTACTCTAGACCCTTAACTAAATTATGAATAATACACCAATATTCCCAAAACTATTAAATCATTTGGTGAACTTAACTTACTTTATTTATGCATAAAAACCATAGAAATCTTAGGGTAAATTTCCTACTGATTTTTCCGATATTTTCCTAATTTTTTATTATCTACATAATAAAATTAAAAATTAACATTAAATTTTAAATTTTCACAGTAAATTTAAAATAATTTTCTTTCAAACCCTAGTTTCTCATACTAAGTCCTAGTATTTTTCCTATATTTTTATAATTTTTTACTTACATATTTAAATTAGAAATTTGCATAAAATTTTGAAAATTCCTTAGTAATTTTAAAAATAATTTCTTTCAAAACCTTAGTTGTATGTACTAGCTCCTATTTGCTTCTTGAGGTATCACCTTACATCTAAAAATCAAATTTCAAAAATGGATCTCACTTATTTCTAAATATTTATTTCATTTTTATCAAATAATAAGGAGACCATACTTGGTCCTATGATGTACATGAATGATGAAGTTTAGCATATGCTAATACAAAGATTCATTATTTGATTTTCATGCCTATTTTTCATAATATGGGATGATATTAAGAAAGTGATTGTTAAACATAGTAAGATACCTCTCCTTCAAAGCAAATTTTACTTGTCTTTAATACAAGTTTTCATCTCTTGCTTTCTATCTCTCATATGGAAAAACTTTCAAGTTTATCATTCTAAACACATTAAAAATGTCACATCACATGCCAAAGTGTCTTATGCATTCATACACAAATTAATTCTTTATATCCCTTGATTTCTATCTCTCATATGGAAAATTTTCAAGTTTGTCATGCTAAACACATTATAAATGTAATAGCACATGCCAAAATTTCTTATGCATTCATACACAAATTTATGCTTTCTATCCCTTTCTTTCCATCTCTCATGTGTAATTATCTGTATAAACATATTTTTATACAACTCATAACTCTAGTTACATGAATTTCATTCCACATACATGGTTTTTACCTAGATGTGTACAACTCATTGGCTAATTTTGAGTATTTCCCTTTCACTACTACACACAAGCAAACACTAGTAGTTATATCTATCCCTCCTACCTTCAAACTTGGTACATCTAGCTCTTATCTTGCACCTACTACCAACTATATGCATATAGTAGATCATGTAGTACATGCTATCACCTAAGTTTATGAAGATAGGCAAGTTGATTACACCCATGGATATAGTTTTATCACTAAAGTTAGCACCCCTTCAAATATAGTTTCAATTATTGAGCTCCTTCAATGATTGGATATTTAAAAAGATGTGTTATATGCAACCCTTCACAATACTATAATTCTTATTCCCATAGAACTAGCTTATGTTACATATATCCTCAACACAATGTAATGGACTGAACAACATATTTCCTTTGAAAAAGAGGATTTACCCCTGTGGCACATAATTAAAAAACATCTACCTCTATATATTCAATTGGGAATTAATGATGTGGGGGTAAAAAGAGTGTTAGTTGATAATGGTTTAGGACTCAAAATTTATAACATTTATTTTCTTAAATGTCTTAATATACAACCTCATGATATAGACTATTTTGATACTAATATTAGAGGTTTTGACAACATCCCACAAAAATTTGTGGGTCAAATAACACTCAATATTACCTTAGGACCTAAGACATTACCAACTACTTACCAAGTCATGCCAAATGACCTCAATTATAATTTATTACTTGGTCAACCTTGGATTCATGATATGCATGTAATCCCTTCTACACTTCATGCTTGTCTTAAATTTAGCCACAAAGGCTACATCTACACATGACCAATAGATAATAAACCTTTTAAATACTTTTTGGTTACTGAATCTCCATAGAATTATATTCCACACTTTAATCTTAGTAGTATACCTATACAACCCACTACTTATAGTGCACCCTTAGACCATGCAACACATCAAACAATTCCAAGTTCTATAATAACATTGACACCAAATAACTAGTTTACTTCCCCTTTTGCACTTAAATGTCTTAATCAAATGGGATATCATGTCAAAGGTCTTAGAAAGAATGAACAAAGAATCATCAATCCAATCGAGGCATCGACACAATATGGAAGGCAAGGACTAGGATATCAGCTTACCCTTCTTCATGATAAACCGTCTTTTGTAGCTTCAAAGCATATGAAGTGTTGTCCACCCATTACATCAGTAGACCACACCATTAATCATACTTCAACATTATCATTGATCTATCTTGATCTCATTAATGATACAACTTCACCATATATGTACACATTATATGAATTATCTAATGATGAATCCCTCTTAAAATTTCTTAGAGCATATGAGGACCTCCCATCTTGCTATCATCAAAATAGATTTCCTTATCACACAAATGCCAATGCATACTTTAGAGAAAATATAGACTATCCCCAATACATACCTATTGATTCTGATAATATTATTCCTATAACCCCTTACACACTAGATCATCCCACATTAATTAATGAGGAAATAAATAATTTAAATTTTAGAACTGATCAAGATCCTTTCATTATCTTGTTAGATTCTACCCTAAAAAAAGAAAAGGATACATATATTCATCAAACTTTAATAGATTTCATAGAACTCTTTGCTTGGTCTTACTCATATATTCAGGAATTGATACATCTATAGAAATTCATCAAATTCCTTTATATTTAAATGTTAAACCAGTTAAATAAAAAATCCATAAAATACATCCTAAGGTGGCTCTCTTAGTCAAAGATGAGATCTGATGCCTCTTAGATGTTGGATTCATTCAACTAGTTGTACACCATGAATGGGTTTCCAATATAGTCCCCATGGTCAAACCCAATGGAAAAATTTGATGTTGTTCTGATTCTTGATATTTAAATAAAGCATGACCAAAAGATGGTTTTCCTTTACCTAACATTGACATGATCATAGATTCCATAGCTGGGTATGAAATTTTATCAGTTATGGATGGCTTTGCAGGATACAACCAAATCAAAACTGCTAAGGAAGATCAAGAGAAGACATATTTTACAACACCTTGGGTTACATTTTGTTACATTTTCATGCCTTTTAGATTAAATAATGTTAGAGCTACATACCAGTGCACTATGAAACATATATTTCATGATTTGATTCACCATACTATTGAGTATTATATTGATGATATATTAGCTAAATCCAAATAATGATAACATCACGCTATTAACTTATGAAAGATATTTTAAATACTCAAACAATATAATGTTTGATTAAACCCAAACAAGTGTGTGTTTGGAGTTACATCAACAAACTCTTAGGTTTCATTATTTCTCAGTGTGGCATAGAGGTTGACCCTAAGAAATTCAAAGCAATCATCGACATGACACCTCCTATGAACTTAAAATAACTTTGATCCATACAAGGTAAGATCTAAGAAATCCATGATTTTGTAGCTCAGATTTCTAATAAAACTCAATCATTCACTCGATTAATAAAGAAAGATACAAAGTTTGTTTGGGACCAAGCTTGTTAAGGATACAATCAAGCAATATATTCTTAATCCACCTTTCTTAGTACCACCTATCCCTGACAGGCCTTTCTTACTATATATCTAAAAAACAAATGATGCATTAGGAACACTCTTAGCATAACATGATGATCAACACACCAAATGAGCAATTTATTACATCTATCACACATTAGTTGATTATGAAAAAATTACTCCAAAATAAATAAATTATGTCTAGCATTAGTTTTTGCCATTAAAAAATTGACTTTATGTGGTAAATAATGAGACTCAAGTGATCAAAAAAGTATATCCCTTAAATTTTCTCATGACAAAACCACATCTCTCTAATCACATGGTAAAATTGGTCATGATATTAACAAAATTTGGCTTAAAAATAGTTCTCCAAAAATCAATAAAAGGCCAAATCATTATAGACCATTTGGCAATTACACCACTCCTGAACACTAATCCTATTAGTGACACATTTAAAGATGATTTCACTACCTATTATACTCATTATAATTAGTACTTGGACCATTTTCTTTGATGGTTATCAATGCACATCTAGTGTGGGGGTAGGTATTGTCTTTGTTGACCCTTCTAATCACACAGTTCTTATTACATATTGATTAAGTTTCTCTTGCACCAACAACCTCATAGAATATGAAGTACTTATCTTAGGTCTATTTATCACCCAATCCCTCCAAATTAGATATATTCAAGTATTTGGTAATTCAAACTTGTGGTCAACCAAGTCAATGATGTATATCAAAAGAAAGAAGAATAGTTTATCCCATACTGAAACATGGTACAATGTTTATCATCATAGTTCAACTACTTTTGTATAGAAAGTATACCAAGAAAAGATAATTGACACATATATGCAATGACAAGTTCTTCATTTTTTATTCCTATCAACATTAACGATGATCAATCTATTTTCACAATTAAGTGATTACAATCACCATCAATATACAACATGGATTTGATTACACTATCTGTTTTAGCCACTATACATAGTTCTGCAACTCTAGAATGGTTCTCTGATATTTATAACTTTCTAAACAAATCTATTACACTACACACTTTTTCATGAAATGAAAAATGCAAGTTACATAAACAAGCACTCTATTATGTAATCATTGGCAAAGACCTTTTAAAATGATCCTTTGATAGACAAATTCTTTGATGTTTGACTCCAATAGAAGCTAAAATCGCTCTTACATAGATACACGATAGTGAGTGTGGTGGTCACTTTAGTGGAAAATCCATGTGACACAAATTACTTTGACAAGGGTACTACTAGCCCACCATGGAAGATGATTTTTTACAATATGAAAAACTATGCAATGAATGTCAATGACACAGTAACTTAGAGCATGCACCATCACAATAATTTCAGCCTATTGTCTCTCCATGGCCATTCATGTTATGGGGATTTGATCTTATTTGAAAAATTAACCCTAAATCTGCTAATGGACATAAGTTCATAATCACAGCCATGGAATAGTTTACCAAATGGGTAGAATTCATTCCACTTCAGTATACTATAGGAGAGGACATTTGTAGATTTCTCATGACTCACATTATTTCATGCTTTAGTTTACCTACATCTATCATTTCCAATAATGTAACATCATTCAAGAATAAAATTATCAATAAATTTTGCATAACATATAAGATTAAACACACATTCTCCACTCCATATTACCCATAAGGAAATGATCAAGCAGAGGCTACCAATAAAACCATCAACAATATTTTGAGTAAAATAGTGACCAAATTTGGAGATGATTGGCACAATCAAATAGTCTTTTCATTATGGGCCTATCACAAAAGTATCCATATGCCCATAAGAGCTACTATTTATTTACCTATTTATGGTAGAAAAGTAGTTTTACCATTAGAATTAGAAATCCCATCTCTTTGTGTCTCTCTTAAAGGTATTGTCATTTATTACTAGTATCATGAAAAACAACTACACTAGCTCGAATAGTTATAACATACACACATTTAAGTAGTAGAACATCTTAGAATATACCAACAATGTATACAATGATCCTACAATAAATGAGTTCACACCAGAGAATTCAAAGTTAATGATCTTGTTCTTAAATAAAATCTTCACAATGTCAATGCCAAAGAAGAAATCAAAGGAAAATTCAAACCAAATTGGCTAGGTCATACATTATTAATAACAATCTTATCCCTAAAGTATATCATCTAGCCTCACTTGAAAGAAATAAAGTAAAAAATCCAATGAATACTATGCATCTACACATATTCCATGTCTAGCATTTCATTTCACATATTGTATTATACATAATTTTTGAAAATTACTCATACATAACTTATTTTAAATTTATTATACATAATTTCCTTATAATTGATTGTACATATCTTATGCCAAAATACCAAAAACATTCAAATATGTCAAAATACAAAAACAATATAACATTTCAAAATCCAAAAATATTCAAATAATTCAAAAACATAAAAACATTTCAATTGTATGCATTATCCATGCTTTACATCTCTACTACTATGTTGGACTTACATTTGTTATTATATATTATTGTTTTTTGATTTATCTACATTACCATGCTTCACTTGATCTTCTTTGAGTGTGCACAATGATATCTAGATCTTTGATTACTTAACTCTACCTATTGAGGGGGCATCCTAATTCTACATTCAAGACACACATCGATATACATACCCCTTGGGAGCATGTTCTACATGATTGCACCATCCAAGTTGTGTCAATGTACATTACTTACTAGCTTACACAAATTACTCTATCGACATTTTAGTATTATATAAAACTTGTGTATTCCTTAGCTTATAACTAGTTTTGTACTTTGTGTCTTGCATATTTTCACTTATTGCTTTTATTAGTTAGATACAATTGTATTTACAGTATATTTCATGCTTTCCTTTCTTGTTTTACATATCTAGATGTGATTACATTTCTTAGTTCCCATTTTATCTCTTGTATGTGCCTTAAGACATTTGCCAATGTCCTTTTCTTCTATTTTTATGTGTGCCTTAGGACATTTGCTAATGTTCTTTACCTATACTCTTATATGTGATTATGGATTTCATGCCAACCTTGCTTATTTCAATTGTATGTGTATGTGGCATTTGAACATGCCTTGTATGCTTTCTTTTCATTTTGAGTGGCATGTTCCCATGTCCCTTGTTTTCTTGGCCCCTTGGACACTCTTGTATGCTTCTTGCCTCTTGTTTTGTGTGCTTGTTTGCTTATTTACTTCTCATTATTTATAATGCCATGATCCACATCATGAATTACCTTAATTTCTTGGATGCCATGATGGACATCATGCTCCATCCCTCCTTGACAACTAAAAACTAACTAGAATTCCAATTCCAATTCAATACATTACACATGTTATTACATTGTTATATCTATCTAGGAATACCCCTATTGATCTAATAATATTTCATTACAAACCATGTTATATCTTGAGGTATTTCATCGATTATCATTGCTATAGCATATATCTTTGTAGCATTACACACTTTTAGGGATCTTTATTCTAAGGGAAGTCATTGCAAGATCTTCATTCCTACCCTTAGAAGAGGGGGAAATAAACAAGGGTTTTGTCATAGAGATCAGTGCTCCTCATGGTCAAAAACATAGATTTTAGAACACCTAAAATAGCAACCAAACATCGAACCAAATAGGTAGATAGTGAAAATGTTAGAATAATTACCATATTTAGCCTAGGACAACAACACCAAGATTGGACCATAGTGTTGGACCCTCTAGTGCCCAATTTTGGTGCTCCTATCTAAATAGAAGAAAATTGGACTTTTCAAAAGTAGGAAGAAAAGTAGGTTCAACTACAACTTTACACATTCAAACTAGTTTAGAATCAATAGTTTTTAGTACATTTTTGCTCAAAGAATCTAGATATGGGGGGAATCATGCATGGCATGATGGCTCTAACTTACATATTTAGATATAGTAGTTGGTATAACTTCCAAATCAGAATCCATGTTCTAGACACCAATGATTGGGGGTAATGTGCATGGCATATTTCTTTTCTTTTCTTTCTAAGTTCAATACATTACCAAGACATTCTCAGTAGTTGCATCATTTATTATATCTATAAGTGGTTAGAATCATTTTGGAGTGGATTTTATACAAGCCTAACTTCCATATTTTATAGTGGCTTTCATATAAGCCTAGTGCACCAGTTTTAGATTGGCTTTCATAAAAGCCTAATCTCCATCTTTTGGAGTGGCCAAGAGTGGCCTAGTGTCTAGCATACATTAAACTATTCCATGTCAACATTTTTAGATTATAGAAAATTCATAGGTTTCAGGAGCCATCTCATACAACACACATCTTATACTGGTATCAATTCATAGCTTCACTTCATAGGAAAATAATGGATCCAAAGGACTAACTAGCCTTTATATTCTTAAGCCACCTACTTAGAGGGATTAGACACATAGTCCAAACATTGATTAGCACATGCATGATCACATAGATTTACTTAGTGGATGATGACAGAGCCAAAGGGCTAGCCTTTACATTCTTGAGCCACTCTTAGAGAATTGAGAGCTTAGCTCCGTTCACAATATTACTCTTAGTAAAACACATACCTAGCATTACTCAGTATCATCTAGAATTTACTTAGCATTATAATAAGTTTTGTATTGGTTCCCATACTCGATGAGGTGTATTCATTATTTTCTCTTCCTCTCTCTCTCCTACCTAGCTTTGTACATTCTTATTTTAGATATAGCATATCTAGTAAGAATTGATTTACTCTTTGTTTTATTTTGCATATGTTCACTTCACAATGTGCTCTCTCTACACACACCCAACATCACACATCTTCATGGGCTTTACCATTACAAGTAAGTTTAGGTACACTTTTTATTTTTCATTTATCCTAGTATTTTTCTTTACTTCATCACTAGAATAAAGGGTGGGGACAATGTAGTCATATAAAATGTGGAAATTGGTAACTTAAGTGTGGTTAATGACACCCAACCCATAGGTCCCTCTTGATTGGTCTCATGACCCTCATAGGATTCTTTTCATTAATTACTAGTCATTTGTAGCCTTTTAGACTTGATATGCTCTTTCCATGACAAATCTATCCCTCTAGATCTCCTTAGATTAGGACTATAGTTCCAAACTTGGACTATAGCATCAGGCCCTCTAGTGTCTACTTTTAGTGCTTATATCCAAGTATATTTTTTCTTCCAATGGTCAGTTCCTTCTAGTTCTTATCCCTCTTCTTATTGGCCTAATGTGAGCAAATTCAACCCATGACCAAAAAATCCCTATAAAACCCCATTCAAAGTTCATTTATAAGGGGTTGGAAATTATTACAAAGCAAGTAGAGAATACAAACAAAACCACTAAGGCAATCTTCCCTATTCTCTACGTACAATTAGCTAATATTATTACAAGCTTATCCAAATCTTTTTACTAGTCTATATCCATCTCAAGCACACCATTTTTAGCATTTTGCATAGTCATACACATAATTTCACAAAGCACATTAAGTGGGAGAACTACATATGGCTTGATCCCTCTTTGGATTATTGGTATGTAGGCAACATTCCCATACAAGGGGTGTGGATACATGTTCAATACATATTACACATACTAACCCCCCCGCCTTATTTCCCATTTTTTTTCAAATCACAATGGAATCTAGGGTTTGAAGACTAAATCAACTCTATAAGGAGATCTATAAACATGCACTAGTCAAAATTTCATATGTAGGCTCAAACATACACAAAAAATAAAACCTAAAAAGCTCAGGTCTCTTGGACAATAGGGTTAGAAGAGGACTATAGTTCCATACCCCAAGGTGTCATATTTTATCACTCCTATCCAATCATAAAATTAAGGCTAGAACCTGATTTGTGATAGTGTCCCATTCTTACACAGTGAATTCTAGACTCTATCTCAATTGTCTTAGTTAGTTTCTAGCTAAGTCTTATTTTCTTCCCCTTGTTAGTATTTTTAGAAAAATTCAAATTATATAAATTAGTAGCTTAATTTTTGCATATTTATTTACTAATTTTATTACTCTAGACCCTTAACTAAATTATGAATAATACACCAATATTAACAAAACTATTAAATTAGGCTCCACATGAATAAATCACCTTTGATCAGATTGATATGTCATCCCTTAGACTTTTGCACAATATCCCACTTTAAATATAAGTAATCATTACTTGGTATAAAGTTAAACAAATATTCATAGACAATGGTTCGAGGCTAAATATTATAACTTTGAAGTTGGTCAAACACTTAAGTTACACTATAGCAAATATTTAGATAGACACCATTACTATAAAATCATATGATAACAAGGAGTGGGAATATTAGGGTACCATTTTTTTACCTATTGTCATTGGGACTCTAACCCATGATACTGTTTACCATATTCTTGACTTGGAACTACCTTATAATTTACTCCTTAGATGACCATAAATTCATGAAGTATGTGTTGTACCTTCTACTCTCCATTAATGTATCTTATCTCCTCAATTCTAGATTAGAAGTTATTATTTATAATGAATTATAGCCATACCAATTCTTTATAAACTTGGAATTAGAATACAAAAGTTACAACTATCACTTTGGCATAGAGCCTATTCCCAAGAAGGACAAGATATAGTTGATCACCCACATGAATCTAATTATGTGGGTCTAAGTACTCTTTCCTCCACTTAATCTACATTGCCTAATGTAATAGTTAATCATTTTACCATTCAAGACAATGGCCTTGGATAATACAAAATTGGAAATGCTTTCTATATAGCTAAGCTACCTAAGACACTTAAATCATATGTTAGACCTAAAGCGAAAAATCTTAAAATAGAATGGTGCAGGAAATATTATTCTCATTAGATTCATAAGAAAAATAAGATAAATGTTGATGATGATTCATGGTTATACAAGGATGATTTCACCTCTTAATACCAAACCACAAAGTATCATATTCCAAATAGGATAATGGATAATAAAGCCTATAATGGAAAAGGCCTAGAAGAACAATAATAAGGATTTATTAAGCCAATATAAGTTATAAAAAACCAAAAAACTTGAATTATTGGATAAAAACTACTTTGGGGTGACCCTTTAGATCTTGATATTAACTTTAATTTACTAACACTGGCAATGCCAACAATGACATAGAGTCCTCTTATAGCATTTACGATGAGTTAGATGACACTAACCTATTTGAATCTAATAATATTTGTATTATTAACTATGTTCCATCTTATTCCCCTCTTTTCCTCTATCATCTCTAATTGATTAACTGGGAACAACAAGATTCATGCATACCATTAGATGATTTTTATAATGATGAGGCAATCTATGAATTCTTGGGCCTTAGAGATAATTTTTCACTTGGTGATCACAAATAAGGATTTTATATTACATTAGACCCTAGTACCTATTTTGGAGAGTAAGTGAACTTCCTTAGTCATAAATAAAAATAAAGATAAAATTAAACATTGAGGTCCCAAAGTGAAAACCTCTTTGAGGTACTTTTAGACAGGGGAAAAATAAATAAAAAGACAATTCCCATGGTGAAAACCTATTGCAGGTGCCATTGGATGATAATTTAACCCTATTTAGAATTAATCCCATGCCTCCTCCAACCCCAAAATTTCATGCCAATTTGGAATTATTTTAGAGTATTAGAAATTATTTGATCAATTAGCTCAATATTTCTCGCATGCCTTTTCCAAATGGCCTTTACTAGACCTTGGCAATTTTATTACTTGGGTAAAATAAATGAGCCAATCAAACCACTAGATGAATATGAATACCAATGTACTACATTTCCAACTATTATATAATATATTTCCACACTACTTATGAAGGATAACACCAAAGTCAATATTGAAACACCTTGTGATCCTAAATGGATCAAACTTGGAGTGTCCCTCACTAAATAGGAATGTAATATTATTAGTAATCTCTTTTAGGAGTTTATTGATATTTTTACCTAGTAGTATTCATATATGTTTGGCTTGGACCTTGATTTAGTTGTACATTACCTTGTTTTACACCCTGATGCCAAGCCAATTAAGCAAAAGTTGAGAAAAATACACCCTGACATAATCATACTTATCAAGAAAGGAGAAAAACTATTAGATGTAAGGTGTATCCATCCTATAGATTATTCAAAATGGATATCAAACATATTTCCAATCAACAAAAAACCACAAATAATCTGATTATGTACCTATTTCAGAGATATCAATAAAGGATGACTTTCCTTTGCCCAACATTGATATGATTGTGGATTTCACAGTAGGATAAGAGATGTTATCTCTTATGGATGGCTTCTCTAGATATAATCAGATCAAAATCAAACCTAAATACCAACACAAGATAGAATTAACCACTCTATGGGGAATATTCTATCATTAATTGATGTCATTTGGCTTCAAGAATGTTGATACCAATACCAACATTCAATGACTATCATTTTACATGACATGATGCATGATATTATTGAAGATTAAATGGATGATATTTTGGCAAAATATAATACCAAAATAGAACATCCATATGTATTATGAATAATATCTAAAATACTTTGTGAATACAAAGTAAGGCTTAACCTTAAAAAGTGTGTCTTTGGTGCTACTTCTAACAAATTATTAGGTTTCATTATTTCCCATATGGAAATTGAAATTGATCTATCCAAATTTAATTCCATTCAAAAAATGCCTCCACCTTATTATCTAAAATATATCCATAGCCTATAGGGTAAGATATAATCTATTAGGTAGTCTATTTATCAATTGGTAAATAGATTGCATCCCATCACTCATCTTCTGAAAAAAGGCACCACTTTTTCATGGAATACTAATTATCAACATGCCTTTGAGTAATTAAAAGGATATATAGAAAATACACTTGTTCTCACTCTACCAACACCTAGAAACCATTACTTATATACATCTCAATGACTATATGTACCTTGGGGGCACTCTTGGCACAACATAATGATTAGGGGAAAGAAATAGTTGTATACTACTTAAACTATAAATTGGTAGCCTATAAAAATAATTACAGCTCAATTGAAAAATCCTACATAGAAATGGTTTTTTTAGACCAAAATTTATTACATTATATGCTCAAAAACAATACCATTATAATCATCAAAGTAGACCCACTCAAATATCTACTTTGTAAGGTAACCTTGACTAGTTGTATGGCCAAATGGATCATGTTATCAAGTGAATTTGAGATTGAATATGTGCATAAAAAGGTCATTAAGGGGTAGTAATTCAATATTAGCTTGTCAAATCACCTTTATCATATATCAAGCCACTCATTTTAAATTTTCTTAATAAGTCAATCATGACTCTGGGTAATGCTTCTTTTGAGCCTCAGCACTAGACCCTTTACTTTGAAGATTCCTAAACTTATCATGGATTAGGAGCCAATATTATTTTCATAACACCTCAAGAGGATATAATTCCAAAAACATTCCAAATTATTATTTTTTATACCAACAATATAGTAGAGTATGAATCACTAGTTACAGGGCTTCATCTAGTAGTATAATGGAATATCAAGAAATTACATGTTCATGGATATTATTAGTTTATTATCAACTAGGTGATAGAAAAATACCAAACTGAAGATGATAAGATTATTCCTTATAAGCATATGGTGGACCATATTAAATAAATATTTGAACACATCCACTTTGAATAAATTCCAAGAGCTAGTAATAAGAATATCAATGCAATGGCAATAATTGGTTCACTAATAGAAATTGTAAATCATGTAATATATTACTAATTACTTATTGAACATCTCTTAAAGATAGCTCATAAAGATTACAAATTTAAAATTGTATGTGATATTATTGGTCCCATATTGTCTTGTTATTTTGATATATATGCCTACCTTCATGATAATATTCTCCCTTCTGATATTTCTCATAACAAATAAAAGCCTTCATTCATAATACCTCCCATTATACCATACTCATTGACACACTATATCATAGAGGATATGATGGAACTTTACTTTATTTTTTATCTTTAACAAAGTCTAGATTAGTGCTTAAAGAAGTACATGAAGGGATTTGTGTGGCCCACACTAATCAACTAGTCTTTACCAAGAAACTCCTATGTATAGGGTATTACCGGCCCAGTATAGAGGTTGATCCATGTGATTATTTGAAAATGGGTGTGGATTATCAAAATCATGCCAATCTCATTCATGTACCAACTAAACTTATTCAATCGATCACCACACCATGGTCATTTTCTATATGGGGGCACGATCTCATAGGGAAAATTGATCATGCTTCTTCATATGACTATAAACATATCATCATTACAATTGAATATTTTAAAAAGTGGGGTACAACTATTCCAATCACTTAGGTAATTGGTAAGTAGATTTTAAAATTCATCTTCAATCATCTCATTTACCATTTTGGCATTCCCTCTAACCTTATTTATGATAATGATGGGTCCTTTAAAAATAAAGACATCAAAGCCCTCTGTATCAAATACCATATCAAACAACATTTTTCCACTACCTATTTTCATCAAAGAAATAGCCAAGATAAAACATTTAATAAAACCTTGATCTAAATCTTTAAAAATATTGTTAATACTTATGGTCATGATTGGCATCTACAATTATTTCATGCCTTCTAGGACTATCATATCAATACCCAAATCCCAACATAGGCCACACCATATTCCCTTATCTATGGCACAAAATCTTTTTTCCCTATCAAGATTGATTTTCCTTATGCATTTCATTACAGGATATAATTGATGAAGAGGAATATCGAGTTTCTTGACTTCAAACTTGGTGACTTGGTCCTAAAAGAAAACTAAAAGAATACAAATACCACCTATGAAAAGAAGGGAAAGTTTGAGCCTAATTGGTTGGGCCCATTCATCATAACAAGTAACTATAGGTCTAAAGCATACATATTGGATGCATTAGATGGTGAATAGATAGATGATCCCATGAATATTATGCATCTCAATCATTTTTACACTTGATTTACTTGATTGTTGTCTATGAGGACCCCTTCTTGATGACATGACCTAAAAAACACCCTCCCTTCATCCCACTTATAATTGAGTCAATTTATCTTGATCTTATTCCCTCATCCTTCTACCATTCTTGATATTTATTCCAATTCATTAGTAAAACAAATTATTCTTAATGCAATAATTTAAAAAAAGGTTTCCAAAAAATTATTTAGACTTGGTCACCATCAGCACATCTAGGATAAGTAGTATCTTAGAGTAGCTTATGCATGATTTCCCTATATGATGGTCTTTAAATCACATATTCAGCTCTTGTAAAATCATGTACCATTTGTTGTGTTCATTTCACCATTCTTATTTTTAAACCTATTGTTGATACATAGTGTCTTTCACTAAAGTTGAACTACATTGACCTAAAGTCCATTTGGACTATGTAGGTAGTGCTCAGTTTTTGAGGTCATCTCAGTCACCCCTTTTCCACACTCTCACCATTTGTTAGAAACATAAGCCACACTTTCACTATTTTTCAAGCTAAAACATTCTACATCTCTTAATCCTCCATTGAGTTGAGATTTCAAAACCCAAAAACATTCAAAATAATCCCAAAAATAACCTAAAAATCAAAAAAGTTTTAAAAGGGCCTAAAATATCCATGAGAGATATAAAGCCATAAAATTTTTGCTTGTTTTGTCATCATATTCACCAGTGGCTTTTGGCTTTGTTCTAGATGGTGCAATTTAATGTATTTTCTAGGTGGGAACCCTTTATCCAACTAGTGATCATTTCCACATTAACACTACCATTCCTTTATTTACCCTCTGATTTATGGAAGAATTACTTCAACCTAATGTCCACACATATTATGTATGCAGTACTTAGATGCATAGGGCATCTCGGGTCAACTCAACCAATCTTATTATCATTCTATTTTTCTTAATTTTTCTAAAATTATCTCATCATTTTATGAGTGTACCTTTCCTATTCTTCCTCTCTAATCAAGTTTCTTGTCATCATTTTATTTCTTCCCCACATCCTTGGGAGAAATACATTTTTCCTAAAGTCCATTGGACTATGTAGGTAGCATCCACTTGCATGGGGCATTTGGAGACAACTCAACCACCCCTTTTTTTATTCTATTCCCCCTTCCATCTAGGTTGTCATCTAGATCTTAAGGGGAAAATATCCAAGATTAATGCCTTACTTTCACACACACACAAATAATTTGTTAATTGCTTATTTTATGGTGTGTTTTTGAGTTTGTCAAAATTATTATTTTTTATTGTTCTTAGTTGATTTATTTGTTTTTCCTATTGAGAAAAAAGATGTTTTTTATTTCTTTTCTTTTTTAGTTTGTGTTTTCTTGTTTATTTGCATGCTTGTTTATTTTTATTTTTATTTGTTGTTTTCTCCTTAACTTAGTCTATTGTATTGGTAGGGTCATCATCATGGTACTTCCTATCACATAGTTGTACTTGAGTCCATCCATTGGCATATGTAAACATTATCATCATAATTTTTATCATTGGTGTATTTTTTTCAATTATCTATTAGATCTGGGGTTAGTCCTTATGCACAACAAGTCCTAATCACCATGGTGTTTTACATCATGGTGCATATCATTTGATGCTACATAAAAAATTAAGTGCCATAAGTCTCATAAGCAATGATGAAATAAAAATATCCCTTTATTTACTATCATACAACCAATTAATTAATTGCCTAATCATCATTTATCAAAATAAAAATCTTCCCTACTAGGGCAAACCATTTAGACTGATCAATGATTACATCTACCCTACTAGGAAAAATCATTTAAACTAATCAATGATCAAATACACCCTACTGGGGCAACCTAATGAGATTTATCAATGATGAAATGAACCCTTTTAAGGTAGCTCATTATATCAAAGATTAAATTTTCCCTATAGGAGAACATTATTGTGAACAAACAAGACTACCCTCTTTGGTGAAAATTCCATCCTTTAGTTTTTTGTCAAATTCCAAGCCCATGGATTTCTCCCATTCTTGCTTCTTCCTCTCTTTTTTGAGGGCTCATTTTTTAAAACTTCTTCCCCAAATGTCCCCTCGAGGGGCATCTAGGGTTATTCAATCACCCTTTAGGGTATCAATATGAGTTTATTGACCCATAATCTTAAAAGAGGAGTGAATACATCATTATTCAAGTGTTATCAAATTCATTCTTAATGACTTTTTCATTATTTTAAAATATGTTACTATGCCTAGTGTCTCATAATGCCTTCTTTAATAGGGGAAAATTTTGACACTTCATTTTAACTACTTTTGTATCTAAATTTTAATCGAGCTAATTTTTGTGATTGCATGCAAATTTAATTAGAAATCAACACTGGACCTAATTTAACTACAAAAATCTCATTTTAACCTAAAATCTAATGATGCATCCTTGATTGGGACAATGGATTGTATTGCATCATTAATCTTATCAAGTGCATCCTGAATTAAATCAACCTTTTACAAGTGTCTTCATAGAGAACTTAAATGAATACTTGATTTACAAATAGAAATATTGCAAAAATCCACCATTCTTCTAATTATTTATTAATCCCACTTAATCAAGTCTAATCATTCCTCTAAAAAGAAAATCCATGGATTTAGAATTATCCTATTTTCCTAAATTCAAAATTGGAATATTGCATCATAAATGGATGACATCATAAGGAAATGTTTGAAATAAATTAAATTTTATGACAAGATCTTACACCCCTCTTACTCTTCCTCTTATACCTCTCTTATACGCTCCAAGAGAACCAATGACTACACTTTTCTTCTAGCATGCCTTTCACACTCTAAAAGGACTTAAATTGCATATCTTACACACTCCAAATGTGTGATCATGATTTTGAAGATTCATATTCCACCATTGATCTTGATCTCAAATCAATGGTTCACAAACTTCCAAAAAATCTATAAATACAAGGGCCTTTGGACATTATAGACAAGATTAATCATGTAAACTTGCTATATTGAATTGTAAAAGGAATTTCAACAAATTATCATTCCAAATCCAATCCAAGCCAAAAATCAAGTTTAGACAAGGATAGATGTTTTCCATATGCAAAATCAAGCATTACTAAAGACTCCATAGCCTACAAGTTGAGCTCAACCTCTTAAGGCCAATTCTCAAGCAAATTTTCTAGGCAAGTATAAACATTTTTTTGTCTTCTAATATGTAATTATTATTTTTTCTATATAGATCAAACAACTGATTATGCTTGAGATTCTATTTTTTTAAGTTCTTTTTTATTTTTTTCAATAATGAATTAACTAACCTCTATTGGATTTCTAATATACATTACATACATGCTTTAATGAAAATTATATTACTATGATGACATAATATCCATGTGATAACATAATTATACATGATTTATTACATAATTCATTTAACTCTAATTTTTAGATAGGTGACTTACAGGCTACATCCCTCATCTCAAAAGTGGGGCATCATAGTGGGCTTGTCTTACAGATCCAAGATTCCACAAATAAATAAAAATCATATTTTAGGACATAATACATGTTTTAAAAATCAAAAAATACAAGTTGAAAAGATTCAAAGTAATACAAAATCAAATTCTATGATAAAATATAGGGTTCAAAGATTTAAAGTAATTAAAAAATTAGACACATGACAAATAGGATCACATTGATATTTATTATGGGGGTATATGGCATGAATATGCACTCACTTTTTAAAGAATCAACAAAAAAATCATACACTTGAATGAATATGCATGGGAATATTCCCAAAAGAAATTAGGAATAAAGTTTACAAGTTTCACATGTAGTTATAATTGAGCATATAGATGCCTAGCATTCTATATCATTTGACATAAATTTAGGGGGAATGATACTTGTTCATACTTAAATACACATTTTTAAAATTTAAAAATGCATGGTACTTGTTAATTCACTCACATTTTGAAATTTAAAAAGGCATGGTACTTATTGATTCACTCACATTTAAAAATTCAAAAGGCATGATACTTGTTCATGCACATTTTTAAATTTTTAAAAGACATGATTATTATTCATGCACACACATTTTCAAATTGCAAAAGTTGAAGTTTAAAAGATAAATTGTTGTTATTTCAATTCAAATATTGTCACTAACATCATTATGGGGCATGAATATTATTCATTCTCTTTTGATCATGCACATAAAATCTAGATCCATCTGTAGTGATGTGAATCAATTTGTTATGGGTAATATATGTGTAATTCTAGTGACACTCAATGGCTGTGGTATTACTTATAGTAAACCCTTTATATGGTTCCATCTTTTGTTATAGGTGATATATGTTCAAGTATAGTGACACTTAATGGATTTGGCATCACTTATAATGAACCTATCATGGTTACACCTTATTTTATATTATTACATTGGGTTTTTTTCCATTCATGAGAGTTGGACTATGCCTCTTTCCAACTCAAAGGATTGACTATTTATTCAAAATTGAGACTAGATCAATCTCAATTCACCATTGATACAACATAAGGAACTATCTCTCTAAATTATTCAATAAGGGAGAACATTTATCCATCACCTTTACATGTCATAGGGAAATATGGTTTCATCTCCTTATAGGTGTACTCTTTCCTTGGTCTCTTCTCAAATTTTCAAATTTAAAAGTTTAACTTTTTGAATTTAAAATATGGAGAAATGACTACATATATTATTAAAATGTTTGATAAAATTTGTGCCTTTCATAATCAGAGTATCCTATCAAATACAAAGTGTGTTATACACACTCAAGTTTAATTATTTATCTTTTACTCTAGTAATTTCATTACTAAAATTAATTTGGGTAAATGTAGATAACTAAATCTAGTCACATGTAATTGGCAATTTTAATTATTGACAAGTCCTAAACCACATGACTTATTCTAAAATACATGACTCTTTTTCAACATTCCTCTAAGTCATTTATGTATATGTGAGATTGACCCCTTTGTTTATCATTATGACTATACATAATTTCCATGTCAATACTCAAAATTCTCTACATGACTCTCAAATTTCTTCACATCTCAACATAGTTGTCCCTGATTCTTAGGGATAAGTTTGCCCTAGGTAGATAGGTCCACTATTGTGGACCTATCTAGTTAGAGTGATCTTGTCCATGTGCCAAATAATGGCTAATTTTCAATTTTGAATTATTATTTAAGGTATTCTTGCATGTTTTTCAAGGTTGGTTAAATGAAATAATCAGAATGTTTCATTATAAATACAAAACAAAATTCATTCACTATTCCTAGCTTGGAACTATCTATTGAGTACTTATACACTATTGCACATTGATCAAAATTGTTGTATTCCTCCCAAATGCAATAACACTCAAAATTAACAACCGTAATCCAATTTTAAGTCATTTCAAATAAATTCAAGAGATATTATTTAACACTTCTAGTTGTATACATATTGTCAAGGATCACAATTGCTTAATCACTCTAGGTGGGAGAACTGTGTGTGGCTTGATTTCCTATTCAAAGTATCTAGATACATAGGCAATAGTCGATCATCAAGGGGGTGATTATATTTATTTCAACCCATTATAATCCCCCTTTTTATTTATAGTTTTTATCTCTCACAAATACCCCTAGATTTTTCAAAGCAAAGAAGAGGAAAATAATGACTTATGTGAGGTACAAACTAAATCTAACTATCTTAACTCGATCAATAGATATAGGTGTATAATGTGGAACAAGTAAAATTTCATCACAATCAATATGGATAAGTTTTTAATTAATAGACATGATCAACCTATGATACTTTCAAGGGAGCACAGTCATTTCCAAGAGCAATTTCATTTTATTTAGTTTAGAAAACATAGTCACAGTCTTGTCTTCTATTAGTTCACACTAGTAAACATTAGAAATAATCAACATAAATCTAGATTTAAGCTAAGTACATTTCTTATTATTGTTTTCCAAAAATTACATATTTCTATATTTAGCAAGTTACAAATCATAATTGTTAATAATTGTATATCTTTAGCATTATGATCTCTTTCAAGTTTTACACCTATTAGACAAGCATTTTGCATTATTAAATAAAAATGAGGTTAAACAAAAACTAGAAAAATAGGTCAAATTTTTTATTTTTTATTTGGTGTCTATCATCATTCACCATGATATAATGTAATGTTACTAATCACCTTTATGCCATTAAATGGATCACTTAACTTGATATACCCTACTCATATCCAAACATGGGCAAGCTTCTAGATATTGTTGGTTTATTGAAAAAATTACCTATAGGGTTTCTTAATGATTTTATCATTCAAATTTATCTCACCAAGCATTGATGGCCAAGAAAAAATCCAAATAATGATTTTATCCTTACAAAAGAAGTCACTACCCTCACATAAGAAGGATTGGACTATAGTTCTACTTATAAACCAATTCTTGTTTGTTAATAACCTAGTGAGGTATTCATATTTAAAGATTTTTCCTACATAAATAAGCACACTTATTCTAACCCATGAAAAATTAACTTAGCAAGGTTTTAATTCCCTCTCATATCTTCTAATATTACATTGTGCCATTCAAGATAGAACTAAAAATTGTCCTTCTCAATAACAATATTTTTTTATCATAATTTATCCTATTCAATTTGGTCTCTACTTCCTAATGATACTAAAGTAATTTGTTGAATTATCTTCTACCTCTTATGATGTAAACATCCCAAAATCTTTTTTCCTGATAAACCATCAATACAATTACAAAAATAATCTTAAACTTTAGTTTCATCATACTAATATCCATCCATGTACTAGGGTTTTCTTGACTGTTATTTTATATAACATAATCAATAACACATTTTTTATTTAATATTAAATTATCTTTCCATAATAAACTAGATGATATTTATTGAATAACATAATCATATAGTCACTTTAAGTTATCTACTTCTCTTTAATACTATTATTACCCATTTAGCTATCAATATTCCATTGTTATATACTTAATTAACATAGAATTATCTTAAGAATTTTTTTATTACCTAGTATATTCAAAGTTAGGTGTAACCATGGTTTTCAAGGTTCATATCAATTTATTATAGTACAAACCAGCCACTAATCCCAAAATAACTATTAATGTAGGTGGTTCTAAATTATATATAGCCAAAATTAATTAGTCATCATCCTCCTATTAAAATAAATATCCACATCCTCTATTTTCAAGCAAAACATTGATGTTAAAGGTTACATTTTTCTGTGTACTCATTGACAACATGCTTGATGCCTTTGCTTATAAGTTTCTAGAACAAATCTCTAAAATTGCAATGAAGTATTGAAGCATTAAATAAAGTTAAGATTTAGATTCTACACCATGTAATATAAGGAAAATTACATGTAAAATTTGTCTCATACAACTCAAAAATCATTTAATACATGTGATATTATAATATTTAAGTTCATTTTTTCCTTCTCAATGAGATAGATGGCATTTCCATATAGCAATTAGTCCTTGGTAAAAATACAAATATTTACTATAATCATTGTAGCTCAAGATAATTATAATTATAGTATGGAAAATTAATCCAATTAAAAAGTAGACTATTAAATTTATATCAATAATATATTTGAGAAGAGTATTTATTAATTCATATATAGTAAGGCTTGTGCACAAATAAATTCAAAAAATATGGATTAATCATGGAGATTTATTATTATAACTTTATGCCAAGTTAAGCATCTCATTCTTACTCAAATTATATGAATATATAATTAGCTGACTTGTCCAATGGTGAACAACAAATTAGAATAAACATGTGTCTACTAACATTGTCATTGATAATTATGTTAAATTATACAACAAAATAACCTAGCAAACATCAATACCATATTAATGAGAAATGTCCACTCACAACTTTCCTATATTATATTTTCTTCCATATACACTACAAAAACTTTGAATATTTTAAGAATGCTCATGGCCTATCTAACAACATATTATTTATTTACAAATTTGAACCTATGGTTAAATTTGATGCTCCTACAAACATTAATATCTATTTTATTATACCATGGCATTCAAAAAGGTCCAACTATAGCGATATAAAATCAACTACCATTATCATATTTATATTATCTATCCTAAGATGTGATTCATTTCCAAATTATGTTTTTAATTAACCAATTAATTGTATTAAATGGAAAAATAGACTTAAGCAAGGTCCCAAATTGTAATTTCATTTAAATAGGGCTCAAAATGAAAGATTAAGAAAATTAACAAGTCAACTGGTATTAATATAGTTTGGAGAAATCTCAATCAACCATGTAAATAACCTATAAACTTAAACTACAAAAGTAATTTCCAACCATGAAGATCTCCAATAAACCTCTATAAACAAGCATTTCTAGCCATACAAAATGTTTATACCAATGATTAAAGTAAATTCATGTCTATATCTAATAGACTATTAACATAATTTTTAGTCATGCAAATATTTATTAAATTTCAACTACAAGGAAATTTATAGCCTTGTATATATATGATTTACTCCAACCTATCACGGATCTCAACTATTTCTTATTCTGGGGTATAGATTGATGTTTTTTTTGTTCATTAAATTAAGTCATAATATACTTCTTATATATTCATGTTTTCAACTAAGTGTAATACTCAAACTTCCAACATAACATGCCATCTCAGTTTAGAATTTCAAGAATACCACACTATATAGTAGACAATAAGATCAATAATGGCTAATAAATTATATCCAATAACCTCTATTCATTATTATGAGATTATTTTATATCACAAAGAAGATCTTGATGAAATCTCATTATTCCTTTCTAGACTTAAATAACCTTAAATTACATTTAAACTTTCCTGGAATAAATTAATTGATGTCATCTAGAAATTCATAATCCTAAATTTTATAATCATACATATATTTTACCACACATACTTGTCATTCATCTTACCCATATCTAATTAGAGTGGATGAATATAATAATTAAATAAATAGGACATCATGTACAACCATACTTGAAGGGTACAATTACCAAATAACATTCAACCTTTCCTTTAAAGGGGTTATAATTTAAGATTATTTCCTTTATAGACTATACATTTATATATCAAGGCATGTTATAGCTCAACCAACTCAAGCAAAGTTAACCAATTAGTTAGGCATGAGTTATTGAAAAAGGGAACTAATAACTAGAAATATCCTTCATCTTCAATACAGAATGTAGAAGATTATCCATTTGCATTACTAGAATACATCCCAAGAAAGATAATTTATCGCTTGAGGATTGGTCTGTTACTAAAAAGGACCAATAATGGGGCTAGATAAATGTCTTAAACAAGCATCATCCATTCATTACCCTTAAAACAAATATGGAAAATGATGATTTCTATTATATTATTTAAATAACACATAGATTTATCAAGGTATCAAGAATATAACTCATATAATGTATTTTAAACAACATATATTAATTTAATTACAACCTTAACATTTGAACAAGCTTAATTATGAAATCATATTAGATATAATGCTCTAAAAAAAGTCATATTTTCTATGTTATCTAAATACATGAAATAACCATATCAGTTTAGTCTTTTATTTTTTTAAACATTCTACTACAATAGCCAACAATAAGAACAATCAAGCCATAATTGGATCTATAATTATTTAATATCTTTGAAGGGAACATAGAAAAAAATTGCATTCATAGATAAACTATGATTATTCATATTTACATTTTTCATGAAATGTAAGGTAACATAAGTTGGCATGTCAATCATTTTCTAACTCTGAACTTAAGAAAGTAAGGATTCACTATTTTACAAACCATTAGAGAAAGATTTAAAAATTTCCATAAAATATGTAGTAATATTCTGAATATTTATGATAACCAAACAAGATAAAAAATCATACTAGAATAGAGAACTATCCTTTTTCCCTTCTTGAAATCATTTCAAGATTATTTAAAGTCAAAATATTTTGCCACACAACACACATAAGTGTGTATATGTTACTATGACAATGATGTTCCTATGCCACTATTATCAATCAACTTACATCCATTACTAAATTTTCCATGTAAGGTTTTTAGATACAATAAAAATAAGAGTCTATGCTCACATAATTCTTAGAGGTAAGGAAAAGGAAGGGCATGCCTAGTAAGAATAAAAACTCAACATAGTGGTTGTCTTTTTCTTCTCCCACACCCAAATAAGTGTGTCCTAACTTTTCATGTTTCCATTGTGTGGCCTAACTGCCTTTTTCATAAACTCATACATGAACACATTTATATAAATTACAATTAGGGCATTTTAAAATGCTAGTAATGGCATTTACAACCCATAAACAATAAATTAAAACCATTAAAATCCATGATAAGATAAATGCAATTAAAATATATTATTACCTCAAATTTATTATTTACTTTATCCATGGGAACCCATCTATGGCATCCTAATTTTTCACTCCTCAATACAAAATGCAATTAAAACCTAAAACAACTATATCACCTTGCATGATTAATTCTTTTCATGGTCAGGGGTTGGAGTACTAATGTCATTAAAAAAAGTCTAGATGGTTAGGGAAAAAGTGGTTGTTTTAAAATGATGGAGATAGGGAACCAAATATCTATTATTTCCCATTAGTTCAATTGTTGTATAGAATTAAATGTTGCTCAGTAAAGTATTAAAAAAAACTCAAACCCACTCTTCTATGTCAAGCATGATTCATCCTAGATATTTTAACATTATTCTTAAAGTGGTGCAGTAGATCTATGCCCTAACTCCCTCACCTTCTTATCCTTCAAATTCTCATCTTTTGAATCTATCTTCTTATTTTTTTGCCATTTGGCTAGGTTAATCCCTGATTAAGCCATGATTAAAATAATCATTAAAACCCAATTTAACAATAACAACCTCCTTATCAAATATTTGAGTTACTTATTATGTTTCACAAGTACAATGACCATAATAGGGTCATGATTTAATCAAGCCAAAAACTTTATGTGCTTTATTTTTGAAAAAATAAAATACCTTTACAATATAATGTAAGAACTGATTGGTTCTTAACTGTGCATAACTTACCAGCACACACACCAGGTCCCCACTACCAATTTCATTAACTAATAAGAGGACATCAAACAAATAAAATTCAAATGAGAACTTAAGTGCCATTTATAAAGTTATTTTTCCTTTTTAATCTTTTTGAGGACTAAGTCCATTATGTGACACCATCTTCATGACATCGAATGCACCCAAGACGCACTCTTTGAACCAAAAATATAGTTACATAAATTAATTAATATTAATCCATTTTTATGTATTATTATAAATAATGATAAGTATTATCATAATAATAATAGATATTCCCTATAGACTAACAACTCTATTTCCTTTTCCTCTGAGTGGAAAATCTATTTCGACAATCAAATAGACATTAAATTAAAATTCATCATTATGGGATGTGACATGGTTTCTATAATGTTGTAAAGCCATAGTAAACAAAAATCATTTCCTTCAATGCCACTTTGTTCATATGGCATTCCAAATATAGAAATGTATGGTTTCTAATCTAAAATTATTTTTGTGTTATTTCTTATTAGTTCTTGTTTATAATTTTATATAAAAGTTATCATATTTATCTTAACCCAACTATTTAACCCTAAATATAGATTGGGTAATATAGGGTTAAAGGGGTAGAGACACCCTAGGGCACAAGGATGGTAGACTATCTCTAAAACAAACCAATTAATTTATAAACTCAAATAAATATATACTAAATTTTATTATGCTGAGATATAATAAAAATAGAAAATATAGCTATGCTAGATATTTTAATGATAATGAAAATAAGATACTTATATGGCTTTGATATATATATATATATATATATATATATATTTGTAATAGGTGGATTCTAAATCAGTCATCAAATTCTAGATTAAGTACTTATGTGACCTTAACCACTTACATTGACCTTGGATGGTTGTGTCTACACTTTTATGTAAATTAGATGTAAGTGTCATGTAAAAAGTACCTACTAGATATAGATACAACCACCTGGAATATTCAAGGTTCTATGTCACCTTCACTCTGGTATGTTTAGATCAAGATCATGGGCTATCATTCCTTGTCAAATATAAAAACCCAAATTCTTAATTGATTTAGTGGTTGTGGGTAAAATGGGTTAGTGGGTATATTGTGTCAATATTCCCTAGAGACCCCTCTATTAATGAGCACTACCTACATATCCAATAATCTAAAGAGGACATTATACTTATGTAGTTATCCCTTATGTGTTGGACTTAATGTGTATAAGGAATCAATATGTGATAAGTAAGTACATAGAGTGACCTAGCTCATAAATTGGAAATATGGCTCATAGGATGCTCCTTCAGTACTTTAAACTTGAAGATGTGTTATCCCTATGATTGATATAGAAGTAGGTTAAAATAGGGAAGCTTTGGTCACTTGAGTGTTTGATTGAGTGCCTTTTGTATGTTGCTTTGTGAGAGGTAAGAATTTTCTAGGTGAGGAATGAATAAGGATTGATCATGCTTATATACTAGTCCTTTTTTATAATATCTCACATTAAAACACTTAGGCCAAACATAGGAATATGTTTCATTTATAAAATGGATGACTTTAGGGCACTAGACACTTATATTGGAATAGGACACTAACATTAATAAATGCATCTAACTAAGATGCAAGTATATAAAAAATAGGAAAATAGGCACATGTCCAAAACTTGTATAGACATAAGATAATCAAGTTTGTAACATTCAAGGTATGATAGAAGGTCTGAATCATTAAAATAACATTGGTCAAACTAAAAAATAAGTAATAGGCATAGAGAGATAATGTATACAATACTTTCAGTAGTGTGAAGGTCTAAAATCTAAAGTTACATCCATGATATGTATTTTCTAAGTTTACAAGATGGAGGTGTTATATAATTTATAAATAGTGTCTATAGTTTCCCCCTTTAATCTAGTAATGAAATTTATAAATAAAAGGAAAATAAATGCATACCTAGGTGTGTATAACACACCTTATCTTCATTTGAGTCCAGCTTGAGTGCTTTGTTGGTGACTGACCTACAACCAAGAGCATGTTACAATATATATCAAAGTGGATGCCAAAATCTCTAGATCAAGCAAATGCACTAGTTTTTGATAGGCATGAGTCAAGCATGTACATAAAATAATAGCTATAATAAAATGAAATCACATACATAATAATATTTTATAAATAAGATAAAATCCAAATCCAATCTTCCATAGAATAATATCTCACCAAAATAGATGTACAAATAGGAGTACATGAGTAACTCCCCTAAGAAATGTGGTTAGAGAGTCAATAATAGAGGAGTAACTCCCATACCTAAAATAAATGGTTAATTGAGTTAACTCATGTTCATCTCTAGTCAAAATGTAACTCTAAGTACACCTAATCAAGTTTATCCATGAAAGTAGGAAAACTCGAAGTGAGGTAAAAAATCCCATTATAAATAACTATGAGAAAAAATTAAACCCCTAATTTAACACCCCCTATAAGCACAACTTAGGTGGGTAGTGTAAAAAATGAGTCCCAATAAATATGCCTAATCAGGTACCCAATACAAATTAATCTCCCATAAAATAGAGAAAATGAGAAAACCCATAGGAAACCCCACCCCCCCCCCCAAAGAGAGACATAAAAGAAGTGAAGAGGCTATAACCCCCCCACCCCAAAGATGATGTCATTACTGATGTAGACTACACCCCAATAAGATCTCCTCGATGAATGAAATTTTTCTCAGTGAAGGGTTTGGTAAAGATATATGCAACCTACTCTAAAGACTGTCAAAATCTCAAGTCAATGACCTAACCATGAATAAACTCCCAAATAAAATGTATGTGAATCTTAATTTGTTTGGTTCTCTTGTGATGAATACAATTCTTGTATATCTAAATGGTACTCTAGTTATCATAATAGATAATAGTGGGCTACTTGAAAGGAATTCCAAACTTAGATATAATCCACTGAATCTAAATAGGCTTAGTAGTTAGGTTAATATCTCCCATTTATTATACCTTTTTGGATGATATATAAATAGCATTTTGCTTCTTGTTAGACCAACTAATAGGACCATAACCTAAATAAAATATATAACTTGAAGTGGACTTTAAATCATAATTATCTCTAGCCCAATCTAAATCTATAAAACTAACCAAGTTAACATATATGCTAAATCTATACTAAATCTTGAATCTATAAGAGCCCTGAATATAGTGGAGCATACACTTGGTTGATTTCAAATGCAATTCATGGAGCTCCTACATGAATCATGAAACAATACCTACTACATGTGAAATATTGGGATTGGTATGAGTTAGATAAATGAGGCTTCCAACAAGCTATTGATACAAAGTGCATACACTAAAGGTGTAGAATTTTGTCTCAAGTTTGAGTCCTGATAGAAATGGAATCATAGATGGATTACAATCAACCATGTGAAACCAAGCCAAAATATCGAGAGCATATTTGGGTTGTGCAAATAAAATCCTTGAATCAGACTATGAAATCATAATGCCAAGGAAGTAATGTAGAAGACCCAAGTCTATCATATCAAATATATCCTATAGAGATATCTTCACCATTTCAATAGATGATAAATAACTCTTGATGATAGACATATCATCAACATAAAGGACTAGTATCAATAATGAACCATCCTATTACAAAAAGTATACATTAGGGTCTAAATGATACTTAGTAAAACCTAAAGTAAGGAGGAAGGAATCCATTTTCACATACCAATCCTAAGGGGCCTATTTGGGGCCATAAATGGATTTACTAAGTCTATAAACTAAGGATAAATTCTAAACAAACCTAGGTGGATGCTCCATATATATCTCCTCCTCAAGGTCTTCATGAAGAAATGCATTCTTCACATCCATATGGTGCACATCCTAACCATGTGTTATAGCTATAACTAGTGTGATTTGGATTGAATTCATATTTGTAACAAGTGTAAAGTTATCTAAATAGTCAATGTTAGCTACGTATGAAAACTCTTGGTAATTAATCGTGCCTTATACTTATCAACTATCCCATCTACTACAAACTTGGTTTGATATATCCACCTACATCAAACCATCTTCTTTCCCTTAGGAAGTTAATTCAAATCCTAAGTGTAATATTTGATAAAGTAATAATATTCTTCTTGCTTAGCACTATCCCAATCAGGTATGCCTGAAGCCTCTTAGAATCTTTATGGATCTAAAACTAAATAAAATAAAGTATTTGGACCACTCTGATAATCTACCTAAGTACATCTATCATCTACTATATCCCTTACCCAAGTGCCTATACTCTAGATTGTTTACCTAGACCAAAGAGGCCTGAATGTGGGTGAGTGAGGTGTTGACTCCTCATCCTCTAAAACATGACTATAAGTGGATATATAAGACTCCCCATCACTACCCTCACTGTCATAACTAAAAGAAGAATAAGAAGATCCTAGATTAGGAACCTACTATAGATGATTTAAGTTAGAATAATAATCATCAAGTCTAAGTGAATCCAATTAAAGGGAAGTGTCAAGTTTTGAGTCTTTAGGACTTTCTTGAAAGTAAAAACTTATCTATATTAATAACTCATGTTTGGTTGGATGTATAACATGGTACCCCTTGACACCATCTGAATAACCTAAAAAGATTCAAGGTTTGGACTGAGGTTCTATAACCTTACACATCTTATTTAATATATGTGCCATAAATAAAGATATAAAAACCCTAAGGTGATCAACATCAGGTTTCCTTACATGCCAAGATTCTAAGGGTGTTATTCCTTTCAAAGCTTTGTGAAGAACCCTGTTTTAAATATAACAAGCACAATTAATGGCTTCAACCCAATACTAAGGTACTAAGGATTTAGAGTGAATCATACATTTATCCATATCTTTTAAGGACCTATTATTGAATTCTAAAACTCTATTCTATGAAGTACTATAATTTATTATCCACTACAAATCAATCCCCTCTATAGTACAAAATTGCTCAAATCTATTACTAACTTATTCACTTCTATTGTCAGTTCAAATAACCTTGATGGATTTCTTAGATTATTTATCAAAAATTATCTTGAAGTCTTTGAAATCTTTAAACACTTCATAAATTTGCTTAATAAAGTTGACCCATCTCAAGAAATCATCAATGAAAGCGAGAATGTGCTTAGCCCTTATAAAAGATAGATTGGGAAAAGGCCCAGATAATCATTGTGTACTAACTCTAATGCTTGTGAAGTTATTAAAGATTTGCTTTTGTCAAATTTTGCTTTTGGATTCTTTCTAAAAGAGAAACCCTCACTAATTTCCTTAAATAATTGGACTAGAGGCAAGCCTATGACCATGTCATTTTTGTTAATGTGTTCAAGGTAGTGGTATTTAAGGTGGCCAAACTACTCATGCCATAATTTGCTAACTCCATTTGAATGAGTTAGCAATGTTGTCAAAGAAGAATCAGGTGAAAAATGTGAGAAGGTGTATAACCTATTTTGGTGATCTGCATTACCCATTGCCACTATAGAATAATAATGCAACTCCCTGTTGATAATTAAATTTGATAAAAACTCAACCCTCATACCTTTGTTGATATGAGTGATTTGATAAACTAATAAGAGATTCATTGAAAGAGAAGGGATAATTAAAACATTATTTAATGTTCATTCTTCCATTTCAATAGACCCTCTCTCTATAATGGGTATAGAAATGTCCTGACCCAAACTGATAGAAGGCATGTTATAAGGCTCTAAAGAAGAAAACTTAACTAGTAAAGATCCCATGTGGTGAGAAGCACTCGAGTCAATAACCCATGAAGGTGTTGAAGTTACAATTAATAAAAGAGCCTTGCCCTTTTCTTTCTCTTTCCCCTTGCCCTTTTCCTTAGTATAATCTTGGGTAGATTAATTTTTCTTGATGGACTCAAGAACACTTGTATTGTTATTCTCTAGGAGATGAGTTAGGTGATCTATTTACTTCTTCCTACACTTGCTTTCATCATGCCCATATTTCTTATATTAGACACACTTAATCTTATCTTTCTTAGGTTTTCCATTGGAAGAAGAGGCTTCACTATTGGTTTTGGTAGAGGTTGATTATTTCTTTTTCTCTTGATACTTACTATTTTTCATCTTCTCTTTATTTGAAGTCTTTACTTTTTCATTCCTAGTAATTAGGGCTTGAGGTTTTGTGGACTTAAATGTTCTCATCTAGATCACCTTGTCTCGATCTTAGGCTAAATAAGTAATAAAATCATCTAAATATGGAATTTTCCATGTAGTGATCAAAGCACTTTTAGTGGCATGGAAAGTAAAGACAAAGACTAAATAGTCAGGACCTAGTTTAGAGAGTATAGAAAGAATAAGTTGGTCATCTCCTTTCTTTATCCCATATTATTTCAACTACAATCTCAAGAACTTGAACTTAGTGAAGAAATCTTGAAGGGTGTCAAATTTACAAGGGATTAAGATAATGAGTTCATTCTCAAGCTCATGACCTATCATCACATCTTTCTCCCCAAATAATTTACTCAGAATGATCCATAATGTATGCAAAGGGAAATTTAATTGATTTATAAATCAATCCTAACTCAAAGAAGATAAATTATAATTACACTTTTCTATTGTTGATACATTATATATTCAAGGTCATGACCAATATGGATCTGCTAGACCTAGCCAAGGGATATCTTACCACAATAATATCACTATAGAGGTTTCCAAAGCCTCTAGTCAATCAAAACTATGCAATAACCCTAACTAGGTCCTACATTTTCATATTCACTAAACTAATAGAAAGTAAATTAAATCCTAATTTAGTGCTCATCAAAGCTTTTGGCACAAATTATGGGGTAATAAACATAAAAATTAAACATGTATAGAAGACATATACTCATGTCAATGTATATAAAATCCTAATACATGGGAAAGAAGTACAAATACATATCTATCTACTCTTACAAAGGAGGAATCATGTTTGGAATACTTACCTTTGAAGATGAACCTACCAAGCCTCAATCTCTCCCTTGGCCAAGGTGATTTGTAAGAATTTTTTGTGGCATGTAAGGATGACAAGGATAAAATAGCTCTAAGTTACACAACCTATCAATGCATCTAAAAGACTTCTCCACAAAATAAGATTCATATCTCCAAAGAAAGTATGAAACCCTAAGCTATGCTCCTAAATTATAATGATGGATAAGTAGATGAACAATATATGTCTCTTCTTATTCTCTTCTCTTAGAAATGATGAAATGGATGTGTTTATATAGTTGAATCTAATCCTAATCCTTTCTAAAAGTTTAACCAATAAAGTTAGCCTAGTATACCCTATATCATTATTGATAAAAATAAATTAGGTCCTTGTCTATGTCAACCAAGGGCTGACCTAGACCCTAAATGAGTTTTTTCAATTAGATTACAAGGTTAATGGGTTTGACAGTGTATTACAAACTCCTAAAAATGATTTTAGGTCATGTAAGGGATAATGAAGGTAGAAAATGACTAGAGGAGTGTGTAAAAGAGGATTTAAATCTTAGGGAAATGTTTTAGGATATGTTTGTGTAGATATAAAGTTCTATTATAGGGGCAACAATACTATAAATCACCAATGGTCTACCCACCCATTTCTTAGTGCACCCCTAAAGGCATGCACTAAGATAGATTGAGACTCGATAGGTTCTTACAAGATATAAATCATCATTAATTGATAAATTTTAAAAATATTATGTGTATACATATGCCCCACTCAAATCTCATCACATGGCATATAGGTGCAACACAGAATGGTGCTTTGGGAAAAGAGCATAGCAACACACAACACTAAAGTTGAGTAAATTATAGTAAGGAGAAAATAAGATAAATGAAAAGATAGAATTGAAAAACACATAACTTTACTTACCTTAGTGTTATATATAAAGAGGGATATGCAAAATGTGAAGGTGTCTAATGTAGTGAGCATTAGGTGAACCTATAGAAATTAGCAAAAAAGAGCAAAAATTTGAAACTTTTGAAACATAGACATGTAATAAGTGAAAATATTCTCTACGATGTCAAGATTTCAGAATGTTTTTATTGTTTATAAAAATAGCTAGTAGAAATAAAGATATGATAAAAAGATAAAATCTAATGATAAATATTTGAAAGATAAATAATTTTGAATGGTAAATATAAATAGGGTGAAAATAATTCATTTGTTATTTTTACTATTTTATAAAAAATAGAGCTCTAAGAGACCTAGTTGGAGACTAGAGAACCATCATGGTGAAGATATGATAGTTGAGATGGGGAGGATGCATAACAACCTAATGAGTGTAACACAAGTAAGCATCTAAAAATTTCAATTTTTTTAGTTTTTTTATTTGAAATTAAGAAAAATCTAGGCATCAAAATGAACCCTAGGAAATTCTTACATAAACTAGGGTTAAAATGGGGTATTAGATAGGAAGAAGTTAGACCAATAATTATCCAAGGCATTTATGGTAAATGGGAAAAAAGTTGTCACTATGGATGAATAGAGTCAACCTAGTTGACTTAATCCATAAGGTGAGTGAGAATGATAAGGTTGACTACGTATCAGTGGATTGATTTAGTTTACTAATAGGGGTCTTACAACATAGTAGTGGGTTGACTTCATTGGTAAGGGGTAAAGGTTGATTGCGTAGAATAAGGATGATAATTTGTTTGACAAGGCTAATGTAGTATCACTAAAAGAGATTGACTATGTAAACTAAGGTTGATATCATATATCAGATTAGGAAAATGGTTGGCATAGTATCTTAGAGTAGGAAAATGGCTGATCTAGTATCGATGTGGTTGATTTTGTATTGATGTGTCTAATCTAGTAGGAAATTGAAAAGGGTCGATCTAGTATCACAAATAAAATACAAGGGTGATGTAGTATTGAAAGGGCTGATTCTATAGAAAATTGAGAAAATAAATCAAGCCATATATTTTGAGTGGCTTATTTGTGAAATTTTTAAGAATGTATTTTTATTATTATTTCATGGAGGTTTGATACATACTTTATTATTTGATATTTTATAGATATTCCAAAGGTATTGATGATTGATAGATGCATCATGGCTATCAAATCTACTGAAGTAATTGACTAACATGGACAAAGCATAGCTATTTACACTAGGATTTGGAGCCATCATAGAGATGAAGTGCATCCTACTTGGTGTTGAACTCATTGCCTTGTTCTTTGGAGAATGAGAATGATTGACCAACACTTTTAGATGGGTGGTGTATGGGGATACTAAAGAGGTGTGTATCATGCTAGAGGATGTCCATGCTTTGTTGGGAATATTGATAGGAGGACATCAGTGATCATAGGGACATTAGATGATCTAGAGGAGAGGTGAGAACTATCCAAGTAGGTGACATAATCAGATAGGATATACTTGAGATTGTAGGTCAGTTTGTTTCAAGTATATATCACTAAGATTCTAGACATTCAAAAGGTTGTCATCATACTTGTGATAACACAAGTATTGTGTCACAAGTCAAATGATAAGGTAATGTTATATGAGATAGCCTTGTGTCAGTTTATTTTGGATCAAGGAGCATTGTATGAATTTTGGGCTATCACCTGGGTCTAGCTCATGCATGATATGTATGAGATGTTTTATAGAGGGTAGAAGACCATGGGGCTTATTGTTTTATTGAGTGCTTAGATATATGAGAGGTTTTATATGTATCAACTAGTTGGGTTACCCCATATGGTTAATTATAAGTTACCGCAGGTGATGAGATGGTGGCATAACCATATAACATGGGTTGTGTCCCATGTGCCATCATTTCATACTATCATATGAGGGGAGATTATGTGGAATCCCTACACATACATTTTAATTGTTTGGCCTAGTTAGTCGACCATGACAATAAAGTTAACACGGGTGTAGATTATAGGACATTATACCTTATGCATAGAGATACATCCAATGGCATGTTTGTTAGGATAGGTTAAACTCCCATACCTAATTACCCCTCTAATAATGCCTACTTATTGGGCATGGCATGCTAGAGAGCTAAGAGGGAGAGGAGGAGGATTACCAATTGAGAGACTTATGATTAGGTCATAATGTGTTAGACCATAACATGGTTGAGCATAGTAACAAGAATATGGAGGGGATGACATGGATGTGGATGTAGGGATATAATAGAGCCCACACTAGGAATAACAACCACTTTAGCCACACCATAGATAGAGGCATCACTGAAGAGAGGGCACAGGCAAGCGTGATAATATAGGATGACCCAAAAATATTTCAAGACATAACTGGTCTATAAAGACACCTCTCAAGAGAGAGTCTCAACATGCACAAGTGGAGATTCTTGGATTTACATTGGCATGGAAGTGATACATAAAAGAGGCACTTGGGGGACAAGAAGATAGGGAGATGGTGGTTGGTGATACCAAGACTGGTAAGAAATTTTATGATGTTGCTTTAAGTTTTGATATAAAATATTAGTTGTATATGGTTAAGTAAATAGATAGATTTTGATATATATATATGTGATATAATATCTATATGTTTTTAGTATTGTAGATCCTATGATACCATCTACCCCAATCCAAGAAAGATGGTTTAGACTAGTGGGGGAGGCCATGAGGTAATTACAGATATGTGGGGATGGATTGGAGCCACTAGAAAGGGTAGGAGAGGGAGAGGCATATTCTGGGTTGGCCTTAAATCAAGAGAGAGTAGTGCATATGTCTACTATGGTTTAGTTTGGATAGGTGCAAGCCTAGGTGGCCAACTTATAGGGATAGGTAGTATGATTGAGATCCCAGACTACCTCATTTTAGTGTACCATTCATAGGAGATAATCTTAGGCATCTATGGGCATTATGGATAGGCCACAGGATAGGCATGAAGGATCCCAACCATATATTTGGATATATATTTTTTTTATTTTGTACCTTGTATTTTATAAAATACATAATATATATAGATATTGATTTTGACAATTGGATTTGATCTCATGAGATGTATTTAGTTGTGGATGTTAATGTATGGATATATTTCTTTTTAGCACATGTATTTAGATTTTATTGTATATGATATGTGAAATATATGTGGAGTGTTTTATTTTATATAATTATGTGATACACATGCATGGTTAAAAATAAAAAGGCAAATATGACTTTGAAAATTATAAGTAATCAAAACAAATGTACTGCACACTATATCATGATGGAAAATGTGTGATAACAAAAGGAAACTAAATATAATAAAGCAAAGTGGGTGAAAAAAGGATAACAAAATGTTTTTAAACCATGAAAAATATTTGCACCAAATTAAAACAAGTAAAATCACATTATATCATGTTAGGAAGTATGAAAATAGTTAAATAAAATATAAGGCATAAGAAAACCAAATGGTATAAAATCAAAATAATTAAGTTAATCAATCATACTAAATCACGTTGGGAAGTATAAAAGAGAAATTAAATTGGAAAAAATGAACTTAAATTGATCACACTAATTCAAGCTAGGAAGTATGAAAAACTTTAATAAAAATGGATGCACTTACATGCAATTGGAAAATAAGAAGATAAAAATGAAAGTTCAATGAAGTAAGCATAAAACATACTATATTAAGATGGGAAATGTCAATAATGTGTAACCAATGTTCAATCACTATTTATCTCAAATTTGACACATGTAATTTCATTATGACTTGGGTATTGGAAAATTTTGTGAGGAAGGTTCGGTCCTATCCATGGTCTTACATTGAAACTCACAAAGGGAACACTAATGAGGTGTAAATGAATATAAAAATATGGTAAAAGGAATGTTTGTAAAGGTAATTTGGTAATTTGTGAGAAAGGCCTGGTCCTATCTAAGTTCTTACACTACAACTCACAAATGGAATCCCTAGGGGGTCATGATCAGTGAAAAAACAATATTCTCAAGGGGAAATATTATGATTACTATAAATAAAAGAGGTAATGTAAAAAGTACAATGTAGAAATCTATGAGAATACCTTAGGAAAGATGAGCATACTAAGGACATAGAATAGACACTAAGTGACTAGTGACCATCAATATACAAAGGATACCCTGTTCATAGTAAACACAAAGCTATATATGCCAATAAGTGAGATAATAAGATTGATTCATGTTGGTTTTTTTAATAATAAAATTAAAATGGACCTACCTTCCCATAACATGTTCTCTATTCCTCAAGACCTCTTACAAAGTCATCAGTCTATTGTGAAGATTGGGTAATTGTGTGAGAAAGTAGGTAACACAAAAAGGTTTTATTTAATTATCCTTTTCCAATCTAATATCCTACCACACCCCAATGGACCTAGACTCTATCATGGCCAATTATGGAGTTTGAGCTTCAATTATAAAAAAGAGATATGTTTTGAATCATGTCTTTTAGTGTGATTTGACTTTTAAAATATTGAATGTTGCCTTTTATATCATTGTCTTTTGTTAAAATGATTTGGATTTTAAATTTTTATGTATTTTAAGATTCCTCCTCCATATGAACTTGGAATGACCAATCATGAGAAATAAATTTATACACATGAATGATCTTTAAAATTTGGCTAAAGGAAGCTAAGTATCCATAGACATGACTGACTAAAAAACTTAGGATTACCTATGAACTAGTATGTTATCTCAATTTTCAACCATGTGTGCTTATTTTGTGAAATGAAATGATGGGAATAAATGGATATCCAAGGTGGACCTGTAAAATAAGATTATAATGAGATGACTGGTTTGTTAACTGATCACATGGTAAATAAGGAGTATTAAGGGGAGCAAGGTTTGTATAACCAAGTCAAAATAATGATTATCCATGTTATGGAGATAAGGTAGAAAATTATCATGATAAAAAAACAAGACATCCATGGAAATAAACTCATATATAAAATCATGTAGTCATGAAAAGAATCCATAAGAGATCATAAGGAAAAAAATGAAACCATAGGAAACATATAGTGTGAAATATAAATATCCATATAAGATAGATAAGTGAATAAAAAATTTACATAGTTTTAAATGATATAAAGTAGATAAATATAAAATTAGAGCACAAGTCCAATCGAAAATGAGTGAGAAAGTTAAGGAACACCATGTTGTGTTCATAAATACTAGTAAATTTGTCCACAAACATTGTCCATAATGTCTGATAGATCTTTGTGAAACTAGACTCTAACTAGAGAAAGGGTCTCATTGATCTTCATATAAATATAAGAAAATGCCTCTCATCAAATCTCCTCAGAAAAAAAATGTAGGCATGCCTAGAGGGTCATGCTTATGAGGTCCATCCTACATAAGATACTTAGGAGTAGAAATAGGAGTGGAATATGTGGGACATGAAGGAGTCATTGGTGGAGAAGTGACCACAAGTGAAGGAAGATACAAAATTTGAAGAATCATAGATGGAGATACCACTTGTGGAAAAAAACCATAGGGGAAGAAGGGGGAGCCTTATTGTGTGGGGCCTATGGGGGGAGGGATAGTAGGCATGGTAATGGTCAGAAGGTGATCTTGGAGATGTTACTGGAGGATGTGGTAATGATCAGTGTGATGGGTACCATATTGGTTCTATAAATAATTTACCTCTCCATTTTTGGGAATATATTTAGGTGACAACTTGGGTGAAAGTATAGTCTTATATGTAAGTTGAGGAAGTGTAGGATGTAAGGCATCTATATATTATTGAATCTTTTAACAATGGGTGAATGAATGATTATCTATGCTATGGAAGTAATATATACAATTTTTATTATATTTAGTGGGTGTACTAATAGAAGGAGTGGAAGCAAAAGCTAAGGAAGGATGGTATAGTTTATAATCTCTAGTCTAATGATCAAAAACTTTATAGATGTCACAATATGGTTGATCGACCCATTGGTTAGGCATAAGATCAAGTGGAAGTAAAGGAAGTAGACCATCACCAAGGGGAGGTTGGGATGGTAGAAAGACTAAAAAAGGCTCAACTAAAGGAGAAATAAAAGCAAAATTAGGAAGAGACTCAACTAAAGGTAGAGTAGGAATAGGATCCAAACCAGGCTCAATTGAGGAAGGAGCAGGATGCATATAGAGTTTAAGTATAGTAGCAAGCATCTAAAGGGGGAATCAGATATACTGATCATGGCATCTAATGAATTCATAGGGACCAATCATACTATGATCCATAAGCATGTTCCTAGGAGGTTATTTATAAACTAGAGGTGTACCATGCAAATGCACCATCTTTACCCTATGAACAAGAATAAGAATGATAAAATTAGGAACTATATAAGATGGAATATGATAAGATAAATAGAAATACTAAAATAAAGAATAATAATGAAGCATCTCTTCATCTTGAGCCTATACAAGACCTCCTAGAAATGGGTCATCTAAAGTATAACCATCATCATAGTCAGGTGTATCAAGATCAATTGTACAAGTAGGTATGACCTTCTCATCAAAGGTGGCTTGATGAATAGAGTTTCAATTCTTAGTTAAGACTATGATTATATCATCACTAGTTGGTTGATGGGAACGTAGCTTCAGAGAGGGTACAAACTAAGAAATGAGATGAGGAGAGAGATCTAAATTTTTTATCTTGAATTTGATTTTATTAGGATCATCATCATCATAATCTAAGATATTAGGTGGTATATTATTGATGAGTTAATTTTGACCATGGTAAACTCACATATATTTGATAGGGAAATTAAAACATTGAGATTTTTGGAATGGGACGCTCAGCAAGGGTTCAAGGGTTGGAGTTTTGAATACACCATAGTCATGGAATTATTAAAAATTATAAGGATTAGTGTTGCCTTGAATCTTATAAATTACACTATTGTGAGGAAACTTAACACATTGGCAATCAAAATATGTGACATCCCTCATGTGATGATTCCATGGCCTGCTAAGCAAGATATTATAATAAAGGGTAAAATTGAAGATCATAACCTTCACTTGAATAGTGATAAGTGTGATGGTAATATGGAGCCTTCGATCATGACCTTGAAAAGTGTTTCATGTGGATTTAAGATTACATTTAGAGTATCCAAGGGTTTTAATGAAGTCAAGATATGCAATGCAAATACCTGAACCCTCATCAATCAAGGCACACAAAGAAAAATCTCATCTAGAATTGTATAAGTAAAAATACATTTGAGATAGAGAAGTGTCCATTATTTCATCAATATGTATAGACATCTCCTCATATTTTTATAAGATGTTATCTTTTGATCTAGATAAGGTAGTTTCATGTCCTAATAGGGTAGGATGTGGGATGTTCATTTCAAATAGGATTTGCATAAAGTGCTTGTGATGATGTAGATAATTTTGCATGAGTCTGAGAAAGGGAATTTGATATGGGAGATTAGTAAGATCCATGATAGAATCCCATTTATTATAACCCATGAGTGGATTGTAGGATAGAGGTACATAATGTTGGAGGATTTCATCAGAAGGAGGATTAAAAGTTCATGTAAATTTGTGTTGATAGGCTATAAGAGGTTTAATTGGGGGATAATTTGGTTGATGATCATGAGAAGATGAGGTAGATATTGTAGGTTTATTTTGTGATAGATTTGAAGAAGTGATATTAGAAGGTTAAATAATATGGGTGATGGGTAAAGAGGCTAGAGAAATTGTATAATTGGTATGAGAGGTGATATCCAATGGAGGTGTTGTAATTTATTTGTCAAAGAGATAAGGTCCTCTTGCCCCAACTCTATTAAGTGAGTTAGGGAAGAATCTTGGATAACACAGAAAATGTGAGATGATTGGTGCTTGTGGGTAGGATAAGAATCAATGAAGGCAACTACGCTTCACATATTAGTCATGTTGACCACATTCTCTTTGGGAGTTGGATCTATAAAAATGTCAATGTTATTAGTGGAAGGAGTAGGCTTATCATTATTGTGTTAACAGTTTGGAAGAGGGTCTTTATAAATATATAGATGAGCATTAGCCTAGTTTAAATATTGATTTTTACTTTGTGTTTCATGAGGTCTAAATACAATATCATAGGCTTATTGACATTTATGAATGAGGGAATCATGGTCAAAATTTGGACCAAGGAGGAAATCCATAGCTAAGTTATGTAATTTCCTATAAGTCTAATGAGAGTGACCCTAGATAGCATGAAAAAAACAAAATTTATTTGGATCATATTATGATTTCATAGGGTTAGTGGGATCAAAATTTCATGGAACATTCCTTGGTAGACACTTTTGGAGTTCCACTAAGGATAATGGATTATGAACATTGATGTTGTGTATTAGATAAAATTGAATATCAAGGGTGGGGTTTAAATGGGAAGCTTGTTCTAGATCAAGGTCAAGAGAAATAACTTGAATATTATGAATGGTATCATAGGAATTAGTGACACCATCATTATTAGAATGATGATTTGTATTTTTGATGAACATGCAGGTGCCCATAAGAGTTTGGGATGGATCAAACTAACACATGAGAAAATATTGGTTTTTAGCTTAGTCGAGGGCCTCTTCCAAAGTTTAAGGAGAGAGATTCTGGACTTAATATTAAAACTTCGGATAGAGAGCATTGGTTAATAGATGAAAGAGTTTATCATCTGCCATGTTGTGTTCACACTTATGAGATAAGGTCTTCCACTATTTCATGAAATTTTATGTGGTTTCCATCTCAATTTTCTTGCAATTAATAAAATGAGCCAAGGTATTCTTAGGGAGGTCACTAATTTGAAATTATTATACTAGAGTGTTAACTAGATCTTCTAAACTAGTTATGGAATGAGACTTGAGTTGGTTATACTAATCTAAAGCATCTTCGAAGAGGGTTTTTTATAAGAGTTTGATAGTGGTAAAAGTGTTTAACTTGACTCAATATTTGTATAGATTCTAAATGTTTTAAAGTGTAAGGTAGGATCAGTTAACCCATTATAGCTAATGGTAGGGGTGATACCTATTATATCTATGTTTTCAATTTGAGGCATAATAGGTTTAATTTGAAGATATTAAATCATTTTGTTAACAAGAGATGGTTGAGGAATAATTTTGCCATGGGAATCCCTAGGGGAAGTGGGGGCATTTTGGCTATGTATTCCCCATAAAACCTATTGAGGTTGATTTTGGATATGAATAAAGTGATTCTACATTTGCACCATTTGGTTGGCATTATTATCTTGGAAATCATACATTTGGTTGAGAGTTTGCAATAAATGATGATGGGTTTTAGTGGTGTTTTGCATAGCATGTGAAACATTAGCATTCATATTATTGGCTTGGGTACTGTATAGACATAATATTTTTCAAACTTTATCAATTATTGATGCTCTTTATCTTGAAAGAACCCATTGAGTCTCAATATATTTATGTACACACCCTAAGGGGTGTACTGAGAAAGGGGTGGGTAGACACTTGGTGCTTCATAAGATTTTTATCCATTTTTACCACTTGTTATCTACACACTTATCTCTTAAAACCATTCCCCTAAGCTTTTCCTCTTATTTTCCACCCTCTTCTAGTCATTTTCCATCTTCATTATCCCTTTTCTTAGCCTAAACCCCTTTTTGGTAGTTTACATAACATAGTCAACCACATCGACCTTGTATTGTTATTCACAAAGCCTATTAGGGACTAGGTCAGCCCATAGCTGACTTAGTTCATAACATAATTAGTTTTTTCCAATTTCAATACTAGGTCAACTGAGGTCAATCTTGTTAGCCTAAACTTTTGGAAGGGTTTAGGGTTAGATCCACCTATATAAACACATTCATTTCACCATTTATAAAAAAGAGAATAGTAAGTCAGATATATTATGCATCTACTTATCCACCATTCTACTTAAGAAGCAAACTTAGAGTTTCATACTTTCTTTGGAGATATGGATCTTAACTTATGGAGAAGTCTTTTAGATGCATTGATAGGTTATGTAGCCTAGATTTGGTTTATCCTTGTCATACTTACATACCACAATAACCTCTTGTGAATCACCTTGGCCAAGGGAGAGATTAAGGCTCAACAGGTTCATCTTTGAAGGTAAGTATTCCTAACTTTTTTCCTCTTTTACAAGAATAGATAGATATGCATTTGCACATCTCTTCCTTGCATTAAGACTCTTTATGCATTGATTTGAGTATATGTCTTTTATGCTTTTTTTAATTTTAGTGTTTATTACCCCCACTTTATGTCACAAGCCTTATTGAGCACTAGATTAGACTTTACTTTATTTATTATTAGTATAGTGAATATGAAAACATAGGACCTAGTTAGGGTTATTGCATAGTTTTGCTTGACTGAAGGGTTTGGAACCCTCCCTAGTGAATTTATTATGGTAAGAGATCCCTTGTCTAGGTCTATCAAATCCATATTGGTCATGACACCAATTATATAATGTATCCCCAATTGGAAGTGTAAGTAGGATTTATCTTCGAGGTAGGATTAATTTATAGATCTATTATATTTCCCATTACATACATTCTAGTGAACCTAACATGTAATTTAAACCTATCAAGTTTTATTACATGCTTTCATTTTTATCATTTTATTATTTTTCTATATTTGTGATACTATGTCAACCCATCTAATATAGTTAACTTTTATGCATAGTTTAACACACAATTGTATCAAAATGAATATATTCTTTCTATATAGGTCTTCATCAGATACAAGTTACTGGATCATATAGGTCGACACAATACTCTTTTTTATTTATAGATAATAAACTATGTCAAATAGGTTAACTTAATCTTTCAATTATCATCTAGATTCACAAACTAGGTTGAATAGGTTGACTTAGTCATTCAGTCAGCACTAGATTAACAAACTATGTTGAACAAGTCAACTTAGTCTTTCAATCAGCATCCATATCAATAAACTAGGTTGAATAGGTCAACTTAGTCCTTCAATCAACATCTGAATCAACAAACTAAGCTGAACAGGTCAACATAGTCCTTCATTCATCACCAAATCAACAAACTAAGTTGAATAGGTCATCTTAGTCATCTTATCTTTCTTCATCACACAGGGTTTTGCAGAACTAGATCAAACTAGTCGACTTTGAAAAATTTAAAAGTAGCATTCAAGGAACTTCAATAAAAACTTTACAATCCTAATCATCTTTCAACCCACCAAGGTTCCTCTCTTTCTCTTTATATCAATTTAGTACTTCATTATAGTTTAGTTTTGTGTAAGTTTTTTGTCTTTAAAACTAGTACCTTATAGTAAACTAAGTTGACCTAGTCGACTCTATTCTTAGAGACTTTTGCTTTTATAGAATAGTACGTGTTGGGATATGAATAACCGGAAGCACACAATTGATTACCAAATACAAGCAACTTAATATGCGGAATAAACCAGAATCAACAAGTAACTAGAATCCAGAAATAACACAAGATATGAGAGACAATACACAACTTGTATTAAAACTCTTACAAAAAATAATATAATAAAGAAGATGCCACTTCTTCTCCACCACCTCTTCAGAGGCTTCCCACACCTCAAGTGAACAATAATTCTCTCCTCAAAGCTCTCTCTCTTAGGTCCTAACACCCGACTCAAACACTGAGTTGGTGTTCACCTTATACCTGTGCTCCACGCACACCACAAGTGCTCCATGCACTCCACAAGTACACAAACGTACTTCAAGTAGATCTCCCCTGAACTTGAAACAACTTGCACCTCAATAGACCTTACTTATGGAAGGATCTTCCTTGCCTTCCTCTATGCTCTGAGTACACACCATGACCTAATCAAATCTATTATGTACTATTTTCATACATTATCTTTTGAACTGACTTTGTACTATTCTAATTTTTGGAATTAACAAATATTTTCTAGTAACTAATTCACACTTTCATTTTCAATTATTTGTATGCTTAGAGTAGTTCACATAGTCTAATTAGGTGGTTTTTTAAATTGCCATTTAGTTACACTATTTTTCTCTTTTTACACAGACTACCAAATCACATAATATTCAAAATGCATTTAACATTTGTCTTCCCAAGGCCTACCTACTTGGATTTCATCACCAAGAGGGAAACCAAATTGGTTTTTTGTCCAAGTATAAAAATGCGGTTAAAGGTATATATTGGCAAAGAATCTATCACCCTTATCATTATGGGATTATGAATTGAGTGGGTAAGACTGAATACCAAGCTAGTACCATAGCCAACACATATCCCTTTCATCCTAAACATCCTAAAACTATCCATAAATTGTTTTTTAGTTCCTTATTTTTAGCCAACTTCCCTATCACATTTAAAGCAACACTTTCTAATAATCTAATAACACATAGGATAACCACTTAGTTAGTACTTACTTTTTAGTTGATTACTTGATCTCTTATCATTATGTGTTGTATTTCAAAAACTTGCATTAGCTAATGTTGGTACAAGGTTTTGTGTTGTGTGCCTCAATTGGATCAGTCACATTGATCCAATTATTTGTTTGTTTTCTAACATTTCTTGCTTTAATTACATTGCATACAAATTTCTATGCTTTAGCACAATATAATTCTATTAGATAAAATATATTATAGACTATGTTTTCCCATATCTACAATACATAATTGAATTTTATGAATTCGTATCCCTTTTTCTAGTTAGGTTACAATACTCAGTCAACTTGATCGACTCTATATCCTTCTTAGCTTAGTTTCCTACCCTGTTTGTAGTACAGAGTCAACTTGTATGACCTTGTGCTCTTTTTTTCAATCAAGTTATAGTACTAATTCAAATTAGTCAACCCATTATCCTTATCAAGCTTAGGTTTATAACCTTTTTATAGTACTAAGTCAACCTAGTTAACCCTATGCTCTTGTCTACCCCTTGGATTATAAAACATAATTAACCTAGTTGACTTTGTATCCTTCCTATCTTTTTGATTTTGTATCATCTTCATCTTCCTTAATATTTATTTTTCATTATTAAATTCTTATTTGAATTAAACATAATTTGAATTAAACATATATGATGAGCTTTACCAACCCCAATAGGTTCTCCCATAAGCAGCTTATGGCTCCTACCCTATATAAAATTAATGTGCATGTAGCCACTCACACTAAAAACTATGGGACCCCTCTTCATTCCTCTTTAGTTCTCAACCCTCTCTTCTCATTCAAAGATAAACCTAAATTATAGTATACCCAAAAAATTATGCTATTCATCAATGAGTTTCCTCAACATTGAGGAAAAGATCCTTATATTGTTTACCATCTCATGATAAGTGGTCAAGTTGAGAAGCCCCATTCACCATCTCCTAGATTCTCACATGGATTTGGGGACACTAGTTTCTTTGATTATCCACCTTTTCCCTCTCTTTTTCCCCCTTATCATACCATGACATCTTCCTCTTTAATTTCTTCCACCTCCATTCCTAATATATCTACTAGCATGGCCGGTTCTACATCTAGTGAGCCTCTTTTAAGACCCACTCTCCTCAATTATTCCACTAGTGCATTATTTTCTACCCATGGTAATCATTCCTCTAGTACTAATTCTTCTCATCCCTCTACTAGTACATCCTTTTCCACATAATCAAATCATGCTACTAGTTACTCACTTACCAACAATTCTTCTCAAGCTACTAACAACACCCATATTGGTACCCAAGCTACTACTACTAACTCCAATGCTTCAAAAAATTCTAATAATATCACTCAAATCCATCAAATTCTATTAAAAAATCTTAATCAAATGAATGCTTTCCAAGCTAATTTTTCCAACCAAATGATGCAAATGCAACATCATCTTTTCCATCTTCAAAATCACCGTCAACAGGTTCCATGGGGAATGCATAACCAAAATGCTCCCCCACCTCCTCTTCAATATTCCCATGGTAATCATATCCCTCAACCTCGCCTTGTCAAAAAAATAATAAAGTACCTTCAAAATGAACCTCTTACACCTCAAATTGCTAATATCGATATAAGAGGCATCACCGCTACCATTACTTGTAATGGGTCAACTAATACTAATCTCCACTTAAAAACATTTGTAAATGTATATAAAGATTGGGTCAAGTTAAATACTTTTACCACTACCAAACTATTAATAAAAAATATCACATGTTATGTGCTATATTGGTATAACCAACACAAATCTCATTCCATCACTAGTTTGGAATATTTAGTCAATGTTCTAATCCAAGAATTCCAAAATGGTGATCTCCCTAAAAATACCTTGGCCCATTTTATTAATTGTCATCAACTTGAGACTAAAATCACACAACATTTCATCAAATGATGGAATACTTTGTCTAGAAAATATGAACATAATATGGTATATGATAAGATCCTTCATTGTTTACCAATGCTCTTTATCCCAAGTTATAATATCGGGTCTAGACTCTCTCACTATAAACTTTGGAAGAGGTCATTAACCAAATAAAGTGCCAATATTTACTCATACATCAATTTAAGCCATCCCAACCTCCTATGGGTACTCACATATTGATAAAAATAAGAATTGTCATGCTAAAAATGATGGTGTCATTGATTCTTATGATACCATTCATAATATTCAAGCTATTTCTTCAAACTAGGTTTTGGAACAAGCTTCCCCTCCTGATCACATCACTCATCCTCACTTATCTTCAACAAATAACATCAATGTTTATAAACCTTTATCCTTAGTGGAATTAAAAAATTGACTCCCAAGACCTCTTCCATGAGAACTTGATCCTACTCAACCTATGAAATTATGGTATGATCCCAATAAATTTGACCTCTTCCATGAGAACTTCATAATTTGGATATTTATTTCCTTTTTGATCCTTATTTTGACCATGATTATATCATTCATAAACATTAACAATCCTATGATATTGCCTTCAAGGCCCATGAAACACAAAATAAATCTCAACATTTAAACCAAGCTAATGTTCATTTAGCCATCTATAAATAGCCTCTTCTGAATCACCAAGACAATCAATATAAGCCTACCCCTTCTACCAAAAATGTTGATAGTCTTATTAACCTAACTTAAAAAGATAACATGGTCAATATGACTAGTATGTAAAGGATGGTTTCCTTCATTGATCCTCATCCCATCTACACTCCTCAATCATCTCACACTTTTTGTGTCATCTAAGACTCTTCCCCAACTCATTTAACAGAGTTGGGTCAAAAAGACCTTGTATCTTTTGATGAACCAATTCTAACACCTTTCTTGGATAACACTTCTCATACCATTTCTACCACTCCTCTAATCTCTTTACCCATCACCAATGATACTCAAAATTCTATCAACACTTCTTCCAACTTATCTCAAACCAAACCTGCATCAACTACCCCATCTTCTCAATACAATCAACAAACTTGTCTTCCAATTAAACCTTTCACATCTTATCAACATAAATTCACATGCACTTCAATTCCTCCTTTCAAGGACCTCCTTCAACATTATGCACCTCTTTCCAATAGTCTTCTTAAAGGTTATGATGAGTGGTATCTTATCACAAAACTCAGTAATCTTTCATCTAAAATTTCATTTATCAAACTCATGAGGACCTCTCCACATCATCATAATTATCTTATGAAGCTCTTGTTCAAAATGAAAATCCCTCATCCTCCCTTAGTAGGATGTGAAGCCACCTTATCTAGATCAAAAGATGGCATTTTACATTAGTGCAAAGAAATGTTCATACACTTTGTTAAAACCATGGACACTTCTCTTTACCTTAAATTCCCCATTGCTTCTATGATCCCTGATGAGATTATGCTTCATGTAAATGATCCTCCTCTTTTTATCAGTGTCAAAAATTTTAATATCCAATTAAAATATACCTTGATTGATGAGGGTTTAGGTACTTCTGTCACCTCTCTAAATTTTATTTAAACCCTTGGATATTTTGAATATAATATTAAGTCCACATGTTGTACATGTCAAGGATATGACCAAATGAAAATTCATCTCTTTGATTTTGTGTGGATCCCTATTACCATCCCACATGTCACCATTTATATGAAGGTGCCACTTCTTTAATTACATCAATTATAGCATCACCAATATTAACATATTCCTGATTATTTTCTCCTAGAACTTGAATACACATTAATTTTTGGGCACCACTATTGTCTACTACATTCAAATAAATTTAAGACTGAATCATTTTTCCTCCAAAAGATTTTTTTTCTTATGGATTATAACCTTCACCCAGAATGATTGCAGAGATATCATGCCGATTACTCAACCATACTTTGGATATCTTACATGGAGCTAAATTAGGTTTTTTGGTGTTCTCATCAAAATGCACAGGTGTACTCCTCACTTTTAAGGACACTACAAGATCTCAGACCAGTGGAGTAGTGTCCAAGTAGAGACCCTAGTCGTGCTTCATTCTAGCATGCATACATTTTCATCTAGTACTCCTCTCCCTCATATCTATCTAGAGGCATCAGGAGAGTGCCACAAGGATGACTTGTGGCTAGGGGTGAAAGGCCAACCAAGATTGTATATAGCTACTTTTTCACAAAATCCATTTTTAGTAGAGTGTGCATGCTTATGGCCTAAGGTAGAGCACTCAATGGGCTAGGGTGACCCAAAGCTTGACCAACCCCAAGTAAACTCTAAGTACAAGCCATTTTAGTAAGCAGATAGACTTTGGATGCTAAGATCCAAAGTCAAGAGGAAAATAGCCTAGATCATATGCTAAGGTTCCTAAGCTAATATACCCAATATACCTGTTATAATATGATGAGAAGCTATTCCTCTTAGAATAAAAGGATCAAAACCTTTAGCTCCCCATGCTAGATTTACAAGTTGTATTTTTCTAGTTAGTCCATCACCTTCAACTTTCCTCATATTATAACATTTTACTTAGTAGGCCATGGACTCATCGCATGAGAGCAATTACCTCTTCTGCTTGCCAATGTGTCAAATTTTCTCACAATGGAATAATCTATAAGATTAAGGGTGACACTAACCCTTATAATTTTGATCAATTCAAATACCATGGTGTATTAAATATTCCCACCCTTGAATACTTTCCAAGCATTCTATTTCATGAATCTCAACAATTTAACTTTCCTATCAACTCCACCTGAGGTTACAATGGTCACCCTAAATGCATTAGGCATATACCACCTAGACTCTTGATTTCAATTATGATGAGCCTAATGAGATAAATCTTAAGATTAATACCTCATATCTCTCACCCCATCTCATTTCTAAACTTCCCCCTTATTTGAAACTTTTTTCTCATAAACCACCTAGTGATGATATCCCCATTATCTTAACTAATACTTAGTATTCCATTCGTCAAACCACATCATATGATAAGGTCATCCATACCTATGCCATTGATATTCATACACCTAACTATGATTATGGATATACCTTATATAATCCATTCTTAGGAGGTCTTATTCAAGCCTAAGATGCTGAAATTACTCATTATCATTCCTCTTTGCTTCAGTTTTTTCATATTTATTCTGACATTCCATCCTATATCATTCCTAATTTGTGTATTTTTCCTCTTATTCATAGGGTAGAGATGGTGTGCACACCTCCAATTTCTAAATATCCTCATAGGATTATGCTTATGGATCATGTTATAACTAGTCCTTATCACTTTACTAAATATCAGGACCCCTTGACATAACTTATCCTTGAGATGTTTATGACTATCCTTCAACCTTCTATGTATCCCTCCCCTCCCTCAGTAGAACCCAATTTGGATCTTATTCCCATTTTTGCTTTAGCTAAGTCTCTTCCTATTTCAAATCTTATTTATCATTCAGTCAAGCCTCACCTAGTCTCTGTACCAGACCTACCTTCCCTAGGTGATGGTTTACTCCCTTTACTACAACTTGCTCCTTTGCCTTTCAAATGGGCTATTCATTCATATTGTAACATTCATAAAGTTTTTAGTCAATAGACTAGATACTATTCATTATACCATCCTTCACCATCTTCCACTTCCACTCCTTCTATTAGTACACCTGTAAAGTCTATTAACAAGTGTATATGTTGCTTTCATGGCATAGATAATCATTCATCCACATATTGTCTTAAGCTATGATAATATATAGATAATCCCACCACTCCTTAGCCCATAGACAATGCTATACCTCCCCTAAAAGTATTACCTAAATATGTTCCCAAATATGGAGAGGTATATTATCTTTGGCACCAATATTCATTACCACATCCTTAAACAACATCTCAAGGATCATGTCATGACCATTCATATGCCTACTACCCTTTTCCCCATAGGTTTCCCCTATAAGAAGGCCCCCTTCTTACCCCATGGTTATACCACCTATGGTCCCTTCTCCACCTATGATTCCCTCACCTCTAGATACTTCTCCACTAGTCACTCCTTCACCTTGTAGAGAGGATTACAAATCAAGTTAGTCAAGCATTAGTCCATAAATAATGAAACATGCATAAATAACTAACTAACCAAGCCTATCTATTCCTATGGGAATTACAAAGGATAAAAATAAACAAATTAAATAAATTAACATCATATTAGCTTCCCAAATGGATTCACCATAATTATATGGCTCAAAATCATGTTCTCCCTTGATTAAGCATCCTTGTCTTTGTCAAAAATGGTGGTAAGCTCCTCCAATGCCTCAAGAACACTCCATAAAACCTAGGCTCTAGATTCCAAATCACTAAACTAGACTATAAATGAAGCTTGAAAACAAAATCAATGATCAAATGAAAATGATTATGGAAACAATTTAACATTATAACTTTGCAATATTCAAGCTTAAAATTCATGTCCATGGCCTCTCTATTTATAGATTTTTGAGGTTGTTCAGGACCAACCATGACCATCCATCTCAATATTAAGATGTATGTCCATGGATAATCCTAATATTTATAATTAAACTCATAAATATCATCAATATAAATAAGAATTAAAGAGGCATGGGAGGCATTTAATAAGCATGGGCGACCCATAATCCTGATATTTGTAGCATTTATGGCCTAGGGATGTCTTCTCAAGAAATGATGTCACCTGATGATGCAGTTAATAGGAATCAATTTTCAAAAATAAATATTCAAAAGATTTCATGTAAAATCCACTTAAGCTCTTGATTTAGATTAATTAGCCTTAAACAAGGTTAATCAACATTTGTGTAATTATTTGAAAATTGGCCCTCAATTAATCAAAATGGTTAGAAAGTCATATTATTGGGTCATAATTTAACTAGACAGGAATTGGAAGGTGATGTTAGATGAATTGGATTTGTATTCCCATTTAGGATGTTGCCAACACCAAATAACAAAGGTACATGATGTGTACCAATGAATTAGAAGAAAAGAGTGATCTAGAGCACTAAATGGCAAAATTGTCATTTTAACTCAAAATGATCTGATCAAAGTTAGCTGGCTCATAAAATGCATTGTCTTATTTAGGGATACTTTGACCTAAATTGGCACTTGTAAATAAAAAATTCAAACCATTTAATGCATTTTATGGATTTTAACCTAAAATGAGCATTTGAGTGCAATTTGAGTTGGATTGACAATTTCAACACAAATGGTGTTAATGTCTACATTTTTCCCTCATTGGAGAAGGCATAGTGAGACATTTAGGTGAAGCAACATATTTTAAAAGAAAATATTTGTCAAGAAGAAATTGTAATAGACCCATGATTCCCCCTCGAGAGGACATACTAGGATGGAAGAAAAGGATGGACTCTCGAAAAGAGAGAGAAAGTGAGAGGTTAACCCATGGAATAGATCATATCCAGATGAAATAATGCTTACACATGTGATTACCATCATTGATAAAAATATACTGAGATGTATAATAGGCCCTAGATATGAGGGAATTGGAAAAATACAATCCATAAATGTAAGGGACACACTTTAAACATACCCAATTTGAGAGTACAAGTTGCATGCTTATGACATTGATCAATCTTGAGACAAGTTGCACACTAAAATATTGCCATCATGGGCTTTAATGTGGAGAGCTTGGAATCAGAGGAAAGAGAGAGAACATTTTTCTTCAGGAAGGGAAGCACCACTAGAATGGGGTCTCTATAGACACCGAAATTGTGTCTATCCCTTGGTCACCCCTTGGTCCCCTTTGATCCCCTCCTAACCATTTCTAACCCACTCAATTATTAATTTAAAATAAATTAATAATCCCCCCTTTACCACCTCACCCCTCCTAGGATACCTCTCCTTAGATGCCTCCCTCACCCCATGCCAAGTCTTAAATGCTTAACCCCCATTTTAATTCTCCCCCTCATCCTCACGCTTAATAAAACCTGCCCTCGACCATTTTCTAATGACTAGCTGACCCCAGTAGATGGAAGAATAGGCAAAAGGCTATTTTTAGCCCCTTTTTCCTATTCTTTAGCTATTGACATTGGTCAGTATTCAGCTGACGCTGGCGGTTTCACCGACATTGGTCCCTTTAAAATAGCATTTCTGCTTCCATTGCTTCCCCCTGCGAATGTGAATTCCTTTGTATCCAAAATCTGACCTCTCTCTCTCCCTCTCTCCCAAATGCACACCAAGCATCACAGGCTCCAAGCACTCTATATAAATAGCTCTAGACTTTAGGTTAAAGACATCACAGGTACATCAACAGCATCAGCAAAAAATCTTCTACACTCTTTCTTCAGCAAGCCATAGCTAAGTATTTCTTCTGTGTTTTCATTTTAATTATTTAGACTATGTTAGTAATTAGTTTTCTAGTAATATCACCAGCCCAGACCCAACCTACTCTTCCCTGAGAGGCTAAAAAGCCTTCTCTCATCCTTATCTCCCTGTCACCCTATCCTTTATCTGGTCCCTTTTCAGACCATACTCTCTGCCCTATAACCCTGTACAGACCTCCAAAAAGACTCTTAGGCCATCCAAACAGACTCTCAAACTACCTCAAATAGACCCAGACTCCTTTCAGATCCCTCTGTCAACCATAAAAACCCTTCAAACCCTGTCCAAGGCCATTGCCCCGACCGACATTGACCATTGCCCCTACCAACATCGGTGACCTTGACCTACCGACATCGACAGATTAACTGATGCTAGCGACTGTGGAAGATAGATTGATGCATATAAGTACGCATTTGTTTTTATTTTCTTTTGTTTAGTCTTTTATCATTTCTATTTTTGGCAACATTCTACTTTTTATTAACCAATGGACTGTCACCCTTCAAGAAGTCTTTGCACTTATGGGATCAAGCTCTTGCTCGGTAGTCTACCACCTACCTATCTAACAATTTTATTGTTTTAGTCTCTCTTATCTGTAGGTGTCATCCTCCACAACCAAAGAGGAGTCCCTTCAACGTCTGAATACGGTGCGTTGACTTCATTCGAGTAACATCTAACCCTAGACCATTACTTAGTTTCTTTCATCTCTTGAATGTGGAAAAGCAAAATAGTTAAAAACATTCTGGCACGCCTGGTGGGACCCTAGGAATTCTCCTTGGGTTCATACTTTTTCTTCTAAAAACAAACTTTTCATATAGGTGCATTAGGTCTCTCCTTGCATCTTCTTCTTCTATCTCTCTCTAAAAGACATTATCAGCAAAGTTAAAAAGAATCATTCTTTTTCTTTCTTTTCTTGCATCTTAGAGTAGTAAAAATCATACTCTTCAACCTTTTCTCCATTTGTCTGCATCCAAACACACATTTCTATTTGGGCTTAAAATCTATTGCATCTCATTTCTGTCTGAATGCATATTTAGTCCATACATCTAGTAATTAAAAATGCATTATGAATAAAGCGTAGTCCACTTATGTTACACAACCTAACCACTTTCACAAATCACACATCTAAACTTACTTGAGACAAGGCCCGACTAGGATTTCATCACCTAGCGGATACCTTACCCATCCCAGCAATCCCACTTGGACTTCACTACCAAGGGAAAAGCCCACTCTCTTCTCTGGCAGAGGATAAACTCTAGGGGAAGTATATACTGGCTAAGCGACCCAGCTTATCACTGGGCTCATGAAGTGAGGGGAGCTTGCTCCTTAGCACCAAGCCATGTATGGAACCTAACACAGACTCTTGAACACTAAAACTAACCTGAAACCAACCTTAGACTGCTTCTTCTAGGACCCATTTCAAAATCCAACTTCCCAAACACACTTTAAGGCATAAGCCAACACGATCCTAAAAATTTATTCTTAGGAATTTAACGTTTAGGGTCTGCTTGTCTTCATCTTCTTTTTTGTTCTTATCTAATTGTTTGAGCTAGTAAGGATGTATTCTCTTGCTTTGAATGGTTTTGACACGTAGTCAAACCAAGACTCTTGTTGACCACACGAGGCAACAACCGCTTCCACCTTCACCTTCCATAACCAGTCGTCTAATGGAGTATCATTCAGAGACCAAATGAACTCCTACCCAACCGACCCCGACTCAGCCTCCCATTGTCCCTGAGGGGGACCAAGACTTCAAAAAATTCTTGGACCTCAATGTCAAATCCCTTCAACACTATCTCGCATGAAGTTGAACATGAGACTCCTTAGGCAACCCAATTTATGGGATGCCAACCTCCTTAGTTGAAATGACAGCCATATCATCAGCACCTGTGGTTCAACCCATAGACACCCAGGCTATCACCTTGACTAATAACCAACCTATGACTAATCTTCAAAGTGTGGCTTCTCCTTCTATCTCTGGGCCCACTTCCCTTAGAGTTTCAGCCCCCCATCAACTGCAGACTATCCAACAAACTTCTACCCCTTTCCAAAACCTAGTTGTCTCCATCCCACCTACTCTCACCCCCATCAACACCAGGGTGGCTACTCATCCATTGGCTAGTGTTGCCACTATCCAACCACCTATGGCAACATCAAGCCTAGTCATGCCTTCTACCTTTATGACACAACCACCCTTGGCCTCCACTTGTATCCAAATGGCTAGTTATCAATACGTTGCACCTATACAAGTGCAACCGACTACGTCGTATGCCCCTCCTAGCACCTTTCAAGTGCCTTACAACCTAGGGGGCACTCCACCCACAAATCTGCCAATAGACCTAATCAAAATGTTGATGGACAAAATGTCTAATCTTGAGACCTCAGTTTTGGGCTCAAGAAATGTATTTTCATATGACCAAATTTGTAATGAACCCATCCATCCCAATTCGACCGTATCCCAGTCAGTGGGAACTTCCTAAATTTACTCACTTCTAGAGTAAGGAAGACCCACAACAGCATCTACGAGCATTCAAACATGCTTGTTATTTGATAGCACATGATGATGCGTTACTTTTACGCACATTCCCCATGTCACTTTCTGGTGTTGCTCTCGATTGGTATAGCGCTCTCACTAGTCACTCTCTTTTCACATTCACCCAGCTAGCCCAACTCTTCCTTGACCACTTTTTGATCAATATCACCAAAAAGGTCTCAATCACAGATCTATATTCTATTTGGCAGTTTGATGACGAATCCATAATCGATTTTGTTGCCCATTGGAAAAGCTTAATCAACCAGCTCTCCTTTTCTTTGCCCTGACTCGAGCTCATTAAACTCTTCTCTCAGGCGTGTGCCAAACATATTTCCTCTACCTTGCGGGTCCAGACATTCCACACCTTTGACGAAGCTTTCACGATGGCTAGGAAGCTTGAACTACGTGTCATCGAGGAAAACAAAGTCAAATTGTGGAGTAAAAACCCCAACACCAAGTCCATTGACTCTTCCTCTAAACCTTCTTCTTTTAATTCTAAATCTAAGGCATCAAAAAATGTTGTAGTCATTAGACCATCATCAACAACCAACCAATCTAAACCATCCACGTCCCAAAGTATCACACGGCAATTCCAGAAAAGATATGTGTAGCATCAGTATACTCCACTAGGAGAGTCATATGCATCTGTGCTGGATAAACTTGTCAAATAGGGATTTCTCAATCTCCCCCAAATTTGACTACCTCCTTAGTTTGATCCCTCACGTGCCATCCCCATGTGGTATAGGGAGAATGACTTTTGCAAATATCATCGTGTCAAAGGTCATGACACAGACAACTGTAAGACTCTCAAGAACATCATTCAAGACATGCTAGATAAAGGTGACCTCATCTTGGACAACCCAAATGCACCACCCAATCAAGGCATAGACATCTTCAAACAACCCTTTCCTAACCATCCTCCTAGCCAAAACAATGTGCAAACCATGGCTGATGACTCTCAAGAGCATAACATACACACAATCAACACAGTCTCGCCTCTCATCCTTGACCAACCTCCCTCACAGTCCCAAGAGGTTAGTCAACCCATCAGTCCATCACACATGGATGAACCTTCTTCTCCTGTTAGTTCTCCATCAACTTCCCGTATATTAGAGGATGCCTTGACCATATCGGCACCACTAGCCCCACCGTCCTCCTTCTTGCTACCAATGGAGGACCCTACCCTTCCTACTCCTCAACTGCAAGTGGAGGGTGTAATCATCCCTGCCCTCTACCCTCTTGAGGAGCCACATTCTCTGATTCCTTCTCCACCCAGAGAAGACCTTGTCTCTTCACCTTCTTCAACCAAAGATGATCCAGTTATGATTCCCTCATGCCTTGGGTCCAAGATTGCTACACCTAACACATTTTTGGCCCCCCAACTGTCCACATCTTCTAAAGAACCAAAGCCTCATCCGACATCTTCCCAACCATTCTCTTGATTGGTGGAGAAACTAAGACTTCTCCATTCGAGGACAGTGGAACATCAGGCATTATGGGAGTGACTCAAAGCTCTTTAGCTTGCCCATCCCATCTCATCTCATGCCGTCGACCCACCCATGACAAAATCTCCATAAACTTCCAACAAAGACTAGACTTCTACTTCTAAACCTTCAAAACCAAAACCCTCATCCACCACATCAAAACTAATCAAGTCACTCAGTGTTTGCCCCGTCCCTAACCTCACTCATCCGCAAGTGAAGGTAGACTTGAACTAGGCCTCACCCAAGAGTAGTCCTCAAACCAAACCAAAGAGGGCTGCTAAACCATGGCAGCAAAATCCTCCTCCACCATCAACATTGCCCTCCATTTTGGGCCCTCATCCTTCTACCATAATAGGAGTCCTCCCTGCTCCAACCTCTAACCAAAATAAGTTATTGCCATTACTCCCTGTGCCTACCACAAGCCTACCCTCTCTAAAAAATTCAGCACCTCTCATGAAGAAAGTGTCGTCTTCACATGTGGCCACACCATCAACCCAAAAGGTGGTACAAAAGCCTCCTTCAATGCCTCCCAAGAAAAAGTCATCAACATCTCATGCATTAACAAGCACAGACCCTTTAGTGGGTTCATACGCTTTGATATTGTGCCAACTTTTGCAAACCTCTAGCATAACCCTTTTGCCTATCAAACCATTCCAACCTCTCGGGTCAAAACCTTCCTGGTTCGATGATATTAAGATTTGCCTATATCATCATACACTGAGACATGATACCGAGAATTGTTGTGCCCTCAAGGTCATCATTCACCACTACATGGAGAAAGACACTCTTCTTCTTGAGGACACCATCGATAGACCTCTAACACCTTCCCATATCTATCAAACCTCTTCATCATCATCGACATCTCATCAACAGACTATGGCCCCTTCATCTCCTTCGCCCCCTCTCTTCAAAATTAACACCATCAGTGTAGCCACCAGGTCACAAAAGGATAAAGCAAAAGAAAAAGCTATTATTCCTTAGACCTATCCCTTTGTCAAACCACCTCAACCACCAAAACCCAAAATTTCTATCTCGGGTGCATCCCAACCCTCTTCTTCAGGGGCAATCCATGAATCTATGTTAAAATAGCTTCACCAAATGCTCGTGAAGATGATCTTGTATGACCTCATCCAAAGCTCACCCCATCATCGTCAAGCCCTAATCAAAGCCCTATAGGTAGTGGAGGTCCAACCCGAAGACCCCCAACCACTAGCAGCCTTGGTCCACTCCTTATCCCCCATCGCCTCTATCACTTTCAGTGATTTTGAAATTCCTACCTCTAACTCAAAAGATCAGGATGTTGCTCTCTTCATCATAGCCTATGTTGATCAAACCCGCATTAAGCGAGTTATGATTGATAGAGGCACCAACATTAATATCATCTCTACTCATGCCTATGATCAATTGGCCCTCCCCAAGAATTGCATATCAAAAACTGATGCAATCCTTCGATCCTTTAATGACACCACTGCCACTACCATTAGCACCATCATGCTCCATATTTACATTGGCCTACACACTGTCCGAGAGCTCTTCTACATCATCGAAGGAGAGTTCCAATATAACATGCTATTAGGATGACCCTGGATCCATGCCATGGGTTTTGTCCCTTTTACACTGCACCATTGTGTCAAATTTGAACACGACGGGCAAGTCCATGTCATCCCCACCGACCCATCTCCTTTCAAAACATATAACACAACCTATCAACCAAATGACATTCTCATTTCTCTCAAGACACCAGCCCAGATACTGCCTCCATCTGCAGAAGCTTCAAACAATTTGCAAATGATGGTCGCCCTCACACCACCTCTTCAAGTGACAACCAAGGACCCCATGGAAGATATCTTCCAATGACTTTCACTTGGGGAATATCACTTACTTACTCTAGACATGTTCTAGACTCCACAAGAGTATGGACAGCTTCACCATAGTCCAAGTTATGACCATCGAATCAAAATGGTCATTCCTTATGGTCCTCCTAACCTTCGAACCAATCTCATCTATGGGGGGCTAGATCGAGCTCCCACTAATGGGAATCCTCTCTCCTCACCTCAGCCATTCACATCCAACTTCTCCTTTCTTGGCAACCCCAACTTTGCTCACACCTACCTTTATAGGTGTGCATGGAAGGGTTTTGGCTTTGAGCGCTACGAGCAAGGCTCCCATCAGCCCATCAAACTATTAAATGATGACAACGCCAAGAAACAACATGGTCTAGGCTTTCAAGAACCTTCTGAAACCTCTGTAGACCCTTGCCCTGAGCCCACTATAGACCAATCTCCTACAAGCTCGCCTATTCTCCCCTCTTCACCTATGGGGTCAGTGGTTTCCATCCCTCCTAGTTTTTTTTGCATAAACACCATCCGCTTGGAGCCCCTAACCTACCAGCTAAGCGGGGTATCTAGGTCTCTCCCTCTCGTTTATCCTAACATGATAGATGATGAATCAATAACGATCAACACTGTCTACTGTGTAGATGACAATGCCATTCTCACCTACATGGGAATCGATGACTCTTTCATCTAGCACTCCCTTCCTTTTGAAATGCAGGTTATGTTAAATGAATCAACTATTGACATTAACCTCCCATCTTTTGATGTTCCTCATGTCTTAAAGATTGGCCAATCTCTAGACACCCAGGAGCAGATTGACTACACCAGCTTCCTTTCAGACCATAGCAAAGCCTTTGCCTGGACCTACAGTGACATGCCTGGCATTGAATCCAAATTTCCATTCATAACATCGTCATAAAATTAGAGGCTAAGCCTATCAGGCAAAAGCTTTGAAAGATGCATCCTCGAGTTGCACTTCTTGTCAAAGAGGAGCTTTAACACCTTCTCTCTGTCTCTTTCATCCAACCCATTGATTATCCACAGTGGATGTCTAACATCATCCCTATCACTAAATCAACTGGGGGGATCTGAATCTGCACTAACTATTGCAACCTCAACCTAGCCTGTCCCAAGGACAATTTTCCTCTTCCCAACATTGACCAACTCGTTGATCTCATAGCCGGTCATGAGATGCTATCACTCATGGATAGGTTTTCAGGATATAATCAAATCTTGATTACACTAGAAGATCAGCACAAGACTACCTTCATCACCCCATGGGGGACTTTTTGCTATCAGGTCATGCCTTTTGGCCTAAAGAAAGCAGGTGCCACATATCAATGTGCCATGACTTACATCTTTCACGATCTCCTTCACAAAATCATGGAGGACTATGTGGATGACTTGCTAGGCAAATCCAAGCTTTGTTATGACCATTTGACCATCCTCAAGATCATCTTCTCTTGCCTTTTTCAATACAATGTCTACCTTAACCCCAAGAAATGCATCTTTAGGGTCCTCTCAGGCAAGCTCTTAGGTTTCATCGTTTCTCTCTGAGGCATCGAGATAGATCCTACCAAAATTTATGCTATACTCAAGATGCCACCTCTAACCAATCTCAAGCAACTTTGCAGTCTACAAGGGAAGCTCCATTCCATCTATCACTTCATCTCACAGCTTTCTAACCGCTACCAACCCTTCCATCATCTCCTCAAGAAGAACGTCTCCTTTAAATGGGATAAGGACTGCCAAGAATCTTTTGAAGCCCTCAAATGCTATCTGGTCTCTCCACCAGTCCTCATTCCACCTAAAGACAACCAACCCTTCTACCTTTACATCTCAGCAACCAACCATTCATTAGGTGCCATGATCATTCACCGAGACGAGCAACACTGTGAGCAAGCAGTTTACTATATAAGTTGAACACTTGTCGACTATGAAACTTGGTATACTCATACAGAGAAACTCTGTTTGGCATTAGTCTTTGCCGCTACTAAGCTCTGCCATTATCTTCTCAATCACAAGACCTTTGTCATCACTCACACTGACCCTCTTAAATACATGCATTCCAATCCATACCAAAACCAACATATGGCTTGTTGGCTCATGCTTCTTGCTGAGTTCAACTTGGAATTTATCCAGCAAAAATCCATCAAGGGGCAAACAATCACTGACCAATTGGTAGATTCTCCTCTACCTAATAATCAACCTTCTTAGTGTGAGTTTCTCGATGAATCTATCACCGTGCTTTCCACCGATGACATAGTCTATCAAATGACAATGTTCTTCGACGGCTCCAAGTGTCAAATCGATGGGGGTGCAGGGGTCATTCTCATCCCACACAAGGGTGAGCCCATGCCTATGTCTTTCAAGCTTAACTTTGAATGTACCAATAATATGGCTAAATACGAAGCCTTAATTTTAGGACTTCAAATTGCCCTTTCTCTAAGCATCAAGACCATCAACATCTTTGGCGACTCACAACTAGTCGTCAATCAAGTCAACGGTTCATATCTTTGTAAAAATGAAATTTTACAAAGATACAAGCACCGTGTGGACACCCTTCTTGCCTCTTTCGACCATTACTTCTTGCAAACTGTTTCACGCTCCATGAATAAGTTTGCTAACACCATGGATTCTCTCGCCTCGCATATTCTATCTTCATCATCTTCATCAAGAATTTATGTCATGATGCATCATATACCATTGCCTTCATACATTTCTCCTAACATCAACCATGTCAACACCATAGACTCTAGTCCATGGGATGTTTAGTATAAACAACTGGTGGACTACTTATCCCATTCTATCATTTCTCCCAATCTCTCTAGCAATGCATAGCGAGATTTCATCAAGCACATGGCTCGCTATACCATGCTAGGGGGTCTTCTCTATAAAAGGGGTTTCGACAGCTTCCTTCTTCACTGTCTAACCTCCACTGAAGCATGTCATGCCATTAAATAGATAAACGATGGGATTTGTGGTAGACACTTCAGTGGTAACTTAGTTGCCAAGTGCATCCTTCACCTGGGCTATTATTAGCCCACTCTTCATCAAGACTATAGTGACTATGTTTGGCATTGCATCAAGTGTCAGCAGCATGCTAACTTGCTTCATCTCCCTAGCCACGCCTTACAAGTCACTCAGAATTTTTGGCCTTTTTCACAATGGGGCTTAGATCTCATTAGTGAGATTAACCCTCATTCATCTCTTTGACATCAATCCATTATCACCGCCACCAAGTATTTCACTAAATGGGTGGAAGTTATTCCTCTCATCTCCACAAAAGTCGACAAAATTATCAAATTCATTAACACCCACATCATCTGTCATTTTGGTGTCCCTCATAAAATCATCACCAATAACGGCAAGTCATTCAAAAATAAAACCATCCAAAAACTATGTGACTCATTTGGCATCAAGCTTAGCTTCTCTTCACCTTACTACCCACAAGCAAATGGGTAGGTCGAGGCTTCCAACAAAATCTTAACCAAAGTTCTCATGAAGGTGGTCAATGACACTGGAAGGGATTAACATGTTCACATTCCCTTCACTTTATGGGCCTATCACACTAGCATCCAAACCTCTACAGGTGCTACTCTTTTCTCTTTAGTGTACAGAACAGAGGTTGTCCTATCTCTCAAAGTACAGATCCCATCTCTTCACATCTCTCTGCATGACATCCTTTCTAATGATGACTTTCATCAAGATTGCTTAGCTCAACTTGAGTTACTCAATGAACATCGTCTTGTTTCCCTCAACCATCTCCATGTCTATCAAAATCGCATCAAGTGAGCCTATGACAAAAATCTGCGATAACGAGATTTCAACATCGGAGACCTCATCCTCAAAGAAAATCAGCATGTGACCAATATGGAGTGAAGTAAATGAGGTAATTTTTCTCCTAATTGGCTCAGACATTTCATCATAACGCACAAGTATGGGTCAGGGACTTATCATCTGTCCTCTCTCAATGGATGGCCAGAACCTGAGCCTCTTAATGCCTTGCATCTATGACCATTCTACTGTTAGTCGAGTACTCATTCACTTGACATTTAACTTGAGCTCGTCCCTTGAGCAATCTCCGTCCTCTTAATCCTCATTCCTTTCAACCCTATTCCCCTAAACAAATCCTATGTAAACCCTTTTATCAAGTATGGATGCTCTGTCCTAATAAAAGGGAGCCATTAAACTTCTATAGTCTTGTTCATGACTCAAAATTCTATCAAAAATAACTTGAGATGTCAAAAATATCAAAAGGTCACAAAATCTAAAAACAGACTACTCCCTCGAAGGACAATTGTACTATCATTGTTGTAGCTAATAGATTGATCCCTCGAAGGATAGCTATTCAAAGCCCTTATATAAATAAAACAAAAATATAGACCACTCCCTTGAAGGATGGCTATGACTAAAATCTTGCTACAAACAACACTCTTTTAAAAGCTTCCCACATTGATCAGCTTCACAAATGACCACAAAGCAAAATGACATCTCTAAGTAGACTTCTCACATTGATCAGTCTACTCAAAAAAAGAGAGAGAGAAGGGTCATGGACTTGGCTTGTAGTCGTCTCAGGGTCTCCTATAAAAAAGGGCAAAGTTATCCCTACAAAAAGGGGTTACCCTATCCTCCCATCTCACATCACCTACTCAAGGGATTTCAAGCTCATTTTAATGTTAAAATGATTCGATTACCTCTCTAACACTACCCATGGTCAATTACATAATGCATGAATGGGGCTGTTGGGTCAATAAAAGGGCAAATATGCCCTTCACTTCCTCTATACCTTTGGTCACATTCAACCAAATCATTTACCGACCACATCCAATTAACCAAACCCTTTTTTAGACCCCTAACGTTCTCATAAGCCTATTCACACAAGTTTCTATGGACACCAATACACATGGAAACTATCAATCACACTATTTATGTCAAGCATAAACCATTACTCACTGAAGCATAAATAGACTCATTTCATCTTTAGCAAACATCCATCACTTAATATGGATAATTGCTAGGGATGAAAACCCCCAACCAATGTTACAAAATACACCATTGCACAATATGGCTGTAACATCTTTTTCTTCTCATCATTTCAAGCATGTACCATCTGAAATATAAGATGTGCTAAATCATTCTCATGACCCAGCACATCAACCACTTTGACCCTTCCTCCCTTTTTGGGAGAACTACATTGGCCTGAGGCCCTTAGGACAAGGGATATGTAGGTAGCACTCAGTTGACATGGGGTCTTCTGGGATTAGCTCGGCCATTTCCTTCATCACATTCTTCTGTCCCTTTCTTTCGTCACCTGCCAATCACATCACAACTAATAACAAATTATTTACATCATTCACATCCTAACATAATTAGACATCATCATCATAACAATCAATCCATCCATCATCATAATCATAAAGCCTCATCATACATCATTAAACCATAATTCAAAAGTCATGACATCAGTATAATCATCATCAAGCACCATCAAGTATAATCATCATATAATCATCATTAACATAATCATTTCATCATAATCATTAACCATAAATGATATCATCATCATAAAATTAAGCATCCACATCATATAATCTAAAAGTCATAACATAAACATCATGATCACATCATCACAATCATCATTAACATCATCATAATCATCATCATTACATCAATATACATCATTAAAACACATAAAAAATGCTGCAAACATTAAACATCCAACACATTTTCATAACACGTCCATGATCAAAAACTCATCATATATATATCAAAAGTTTTTACAAATGGCACAATATGTGCCTCTCTGTCTCTCTCTCTCAAAAAATAATATACATCTCACATCATCAGCTCATAGGCTGGTATGTACATCACATCAAAAACTCTCGCCTCAAGGCTATGGCTATGGTGGTGGTGGTGGCAGCCGGGAAGATGATGTATCATCTCTGCCCTCTAATCTATGTCATCGATGAGACCCTAAAGCCGTCACTCACGACATAGACTGCTATCAGCTCAGCTCTACCCTCATCTCTAAGTATCACTGTATCTGCGAGAACCCCCTGATGGCCCCCTCATAATAAGTGATCTCATCTAGTGCAGTGTTGTACCTAGTAATAGGTATAGTCTGTGATGGAACCATTAGCCCTACTGCCATGCCCTGCACTGAACCCTACAGTTGTGAAAACACTAGCTACACTAACGTTGATTGTGTAGGCTATTGAGCTGGCTGTTGAGGTGGATGCTGCATCGGGCCATGTCCTCCCAAAACCTACCCTACCAATACCTATACCTGGGCTGCATCCAACTATCTCTGCAACATCGTGACCTATCATGTCAATGCCGCTACCTGGCCTATCATCTCTGCCATCTGCCTTGTCAAAACTATGACCTATCCCTAAAAAATGGTCATCTGGCCCTGGGCTACATCCCCCTCTCAGATGGCCATGTCCCTCTCCTGGTAGGCTGCATCCCACTCTCTGATCACGACCTACAGATTTGGCTATGGCCCCACCTACACACTTGTGTACTATCCTACCCACCATGCCGAGTAGGCCTCTATATATCCTGGGTTAGCTATCCCAGGTCTTGCTAGTAGCTCCTCAAAATTGGGCCCCTCTATCTCCTCTGGTAGTGGGAGCAGCACCTCAATATCATCATGTCTATACTGTGGGAAGGTGGGCAATACATCTTGAAGCAACCCAAATTAGCACCGCACTCTCTCCACTAGCACTCTCTCAAGCTCGCCAACTTGCCTGCCCTTGACCCATCTAATGCTCTGTACCTCAACCAATTGTTCTCCCTAGTCTCTAAAGGCTAGGTACACTAGGTACAGTCTCCAGGTAATATCTGCTAGGATCAGGGCCTCCAGTACCCCTCTATAGTGGTTGATGTCTCTCACCACTCCATCCATCTGTGCCTACACCATCATCTCCTGCCATCATATGAATTTGTCCCTGAAGCTGGCTTGAATAACCACTAGGAGGCTGAGAGGTCATGTGACTATGATATGCTCGTAAGCCCAGTAGTGCAGGAGGTGGCCCACACATAGACTGTACTGCTATTTTCAGCTAATCCCCCATAGCTCTCTGTATACCTGGGCCAAAAAGATAGGCACCCAGGCAAACACTGTCTGCTACTCCACCATCTCCATCAAAACCCTGGTCATTACAACTAAAAACCTGCCTCCCTTCACATTTGGTAGTGTGTAGACCATGATGCCTATCATCGTCAGAATCACCAGCTGATGTGCATCCTCATCTATAGTGTAGAGGGGCTCATAGTCAAAACTCACTGAGTGGTAGCTCATCTCAGTGACATGCTCCCTAAATAGTGTAACCATGTGGATATCATGCACCTCTCTTGAGCATGCATATAGGTCTACTCCATGTACCGGTAGCTGCAAAATCTGGTACACATCCTCAACAATCACAATCATCTCCCCTATCAGTAAGTGGAAGGTATGGTGGAGTGATACCATCACTCGATTAGAGCCACCATCAAGCTCGCATCCCTCACCACTTGATAGTATCACTGCAGCCCACCGAGTCCCACTACACTCATCTATGCCCACTCCTCCCTGGTAATGTCCTGATGCATACACGTCAACAATGGTGACAGTCTATCCCATAGCATCAGCGTCTGCCTCCCCTGCATCTAATAATCAAACTCTTGTCAATGTGACTACCAATCCCCATGACTCTTTTTTCTTTTGGAGACCTAGCTTGGCCATTTGCCCTTGCATCTATCTACTTGCCTATCTAACTGACCTTCTATGACTACCCTAACACCCGAGATGCCCTTGGCATAACTTTGACTCCTTGACATGGTAGTTTTCCACACCCTCTCTCTGACCAGGCTGTAACTGACATTAGTTAGCATGTCGATAATAGCACTTACCTGACCGATGTTGGTAGGCAAGTGACTGACACCGATCATTGGTTAGCTGATGCCAGCGAACCCACCGATGTCAGTGACTGGTTCAGCCTAAGAGTCGAATAGGGTGAGCCCTAAAAATAAGGGCTTCCCCATTTACCCCCCATTTACCCCCAAAACCCTCCTAAATCCCCCTAGCATGACCTCCCTACCCTTCCCACCCTCCTACCTACCCCTCCCCCTCATTTCTAGCTAAAACCATAACAAATTTCACAAACAAAATCAAATTCAAAACAAGCCACACAAGCTCAAAAACACCTCCTACCTCATCCCATCATCACCATCATGGTGGCACGATGGATGTTGCTAGTGGTGGACCTCCCATAGGTCCTCCAGTGCCCTCTGCCATCTCTTTTGTCTCGATTTATCCACAACCTCAACTCGGCTCACAATCACCTCTGCAACCTCCAATCACTCTCTAATTCACCCACTCTCTCCACCAATCACACTCTGACACCTCACACTGCTCAATCAATCAACTTTGAGTCACTTTCACTCACTAAACTCCAGAGCTCACTTTTTCACTTGGTTAAATGTCACAAATGACTTTTGGTGGGCCGCCAATCTAGTTTTGTCAGATTTGGTAGGCTACCGACATCGACATAATCATGCCCTAGGCTATCGATGTCAGCTAATTTTCACTGACATCAGTCCCTTTGGGCCACTGACATCAGTTGTATCACCGACATCAGCAACCTTTAAACCTTCAACCTCTTCACAATGACCAAAATCATGCCCCCAATCAACCTATTTTCACAGTAGAAGTCATCTTAGCCTCCTGGGGCACCCTTATGATCACTTCTGCCTCCACCTGACTCGACCACAGATTTTGAAGATCATGACTATCTCCTCTGACCACTTTTGAGACAGCTCTACCTTGGTTGTTTTGATTGCCCTTGTTACCTCACACCTAGTTAGCAAATTGTCCCTATCCCCCACAAGTATTAGATTGCACTCCAGTTGATCCCCATGCTTGTGGCCTTTTTATGTTTTCCAAGAGCACTTCCTGAGCTTGGGATACTTGGAACATGATGACCATTAGAGCTACAACATGGATCATTTAACTCAATCAGCTATGATTAAATGATAGGGCCTAGTTATTTCAATTTTGGCACTCCTCGACCTTTGACCATGATAATTTGGCTTACCTATCACGTGGTGTGGCCTACATGCAATCTCATCCTTTCGAGTGTTCACACTAACACCTTCACCCTTCCCATCTATCTCTCTATCAAATTGACACCCAATCTCAAGTTCCCTTCCCTTAACTCCCACTTTGAGGGGGGAACACTCTATCCCATACCTGGGGCAACCGACTCCTATTTTGTCTTGCAGTTCATCAAGAACAACCAACAAGACAAAAAGGGGCAAATGTAGACACCAAAATCGTGTCTATCCCTTGGTCACCCCTTGGTCCCCTTTGATCCCCTCCTAACCATTTCTAACCCACTCAATTATTAATTTAAAATAAATTAATAATCCCCCCTTTGCCACCTCACCCCTCCTAGGATACCTCTCCTTAGATGCCTCCCTCACCCCATGCCAAGTCTTAAATGCTTAACCCCCATTTTAATTCTCCCCCTCATCCTCATGCCTAATAAAACCTACCCTTGACCATTTTCTAATGACCAGCTGACCTCGACAGATGGAAGAATGGGAAAAAGGCTATTTTTATCCCCTTTTTCCTATTCTTTGGCTGCTAATGTCAGTCAATATTCGGCTGATGCTGGCAGTTTTGCCAACATCAGTCCCTTTAAAATAGCATTTTTGCTTCCATTGCTTCCCCCCACAAATGTGAATTCCTTTACATCTAGAATCTGACCTCTCTCTCTCCCTCTCTCCCAAATGCACACCAAGCATCACAGGCTACAGACACTCTGCAGAAATAGCTCCAAACTTTGGGTTAAAGACATCACAGGTACATCAACAGCATCAGCAACAAATCTTCTACACTCTTTTTTCAGCAAGCCACAGCTAAGTATTTATTTTGTGTTTTCATTTTAATTATTTAGACTATGTTAGTAATTAGTTTTCTAGTAATATCACCAGTCCAGACCCAACCTGCTCTCTCTAAGAGGCTAAAAAGCCTTCTCTCATCCTTATCTCCCTGTCACCCTGTCCTCTATTTGGTCCCCTTTTTAAACCATACTCTCTGCCCTACAGCCCTGTACAGACCTCCAAATAGACTCTCAGACTACCTCAAACAGACCCAGACTCCTTTTGGATCCCTTTATCAACCATAAAAACCCTCTAGACCCTGTCCAAGGCCATTGCCCTAACCGACATCGACCATTGCCCCTACCAACGTCGGCAGACTAACCAACATCGGTGACCTTGACCTATCGACATCGGTAGATTAATCGATGCCAGTGACTATGGAAGACAAATTATTTCATACAGGTACGCATTTATTGTTATTTTCTTTTGTTTAGTCTTTTATCATTTTTATTTTTGGCAACATTCTGCTTTTTATTAACCAGTGGACTGTCACCCCTCAAGAAGTCTTTGCACTTTTGGGATCAAGATCTTGCTTGGCAGTCTACCACCTACCTATCTAATAGTTTTCTTGTTTTAGTCTCTCTTATCTGTAGGTGTCATCCTCCATAGCCAAAGAGGAGTCCCTTCAATGTTTGAATATGGTGCGCTGACTTCATCTGGGTAACATCTAACCCTAGACCATTACTTAGTTTCTTTCATCTCTTGAATGTGGAAAAGCAAAATAGTTAGAAATAGTCTCTAAAGAGAATATAATAAGTACTCCAGTAGAGTCAATTTGATCATGATAAGATAGTTTTACCCCAGTAGGGAAAATTTTGATCATTTATAAAGAATAAATAATGATTTTTCCCCTATAGAGATGATTTGATTCAGATGTGGTTCAGATGTTGGGCCCCTACATGGGTAATTGACAAGTGAAATAGCTCAAGGATATAACCCAAAAGATAGGTTAAAGCAAGTAGGCACAAATGTACATATGATGGTGTAATGAGAGGCCATATAAAACCAAGCATATGAGAATGCACAAAGTGATGAGAGAAATAAAAAGAAGAATGGATATAGCTAATCTGACTTTAATAGAAATTGAGTGCTACCTACATAGTTCCAAGGACTCATGTTCTAACATGAACTTCAGGGCAATGTAGTTCACCCAAGTTTGGGAGAGAATGGAATGAGAAATGATGAAAAATGACCAAGAATTGATTAGTCTCATAATGTATGCAAAGAGATGCACATCTAACCATAGACAAATAAGCCTAAAATTCTTGCTACCTAGAAACTTAATTCCATATCATGAGCCTAGGTTTTGCAAAGTGTTCTTGAGAATCATTCATTGGAGCTGATGTTGACATTAAGATGTTGAGACTTGAGCATAAAGTGCTTGCTATAGGAAAATAAATTAGGCATCATAAGTATGAATAAATTAGAATGACATTAGAATCTAATTGTGCTTAGCTAGTTTAAATGTGAATATCTATAACTAAGGATAATGGTGAAATAATGACCAAAACCAAAGTTACAACGATTTACATTTGAAAAAAATCAAAGACAAATAAAAAGATAAACATAAATAAACCTAAGTTGAAATAAGATATGATCAATCAAGACTTAAGTAGGAACAAAAAAATTTAAAAAACAAAAGGTAATAACATCTTAATGACATGAGACCAAGATATGAATAATCAAGATCCATGTGGACCATCAAGGCATTCTTGAACACAAAAAAGAAAAGTAAAATCAAACATAAAAAAAGACACCAACAACAATAAAATAAATAAAAATATCCAAGAACAATGTAATAATATAGGATCAAGATATAAATAATAAAGATCCATGTGAATCATCAAGATGTTCTGAAACATAAAAGAGATAAGCAAAAACAAATAAGGAAACATAAGACCAAGATGCGATAAGAAGTAAGAAAAAGGAAAGGTGAAAAATCATAACAAAACACCAAGAAAACTCAAATAAACACACATAAACAAAAACCAAGTTAGTTATGTTTAAAGACAAATGTTCATGCATGTGTGTTAGAGGCATTACTTTCCACCACATCATAACAAAGAACAATGACATGACAACTATTTCCTAATTAAAGAGGAACAATGATAAAAGAAATGGGAGAAGAGAAAAAAAGGAAGGGGTTGGCAGAGCTGACTCTAGAATTATAAAAAAAGTGGATGCTACCTACATATTTCCATGGATGCATGTTCTAACATGAACTTCAAAGCAAATGTAGTTCTCCTAGGAAATGGGATAAGAGAAAAATGATGATCAGACTAGCATGATTAATGTTATAGAAGAAATGGAAGATACGAAAAAAAAAATGAGAATGGTCTAGCAAACAAGAAGCTAATGAGATGAGAAAGAATGACTTTGCAAAATGGTAAGTGTGTGGAACAAGATGAAATAAACTAGTGTTTTTATGCTTAAAAAATGGCAAGAGTGTATATGGTGGAATGGGAATGCATAAATGTACAGAAGCAAAAGATAATGTTTTTATTATTTTGTGAATCATGTTTTGATGTTTTTTATATTTTCAAAGTATTTATAATGTTTTTGGGATAAAATATGCACAAGGTGGGACCATCTAGTCAAGGAGATGCATGTCCTGAGAGTAGAGGTTCTAATAAGATAGCTAAGCTAACTACAATGGCCTATGCTCACAAATTGGTGAGAGTGAGGTTCTTGATAAAACAAGAAAGAACAAAAAATATGTAAATTGAGAAGATGTAGCTATTCACTTGTCTAAAGCTACATAAGACTATCTTAGCTAAACTACTTTGTAGAACTACTACTGAAGATGTTCGTAACATTCATGAGACATAATCAATATCGTAATTGGTCAAGGGATAAAAATTATTCAATCTTATAACATGTCTTAGACAAAATAAATAATATGATTCTCTAAGAGAGCAATCCATAATGGGATAAAAAATGTGTTTAGAGTGCTAAGGGTTCAAAGCCTTTACTGTCAAGATTCATGAAAAGTGGACCAAGGTAGTATAAAATGTGTTCAAGGTAAGATAAAAGGGTGGGATAAAATATTATAGCACAAGTTTCCCCCAAGTCATGGGTCTTATAGACAATGATTCAAATCTATTTATGTATAGAATATCTTAAGGTGTATAATGTTCATGGGCTTTGACAGTTCTTCACCATTAGGTTTAGACAGTCGATACGCTCTAGATCCATAGTTTGCTATGACAATATATGGTAATAACCAGTTAGGTTGAAACTTGCCTTTCTTTTTGGGTTTAGCATTCATGTTCTTCTTGTTCTCTTTCAAATTTAAGTCACCAATCTCAAATTCTTAAGGGATATTTCATTTGTTTTAGCTTCTTCATAATCTATTCTGATAGGTCTACAAGTTTTCTAGGGTAGCCAAATGCTTACCATCAAGAAGCTCTAGTTCATGCAGTCATGAGGCTCTATAGTCTTCATTATCTTCTAGTGATATTCATAATGATGGGATCTCAATATCAATTGGGACGATAGCTTCAGTTCCAAAAATAAGGGAGTATAGAGTATCTCTAGTGGGGGTTTAATGATTGGTTTTATAAGCCTAAAGGGTAGGAAAGAGTTGCGAGTGCCAATTACGGCCAGCATCATTGACACCTTAGCTTGTTCATTGCCTTGTAGGTTATATAGAGTGGATTTCTTATGCTTGATCTTGAATTTTGCAAAAAGATATTTCAAATCTTGGTTCACAAAGGATCCACCATTATTAGATATAATATGGGCTTAGATGCCATACCGACAAATGATTTGGTAATGAATGAATTTGGCTATTTATTTCTTAGTAACATAAGTGAGAGGAATGGCCTCAGTCCACTTGGTAAAGTACTTAGTTGCAGTCAAAATGTGCTTATGTTCATCTGAAGATGGGTTAATTTTCCCAATGAGATTGAGACCCATGTTGAGAATGACCATGGTGTTATAATCAGTTGTAATTGTAAGGAAGGTGCATGTATCAAGTTACCATGCTACTAACAAGGAACACACTTATTTACATAATTAAAAGCATCTGTCTCAATTTTGGGCCAATAATAGCCTATTATAAAAAGTTTATTTGCTAGGACTACACCATTGGTATGGGACTCACACATTCCTTCATGAATCTCCTTTAGTGCCAGCTTAGATTCTCCCAAAGATAAATAATGAATAAGTATTCCTTCATAGCCTTTTATATAAAGCATGTTTCAATTGAGGATATAACATTTTAAGTGATGAAGGAATAGTTTTTATTGGTTTTTGGAAATATTGGAAAGAAATACATGAGTATGGAAATAGTTATAACAATCTTGGTACCATGGTAGCTCAGGTGAGGGATTAGGATCAGCAGCAGTGTATGTCCTCTTTGAATCTAATAGAATATGTGCTAGCTAGAGAATATTTTCAATTAGGAAATGATACTCTTTATTACTATTATGCATTTGAATCATGGAAGTAATTTTTGCCATGGCATTGGCAGATCTGTTGTTGACTCATAGAACTTGCTCAAACTATCAAGATTTAGAATGTGTTTTGAGGTCATCATCAATTTTTTGTAAGGAACAAGTTTATCATCTCTTATTTGATATTGATCAATTGTCTAATTTATGATTAGCCTCTATTGTCCCATTGTATAGCAAGATAGAGCCCTACAATCAATGCCTCATATTCAGCCATTTTATTTGTACACTGAAACTGTATATATAAGGCTTTGGGGTTCAAATCCCCCTATGGCATGATCAACAATATGCCAGCTCTAGATCCTCAAGATTTGAAAGATCCATTAAAATAGAGCATCCACTATTCAGTTTCTTATGATGCTTTTTCTATCATCATGATAGAATCATCTAGAAGGTCAAAGTTGAGAGGTTGAGTAGCCATAATAGGATCTTCTGCAAGTTAGTCTACAAGAACTTATCTTTTTAATGCATTTTGATTTTGGTACTCAATATAAAATTGACTGAGGAGAATAATCCATTTATCCATGCATCCTTAAAGAGCTACTTTAGATAAGAGGAAATTGAGATGATCTACCTTGGTGATAATAATAGTTTTATTATTTAGCATATAATGTCATAATTTTTGAGTGACAAAAACCATAGATAAACATGCCTTCTCAATAGGCATATAATTATGTTCATGAGCTACCAATTTGTGGCTTAAATAATAAACCAAGTGTTTCTTATCATGCTCATCATGTTGAGCCAAAAGTGCCCCCAGTGCATGTTCCATGGCTAATATATAAAGAAGCAGTGGCTTTCCTTGTGTTATAGGTCCTAAGACTGGTGGATTGGCCAAGTATGTTTTAAGATTTGCAAATGTTAACTAATAATATTCATCTCACTAAAATGTTACCCCTTTATTTAAAATATGGGTAAATGGGTAGCACTTATCTGCTAATTGAAAAACGAACCTATGTATAGATCTGATCTCAAATTGTAGACCTCAAAACTATTTAAGATTGTTTGGTAGAGGCATTTCTATACTAGTGGTGACCTTTTCAAGGTCAATTTTAATCCCTCATTATGATACAATGAACCCTAGAAATTTTATTGATGTGACTCCAAAGACACATTTTTTAGGATTCAAGCAGACTTTATATGCATAAAACCTCTCAAATATTCTTCATAGAATGTTAGGGTGTCCAGCACTTGTTATTTATTTTACTAGTATATCATTAACATAGTCCTCAATAATGTCATGAATCATGTCATGGAAGATGATAGTCATTACATGCTGAGATGTGGCTCTAGCATTCTTCAAACCAAATGGCATGACTTGGTAATAGAATGTCCCCTATAGAGTGGTGAATGTAGTCTTATGATGATCTTTATGGGTTACCTTGATCTGATTGTAACTAGAGAATCCATCCATTAAGGACAACATCTCATACCTAGCAGTTGAGTCAATGATCATGTCGATGTTAGGTAAAGAAAAATCATCTTTAGGGCATGCTTTATTGATATCATGAAAATTATTACAAACACGTATGCCTGGGGTCTTTTTACTTACTATCACTATGTGAGAAATACATTTAGAGTAGTCTAGTGGTCTGATAAAATTAGATCTTAACAAATTTTCTAACTTGACCTTAACCAAAAGGGTGATGCATGGATGCATCTTTCTCATCTTTTGCCTGACTGGTTAACATCAGGGTGAATAACAAGATGATGCACAACTAAATTTGGGTTAAAGTTTGGTATGTCAGAGTATGCCCATGCAAATATGTCTATATAATCTTTAAGAATGGATATAATATGTTCATGTTCTACTTTAGTAAGAGAAGCTCCAAGATAAACAATTTTAGGATCCTCATGGGTTCCCAAATTCACTTCTATTATGATCTCCATAAGGAGCGTGGATCCATCTTCTAGAATGGTAGGTAGAGTATGGTCATGATCATTTTATTATAATATATCTTCTTTTTTTTCCTCCTAAAGGTGTGGATAATATGAAGAATTAGAATCTACCTTCTTAGGTAAAGGCCAATTGGCAAAAACCTATAGAAACTCATAAGCAAGATGCTCAAATATTTGATGTTATTATGAAGAGATGCTTGTACTAGCTATGGAACCAAGGATAGATGGAATTTATACCTCTTGAGGGGATGAGTAAACTTTCCCACCTGGGAGTGCCTGAAATAATTTTTCACTCAAAGGCTTGTCTTTTTATTTACTTTTCCCCTAATCAACAAGTGCCTAAAAGAGGTTTTCACCTAAAGATATCAATGTTTTTTCTTTATTATGACCAAAAAAGTTTGCTTGCCCTCCAAAGTAGGTATAATAATTTAATTAAAAATCAAAACCCCACTTATGATCACCAATGGGGAATGTATCTCATAGGCCCATGTATTTTTCAATTGATTCTTCATTTTGAAACTCATTTAGGCATATGACCAAATTTTGTTGATCCCAATCTATGAGTTTGGGATGGCAAGGCATAGGTTATAGGGTTTGATTCAGGATGGGAAGCACCAATGGTAAAGATATAATGTCCTACTTCAGGAAGGGAAGCACCACTAGGATGTGTTTTTGCTTTAATATGAGAAGCTCTAATAGGATGAACTTTTGATTCTAGATGGGAAGCTCTAATAGGTGTTATGGTCAATATGGCATTTAAATCAAACAAATCTAAATCAGTAAGCTCATTAAAAAGTCTATAATGGGACATTGTGTCATTGCTAGGAATCTCATTACTAGTCACTTTAGAAGAGTCACTACCAAATGTTATGAGGTCATCCTCTGGTGGTTTAAATCTAAGACCATGAATCCAATTGACAACTCTAGTTGATAAGGGTTCTAAAATTCCTTGCACCTGTACGCCAAGGCCTTTCCCTATATATTCAAGATGATCCATTATATTTTTAGGGATAGGATACTTTAGATTCTAAAAATAATCAGCAAGGCCTTTAGAATATAACCAATCTCCCTCAGTAAAAGCCTCTTGATCTTTCTTTGGTGTAATTATTGGTACAAAAACCATAAGAGGTTTTGGTTGCTTCTTCTTTGGTTGTCAAATATAATTGAGTCTGTTAGGAGTCTAGGAAGTTTTAGGTCTACCAAATATTTTAGGGGATTTTGGTAATTTTACAATATGGAGGATGTCTTTTAGATGGTACATAAAAAAGCTTGCATCTGTAATAATAACCTATATGGCTAGAGCTGTAAGAAATGGATCAGTTGAAGTGGAGGATAGATCACTAGGGTTTATATAATTAGATGGATGTGAATGAGAAATGATGGATTTTTTCTTCTTTGTAATGAATTCAAAACCTAAGCAATAGTTATAATTATGAAACTCTACTTCAAGACGTTTGCAGTATTGGTATTACTATTGATCAGCATTGATGAAGAGTAAAAGGAATTGCCTATACTTCATGGATCCAAGGATGACAAAGAATTATGTTATACAGAAGCTCACTATCCACAATATGGAATAATGTGTGATGAGAAATAGACCCAACCATGACTGGAAACTAAATTATACCAGATGACTCCCTCTTGGCATTGTTATAAGCCTTGATTGTAATCATTTCTGGCTAAATGTCTTTATCCATGTAACCCAATCTTCACACTAATTTGAGAGATATGATGTTTATACCTAAACCATTATCTATAAGAACCCACTTGATCTTGTGATCTGAAATAATTATCTCAATGTATATTGGGTTATTGTGGTTTGGGTCAAGGGTGGACATATCCTTTTGATCAAATGTGATTTGCCAAAATGAAGACAAATGTCCAACTAGGTTCTAAAACTGATCAAGGTTTATATCATTAGGCATAATAGACTCTTATAAAATTTTGTTGAAGATGGTTCTATGGACATCATATGTCCACAAGATTTTTAATATGGGAATTTATGTAGGGGTTTTATCTAATTGATTTGTTAGACTATAAGGCCTTTGAATTATGGATTGAACTAGTTTAGAATTTGTTGGGATAGTGTTCAGCTTTAAAACCATTGGCACAATGTTATCATTAGGTTTTATGGAAAAAGTGGGTGAAGGGCCTTGGATGATAATTCATGGGTGTCTAATTTCAACTACACAACCTAGAGGTGTCAAGGAGTTATTATAATTAGAAGAGGGAGGCAAAGGGCCTTGGATGGTGACTCATGGGTGATTAACAATATTAAGACAATTTTGGGGTAGTGAGGAGCCTTTATAAGAAAGGTACTATTATTCAAGATTAGTAACCCATGAAAATAGAGTATCAATATGATGATGTGAACCCAACATGGTATTACTAGGGGGAGAGGGTGTTGACCCTATAATGATGGGTCCCATGTTATGAGGAACATGAGATTGGCCACACAGCTTGATACCAATAGTGGCAATGTGGGTTATAGAAATACATCCCATAGTTTTGTTATAGTTGTAAGGTACAATGTTATAATTCACATTATTAGTGTGGTCATTATGATCTTGATTATGCTCATTATAATTCTAACCTTGTTGGTTTTGATTCTGCCCTTGTCCTTGATTGTGACCAATTTGATTATTTATTGGTGTTAGTGGAACATGTCAAGGAAAGGGGTCTTTATATATTCCCATATCCTAATTTGTGTCCTAATTATAGGCCAACTTAATTTCTGGTTCACCACTTTCAATAAAATCCTCAATAATATGTCATAATTAAATGTAACAATATGCATCATGACCAGCAACATGATGAAAGTTACACCATTCATTCTCTTTTTACCAATTTGGTTTTGGTTGATCTTGAGGAAATGACGTTGATATTGGCCATATAATTAAATTATCTACAATGAGATTTTGTAACATTATTTTAACTGATTCTCCTAACTTGCTAAAGACTCTAAAATTATTATGAAATGTCCTTTGTGGAGGTTATCTCTACAAAGTAGGTAGTGGATTTGAGGGAGTTAATTATACATTTGGAGGAGGCATAGCCTGTACCATTTATACATTTCTTATTTCTATCACCCCATTTCCAACCATGTTCTTATTTTTTTTAAAGCCCTTAGGCTTATCCTACATAACTATTTAAGCTGGTGATTTAGCTTGATTAGACTCTTGACCTTGTGAAAAAATCTTAACAATGCCCTTAGAAATAAGAACCTTTTAAATCTGCACTCCTTTGTCAATAATTTATTTAAATGAGTTAGCACAAGATAACCATATATTATACACAACTTTAGGATGCAAATTCTGTGCAAAGATATTACCCAACTATTTGTTCGGTAAATTGTGTTGAAAGTGGCCTACCAATGCTCTCCAACTTTAGAGATATGTAGTGAAACTTTTACCATCACGCTGCTTAGATTTACATAAGTAAGCAATGGTTAATTCATGTTCTATGTTATATGATAAATTTTTAATAAACTTTTTTGATAAGTTGTTCCAATCCACAACTGATCCCTTGGGTAGTTTAAGTAGCCAATCAAGAGCTTGTCCTACTAAACTTCACATAAATAGTCATAGTAAGTACTCACTATTATAAGCAACCTCTTGACACAAGATGAAGAATAATTGTATGTGTTCACATGGATATCCTTTCCCTTTGTATTTGTCAAATTTAGAATGCCTCAAAATGAGGTGGAAAGTGGTTTTGGAGAATAGATAAGTCAAATAGATATGGGCATATTTTATTGAATCTATATTTTTTGAATCTATTATTTGTGTCTAATCTTTGGACAATTTCATTCATAGAATTCCATTCTTGCATGTTTGGTGAATTTTTCGATTGGATAAGATGTTGTTGGGGTGGAATGTGCCCTTGGTTTTATTATTTTTAGGATGGAATGTGCCCCTGGTTTTGTTTCTATTAGGGTGGAATGTGCCCATGGTTTTGTTATTGTTAGGGTGTAATGTACCCCTGGTTTCATTTTTGTTGGGTTCGAATGTGCCCCTAGTTCTATTGATATTGGGGTGGAATGTGCCCCTTGTTTTGTTTCTATTGGGGTAGAATGTTCCCCTAGTTTTTTTGCTATTAAGGTGGAGTGTACCCCTAGTTTTGTTGTTGTTGGCATGGAATGTGCCCCTAGTTTTGTGTGGATCTATAGGGAGTGTATACCTTTCGATCCATGATTTGGTTCTGATTTGTTGCTTGAGTTGAGAACATAAGATATTAATTCTTGGATTGTAAAACATTCCCTAGATTTTTCTATTTTTCACTTTGTTGATTTTGTAAATTTCTATGTTTATTTACCAATCTTTGGGTTGGTTAAAAAGAACTAGCCAAATTGTCTTGAGGGATTTCCTCAATTCAAACTAAATTTTTGGGTTTCTGAGTTTGTCAAGTAATAATAGGTTCTTTATGATTGAAGAGTTATGTTTCATATCAAATAGAACACTTTATAATGTTTCTTGTGACTTTAACTGTTCATTTAGATTACCTTGATCTACTATGGTAATGTCATCATCCAATATTTGTTGTGTACGTTCAACCACACTTCCTTGTTCTTTCAAAGCATTATTATGAATTGAAGTGGAAACTAAGGATTCAGTTAAGTTTGTAGGAAGTTTATTTGCATATCATTGACTTATTATCTTGATCTTAGCTAGAAGATCCAGATTTGTGGGTTTTGACTCTTTTTGTATTTCCTTTCCTTTGTTAGAGGAAGAAAGTATGTTCATTTGTGTAAAAGGTTGATTTTTTCATCATTGTTCTCCTTCTCTAACTAACGTATGCAACTACTCTATAGGAAAGTCATAAGGTAGTCTAGCACCTGATTCTATCAATCTACAAAGGGATTCATCTTGATCTTTTTAGGGTTGATATCTATTGTAATCATCTTTGGATCCTACTATTGTGGGGATATCATCAAAAACAATGGGGTTATCTTGACCATCATAAAATTGCTCATCTTCATAACTAAGACTATATGAGGCCCCACTATGAGTGAACCTTTGAGTCATGTCTAAAAAGATTTGTTCTGTGTTTGACTAACTTTGGACCAATGCTTTAGCAACCAATCAAAGTATGTTTTAGCTCTCTTTTTAAATAAATAACCAAGGTACCAATGATACTATAAGGGAGGGTGGTCTAAAAACACTCACAATTTAGAAGATTTGATTCATGATTTTACTCAACCTTTAGTAAATTTGAAATCATATATATCAAAAGAGAGTAAAGTAACTCAAAGACCCAAGGTGAAAACTAGTACACCAAAGCCTAGATCTTTGTGATACACTCATAATGTTTCAACTTTGACAAGTTGACCCTAGAAGTTTAGAGGAAATATCTCTAGATTATGAAGAAGACAAAATAAACTAAGCAACTCAAGATGTAAAAACATACGTGAATCACTAAGTATAAATCTAGGACCAAACAAGTAGCATCACATCACCACATGATTCCAGTAGGATAAAATATGTTTTAGGACTCAAATCATGAGCAATACGCAAGATGACTTGAGTCCACCAAGATGATATATGATTTTGATTCTTAATGAATAACCTTCAATCCAAATGGAATATTGAACCCAAGTTAAAACAAGCCTAGTACATAAACAGTGAACCCCACTTTGACACACCAACCTTTAGAACTTAGAAAGGTTCAATTTTGAATGTGGATTATAAATGAAGTATTTAAGCAAATTGGGTAAAATATCTAGACTCAATTGGGTAGCATGATTGTGCCAAAGTATATGACATGACACAAAGCTTTTGATAACAATTTTAATAAGGAAAAGGTGAATTTTCCATTTGGATAGTGTAACGCCTCCCTTGCTCAAAAAAATTGAGGACAATGTGATTTGATTAAGTTTTTTTGAGTTAACAAGTAGTTTTAGACACAAATCAAGACCAAGTAAGCTAATGACAAAAAAAAAACATCTTGAGTCTAAACTAACAAGGTATGGCAAAGTGGGATATACTAAACTAGTAAGGTTTCAATCAATCTAGGGGAATCAATTACACAATGACTTTCACATAAAATGATGAAAAAGATAAGCATGGAAATTGGGTGACCATGGTATTGGCTAGTTTTAAAAAGGTCTAGTCCTTATTAAAACTACTACATCCTACTATTCGCTTAACGTAGTGTGATGTCCAAATGTAGATATATCCCATGTGTAACTCCAAATGAGTCAAATGAAGTTAATGTCAGGAGGTGAAACCTTGGGTCAAAGCTTCCCTAAAGAAATCATGAGAGGTAATGATTTCCCCCTCACAAGCCAAGTTTGCATGAAAATAAAGAAATCATATAATAGAAATACTTTAGGGTCATTTTCAAGATTACCCAAACTTTGGCGAGTTTTTGGGGAGTGATTTAGGCGATATTCTTTCTAAGCGTTAGACTAGGCTATTTGCAATAGGAATGGTGCTTTTGATTCTAAGGGTTCCCTAAAGGGGTTAAATGGAAAAGCACACATGCAACATTCCTCTTTTTTTCCAAACAAAACCTAAGGAAATAACTATTGCAAACAATAATTGACAAGTGCATTCAATTTTAAGCCCAAATGAAATATTTGGTGGTGTTCATTTGACCCTTTGGTCTTAGTTGCAAACTTTGAAAACATTCACCAAAACATCTAAATTCTTTGTTAAACACCAAAACAAAGTTCCTAATTGATTTTTAAGCATGCAAAGGTGATTTAAATATGTTTTGAGCAAATATCAAGCTTGGTCTTATAGCAAAAATGTTATCATGTCCTTTAGCTTTGAAGCTCTTTTTAACTTAAAACAATGAACTTTGGAAAAATAGCTCTCAGGTCTATGTTTTAAGAAAAACACAGTGATCAACATCATTTGTTACAATTGATGATTGTTACTTTGGCTAACCAAGATCTAACTAATTTTGGTTTTACTAACCGACATTAGTTAAGCTAGGTAACCAATGTCGGTATTACTTGCTGACGTTGATTACTGTGTAAAACTGTGGTAAATAAAAATGGTAAAATAAAGTTAAAAAATCAATTTGTAAGATTTTTAAGTGTCTAAATGAATGTTTTAAATTTGAAAAATGATCTTCTTCAGGTGTGAGATACGTCTAGTCCCACCAGACATGCCAAGATGTAGAGAGGATTATAAATCAAGTCAGTCAAGTATTAGTCCATAAATAATGAAACATTCATAAAGAAATAACTAACCAAGCCTATCTATTCCTATGGGAATTACAAAAGATATCAAGAAACAAATGAAATAAAGTAACATCATATTACCTTTCCAAATTGATTCACCATACCTATGTGGCTCAAAATCCTGTTCTCTCTTGATCAAGCATCCTTATCTTTGTCAACAATGGTGGTAAGTTCCTCCAATGCCTCAAGAACACTCCATAAAACCTAGTCTCTTGATTCCAAATCACTAAAATAGCCTCTAAATGAATCTTGAAAACAAAATCAATGATCAAATGCAAAGGATTTTGGAAATAATTTAACATTATAACTTTACAATATTCAAGCTTAAAATTCATGTCCATGGCCTCTCTATTTATAGATTTTTGAGATTGGTCAGGATCAACCATAACCATCCATCTCAATATTAAGATGTGTGGCCATGGATAATCCTAATATTTATAATTAAACTCATAAATATCCTCAAGATAAATAAGCATTAAAGAGGCATGGGAGGCATTAACTAAACATGGGTGACCCATAATCTTAATATTTGTAGCATTTATGGCCTAGGGATGTCTTCCCAAGAAATGATGTCACCTAATGATGTAGTTAATAGGAATCAATTTTGAAAAATAAATATTCAAAAAATTTCATGGAAAATCCACTTAAGCTCTTGATTTAGACTGGAAGTGTGCTCCAACTTTACATTTATATATCTTATATCATTTAACATTGTGTCAAAAAAATTATGTTACATGATAACTTTTGTTTCACATTATATGTTACTTATGATGTCATTATTTTATTTATGTTCTCTTATGGATTCTTTTCCATGATTACATCTTTCTTTTTCATGAGTTATTTTTCTATAGTTATCTTTTTCTCTTTCATGATTATTTACTAACTTATCTTTATAAACATGGATAATTATTATTGTGACTTGGTTATACAAACCTTGCTCCCTTTATTCGTTATTTCATTACCATGTAATTAGTTACCAAAAAATCTATCTCATTATAATATCCTTTTACCATTCCATTTTGGATCTCCATTTATTCCCCTTATTCCCTTTCACAAACTAAGCATACACATGGTTGACTCGAGGTAACATGTCGGTTCATTAATAAGCCTAAGTGTTTTAATTAATCAGGTCTTTAGATACTTAGCTTCCTTTAGCCTAAGCATAAATATCATTCATGTGTATCACTTTATCTCTCATGATTGGTCATTCCAAGTCTGTATGGAGGAAGAATCTAGAAATCCATAAAATTTTAAAAGCTAAATCATTTAACAAAAGGCAATGATCTAAAAGGTAGCATTCAAAAGTTTTAAAATTTAAATCCCACTAAAAGACATGATTATAAGCACATCTCATTTTTATAATCAAATTTTAAAATCCAAATTTGGCCTCATGATATATTCGAGGTCTATTGGGGTGTGATAATCTAGTATATTAGAAATGGAGAATAAAAAAATATTTTAGTGCTACCTACCTTCTCACATAAGTACCCAATATATGTAGTAGACCAATGGATCTCTAAGGGGTCTTGAGGAATGGGGAACACATTATGGGAAGGTAGGTCCATTTTTATTTTCTTGTTCAAAAAAATCAACATGAGTTAATCTTAGTATCACACTTATTTACCTATGCATCTTTGTGCCTATAGTGAATAGGTATTCTTTGTATATTCATGTTCACTAGTCCCTTAGTGTATTTTCATGTCCTTAGTGTGCCTCATTTCTCTTAAGGTCTTCTCATATGATGCCTATGTTATGCTTCTTAAATTCCAAATTTTCACTCCCTAAAACCCTAATATTTCTCCTTGATAAATATTGTTTTGTTCATTGTTCATTCCCCAAGAGGTTTCATCTGTGAGTTGTAGTGTAAGACCTTGGAAAGGACCACGCCTTCCTCAAAAATTATATAAATTTTAAATTACCATTCAAAACATCCCATTTTACCATTTTTTAACATTTTTTCAACCTCATTGGCATTCCCTTTATGATTTGTAGTGTAAGACCATGGATAGGACCTGGCCTTTTTCACAAAATTTTCTAGTACCCAAGTCAATGAAATTACATGTGTCAAATTTGAGATAATACGTGATTGAAAATGAGTTAAACATCATTGAAATGCTTCCCATATTGATTTAGTATGTTTTATTCTTAATAATTAATCTTTTTCTTTTATCTTCTTATTTTCTAATTGCATGTAAGAATACAACCATTTTTATTAAGTTTTTCATACGTCCCAACTTGAATTAGTGTGATTAATTTAAGTTCATTTTTACAATTTTGTTTCTCTTTTTTGATTTACTTAATTGATTTGCTTTTATACCATTGTTCTTTAACATACTTTCAATTTTATTACATTATGTTCATACTTCCCAACGTGATATAGTGTGATTTCACTTGTTTTAATTTGATGCCAATCTTTTTTATGGTTTATAAACATTTTTTCATCTTGTTTACCACTTTTTGGTTTATTATACTTAGTCATATTTTGTCATTACACATTTCCCATCATGAAATAGTGTGTAATTCATTTATTTATGTTTAATTATACTTTTCCAAATCTTTTTTGCCTATTTATTTTTTTAACATTGCATGTGTACTACATAATTCTAGAAAAGAAAACACTCCACATATATTTCCTATACATATATATTAAAATCAAAATATATGTTCTAGAAATAAATATATCCATGCATCAACAGCCACAACTAACATATAACTCATGAGACCAAATTCCAACTATCAAAAAAATATACTCTATATAGCATGTGTTTTTATACAAAATCCAAAAATCCATCATACCAGATCTATGGTTAAGATCCATCATACCTATCTTGTGGCATAGCCATTTTGCCCATAGATTCCTCAAAATATACCCTCAGCATAGAACATTGTAATGAGGTGGTATGAGATCTCAACCCCGATAGCTATCCCTATAAGTTTGCCACCTAGGCCTGTACCTATCCTAGATGGATCTTGGTAGCCATATGTGTATCTCTCTTTTGAGAGAGGGCCTGTTAGGATTGTGCCTCTCCTATTTTGACACCTTTTGATGGCTATAATCCATATCTTCATGTTTGTATCTCAATTATGGCCTCCCCCACCAATCTAAAATAGCCTACTTAAAATGGGATAGATACTACCACAAGGTCATCCAGCATGGTGGGGTCATATGGTGCCATCACTCTATCCAAAATGTCATGGTGCATTGTCATGACTAAGGACTATTGGGGTTCTTGATTTGCACCCTAGCTGAGGAGGGGATTGTTCAGATCTTCTTACTTAAATCTAGTCAAACATGGCACTGATCCTAGGTTATGGGTATCCTAAAAGTGGATCAGACCTCTGAAGAAGGCTAGATTCCTTATGGATATATCACCTACACTAAACCTAAACTAGCATCTACTTAGAAAAGGGAGAGAGAATTTATAAAAATTATAAAATCATGTAAAAAAGCGGTGATGCACCAATGATTTGATCACTCAAACTCACACAAAACACACTATGAGACAATTTTCAGACTAAAGAACATCAATCTCACATAAATATTTTAGAACAAGGCATTAATCAATTACCAGATTAGAAAGAGAGGGAAAATATCCACTTTTAAACTAGACAATAAATTGTAGATTGCACTTATAATGACATGTGAGACTATTAAACCCTTCCTGAAGGTGATAAAAATTTAGACATAAGTGAGGAATAAATATTCGCTTAATAATAGTGCATGAATTCATAGAACACACTTCAATCTAGCTTAGAAATTGACATAATTCAATCTTTATTTCATCAAAAAGTGTTGCAGTATAAATTTTGGTAGAGTCTAGTCATACCAAAAAAAGCTAAAGGATCCATTTTAAGGTTTAGAAGCCTACAATTATAGAAAAAGGAGAGAAATAGAGATGTGTTTTGGAAAAGGACCAACCACTTATGATGGATTAACACCAATTCAAGGATGTAGCTGAGTTAGGATCTTATCAAGAAGGCACAATTTCAAAGGCCTTGTAAAATAATTGAATGCTCGCTACCGTTAATCATCTACCTAGTCACTATCTCTAGACTCTATGCTACTTCTACTTGATCTATTGATGAGGATTATGTCTTGGAATTGGTTGAAAAGTTCCACATCTACATTAGATGTCCAACTATACATGCATTATCAAAAATTATCAATGATGATAGTTGAGATATAGGTCTACTATATATGAACACCAATCTTAGACCATTGGTTTTCACATAGTCATAATATCTATGAAAGTCTATAAACTACTTGACTTTACTTCATGGTCACTAGTTTATCTTTGCCTTTTGTATTAGACCCAAAAAATATATTAGATGGAGCATTAATGGTAATGCTTGGTCTCTGAAATGTGGCCCTAGTTTAACATTGGTTCAACTCTAATCTTAGATCTTTGACATTTGCTTTGCCTAGGTCCATTTGAAATTCTTTAACTTTCATCAAAAATGTCTTGAGATCTCTCTCACTTATTGGCTATCGATTTCCAACTCAGGCTATCTATATCATACTCAATTATCTTTATGTTCATTGGCTTCACCGATACACTAAATTATTGACTCTACCTCACTCTATTGATCTATCTATGTACAAATTCCTATGATCCATTAAATTTATACTAACTAAATGTGCTTGTACCACTTATCCTTGACTCATTATCTCTTTGGATTCACTAACTATTTTGGCTTTACCTCGTTCCATTTGATCTTGATGAGTGATTAAGTAGGAGCCCTTGATTTTCTGCTAGAAGATACCTTTAACATGTTGACTTGATCACCTACCATCAAATCAAGGTGTATGATTTCATGCATACCATAAATCTCCCTGGTCCCACTTTCCTATCATTTCTTACACTCTATCGAATCATTGGTATAATTAAACATGAACCCTTGATTTATCTTGGACCCATCCTTTTGTTAGTGAACACATACCATTAGATCTTAGCTTGATTATCTCATAACATTAGATTATGTCCAACTTATAGATCTTTAAAGGCTTTAACCTAGGGCCCTTTTAAATTTTTTGACTCCATCATATATCATTAGATCTTATGTGTCAATATGAGGGATCTCATATATTGTTAGATCTTAACCAGCTTGAATCCTTTTAAGGACCTTTTGAACCCAAACAATTACTTTCCTTAATTAAGTTTGATGTTTGTGCTAACATCATTTTACATTTGTATAGATGTATTTGACATTACATATACCATCAAATTTAATCTCATATGGATTTTTGCATTGTCTTTATTTTGTCTCTTGCATGATTGTCATTCATTATATTATCAACTTTGGCAATTTATATCTTGAAACATAAGAATCATGGAAGGGCCAAATTTGATAAAGATGTTCTTGAGGTTAAAAAGAACAAACCCAATTGACCCACTAGTCTCAAAAGCCTTCTAAGTTAAGATTTAATATGTTCAAGTTGACTGGTCCATATCTATTTTGCATGGCATCTTGGTGACGTTCTAGCTTATTTGGCTAAGTATGGAAAACCTAGTGAAAATGCTTTAGGAGCCCAACTTTGCATGTGTGTAACTTCCTTCGTATTTTAGTAGATGATCTAAAACTTGGAATATAATAACTAGGGACAAAGATGAACAAACCCACATGATTAATTTCCTATATTATTGTCATTTGTGTGAGATATATCTTTGTGAAGATGCTCATTCAACTCTGTTGGAACTCTCTTGAAGATGGCTAAGTGTGGAAAACATGCAAAAAATAACTCAAGAGGCAACTTTAGACCTCAATATATTTTGATTTGCTTTGGTGGAGGACTTGATATTTGGTACATAGGATCTTAGCACAAAAGGGAAGAAACCCATATGACCAATTTTCTTTGATTCATCTACACGTGTAAGATATGGTCTCTGTAAATTGCCTATTTAGACTTTCTACTACTGTATCCAAATGTCAAGATGAACACATAATGGAGATTGAAACTACACTTGAAATTTCACTTGATATTTTAAGGATAAAACACTATGTAAAATTATTTAGATACCTCCTCTTTTCAAATATAGAAAATAAGATCCCACTCCTACTAAATTCTTTGACTAGGCAAAATTTGGTTTGTAGACCAAAATTGGTCAACATCTTTGGCAACTTGGTTGGGTAACATGCCTGCTATGTTTGAGAACTTGAACCATATTCATAAATCTTGGATCATCATAGATAATACATGGACCATTACATGATTGTAAGACATCCTCTTGACTTGAAAAGATAAAAAAAATCTTAACAACAGGAAAGAAAACAAACTAAAAGGGAAACTAACCTAAAAATAAAGGCAACCAAACTACTAAATGATTGTGCCAAAAAAAAGAACTTATTTAGAACAAAATAAAAAGGAAATTAACTAATGTGTTAGAAAACACTTGGAGAAAAAAATTAAAAAACTATGTGTAGGGGACTTAGCTTTCCTTAATAGTAGTGTTTGAGATGTATCCCATTGACTGGGATAGGAATTTCTTCACCATTCATCCTTGTGAGCTAGAAAGCATTATGGGATTTGCAAATGGAAACTATATATGGTCTACTCTAGAGAGAATCAAATTTTGTGTTTTTTCCTAGATTGACTCTATCTTCATCCCACTTGAGAATCATATCTCCTTTTTTAAAACTTCTTGAAGAAGTTCATTTGTCAAAATATCTCTTTGTCATTTATTGATGGGCCTCCATAGACAACATGGGTTGATGCCTTATCTCCTCTAGCTCCATTATCTTAACATATCTTATATCCATTGGCCTAGTCTCTAAAATCTCAAGCTGAGGCATTATTTCTAATGTAAAGAATTCAAGAGAAATAGGCATTTTTGTTTCCTTACTGTATACTAGTTTGTATAGAGATTTGGCAATTGATCTATTATAGGTGATCCTATCAATGCAAAGAGCTGAATTTAATTTGTGATGCTATGATCTATGATTACCTTCTATAGTCCTCCTGATGATCTTCAACAAATTCTTGTTGGTATACTTGGCAAGGTCATTGCCTTGTGGATAATAGTTTGATGAGGTACTAAGAAATATACTATGTTGAACTACCCACTAGATGATCTTAGATCCTACAAAATCCATAGCATTATCAGAAATTATAGTTGAAGGGACCTTAAATCTAGTAAATAAATATTCATAAAAGTCTAAAACACTAGTTTCATTAGCTTCTTTTAATGTTATTACCTCTGTCCATTTGGTAAAATAATATATAGTAGTCAGGATCCACTTGTGTCCTACATTTCATGGGGGGTTGATAACACCAATAAATTGCAATCCCCATTGGATAAATGGTTGATTAATTATAATTGGCTGGAGAGGTAAGGTTGTAAGTTTCACTTTTCTAACAAACATGGCACATGGTCTACATTTCTTGATCTATGCATGGCATTCACTATATAAATTTGGCCAGTAATACACACCTATCATGATCTTGTGAGATGTAATCCTAGCTGAGTAATGTCCTCCACCATGTCCATCATGGAATTCCTCAATTAACTTTTGTGTTTGACTTGGTTCTATGCATCTTAGTAGTATACCATTGATATATTTTTTAAATAATACATTATCAATAAGGAAAAAAGGAATTGACCGTAATCTAAAATATCTCCTCTTTAAAGGAGTGAGATGAGAAGGATAAATACCATCTTGTATATATATTACCATATCTTGGAACTAGCTATAATTTGATTCCTAATTACTTGCAAGCTCTTAATCATTTGACACCATAACCTATTCATTAGACTCCTGAAAGTCTTGGGCTAGATGTTTATAGAGTCCTTTTCCTCTAACCAACCTTGTGAATTTGATTTCAATGTCATATTCCATTACCTTGGTTATCTAACCAACTCTTTTGTCACTTATATCTTTGTTCAGAAGAAAGTCTTTGACACTTGGATGTGTAACCATCAAATGTTTCTTATTATTGGACAACAAGTACCTAAACTTTTTAAGAGACCTTATAACTAAAATAATGTGCTTCTCAACAAAATAATACCTTGTTTTATATTCTTATAATCCTTGACTCAAAAAGTCTATTGGATATTCTAAAATCTCTTTATTCTACTACATGATAATAACCTGATATTGTGTCATGGTTAGCATAGCTATATAAGAAGAAATCTTTTATAAAATTAGGGTTCAAAAATGTAGAAGCACTGGATACAACTTTCTTGATTTCTTAAAAACTTTTCACTTCTTATTTATACCAACTAAAACTCTAACCTTTCTTTAACATGGTTGTAAGTGTCCTAACTAAAGTAGAAAAATTTAAAATGTATCTCCTTATGAAATTACTCTTGCCTAAAAATCTTTGCAAGGCTTTATTATTCTTAGGCAATGATAATGCAAGAATTGATTATGTCCTATCAAGGTCTATGATTGTAACTTTCTTTTGAATGACATGTCCAAGAATCCTACCTTCATGAACAGATAAAATACAATTTTTTGGGTTCAAAGACACTCCAAATTCTCTGCACCTTTCAAACACATATCTAAGACGAATCCTATACTCATTTCTGTTGTTAGAGAATACTATTGTTTCATATTCAAATACTTGCCAATTATCATGGTTGTTTGTGACTGAAGCTATCACAACTACCTTGATGTGTGATTAGAATTTGTCCTTTTTAATATTATCTGGGATATTGAATTGTGATCCAATAGTAGCCAACCTATCTATATGCTTGTTATGATTTATTTTTAAGGACTAAATATTGAAGGCTTAAAAGTCTTAAATTAGGTCCCATACTCTATTATTATAAGACCTAAATATTGGTTTCTTTCATATTTGAAGTCCCCTTGATGAACTACTAGTTCATTATCTCCAAAAAATTGTAAGTAATTAACTTTCATCTATCTTACCCATTAAAAACCGTGCACTAGTGCTTCATATTCAGTAACATTATTGGAATAACCAAAAATAAAACTTTAGAGAAGAGAAATAACTTTGATTATCTAGAGAAATTAGCATCATTCTAGCTTTAGTGCCATGTTTGTTTCTAGATCCATCAAAATATAGCTACCATAGTCCATCACTAGGTTGCTCATCTTTCATTAATGTTGGAATTGGTGCATCATTTTAATGAAGATAATATACACCAAGTCATTATTATTTAATTAAATTTTAGGGATCATATTCATGTAAATCAAAGACCTATTCATCAAGGAAAAGATCTAAGACTCCATCTAGAGGTGATTCAGATTTAACCTCATTATTTTATAACACCTTGTCTGAGATTAAAAAAATTAGTATTCACCATGATTGGAATTATTGGCTCCAAATTAAATATTAAAATAGGTTCATAACATATTATCACCTTAGTACCATACCTAGTTTTAAACATTAGATAGGTCCAATCAGCTGACAAATATCCTCCAATTTTTAAAGTAAAATCTCTTGACACATGGCAAAATAGGGAGGTAGGTCCACTATAACTACATCTTGTTTAATAATAACATTAGGGAAAGAATGTAATTTCCACTTTAGATATTTTATCATACCTACTATTTTCATTGGTGATCCATCTAATTTTAATACTCCTTTGGTATTTGGCTCATAGACAAGACTAAGCTTGTATGCAATTTGTTTCAGTATGGTAGTGCTACTAGATCTAGTATCTACCATACAATTATGGACTAAAAAATCACCTATTATCAAAGATAAATAAAAGTGAGGGGTCTTGGTTGACTTTACATTGGCTTTATCCACCTTTTTTATGTTATGTATCTGTTGATTAGGTTGTTTGATTTTTTGGTCTGAATTGGCCAAGATAGCTTCTTATTTCTAAATTGGTTCTTTAGATACTTTGAGATCCAAAAGTTATTGAACCAACATGTCCTTTTGTTTTGAGATGGCAAGGGAATCCCACATTCTAATACTACATTTGATTTCTTCATTTGATCAATAATGTTAAAAGATGTTTCACTAACCTTTGTTTGTAGCTTCTGAGCCACTGGTTATTCTCTAGTTAGGGGCATTTAGGGAATTTTCACTGTCTCTATGTTTTGAAGATTCTATGTTATAAAAATAACAAATTGATCTTTGACATTATTTGACATAAAATTAGGAACACTAGAAGTATCGCTCACATCCTAAGCTTATTAAACTTCTCTTTTTTTAGTTCTAGTCATCGCTACCACTTGACCATTTGGGATGTTAGTTTCACCAACTTGGTTGAACATAATGTGATCATCCAAATGCCAATTAACATTTATAGCATTAGGTTGCCCTAGAACTTGTTGAGATTTTCCTTGGATTTCCATATTCATGTATTGATATTGACCACCTTAAAGAGGGAAATTTTATTGTGTCATCAGTGTCTTGGTAATCTCTTATGATACCAAAGTTTGATTCTAAATGTCATTTGGATTGGAAGGCTACCAATCTAGATTTTATATTAAGTTATTTTTGGGAACAATAGCTTTTGAGTTGGAAGGCACATTGGGATCAAGGGTTGCATATGGTTTAGTTTGGGTTATAAATCCTTGATTTTTATAATGTTGCTTATTGTCCTTGAAACCTTGATAAGGTGGTCTTTGGTTATTAAAAGACTAATATGTACTCCAATTTTTCTACTGATAAGGTCTACCTTGGTATTGTTGTCTCTTGAGTGAAACAATTTCATTTTCAAAATCTTGTAATATGCTTTTCAAATAACCAATCTCACTAGATTGATTAGGAGGGGCTACAACTTAGACTTTTGGATATGGAATAGGGGATATATATGAAATTTGGGTAAATTGAGGGGGAGGAACAAGTAGAAATTATATAAAAAAAGGGAATTATAGGCCTTGGATCAAGTTTACCATCTTGAATCAAGTTGGTCTCTGCTCTAATAACAATATCATAGGCATTTGGCAAGTTATTACCACCCATGGATTGTATCATGACACTTATATCAGAATTAAGGGCCTTAAGCAAGTACCAAAATGCATACTTTGGGGATGGTCTAACCAATGTAGGGATCTTAATCCATGTATTTTGGAATCTAAGTTCAAAGTCTGACATAAATTCATGGGGTACCTTTTTATGGTAGTCAATTATTCAACTAAAGATAGATGATCATACTTTTCTTCAAATTGCTTAACTAAAGTTGCACCTAACTCATCCCAAGTATAAATGGAGGTCAAAGGAAGATTCCTATACCATTGCAATGATTTTCCCTTGAAAGAGGTAGCAAGTAATCTATTAGCCACATTATCTTGAGTAACATTATGAACAAAACATAGATTGGAAATATCTTAGATATGCTCAATAGAAGTAGTTTTATCCCATTCTCTAGAGAAGAAAGGGATAACTTTTAGAGTAGACATAGGAATGTCATCATACTAGGCCAAATTTAGGGGACTACCCCTATTAAATGGGATAAACACTTGATTCCTGATAACCATTTAGGCAAAAAGGATTTGGCTTATGGGGATAATATATTTGACTAAAATGATAGATTGAGTAGAAGATAAATATTACTTTGGAGGATAAGGCCTTGTGTTATTGAATTTTTATCTTTTATAATAAGTATGAGGCAATTCAATATGTTAAAAATAAGTGCCCTTACTTGATGCTCTTGTTGTAACCTTTGGTATGAAAGCATTGTATAAAAGATGTTATGAGCTCTAAAACCTAAAGGATATTTATTATTTGATGATGGTAGATCTCTCCTACTACTATGAATCTTTCTTCACAATCTTAAAACTTCAATTATACCAAATAAACTCAGGGTCCCACCGAGCATGCAAAAACTATTAGGGTTCTAGATGTGTACCCTAGCTAAGGAGGGGATTATTAAGATCTTCTTACTCAAATCTAGTTCAATATAGGACTGATCATAGGATTTGGGTATCCTAAAAGTGTATCAGACCTCTGGAGAAGGCTAGCTTCCTTATGGATCTATAACCTACACTAAAATTAAACTAGCACCTACTTGGAAAAGGGAGAGATAATTGATAAAACTTAGAAAAGCATGTAAAAAAGTGATGATGCACCAATGATTTGATCACTCCAACTCACACAAAACACACTATGAGACACTTTTTAGACCAAATAACCCTTGATGAACTACTATTTCATTATCTCCAAACACTTGTTAGTAATTAACTTTCATCTATCTTACCCATTGAAAACCATGCACTAGTGCTTCATAGTCAGTAACATTATTGGAATAACCAAAATAAAACTTGAGAGAAGATAAATAACTTTGATTATCTAGAGAAATTAGAATCATTCTAGCTTCATTGCCATGTTTGTTTCTAGATCCATCAAAATATAGCTACCATAGTCCATCACTAGGTTGTTCATCTTTCATTAATGTTGGAATTGGTACATCATTTTAATGAAGATAATAGACACCAAGTCATTATTATTCAATTAAATTTTAGGGATCATATTCATGTAAATAAAAGACCCATTCATCAAGGAAAAGATCTAAGACTCCATCTAGAGGTGATTTAGATTCAACCTCATTATTTTCTAACACCTTGTCTGAGATTAAAAAAATTAGTATTCACCATGATTGGCATTATTGGCTCCAAATGAAATATTATAATAGGTTCATAACATATTATCACCTTACTACCATACCTAGTTTTAAACATTAGATAGGTCCAATCAGCTGACAAATATCCTCCAATTTTTAAAGTAAAATCTCTTGACACATGGCAAAATAGGGAGGTAGGTCCACTATAACTACATCTTATTGAATAAAAACATTAGGGAAATCATGTAATGTCCACCTTAGGTATTTTATCATAACTAATATTTTCATTGGTGATCCATCTAATTTTAGTACTCCTTTGGTATTTGGCTCATAGACAAGACTCAGCTTGTAGGCAATTTGTTTCAGTATGGTAGTGCTACGAGATCTAGTATCTACCATACAATTATGGACTAAAAAATCACCTATTATCAAAGATAAATAAAAGGGAGGGGTCTTGGTTGACTTGACATTGGCTTTATCCACCTTTTTTATGTTATGTATCTGTTGATTAGGTTGTTTGATTTTTTGGTCTGAATTGGCCAAGATAGCTTCTTGTTTCTAAATTGGTTCTTTAGATACCTTGAGATCCAAAAGTTATTGAACCAACATGTCCTTTTTCTTTGGGATGGAAAAGGAATCCCACATTCTAATACTACATTTTATTTCTTCATTTGATCAATAATGTTAAAATATGTTTCACTAACCTTTGTTTGTAGCTTTTGAGCCACTGGTTATTCTCTAGTTAGGGGCATTTAGGGAATTTTCACTATCTCTATGTTTTGACGATTCTATGTTATAAGAATAACAACTTGATCTTTGACATTATTTCACATAAAATTAGGAACACTAAAAGTATTGCTCACATCCTAAGCTTATTAAACTTTTCTTCTTTTAGTTCTAGTCATAGCTACCACTTGACCATTTGTGTTGTTAGTTTCACCAACTTGGTTGAACATAATGTGATCATCCAAATGCCAATTAACATTGATAGCATTAGGTTGCCCTGGAACTTGTTGAGCTTTTCCTTGGATTTCCATATTCATGTATTGATATTGACCACCTTAAAGAGGGAAATTTTATTGTGTCATCAGTGTCTTGGTAATCTCTTATGATACCAAAGCTTGATCATGAATGTCATTTGGATTGGAAGGCTACCAATCTAGATTTTGTATTAAGTTATTTTGGGGAACAATAGCTTTTGATTTGGAAGGACATTGGGATCAAGGGTTGCATATGGTTTAGTTTGGGTTATAAATCCTTGATTTTTATAATGTTTCCTATTGTCCTTGAAACCTTGATAAGGTGGTCTTTGGTTATTGAAAGACTGATAGGCACTCTAGTTTTTCTAATGATAAGGTCTACCTTGGTATTGTTGTATCTTGAGTGAAACAATTTCATTTTCAAAATCTTGTAATATGCTTTTCAAATAACCAATCTCACTAGATTGATTAGGAGGGGCTATAACTTAGAATTTTGGATATGGAATAGGGGATATAAATGAAATTTGGGGAAATTGAGGGGGAGGAACAAGTAGCAATTATATAAAAAATGGAATTATAGGCCTTGGATCAATTTTACCATCTTGAATCAAGTTAGTCTCTGCTCTAATAGCAATCTCATAGGCATTTTGCAAGTTATTACCACCCATGGACTGTCTCATGACACTTATATCAGAATTAAGGGCCTTAAGAAAGTACCAAAATGCATACTCTGGGGATGGTCTAACTAATGTAGGGATCTTAATCCATGTCTTTTGGAATCTAAGGTCAAAGTCTGACATAAATTCATGGGGTACCTTTTTATGGTAGTCAATTATTCAACCAAAGATAGATGATCATACTTTTCTACAAATTGCTTAACTAAAGTTGCACCTAACTCATCCCAAGTATAAATGGAGGTCAAAGGAAGATTCCTATACCATTGTAATGATTTTCCCTTGAAAGAGGTAGCAAGTAATTTGATAGCCACATTATCTTGAGTAACATTATGAACAAAACATAGATTGGCAATATCTTAAATATGCTCAATAGAAGTAGTTTTATCCCATTCTCTAGAGAAGAAAGGGATAAATTTTAGAGTAGACATAGGAATGTCATCATACTAGGCCAAATTTAGGGGACTACCCCTATTAAATGGGATAAACACTTGATTCCTGATAACCATTTAGGCAAAAAGGATTTGGCTTATGGGGATAATAGATTTGACTAAAATGATAGATTGAGTAGAAGATAAATATTACTTTGAAAGACAAGGCCTTGTGTTATTGAATATTTATATTTTATAATAAGTAGGAGGCAATTCAATATGTTAAAAATAAGTGCCTTTACTTGATGCTCTTGTTATAACCTTTGGCATGAAAGCATTGTATAAAAGATGTTATGAGCTTTGCAACCTAAAGGATCTTTATTTTTTGATGATGGTAGATCTCTCCTACTACTATGAATCTTTCTTCACAATCTAAAACTTCAATTATACCAAATAAACTCAGGGTCCCACCAAGTATGCAAAACCTATTAGGGTTCTAGATGTGTACCCTAGCTAAGGAGGGGATTGTTAAGATCTTCTTACTCAAATCTAGTCCAATATAAAACTGATCCTAGGCTATGGGTATCCTAAAAGTGTATCAGACCTCTGAAGAAGGCTATCTTCCTTATGGATCTATCACCTACACTAAACTTAAATAGCACCTACTTGGATAAGGGAGAGAGAATTGACAAAACTTAGAAAAGCATGTAAAAAAGTGATGATGCACCAATGATTTGATCACTCCAACTCACATAAAACACACTATGAGACACTTTTTAGACCAAAGAACATCAATCTCACATTAATTTTTAGAACAAAGCATTAATCAATTACCAAATTAGCAAGAGAGGGAAAATTTCCACTTTCAAACTAGATAATAAACTATAGATTGTGCTTATAATGACCTGTGAGACTATTAAACCCTTAATAAAGGTGTGAAAAATTTAGACATAAGTGAGGAACATATATTCACTTAATAATAGTTCATGAATTCATAGAACACACTTCAATTTGGCTTAGAAAATGATGTAATTCAATCTTTATTACATCAAAAGGTGTTGCATTATAAATTTTGGCAGAGTCTGGTCATACCAAAAAGAGAGATAGAGGATCCATTTTAAGGCTTAGAAGCTTGAATTTATACAAAAAGGAGAGAGAGAGATAACTATGAATTAGAAAAGGACCAACCACTTATGATGGATTAGCACCAATTCAAGGATGTGGTTGAGTCAGGATCTTATCAAGGAGGCATAATTTCAAAGGCCTTGTAAAATAATTGAATGACCACTATCCTTAATCATCCACCCAATCATTATCTTAGGAATCCATGATACTTCTACTTAATCAATTAATGAGGATCATGTCTTGAAACTAGCTAAAAAGTGCCACATCTACATTAGGTGGCCAACTATACTTGCATTATCAAAAATGATCAATGATGATAATTGAGATATAGGTCTACTATATGTGAAAACCAATATTATGCCATTGGTTTTCACATAGTCATAATATCTATGAAAGTTTGAAAATTTCCTAACTTTGATTCATGGTCACTGGTTTATCTTTGCCTTTTATATTAGACAAAAAATATGTATTATATGGAGCCTTAATGGAAATGCTTGGTCTCTAAACTGTGGCCCTAGTTCAATTATGCTTCAATTCTGAGCTTAGATCTTTAACATTTGCTTTACCTAGGTCCATTTAAACTTCTTTGACTTTCATTAAAAATGTCCTAAGATCACTCTCACTTATTGGTTGTCGATTGCCAACTCAGACTATCTACAACATGTTCAACTATCTTTATGTTTATTGGCTTAAGAGATATGCTAACTTATTGACTCTACCTCACTCTATCAATCTGTTTGTGCATGGATGCTTGTGATCTATTAATTTTTTACTAATTAAATGTAATTATTCCACTTGTCCTTGACTCATTATCTCTTTGGATTTACTAGCTAATTTGACTCTGCCTCACTCTGTTTGATCTTGATGAGAGATTAAGCAGAAGTCCTTGATTTCCTACTAGAAGATCCCTTTGATATGTTGACTTGATTACATATCATCAGATCAAGATGTATGAGTTCACATGCACCATAGATCTCTCTAGTCCCACTTTCCTATTAATTTTTTCACTCCATCAATTCATTGGTATGATTGAACATGATCCCTTGATTTAACTTGGACCCATCCTTTTATTAGTGAATGTGTACCATTATATCTTAGCTTGATTATCCCACACCATTGGATTATGTCCAACTTGTAGATCTTTAAAGGATTTAACCTAAGGACCTTTTGACTTGGTTGACTCTATCGTAGATCATTGTATCTTATGTGTCAATATGAGGGCTCTCACAGATAATTAGATCTTGACCAACTTCAAGCCTTTTAATGACCTTTTGAACCCAAATGTTTACTTGCCTTAATTAAAATTTACGTTTATACTAACATTATTTGACATCTGTGTAGATGTTTTTGACATTCCACAGACTATCAAATTTAAACTCATATGGATTTTCACAGTGTCTTTATTTTGGATCTCACATGACTATCTTTCATTATTTTATCAACTTTGACAATTTATATCTTGAAATGTAGGAATCATAGAGGGGCCAAATTTATTGGAGATGTTCTTGAGATCAAACGAAACAAACCCAATTAATTCACTAGTCTCAAAATCCTTCTAAGTGAAGATATAAAATTTTCAATTTAATTGGTCCATATCTGGTTCACATGACATCCTAATGACATTTTAGCTTATTTGACTAAGTATGGAAAACCTAGTGAAAATGCCTTGGGAGCCTAAATTTGCATGTGTGTAACTTCCTTCACATTTTAGTGGATGATCTAGAATTTAGTGTATAGCAACTAGGGACCAATATGAACTAACCCACGTGAGTACTTTCCTTGGTCACTATCATTTGTGTGAGATATAACTTTGTGAAGATGCCCATTCGGCTTTGCTATAACTCTATTGAAGATGCCTATGTGGAAAACATGCAAAAAATGACTGAGGAGGCACCTTTGGACCTTAATATCTTTAGATGTGATTTGGTGGAGGACTTGAGATTTGGCACATAGGATCTTGGCACAAAAGGGAAGAAACCCATATGACCAATTTTCTCTAATTTATGTACATATGTGAGATATGGCCTTTGTAAATTGCCTATTTAGACTTTCTACTACTAGATCCAAATGTCAAGATGAACACATAATGGAGATTGAAATTAAACTTGAAATTTTGCTTGATCTTTGAAGGCTTGAACATGATGTAGAACTATTCAAATACCTCCTATTTGCAACTATATAAAAGAAGATCCCACTCCTTCGACTAAATTCTTAGACTAGGAAAAATTTGGTATGTAGACTAAAATTGGTCAACAAAAACCCCCACCTAGTCTCCTCTATCACAAGGTCTGTAAAAAACAAAACCTAAATAGATATCAAATCACATATAAATCTCAAAATCTATCTATCTACAATCATATATAACTAGTATCATATCTCAAAGACTAATAAATCCAACATTTCTTACCTATCTCGGTGTCACCAACCACCATATCTTTATTTTCTCATCTATCAAGCATAATCTCTCCATCGGCCCTCCCCCTGAGCATCTCATCCATGGGTCACATTCTAATCATAGAAAAACCTAAAGTCACCACTTGTGCACATCCCAAGCTGCTCTTTAGTGGTGTCTCTATTGACCATCTCTACCCTAGGCTAATTTTTGAGTCATTCTACATGATCACTCTCATCTATGCTTGATCCTTCTGCTAGCATCTCCATCAGTGGTGTGCCCAAGGTGGATATTTATCCTACTATTATGGTGCTTATTATGGTACTTGTTATACCCATACATCCACATCCATACCCTCTCCTTCCCCAACTATAGTTTATTATGCTTGACCAGTCCATGGTCTCAAACATCATGGCCTAATCTCCAATCTCTCAACTAATATTCCTCCTCCTCCTATCCCCCTAGTCTCTCTCACATGTCATGTCCAAAACATAAGTAATACTATAGGAGATGTTAGGTGTAGGAGGTAAAACTATCATGGAAAGCATGCCACTGGCTATGGCTCTACTCACCTAGTATATTAACCTATGATCTACTCTTGATCTAACCTTGGTGCCATAGTCACCCAACTAAGCCAAATAGTAGTACTATGTGCATAAGGCTACCACACGATCTCTCCTTGTGTGACTATATACAACACTGGCACGTGGGGTATGACCCATACTACCTAGTCATATCTCCATCTAGAAACCCAATGTAACCTACCATTAACCACATGGGGAAACCTAGTTGGTTGATACATCAAGAACCTCTCATATATCTATGAACTTAGCAACACCACTAGGATCATGATCTTCCACCATCTAGACAACATCCCATACATATCATGCATGAGTTTGACCCAGATGATAGACCCAAAATCATAAAGTTCCACCTGATCTAACATATACTGGCATAAGGATATCATGTGTAGTGGTACCCTATCATCTAACTTGTGACATAACATTCATAGTCATAATTTTAATCATAGCCTTCTAGATATCCAGATTATATGCAATATAAACATCAAATAAGCTCACCCTCAGCCCTAGGTAGATTCTCTCTAAGCATGTCACCCACTTGACTAATACTCATCTCTCCTATGGATCATATGGTGACCTTGTCATCATTGGTATCCCTCCTATAGGTAGTCTAATCAATGCATGGACATCCTCCAGTGTGATACCTACCTTTATGGTATCTTCATCCACCACCCATTGAAAAGTGTTGGTCAACCATTCCCATGCTCCAAGGAACATGACAACAAAAACAACATTTAGTAGGATGCATCTCATCTCCATTATTCTTTCGAGGCCCAATGCAACCAATCTCACTCTATCCACATTTTTCAATCACTCCAACAAATTAGGTAACCATGAGGCATCAATCATTCACCAAAATATCTAGCACCTCTATAAAATATCAAACAACAAAGGATGTATTAGACCTTTATATCATTCATAATCAAATTACATTCTTATAAATTTCATAAAAATAAACTAGTTTGATTCAATTTCAACCACATTAACTTAACCAACTAATTTTGACACTTAATACTAAGTCATCCCACTAGTTTTTCTTGTCTTCTACCAACTAGGTTGACCTAGTCGACCTTATTCTTTCACTGTAATGAATTTTTACCCAATTTACATAAATTCCTTGGGTATTTATTGGTCTAGCTCCTTCCTACCTAATACCCCATTTAACCCATAGTACCCCTAAAATTATCTTAAGGTTCATTCTAGTGTCTATATTTTGCCTAATCATCCAATTTCTATAAATCACTCAATTTAAAATAAAAATACTCAAAATTTTGAAATTTTCAGTTGCTTACCTATGCTACACTCATTATGCCTACTATGCATCCTTCCCATCTCAACTTTCATCCTCACTCTCTGGGTCTCTCACTTGATTTATCAAGGGCTCTACTATTCTTAGAATAGTAAATAATGATAAATGAATTCTTTTTCACCCTATTTATATTTACTATTTCAAAATTATTTACCTTTTAAATATTTACCATCAAATTTCTTATTTTGATCATATTTTTGTCTCTACTCACTCTTCTTTCCAAAACATAAAATATTCTGGAATCTTGATGTCCTAAAGAATCTTTTCAATTATTATATCTACATGTTTCAAAAAAAAAAAACTCTTTTTGTGTTGATCTCTATAGGTTTGCCTAATGTTTTTCACATTAGACACCTTCACATTTATCACATCTCCTTATTTATCTATAACACTAAGGTAAATAAAGGTATGTGTTTTTAAATTCCATCCTTTTATTTTCTCCTTACTACACTTTATTTAGCTTTAGATTTATGTGCCACTATGTTATTTTCTAGAAACACCATCTCGTGTTGCACCTACATGACACGTGATGAACTTTGAGTGGGGCATATGTATACACATAATATTTTTCAAACTTTATCAATTACTGATGTTCTTTATCTTTCAAGAACCCATATAATCTCAATCTCTTTGAGTTCATTCCCTAAGGGGTGCATCAAGAAAGGGGTGGGTAGACCATTGGTGCTTTATGGGATTATTGTCCCTTTTTACCACTTGTTATCTACACACTTGTCTCTTAAAACCATTCTCCTAAACTTTTCCTTCTATTTTGCACCCTCCTCTAGTCCTTTTCCATCTTCATTATCCCTTTTCCTAACCTACATGCCTTTTTAGTAGTTTATATAATATAGTAAGCCATATCGACCTTGTATTATTATTTACAAATCTTATTATGGATTAGGTCAACCCATGGCTAACCTAGTTATTTTTTTCCAATTTTAATACTAGGTCTACCAGGTCAACCTTATCAACCCAAAATTTTAGAAGGGTTTAGGGTTAGATCCATCTATATAAACACATTCATTTCACATTTTCTAAAAGAATAAAAGAAGAAGTAAGATATATTATACACATGATTATCCACCATTCTACTTGAAGAGCAAGCTTAGGGTTTCATACTTTCTTTGGAGATATGGATCTTGTCTTGTGGGCAAGTATTTTGGATGCATTGATAGGTTGTGCATCTTATATCCAATTTATCCTTCTCATCCTTATATACCATAATAACCTCTTAGGAAGCACCTTGTTCAAGGGAGACATTGAGGCTTGACAGGTTCATCTTCGAAGGTAAGTATTCCTAACACTTTTCTCTTCCTTTGCAAGAGTAGATAGATATGCATTAGCATTTCTCTTCCATATATTAGTATTTTGTATACATTGACATGACTATATGTCTTCTATGCATGTTTACTTTTAGTGTTCTTACCCCTAATTTATGCCATAAGATTTGGTGAGCATTAAATTATACTTTGCTTTAATTGTTATTAGTATAGTGAATATGAAAACATAGGACCTAGTTAGGTTTATTAAGTAGTTTTTATTAACTGGAGGCTTTAGAACCCTCCCTAGTGAATTTATTATGGTAAGAGATCCCTTGGCTAGGTCTAGCAAATCCATATTGGTCATGATCTAGATTATCTAATGTATCCCCAATTGATAGTGCAAGTAGGATTTATCTACTCTGAGCTAAGATTGATTTATATATCTATTGTATTTTGCATTGCATACATGTACGACTATGAGTAGTGGCATGCACAATATTAGTGGCTTGAGAGGCATTGTTATAAAAGGAGGCACTAGTGGCATGATTAGCATGTTTTTTGAAATATTCACCATTAGAAGGATTAGAAGAAGAACCAACATTAGTGGAATTATTACCATTGATAGTAGATGCATTAGTGGAAGGATTGAGAAGAGTGGGTCTGGGAAAAGGACCATTAGATGTTGAACCTACCATGTTAATAGAGATACTTAGTATGAATGTAGAATAAATCAAGGAAGAAGAGGTGATAATATGACAAGGGGTCAAAAGAGAAGGAATAAGTTAAGAGGCAAAGAATTTATTGCCCCTATATCCATGTGAGAATGTGAATAGGTTTCTTCTTCTTGACCACTTATCATAAGGTTGTAAATAATGGAAGGGTCTTTTCCTCAATGTTGAGGAAAATCATTAATGAATAAAATAATTTTTGGAGTATAATCTAATTTAAGATGATCTTCTAAGGATAAAAAAGGGTTATAAATAGAGAATACATGAGGATGAGTCCCATAATTGGTAGTGCAAGTGGATACATGCACATTACTTTCATATATATTAGGAACCATAAACTATTTATGGGGAAACATATTGGGATTATTAAATTTCATCATATCTATTGAGATAAACTCTATGTTGTCTTCAAATAGGAAGTTCAAGATGAGAGAAAAAGGCTAAGAAGGATAATAATGATGAAAAGACAAAGTCAAAAAATAAGATATAGAGTCAAATCAGTCAACAATGTTATGTAACCTAATAGGTAGATAATAATACACAATAATTTAGGTTTATTATGTATAATAAACAAGAAGGAAAAGTAGGATGATAAGGATACACAGTCATTCATGTTGATTGTGTGCAGTTGAATAGAGAACTGAATAGGAGGATAAGAAGACACAGTCATATAAATTGATAATGTACTACTCGAAAGAAGGTAAAATAGTTTTTAAGAGACTGTATTGACCAAGTTGATAGTGTTATAAAATAGGGTAAAAATATTTCAAGATAGTTTGAAGCAATAATGATAGCAAACACACAAATAATTGGATCAATGTGATTGATCCAATTGGGAAACACAGCACAAAACCTTGCACCAACATTGGCCAATGCAAGTTTTTCAATACAACACATAATGATCAAATAGCAAACAATAAATTTAAAATTAAATTCTAACTAATTGGTCACCCTAAGTGTTATTAGATTATTATAAAGTTTGTATTTTAATGTGATAAGAAAGTTGGTTAAAATAGAGAACTAGAAAGTAGTCTAAATTTGGTTTTAGGATGTTTGGGTTGAAAGGGATCTATATTATCAATAGTATTGGCTTAGTATTGGGGCCTACCCCCTCACTTCATAGTCTCATAGTAATAAGGGTGTCAGGTGCTTTGCCAATATATACCATTAACCACGTATTTATACTTAGACAAAAAATCAAGTCATCTTCTCCCTTGGTGATGAAATGCAAGTAGGTAGGCCTTGAAAAGACAAATGTTTAAATGTTTTTTAAATTTTAAGTGGTTTTGAAATGTGTGAACAATAGTAAAATAGTTTAATTAAAATGGTAATTTGAAAAACCACCTATTTAGACTATGTGAGTTACTCTAAACATGTAAACAATTGAAAAGGAAATGTGAATTAATTACTATCAAATAAAAGTTAATTCTTTGATTAAGAATAGTATAGATCTGAGTCAAGAAACACTATATGCCAATAGTATATACCAAAGTTGAAAAGGTCATTATTATTATATATAAATAGAATCTTTAATAATGGATTCAAATGGGTTGACTATGTCTCTCAGACAGAAGATAGACTATATAACTAGGTTGACCAAGTCAACCTAGTTAGTTGTAAGGTTGTAGTTTAAAGATTGCTAACTTATGAAAAATAGAACTAAAGGAAGAGCTAAAATTATATAAATAGAAAATAAAGGAACCTTTGTGGGATTGAAGATAATGTAAATTGAAAATTTTAATGCTATAATGCTTTAGTTTCTACTTTCAAATTTTGCAAACTGGGTTGATTGGTTTAGCTAAATTTTGTAAAACCCTGTGCACTGAAGAAGAAATAAGAAATAGATTCAACCTATTCAACAATGTTTTTTGACTTATATTTTAATAGAATAAATTAGTAGACAATGTTGACTTGTTAAAATGTGTATGCTAATCTAAAACTAGAGAAGAATATTGTGTAAAACTATTTGATCTAGTAACTTGTAGTTGATGAAGACTTGTATAGATAGAAAAAAGTCATTTTGAAGTGATTGTGTGTTAAACCTACACACATAAAGTTAGAACTATATTGATTAGTTTGATACAATACTAAAAATATGTAAAAATATAATAAAATAATAAAAATTATGACATGAAAAAAAAATTGCAAGGGTTAGATTCATGTTAGGTTCATTAGAGTATATGCAAAGTGAAATGCAATTGATCTCCAAATCAATATTATCTTATAGAAGATAACTCCTACTTACACGTATGATTGTTGATACATTAGATATTCATGGTCATGACCAAGATGGATCTGTTAGACCTAGCCAAAGGATCTCTTACCACAATAATATCACTAAGGAGGTTTATAAAGCCTCTAGTTAAGCAAAACTATGCAAAAAACCTAAGTCCTATGTTTTAATGTTCACTAAACTAATAACAAGTAAATTAAATTCTAATCTAGTGCTCACCAAATATTGTGGCATAAAGTGGGGGTAATAAACATAAAAATTAAACATGCATAGAATAAATATACCCACGTCAATTTATATATAGTCATAATACATGGGATAGAAGTGCAAATACATATATATCTACTTTTAAAAAGTAGGAACAAAGTTAGGAATACTTACCTTTAAATATAAACCCACCAAACCTCAATCTTTCCCTTGGCTAGGGTGTATTGCAAGAGGTTGTTGTGGTATGTAAGGATGACAAGGATAAATTATCTCTAGGATACACAACCTATCAATTCATCTAAAAGAGTTCTCCACAATACATGATCCATATCTCCAAAAAATGTATGACACCCTAAGCTATGCTCCTCAAGTAAAATGGTGGATAAGCAAATGTGTAATATATAGCTAAATCTAACCCTAGTATATTGAGTTCAACACACCCCATTACCCTAAAAATGGGGACCCTATGAAATTTTGGGTCATTTACCCCAGAACATATCTTGACATTGATTCCATATGATGAAAACCCTTTATATGACTTTAAATTTTTTAAAAGCATGCTAGTCCATGACAAATGTTAATGAGCACTTTTTAAAATGTTTCATTAAATGTCTAGTTCATTGGTTTTCTAATGATCTAATTTTTTTAAAGTGCTCTTACAAGGGGTTATAATTCAAAAAAATAAGGTATGGTCCTTAAGATGTAATCAAAATCACTTAATTAAGGTTTCCAAATCATGGTATTACTTTGGCTATGTCAAAAATCATATTCAACACTATGACGTACCTTGATTTTAAGTTTTAGAAAAAGGTCCAAGTTAGATTCCATATTTAAGGTTTATGAATTTTGACTTACCCAATTTCCTTTATCACACAATTCACTAACTTCCTCATTCTCTCTTTTATGTATAAACCTAATGTTAACTTGACCTTGATTAACATACGGCAACATCACATGCATTGATCACTTGGTCATATAAATTTTGGGACTTAGTTGGTACACTTTAGCCTTTGAAAGTAGTCATGACCTAGAGACCCAAATAGAGTGTACCACTTGGTACTCAATCATAGTGTTTTGAGTTCAAAAAAAATTATAAAAGGGTCTTCTTCCAATTATACCCAAGTATATGCTTAGAATTGGTCCACAATTGCCTAAAAAGAGGCCTACTTAATCCATCCCCCAAGTTCCCCTATTCACCATTACTGATTCAACTATCACTATTTCCCCTTCACCTTTAAGAATGACACTTCCCTCTTCCCCCCTTAACTCTGCATTTGTATTGCTCACATCCATAGTTTTCTCTCACACATCTACTTTCTAAGGGTTGACACCAACTCATCCATTACCTAAAACATCATAGCCCCCAAGTGGTTCTTTAAATAAATCATGGATTAAGTAGATGCAATTAGCTACAATGGAAAACCCATATTTGGTCATAATGGACCCTCCATAAGTCACACTCCAATTTTATAAGAAGGTTAGGGCCATGAAGAGGGTGACCAAGAGGAAGGTCACCCATCCAGACCAAAAAATTATGTATACATTATAAGAGACCTTATTTGAGCTGACTAAGACAAATAAATCTAGGCTAGGCCAATAGTAACATTATAAGGAAGGACCCCTCTTGGCTCAATAGGCATATGGTGATGTGGATACCAAATTGATAAAAGGAGTACAATAAAAAGTAGATGACTTGGAGTAGAATCACAAGGATACCTTACCATATCAGAACATAAATAAGATGGAATGGGTTGTGGGATAATTTTTTGACATGTTGAATACCTTGTCACAATACAAGGTAAAGTGATATGAAATATACAATAAGATCCTCAAGGAATAAGCTGCATATGGGGCATATGATAGTAAGATAATTAACTTGGTAAAGTTGATCAAGATGAAGAATTTTGACTTAAATTTGATCCCTTTTGAGGACTTGAGCATTATTCAATCATATGTAATTGGCAAAAGGAAAGCTCTAAACCATTGGATTGATGAAATGAGGTCCCTGGGCTAGTATCTCACCTAATAGGGTGACAAGTTCATAAATTATCTAAAGGATGTTGAGATCACACATCTTTCCAACAAGGATGGTTCCATTGTTAGTAAGGATACCTTCAGAGCCTAGCTATAGAACTTTATTTTAAACTCTAGGAAGAAATCCATGGCTAGAGGAGTAACCTTTAGATAGGATATGGTATATTTGGAAGCCTCTACCAATCAAAGGATAGAGAAGGCTATATAAATTAATGAAGTAGTAGGATCTCTCTTGAGTAAAAATGATGCAATGGAAAGGCTCATAATCAAACTATTCAAGGAGCCTATTATTTATCTAAAATTGATTGATGGTGACTATAATAGATACTCTAAAGCATGGAGAGGGAAAAATGAAGCTAAAAAACAAACTATCATCACAGGAGCCTCTACTCCTGAGCCCCTCTTGGGATCTCTTCTCCTTCAGTTAGCACTAGCACTCTTTCTTTAGTTGTTATTAGTTCACGTCCATTTTCTTCTACATCAATAGCTTCATCATTAACTACACCAATAGGATATCAGCCTAGCATTTCTAGCTATATGTTGGGATTTATCTTGATAAGAATAATGTCTTAATTCCCTTTAATTACATTGTAAAATATTCCCCTATTTGAACAGGAAATATTCTCTAGGTTTAGGACATTAAGGACCTTGTCTACTAATAGGTGTCATATATTTGGTTCTCTTGTAATTGTTTTAGGAATTTAATGGCCTATATATAGGGTTTTTCCCCTTTATTGTACTTCAAAACATAATTTTGTGAGATTAATGTAAAGAGAAAGTAGAATTCCTACAATTTTAATATTGTTTTCATTATTTCCACACATTTTTATTTCTCAAAGCTTTGCTAACAATGCATGATTTCATTTCTTCCATGGTTAAATTTGATAAGTAGTGTTTCAAGTGCATCTTGTTAGCTTGTATTTTTAGCTATGCTATAAAAATTTTTGATTATGCTTTGTTTCCTTTATATTCTACAAATGAATGTGGTGAAATTAATTTATTGTAGGTAACAATTTTTTTTAAAGCATACTTTTAAGACATATGCATTATATTTACCCTAGAATCCTCACTACACTTATGATATTATGAGTTTAGCACTAGGATCTCATAGATGTTAGTTTATTTACATTATTTATCTAAAGAACTAAAGGATATATATTGGTCTTTGTTGTTGTAAATAAAACTTTCTTTTCCACTCTACTTTTTTAACATGGATCACTTTAGAATAATGTTCACTATAAATATCCCCTCATTCATTTAAAGTTTGGGCATATATTGGCAAAATACATAGGCAATTCTACATCATAATATTACAAAGAAGTTTTAGATAGATTGTGTCACTATTGAGCTCTTGTTGTCCCTATGTAGGGTCTTTTTGCAAATTAAAGGTGGTGGCCACATAATCACCCAAAAAAACTAAATTAAGCCTTAAGGTCTTCTAGTACCTATACTACAAATTAAGAAATATTATTCTACTATTCATATGATATCTTTAACATAGATATACATCAATAGAAGAAGAGTTGGCACTAGAAGAAGAGCCTCATTGTTTGTTTTGATTAGAAATTGACGGGTATTTCATTTGAACTATAACATAATATCTCTAAATACACAAAGATTATGATAAACACTGTGTTTTGTTTTCATTTTCTATAAGATCTTTACAACCTTGAAATATCCTTGTGAAAAATGTTTATTCCAAAAATCCTTTGAATATTGGCTCAAATCTGAAGATATTTTGTTATTACCCCTTCGATTTATTTAAATTTCATCTAAATATGTTAAAGATAGGCATGTCATTAAATTTTTTGGATAGATCAAGTTCTATTTACTCCATATTTGTAAAGTTTTGCATGATTTGAACTAAGAACTTTGGGCTTACAATAAATAAGTGAAAAGATCAGTGTATAAGTAGATTATTTGGTGAAACATCACTAAGCCAAGGCTTTAGAAATCTAAATTGAGTACATTCACATAGGCATAAGATATTATTTAAATAATTTCACTCTAAAACACTTGGATAAGCTTAATACACTAGAAATAACTTGAATTATCTCTTCTGATGTTCATCTTTGCAAGTTAAATCAAGTTTCTGACAAAGTTTGTGCATGTCTCAAAGCTTCAAGGGATCCAGATTAGAAAAGGTAAAATAAGACCATGCTACTTAATTTTGGACCTTTATATGGGGGTTCCTTTATGTTAATTTTGTTGATCTTTACCTTCTTTTGTAAAATTTGATGAACCTTTGTAGTATTGTGAGTTTTTTGCATAGATCCTTTGCTTAGCAATCTAGATTTGCCTAAGATCTGGACTAGATTTCATTATGAGACTAGAGTTCCCCTTGGATCTTTTAAAACCCATCACAAAGCTAGAGCTGATAAAGGGAGATGTAGGAGATATAATTCCCACCCTACCTATTCAATAATCCAATATCCCCATCCTTTATTTTACATCTATCTATTCATGGCATGGTTAGGAGGATCTTCCATAAATATGCCTGGTTGATTGCATGACTTGCCCAAGAACACTAAAAAATACCTTCCTCTCTTTAATCCATCTGGGGGTATAACTATTGAGGAGCATATTAAGTCTTTCAAGGTAGTTTTTAGGATTCTAAACATCATCCATGAAGACAGCCTATAAAATCTTCCCATTCACCTTTAGAGAAGCAGCTTATGATTGGTTCCTCAATTTACCAAAAGATTCCATCACAAGATGGAACCAATTCAATGATACATTTATCGCATAATTTGGAAGGGTCATTAGTCTTAGAATTATTTACCAATAGTTCATTATCCTAAAGTGAGACCCCAATGAGCTAATAAGATATTTTAATGCTAAATTTTAAAAAATGTATAGCCTCGCCATAGCCCCCTACCAACTTTTGGATGGCCTATCACTTGATCCAATGATTGGTATCTTCCTATGTAGGGCCATGAACATTAATACATACCACACACATATGCAAAGGCTATACATATTGATGATAAAATGCACCCACAAGGGTACCCTAATTTTACCATTCTAAATATCAACCTAGCTTTACCTATTCTAAATTTATTCCCAAATGTAAACCAAAATATGTTTACATTGAATTGGATACCTAGCCTTAATCATTTTCCATTGATCCATTTGAATCCTAACTAACAATTAGGATTCTTTAACCATTCTAATTCTGGGGATCATTCCCAAAACAATAATCAATATCTGGTCCCTGTTAATAACTCTAACACCCAAATCATTTTCCAAAACCCAGTTCATAACACTAAGCCTAACTCCTAAAAGGACACTTGGAAGCAATTTAGAGGATGGTTCAAAAACTAGGTAGTGATTTTCTAAATTTTCAAAGGTAAATGGGAAATATGGGGGAAGGTTCTAATAAAAATTACACTTTTCAAAATTATAGTAGGTCTAAAAATAATAACAACAACAAACCCCTAGAAAATAAGATTTTTGACATAAATAATTACGAATTAGCCTTGTCTAATTGGTGTAGGGTCCATAACATGGCCTGACATGAAGAATTAGACTATATATAATTTTTCAACACTCTCAAACTATTTCAAGGTGAGATGGAAAGTTATGACATTTTTTTGGATAATCAAGACAATACTAGAAATTCAAGAAACACAAAAACACCTGGCAGTGGTTCCAACACTACTGAAACATCCCTCATAAGCAAAACTTACAAGTTTCTTAACTAAGGATAAAATGAGCCTGAAATTAACTTGAATGAGATCCATGCTTTCTAGCAATACCAAAAAACACCTTAAAGAACAAAACTCAAAAGGAACCTACAATAACATCCACACTACCCAACAAAGTTGACACACCCCCAGATCATAGGACTAGTAATGATCCTCCTCCTCTAAAGGGTAAGGTTACTCAGCCAACTATAAAATTGGATACAAATGGATCCAAAGGTGGATATAACATTGTGGAAGATATGAATAAAATCAAAGCCAACATTACTCTGCATGAGCTTACTCAAATCACTGACCAATGTGTTTTACTATTGAAATTATTAACTAAGAAGTTAGACAAAGGTAAAAACAAATATGTGAATGCAAATGTGGTAATGTATAAAATTAAAGATGAGGTTCCTCAATTTTTATTAACTATTAAAATATTTAGGAAGAATGTCCATAATTGTTTGCTTGATTTTGGAGTATCTGCTAACATAATTCTTGTAGGTATTTATGAAAATTAGGGACTTACTCCAATCAAATCTGCTAGGGTCATTGTCTAGTTAGATAAGTCAAAGATTAAGATAGTAGGAGAACTATTGAATGTCCATATGTAGTTAGCTCATGAACCCCAAATTTAAAAATTCATCGACAATCAAGTCATCAAAATCCCAGAAGCATATGGGATGTTATTGAGTCAAGACTGGAAAAAATCCTTAAATGGGTATATGTCCATGGACTAATTGCATATGTGGTTACTTTGGAGGGGTGTGCTTAATCACATCCAAATCAAATGAGATTCAAGGATGAAGTTCATGATCATGGAGTACAATGCTAAAAATAAAAAGGTAAACTTCCAATCTATCGACATAGGTGTGTATGCTCTTGATACTACCAATTCAAGTGAAATCATCTAGATGACCAAGGATGAAGGGTTATGAATGATGTACTTGTTGGGGGATAATAAATCGGAAGCACACAATTGATTACCAAACCAAGCAACTTTATATGCGGAAATTAACCAGATTCACCAAGTAACTAGAATTCAGAATAACACATGATATGAGAGACAATACACAAATTGTATTAACACTTTATACAGAAAAGAATACAATAAAGAAGATGCCACTTCTTCTCCACCACCTTACAGAGGTTTCCCACACCTCAAGTGAATAGTAATTCTCCTCCCCAAAGCTCTCCCTCTCAGGTCCCAACACCCAACTCAAATACAGAGTTGGTGTTCACCTCCTGTGCTCCACGCACACCACAAGTGCTCCACACACTCAAACAAGTACTCCACGTACTTCAAGTAGATCTCCCATGAACCTACAACAACCTGCAATTCAACAGACCATACTTATGGAAGGAACTCCCTTGCCTTCCTCTGTGCTCTATTCGAGTACACACCTGTACTCCAAGTAGATCCTGCCTGATACTGCTCCCTGTTGTGTTGCTGTCTATATGATCTTGCACACCTACAAATCAAACACGGTTCTGCTCACCTGTGAACCTTGACCTTGCACACACATACACCTGTAGATCAACGATCTTACTTACCATGTAGATCTCCTATATAGGCCATGCAACTGTGACCAAGATCCTACACACCTGAAGAATCCTACTGACTCTCCAAAACCAGCACCTACACCTGGTACTGTGGAACTAGGAGGAACACCCTTGCTCACCTCACACACAGAAGGAGCAAACTTTGCTCAACTCAAACTAGAACACTTTTCCAATACAACCATGAGTCTATTATATAGATCTCATCCAAACAGTGATTAGACATCTAATTACCATAATTAGATCTGTAGCTCTCAGTCTAAAAATAGATCTCTTCATGCAAACACTTGGTTCGTTAGCTAACTGCCCATAATAAGCGCAGTCCGAACCACACAGGCGACCGACGTCGGTCCCTGTCCGCCTGGGGGTCGCCGACGCCGGCCGATCCATGACCGACGTCGGTTGCTTCCTTGTCTAATACTGCCAACGTCGGTTGGCCAGACCAAACGCCAGTCTCCGTGACACTTCTGCAACTCTCCTACAACATCCTCCATGTCTGCATCAGTGAAGCTTTTAGCTCCACAACCTAACAGTACTTTGATTGTGTGAAAGTCAATAAAGGCTTAGGGGTAGGTATCTTGCTGATAAATATAGTTGGTAGGAAATATTTAGCATCTAATAGACTTCAGTTTCCATATACTAATTATCTTTCATAATATGAGGCCCTAATTTTAGTTTTTTAATTTTCCATCAAGCACAAGGTAAGAAAATTATTAGTACACAGTAATTCATAACTAGTCATCAAGTAAGTACATAGGCAATACCAATGCAAGATCTCTTACCTAAAGAAATATAAATTGAGAAAATGGGATCTAATCAAAATATTCAAATAATTTAACATGGCCTCTATACCCAAGAATCAAAATCAATTGGTGGATGTGTTGGCTTTGATAGCCATGAATCTAGTCCCACCTGAGGCCTTCAAACTGTAAAAGTTTACAATCAAGATGATATCTTGCCATTTTATCCTAGATAACATCAATACTTCTAGGTGTTTAATGATGACAATAAAATCATCAACTTCATGACTAGTTCTGGAGTCTTTGAATCACACATAATTGATGAACAAGATGAAGAATATGAGAAGGGGGTTGAAGTTGATGATGATGGTCTCTCTAGAAAGGATATTAAATCAAGACAAGGTAGCAAATTATGCCAAAGTTCCCAAGGTAAGTGGTAAAAATTATAAACAAATTAATTTGGGTTCATTGATCAATCCCAAGAATATAAACATTGGGTTGGTTTGTACTAAATATGAAGTGGCTAAGGCTATTAAGATACTGCCCTGATTCAAAGATGTCCTCACATGGTCTTACAAAGATTTCAAAGTCTTTAACACCCAACTCATCACTCATATGATCCCTTTTAAGAAGAATGAAAACCTTTCCTATAAATGCAAAGACCCATGAACCCTATTCTAGAGCATCTCATCTATAAAGAAGTAAAGAAATTATTAGATGAAAGGATAGTCTTCCTGATCGAACACTCCACATGGCTGGCCAACCTGGTCCTAGTTAGGAAGAAACATGGTGAGCTTAGACTATACGTAGATTTTTAGAATCTCACTAGATCCTTATAAACTGATAATTACCCATTTCCCTCTTTAGATGAGGTAATGCAAATGGTTAGCAACTCTCAAATGGTGTCGTTTTGGGATGGTTTCTTGGGTTATAACCAAGTGTTGGTCAATAAAGAAGATAGAGTGAATATTTCCTTCATGACCAAGTGGGGAGCATTCACATATATAAGGATGCCTTTTGGGCTCATAAATGCTTCAGCTACCTTTCAATGTGCCATAGACCATGCATTCTAAGGATTTATTGATAAGTGAATCATTAATTACATGGATGACTTAACTATTTTCTCTAAAAATAGGAAAGACCACATGATGCATCTCTAAAAAATTTTGGAAAAGTACAGAACCTTTGGTATCTCTTGGAAACCTAAGAATAATATATTTTTCATAATTAAAGGTAACCTCTTGGGATACATAATCATGAAGGATAATATGCCTATTGACCCTAACAAGATTTATGTTTTTTTCAAGGTTTATTTTCCTAATAGTAAAAAAGAATTAAAATCATTTTTTGAAAAAAATAACTTTGTATGTAACTTTATTTCAACTTTCATAAAAATTATCAGACCTCTGAATTCCATGTTAAAAAAAGATGAAAATATTTATTTGACATCCATGGCTAAGAAATATTTCAAAGACATCAAATAAGCCATAGTATAGGCACCCATGTTAAGTAGCCCATATTTCAATAAAGATTTCTATCTTTATTTTTTTTGATTTTAACCACATGATTGTTGTTGTCTTAACATAGAAGGTAGATGAAAAATAACATCTAAACACCTTCATAAGTATGAACTCGAAGGATGTATAACTGAGATACCTACTCCTAGACAAGAAAGCATATGTTTTAGTAAAGGCTATGAATAAGTTCAAATAGTATATCCTCTAAAAAAACTCATGCCATTTTACCTGACGCCACCATTAAGCCTATGCTTAACCAGAATGAGTTAGGAGAAAGATGGGTAAATTATATGGCTAAACTCCAGGAGTATGACATAGAGATAAAGTCAAGTAAGATGGTATGAGGCCAATGTTTAATTTAGTTAATCACTAAGACTGATCCTCATATTGATGTTTTCCAAGTAGAAATAGAATAGGTTTTAAGTGATGAATGGTACAAGGATGTCATTTACTACTTATAAAATGGCATTTTCCCATCAAAATTGAAAAGAGAACAAATAAGATCACTTAAGCTCAAAATTTCACATTTTATGATCAAAAGAGTAGTGCTCCACAAAAAAAACTATGAAGGTATCTATTTGAGATGTATCTCTAGGAAGTAAGTTGTGGACAAACTAAATAATTTCCATGAGAAATTTTGAGGTGGACATCCTTTGCGCAGAACCACTACCCTAAAAATACTTAGATTTAGCTATTATTGGCCTACCATATTAAAATATTTACACGCTCATGTTTGAGCATGTAATCAATGTCAAGAGTTTAATAGTAGAGAAGTAAGGGCAGTCATGCCCTTATAACTAATAATTGAAACCAAGCCATTTGCATAATGGGGATTAGAATTTGTTGGAGTCATAAATCCTAACTCTTGAGTGGGCCACAAATTTGTGCTAATAACTACCAACTATAGCACCAGGTGGATAGAAGTAATTTCCACTACTAATTACAAGGTAGTTGATGTCACCAAATTCCTAGAGAACATCACAAATAGGTTTAGGACTCCTTTATCTTTAGTGTGTGATAATGGTCTGGCTTTCTAATCCATAGAATTCATATAATGGGTTTATGATAACAAGATTATTTTCAAGTTCTCCTCGAATCATTATCCACAAGGGAATGGTTTTGTAGAATCATTGAAAAAACTTTATGAATGTAATAAAAAAGTTAGAAGATAAGAAACCATGGGAGTGACAATCATTATTAAAATATGTTCTCTTGGTAAATAGGACTAGATACAAACAAGCCTTGAAGTCATCTTTGTTCTTGATAGTATATGGGAAGCAACCAATATTTCCCATTATATTGTAGCTACCTACTTATGAGTTCATGGTTGAATACATGGACGATGATGAAAGAGTTTAGTCTAGAATATTAAATATCATTCATATGGAGGATTCCAAAGATGAAGCCCTCCATAATTTAAAAAAACACTAAGATGTATTCAAAATGTGGTTTGACAAAAGGAATAAAATCAAAATATTCTAAATATTAAACTTGGTCTTACTTTGGGACAAAACCCATAAGAAAAAGGGCTAGTATGACAAATTCACACTCCTTTAGATTGGGCCATATCAAATTATAGAGATACTAGGTGATAATGAATTCAAACTAAAGGACTTGCAAGGGAATGACTTAGCTCTATCATTGAATGGATATTACTTAAATCACTACTTCTTGACTTCCCTTTACACCCCCACCAAAGGACTGTGAGTTGTTTTATTGTATTAGTAGGTAGGAGTAGTTTAATTTCCTTTCTATTTTACTTTCTTGTTATGTATTTGATTTTTGTCCTTTTCTTTCCTTAGAGTAGTTGTTGTGATATATATTAGAAATAATCCCTCTAGGCAAGGTCTCAGTTTTCTCTTGCATTTTTCTAAAGTTCTAAAATTTGAAGAATTGAGGTGTTAAAGTTTGTGTACATCTCAATAGATGGTCATCCAAAGTAAGAGACTATGCCATATGTTGATTTATAAATTTTGGGAGAGTTTAATGATAAATTTGTCATTTCATGGAATATGTGATTTTATTATGATTATAATACAGTGCTAAAAAACATACATTTGACCGGATAAAGGTATTAAATTTTTGAAGTTCCATACATATTGGCACTTAATTTCACATCATAAGATTTATTAGGTGGAACTCAGTCACAAAAAGTAAATGGTTGTTGATCAAAATTTCTAGAATTCCTTAAAACCTAGCTAACAAACTAGTTCCCAACCTCTAAGACTTTGGACAAAAGGGGGGGACATGTGTATCAAGTTGAAACAGACTTGACACTATAAGTTACATTCTCTTGAAGGTGATTTGGGTAAACTCCATCAGGGCTATGGACACCTGATTGGCAGTGGATCAAGGCCTTGAGTGGAGCCAAAGGTATCTCTATCAGGGCTATGAATGCTTGGTAGGTAGCAGAGCAATGCCCAAGCCATCCCCTTTAAATCTAAGCATAACTATATACATTTAAAAATTCTCACCCAAAACCTATGTTCAAAGCCATAAAGTTTCAAGCTATTAATTCTAAAACTCAAAGGCATGAAGGTCAATTAATGAAAATTACACACATAGTATGAATGGTTTTTAGGTTTTTAGTCTTTAATCCTTAAAATAGAAAGTTATTAGTTCTAAAAAACCAATTATGATATTTATTACATCTACTAAGGGATGATTACTTAATGATTACATTCTAAACTAGGATATTTGAATTCTAACATATTGTTATATTTCCTACATAAGTCACCATTTATTGAGTTCAATAAGCCCCATTCTCCTAAAAATGGGGACCCTATGAAATTTTGGGTCATTTACCCTAGAACATACCTTGTCATTGATTCTGCATGATGAATACCCTTTATGTGATTTTAAAATTTTAAAAGGAATGCTAGTCCATGGCAAATATTAATGAGTACCTTTTAAAAATGTTTTATAAATGTCTAGTTCATTATCTTTCTAATGATCTAATTTGTATAAAAGTGATCTTGTAATGGGTTACAACTCAAAAAAACAAGGTATGGTCTTTAAGATGCAATCAAAATCACTTAATTAAGGTTGTCAAATCATGGTATTACTTTGGCTATGTCAAAGTATTCAACACTATGACATACCTTGATTTGAAGTTTTAGAAAAAGATCCAAGTCAGATTTTGTATTTAAGGTTTACGAATTTTGACTTACCCCTTTTTTTATCATGTAATTCATTAAATTCCTCATTTTCTCCTTTATACAAAAACCCAATACCAATTCGGCCTCAACCAACATGCAAAAACATCGCATGCATTATTCACTTAGTCATATAAAGTTTGGGACTTAGTCATGTATACTTTAGCCTTTGAAAATAGTCTTGAACTAGTGACCCAACTAGAGCATGCCACTTGGCACTTAGTCATAACATTTCAAGTTTAAAGAAAAGTTACAAAAGGATCTATGACCCATCAATCCAATCACATCATTCCACTTGGAATTCAGTTATGGTCTTCTAATGATATTATTATTTTCTCAAGTCTCACAACCAAGAAACCCAATGGAAATGTGCCACTTATCACTTAGTCATGATATTTTAGCCTACAAAGAAGATTGACCCCATCAAGGCATGGAGACTAGTCATAACCTTCTGAGATCCCATTGATTTCAAGAGTTTGATGATAAAGTGATCTAATTACATCATAACACCTAACACTTAGTCACACCTTTGACACCCTTGGGCTAAGATGCAAGGTTAAACTCTAAGAACGCTATGAGTGCATGATAAGATGACACTTGTCATTTAGTCACTCAATATTAGATAGATATATGCTATATGAAGGCCACTCAACAACTAGAACCAATGGGATGGTGACATGTAGACCCTTTTACCCATGGTAATATCACCATCAAAAGAAACCAAAAAATCCAATGAAGAGTGATCCAATTAGAAAATGACACATGACCAAGTGTCACAGTAGTCAAGTCCATCAAAAGTTTTGATATTAATGCCATGCGATAGCAAGAGCCAATGAGAGATTACCACTTAGAAAACTAGTAGAGGTCCTAAGGCCACATTAGCCCAAAACAAAAGGGGTCAATCCATGCAACATAAAAATTAATATTGACCTAATCAAAATATTCCACTTGGTAGATTATCGTGTAGCTCACTCAAGTGGCCCAATATTTGAAATAAAAGGCTAGAGTGCACATAAAGGCACCAAGTGTTGAACACACATCAAGTATGACATATATATGGCACATATATCTCCATGAAGTATCTATATTTAATGCAAATTTAATGATTATGGGTCTCATTTCAGTGGTTATAAATCCAAGTCACCTCAAAGGAAAATTCAAGCCTAAGATGAAAGGATGCATGGACAAATTGAGAGCAGTGATTGGCTAATTTCCAAAAGTGGATTTTTGAAGATATTAGAGAAAAATAGAAGAACCACCAATGATTTAAGTCAAATTAAGATAAATATACTTTTTATTTATGACTCATATCTTTCAATTCAAAATTCTAAAAATTTAGAGTCTAAAGCTTGTTATATCGAGGCTTTGCATCCACCATTCTTATTTGCTAGAAGACTCTGAACTACTCTATGTTATTTGATAAAGACTCTTGTGTGTGTATTCAACATCAAGATAATCCAAAATATCATTAATGAAAATTTGGAAACCATGATCGAAGTAGGAACATCCAGAGCCTCCAAGCTAGAGCAAGTTCTATTCCCCTATTCATATGGAATGAACATCATCTTTCGGTACACTAGTATTAATTGCATTGCATTAGCCACTAAAGATAAACATTATAATTATTTATTCTAACATGTAAAAATGACTACAAATAGGGATAATGATGATGATTAAGACCCTAATGTTTCATAATAAAATTCAGACATTTTGGTGCTCAAGTCTACAGGATTGCACAAGGTTGCATCTAATCCATAGGTCCTCCCTTGTGTAGACATAGTATACCACATGTTTATTCAATATAGGTATGTAGATAATATGATTAAGTCTTTCAATTTGGGTAATGACATCACTTTCATATTTGGGCTAGCCTTTTAGGTTTATTATAATGTGTCTAAGCCAGAGATTATTTACAATCAAGAAATCATCACCCAATGGCTCAAAACACACAACAATAGATAGTTTTTAAGAGGTTGGGTAGAAAATAAGGGGAGGTTCATTTAAAAATCCAAGATCAATCAAATCCCCATTACCCATTTCAATAAGAGAATAAGGATGGGAATGGCTATGATGAATAGGGTATATGGAGCTAAGGACACTGACCACATAGATGAGAAGTGGGTTCTAATTTTGTCCATGATCATAGATGATGACAAGACCCCCCCTCTGGGAGAGATTATTTGGTATCCCATATTAGGAATACCATATCCAACTAAGGAGATCATTTATATATTATGTCCTACTTGGTTGATGTCATTTGTGCTACTTAGAAGTTTCCCCAATTCACTAATTAGGATCTAAACCTAAAGTGGACCATGCCCCATGTCTTCTCAAAATTAAGAATTTACAAGTAAAATAAAGGGATGTGATCCATGGCCAAGAATTTTTACCTAATTATATATAATGACATATATCAGAGGACTATGCCTAGTCTATCTAAATAAATCAAGACAACACTCAACACATTGAGAGCCTACTAGTATTATCTTGACTGCATGGTAATAAGGGTGGTAAGAATTAGGATAACCCCCTTAAGGTTTCCAACCATAGTTCTAGATAAGTTTTCCAAATAAGGGATTGCCTTCTAATTACTCATAGGGGTGGATGGATTCTGCAACAATAAGAAAAGAGAACTAGTTCACTCTCAAATATCTAACATTAGTTAATTTAAGATTGAGAATTGGAATTCATTTATGGATTCTACCAAATAAAGGTCCACCTTTGGTTTAGAGAAGCATACCAATAGGGAATGGGACCTTGTACATTTAACATTCAATCATTATGTCAAGAATAGGGTAGCCTTGAGCATTACATACCATCATGAGCCTTAATATGGATACTAATTCTACATCAATATATCTAATGACACCAAGGTGAAGCAGAGATTAAAGGATACTAATATCCCATATGTAAAAGGGAGGCTAGATAATGCATGGTTTTTCTAGGTTTTTAAACATGAAGATACTCAATTAGGATCATTAGCATCTATAGTCCATACTACTAGTGATGAAGAGGAAAGGCCAACTGACCCATAACTTAGTTGGATAATATTATAGGCATTGTCTCCCACTTTGGAGAAGGGAGGAGCTAATACAAGAAATCATATTGGGTAGGCTTCTACTTTAGGAGCCCCATCTAGTAGCCTATCCCAAGTATAAATTAATATATCAGTATAGGTAAGACCTTCAATAGGGGTAGTAGCTACATCTAATCTAGCACCACCAGTTTTAACATCAAGGGTTTCATCCCTTACTTCCTTCTAAGGAAGAATAAAGTACAAAAGGTCATGAGTATGTATGCTTACCTCATTCTTTCTTTTATAATCAACCTTTGAGAATATTTGGTGAGCCTCCAACTCTAGACCATGTAAACCTCTTGCCATATCATCCCCTCACTAGACCATTCATTAGGCCTGTGACCATGTCATTACCTATCATCAAGACCTTAGTCATATCATCCACTTTTAGGGTCTTAATAATGTCCTATTTGCCTCTAGTTCTACCTAGGCCTATGCCTAGACCTAGTCCACAACTACCTAAAAAGAGGCCTACTTTTGTCATCCTCTAAGTTCCCCTATTCATAACTACTAATTTAGCTAGGACTAGTTCCCCTTCACATTTAGGAATGACACTTCCCTCTTCCTCCCCTAAATCTGCATTTGTATTGGTCACATCCATAATTTCCTTCTACATATATGCTTTTCAAGGGTTGACACCAACTCAACCATTTCTTCCAAAATCACAACCCCCAAGTGGTTCTTCAAATAAATAATATATTACATAGATGTAATTATCTATAATGAAAAACCCATATTTGGTCATAATCGACCCTCCCTAGGTCACACTCAAATTTGACAAGAAAGCTATGGCAATAAAGAGGGTGACCAAGAGGAAGGTTACCCATCCAGACCAAATAATTATGTATGAGTCAAAAGAGACCTTATTTGAGTTGAATAAGACAAAGAAATCTAGGATATGATAATAGAAATAGTATGAGGAGGACCCCCTCTCAGCTCTATGAGCATATAGTGATAAGGTTTTCAAATTAATAAAAGGAGTATAGTATAAAATAGCTGACCTAGAGTAGCAACACAAGGATACCTTACCAAAATAGACCATGACTAAGGTAGAATGGGATATGGGATAAATGTTTGACATGTTGAACACCTTGGCCCAATATAAGGTAAAGGGAGATGAAATATACAATAAGATCCTCAAGGTAGAAACTACATATGGGGCATATGAAAGTAAGATAATCAACTTGGTAAAGTTGATAAGGATGAAATTTTTTTAAAACTTAAAGCCAATCTCCTTAAAAGAATTAAACATTGCTCAATCATTTTTAATTAGCAAAAGGAAAGATCTAAACTAGTGGATTGATGAAATGAGATCCCTGGGTCAATATCTCACTTATTAGGGTGATAGGGTCATAATTTTTATAAAGGATGTTGAGATCATGCACCTTACTAATAAGGATGGTTCCAATGTTATTAAGGATGCCTTTAAGGCCCAGTTGTATAAATTTATTGTAAACTTCATGAATCAATCCATGGCTAGAGGAGTAACCTTGAAATAGTAAATGGTAGATTTGGTAGCCTCTAAAAATAATAGGATAGAGAAGGCTGTATCAATTAATGATGCAATAGGACCTCTCCTAAGCAAACATAATGCAATGGGAGGGCTCAAAATCAAGCTACTGAAGGAGCCTATTATCAATCTAAAATTGATCAATAGGGACTATAAGAGATGCTTTGAAGCATAGAGAGAGGAAATCAAAGATGAAAAATAAACTATCATCATAGGAGCCTCTACCTCCTTGACCCCTCTTATGATATCTTTTCATTTAGCTAGCACTAGCACTCTTTGTTCAATTGTTGTTAGTTCACATCTATCTGCTTCTACACAAGGAGCTCCATCATTGACTACACTAGTTAAATCTCATCCCAACACTTCAAAAATGAGATAGACATCTATTGGGCTTTCTCTTAATAAGAAGCATGTCCTAATTCCCTTTAATTACATTATAAAATATTCCTCTTTTTGAATAGGGAATATTCTCTAGCTTTAGGACATTAATAACCTTGTCTACTGATAGATGTCATATGTTTGGTTCTTTTATAACTATTTTAGACATTCAATGGCCTATATATAGGGTTTTTCTCCTTTATTTTACTTTAGAATAAAATTTTATGAGATTAATGCAAAGAGAAAGTAGAATTCATGTAATTTGATCATTTTTTTCATTATTTCCATGTGTTTTTATTTCTCAAAGCTAAAAATACATGATTTCATTTATTCCATGGTTAAATTTGGTAAGTAGTATTTCAAGTGCATCTTGTTAGTTTGTGATTTTAGCTATGCTAGCCAAAAAAATTTGAGAATGCTCTGTTTCCTTTCTATTCTAAAAAAGAATGTGCTGAAAGTAATTTATTATAGGTAACCATTTTTTCTAAAGCATACTTTTTATACATATGCATTATATTTTCCCTAGAGTCCTCATTGCACTTATGATATTCTAATTTTAGCACTAGGATATCATAGATGTTAATTTATTTACATTATTTTCAGAAGAAACTAAAGGAGATCTATTGGTCTTTGTTATTACAAATAAAACTTTCTTTTCTACTCTACCATGCTCCCATTTTTGAATTTTTTAACATGGATCCCTTTAGAATAATATTGATATAAATATCCCCTTATTCATTTAATGTTTGGGCATATATTGGAATACTATAGAGACAATTCTACATCATAACAATACAAAGAAATTTTAAATAGATTATGTCACTAATGAGCTCCTACTATCCCTAAAGTAGGATATACTTGTAGAATAAATGTGGTGGCCACATAATCACCTAGAAAAATGAATTAATCTCTAACGTATTCCAATGCCTACTCTGCAAATTGAGAAATATTATTCTATTGTTCATATTATATCCTTGACATAGATATACATCAACATAGTCTTTTATGAAAGTTTAGCTAATAGAGTCAGCCCAATCGACCCTGTAACATTATTGAAAAAAACAAATTAGGTCTTGATATATGTCAGCCAAGGGTTGAGCTAAACCCTAAATGAGTTTTGTCAATTCGAGTACAAGGTTGATGGGTTTTATAGTATATCAAAAACCACTAAAAAGGATTTTAGGTTAGGAAAGGGCTAATGAAGGTAGAAAATGACTAGAAGAGGGTACAAAAGAGGAGGAAAAGCTTAGGGAAATGTTTTTACAATATGGGCTTGTAGATTTCAAGTGGTAGTACATGGATAACAATCCTATGAGGTATCAATGGTCTATCCAACCCTTTCTTGGTGTACCCCTTAAGGCATGAACTCAAAGAGATTGAGACTCGATGGGTTCTTTCAAGATAGAAGGAATCAAAAATTGATAAAGTTTGAAAATATTATGTGTATACACATACATCATGAGGTGATTTGGTAGGATGTAAGTGAAATAAGAGATTAGATGCTACATAAATACATAATATCCTATAAGGTTCATCACTATAGTTATACCACTTAAATATTTATGCATCTATGCTTAGTTTAGTTTCATCACCATGGTTATCCTATACAAACACTTATTAGAATGATTTTCATATTGATTTTCCATTCATAATAGTTAAATGGGGTTAGTGGGTTGATTGAACTTAAATCCATTAGTGAATAAATGAGTTGTACTAGTAGTGAAAGTTAAAGTTATAAAAATGAAAGTGCAAGCAAAATGTAAAGAGTGGCCCAAAAAACATAGTACACCCATAAACTATGAAATGGTGAATCCCCAAAAATGTTTCAAATGCACACTCAGAAGATGTCAAACTCAACCAATAGTGTGTGTTGATAAATCAATGTAATGAGTCAAAATATAAGATTTTGAAAATAAAAGAGGATTTTTTCAATAATTTTAGCTTATATTTTGAGAAAAGAAGAAGAAGAAACTTGATATGGGTACGATTTAAAAGCCTATTTGGTTATACACACAGTAAATGAAATGGTTGTGAATAACTTCTCTTTGTCTTGGGAGGAAGACCTACAAATAATACATCACTAAAGTAAATGGTATGTTAGATATATAGCTAGGTGGATTGCCTAGTGCTAGCTAGATCTTAGAAGTAAGAGCTTGCTCAGGGGCTATTTATCCAAACATTTTAAATAATTAAGTTTAAAAAATAAAAGATAAATTACTTGCATCAATAATCAAAAGGTACTAAAATTGAATAAAATAAATGCTTGATAAAGAGATAGACTAGAATGACTAATATAACTTTAAGCAAGTCAACACTAATGCTAAATAGGTCAAGTGCGCTTCAAAAAATAGGTTGGGGGTCTGTGAATAGGTAAAAAAAAAATTGGACTTGGTTGAGGGTAAGAGGGTGAAAATAGCTTGTTGTTATTTTCCACCACAGTGACCATCAATAGTTGGTGTGACCATTGGCAGTTGAGGTGACCACTGGCAGTTGAGGTAACCATCGATGGTTGGTTAGAATATCAAAGATCAAGGTGATCATTGGAAATTACTATGTGTTGGGTTTGTGTGATGAAAAATTAGATTTATGAGCTCAAAAAAGGTAATTCTAAGAGGTTGGCTTATACTAGGTTGACTTTGAAATACAAGTAAACTAATTGAATACTAGAAAACAAATACTTAGCTTGCAGAAGGTTGGTCAGGTGAATAGTTGAGGTGGTTGGCTCATTGGTAGAGTTTAACATGAGGTAGAGTAATGGTACTTGGATATCATTCAAGGGGTGGTATAAAATTGGCTCTCTATCATGATGGTTAGATTGTTGCAGGAAATTATTTACAAATAAACTCTGAATTTAAAAGCTCTTGAAGTCATAGATCTATTTCACCTCCTACTCCTCTCTTCTTATAAGTAAGAAATGAGAGGTTTAAAAAGACATTAACTAGGATTTTTAATTATAACTTTTACATATAATGGCTTGTACATGGATTTAGACAAGTTAATTATAAAAAAATCAAGGCAGAGTTAAGGGTGAGTTAAGTTAGTTTAGATGGTGGAACTTGATCATCGATGATCAAGATGACCATCGATAGTCACCTTAACCATCGATGGTCAGGGGTCAAAAGTAGGGTTGGTCAAAATGTGGGTTTTATCTAGTAGGTTAAATAACTTAGGCTAGGTTTGGTTGGGTTCACTTAGGGGTCAAATAGGTCAAGGTTGGTCCAAAGGTGGATTTCAACATTTAGAACCATCATGTATAGATTTTTAGTGTCTACATTTTTTCCCTTTTATTATATGGCTTTGAATTAACAATTTGTAAAACAAAAATTAGTTAGGGGTCAAAGGTCAGGTTGCCCTAAGTATGAGAGAAGGTGTTCCACCTAAAACTAGGAGTTAATGAGGTAAAATAGAATTAGGTACAAGTTTGATTAGTTAGTAAGTAGATGATAAAAAGGGTGAATGATAGATTGGGCACTAAAGTGTAAACAAATGCATAAAGTGTGACAAAAGTGTGATAGCCAAGATCATGTATTGACTAGGTTGCCATAGCCAGTAAAAATAAAGGTTGGTATTAGAAGGGTAAGTGACAAGTGGACTATATGACTACATTTAGGCATGATGGTTGGGTTCACTCCTAAACATAAGTCTCCTAGGCAATGTTTGTTTTTTTTGGTAGGTATCTAAAGTAGAAAATGCTCCTAGTGAAAACATAAATGGGTCAAGTGTCATTGGTCTTTGAGGTAGGAAGTGCTCCCAAAAAGACACAAGTGGGTTTGGTATGCACTAGGTGGCACTAGTTCAAAAAGTGGTCAACATGGCAATGTTATCACTATAGTCAAAAGAGCAGGAAAAATTCATCACAAAAATGTGCACAAGATAGGCCCTAATGGACTAATGGCTAGATGATGAGGTAGTCGAGGTCGGCAGAGAATGTCGTCTCCATGGGTGGGTGATAAATGTAGTTTTACTATTAAAAAAGGTTGCTTAAGGTGGGAGAAAAAAGGTTTATCAACTTAACTATCGATGATCAGGGTGCTTAAGTTCAACCTTCAATGGTCACCCTGACTATCGATGTTCAAGTAAAAACACTAAAATCCATGGAGGTCAAAAAGTAAAAAGTGAATCAATTTCACTCATTTGTGTATTTAACTTGTATCTTTGGCTATTTGTCATACTTGGGTGAGATTTGTTGATAGTGGGTGCTTGCTAGTGGGTGAAGTTATTGAGGTGGATGAGTTTGACTAAGAGTGATCAAACTAGGATGCAGTACGAATGTGGATGTGGCTAGGTAGGGGTCTCAAGATTCCTCCTCAATGATGGTTGAGGAATGAGGTAGGCATTATATTGAATTGGTAGTGTATCTTTGAATTGTAGTTATGATTGGATTTGGTAATGATTTTTTTATCATTTATTTTGTTGGGTTAGGTGTAGATATGTCCTATTTAGGTTTTGCTTGATTTTTGGCTAAATTAGTAGGTGAATGTGTTAATTGATCAGGGTAGGTTAGGTAGGGTTGGGATTGAGGGTAAATTAAGGTTAAAATGTTGGGTTTTGGGATGTGGGTATAATTTGGGTAGATTAGGTTTTTGGGTGTTCCACTAGCAAAACACCCACAGTGATCATCGATGGTCAAGATGGCCATCAACAGTTGGCATCCATAAGGAGATGGATGCCTAACCATTGGTGGTCATAATGACCATCAATGATCGAGCTAGTTAGAAATAAGTTGTGTGGAATGTATTTTAAATTATGAAGGTTAGTTTGGGTGGATGATGGTGTAGATTAGGTTTTTGGGTGTTTGATCAAAGGGTTGGGGTAATGTTGTTGGGTGATAATGAGTAGAAAGTGTAAGGGAAAAGAGTAAAAATTATCAAGGTAAATGATATTAGGGTGATAGTCAAATGGGTTAAAGGTAGGTAGGGTTGGTTAAAGAGCTAAACCCATAATCAATCATAGTATAGATAGATAAGTTATGTGCTAATGAATTGTTTGCAAGTATGAGAGTAGATTTAGATGTAGGATCAAGTGTCATGCATCTTCATAAAGGTACACCAAGGGATAACCCCAGTAGACTGGGCACATATGGAGGAGGTCAAGTTGGGAGTGATGAGGCATTATCAACATGTATTTCTTGATGCATCCATGATTGTGGCTCTCATAGAGAGATAGGATCTGACCATGAACACATTCTTACTACCCACTGGTGAGATGACAATCCTACCAAAAGATGTGCACAAGATCACTCAACTACCCTTATGGAATGATCTAATATACCACATAAAGTAGGAGGAGCATGATGAGCATATAGAGCTATTATATGGAGATGACCATGACCATGTTAAATGGAATTTTGGGGGGTTTAGCTACATTACACTATATTAGAGGGTGGTGAGAGAGAGGACACTTAGGACTATGATGATGATGGTAATTTCATGCTTTGCCCTTCCCAACTCAAGTAGTGAGAGATTTCTATACTTATTATTGGGGTTTAAGTTGAGATGTGACTAGGGAAGATAGTGTTTGGATGGGTACATATTTTTTTGGTGCAGATATATAGGGAGTAGTGGGGCTTCAAGGCCCATAGGAGATATGGCATCAATGTCAGTCTATTTCTACACTATTAGGCTTATGATCACATCTAAGTGTTAAGGCCAGTGGGGTTGTCATGGATAGGATACACTTGAATAGATTTCCTAGTGGTTTACATGAGGTAGAGAGATAACTTTATCACTTTAGGAGTGGGTAGAGAGGCTCATGATGGAGATTAGTTTAGGGGTGCATTAGGTGCATTAGTTATTGGTGATATTATCTAGAGACCATATGTTGGGTTCCCAAATTAGGATGGGTATAGGAGGTAGACTCTATCCTTGCATAGCTATAAGTGGATTTTTAGTAGTGGAATAGAGTAGTAGAGATCATCCCATTTGATATGGTTCAGATATAGTTTGGCCTAGTACAAGGTATTCTAAGCACATTTCCTAGGGATAGGTGATAAGATGGTGAGATATTATTTCTAGAGCCACATCTAATGTAGACATTGCTTAATCATGAGGCTATTGATTATCGATGTAAGTATTCTTGATGGGTACCCTACATGGTATTAGGCTCTATATGTGGTAGTGTATTTTGGTGGAGATGATGGTGGCAAGAGGTTGATGGATGTGGACCTAGTTAGGAGAGGAGGCCAAAGGCCATAGGTATAGGGGGATAGCCTAAATTGATAGTTAGGAGTGGTGTTAGGTGCTACATAGGCATAGGTTGTAACATATAGGATCAAGTGGTTGCCTTATAGGGTTAGGTTGCTACTCTTATAGGTGATAGAGACTAGGATAGAGCTTCACTAGCCTTAGTTACACAAGAGATACTTCTTGAGATAGAGAGGAAGAAGCATTATAGTACCTATAGGACCACCAGGCACCATTCCCATAGCATGATACCTAGCCATAGTGGAAGATTTATGGTACTACAAGGCTATAGTCTTGAGGTGGTATCTTGATGAGCCCCGATGGGGTGAGAATAGATTGAGTTTGATAGGTGATGCTAATGTGGTGACACTAAGTTAGTGGGTTGCATTCATAGGTGGATAAATAGGTATTGTAGGGGGATAGGCACTAGGACCTAGTGGTACTCCAAGAGATAGCAGTGATCTAGGAGATAGTAGTGCCTTTGGGTCATAGATAGGACATGGTTTATGACATACTATATATTGTTGTTTATCATTTTTATTCTAACCTTTGATTCGATGCAGTGAGATGTACATTTTAAGAGAGAGACATGTATATTTGATGTATACATTATGATGTTAGACTCATGATTTATATATATATATTCCTTATTTATTTCTCATGGTCTATGGTTTACTTTGATGTTATGAGATGATGTTATATTGATTATGCTTGTGTTATAGATATTGGACACTGATGTAGACTCACCTAGCTAGGCATGTGATGGTTTTTATTTATGTTGATGATGATGCTTATGTTATTTATGATGATACTAATGATGATGGTTATGGTAAAATTTAATAAGTATATGGTTCTTTATTTTGATTTAGACATGTGGCAGAAATGGCTTATTACTTTATTGTTAATGGATAATTGATTTTGACATGATGATGGATATGCTAATGATGTTTTTACTTTAACTTATAACATATGTTGATGTGATGTGGTTTTGACTATGCTTATTATTGCTTAAGGTAAAACACATAGAGTGAGTTTGAATAGCAATACCAAAAAATAGTTGAGAGACAAACATCTTAGAAAAAATATCAACTAGTCATGAAAGGATAGGAAGAGGACACAATGCTTCTTCTTTGACAAAGACTAAAAAAAACTGAAGTTGGATTGACTTAAGGAACATAAGCTATTTTAATGCTCCGTATTAATATTCATTAGTTGGTTAAAAAGGTATCTTGATCACATAATGTCAAGTAAGCTCAAAACCCCTTGCTTATAGTGTATAAAGGGGAAATGGATGAAAATGGGACCTTCTTGTGAGACTAGCATGCCTCATCCTTATGTTTCTAAAGAGTCAATATAAACAAGTCTATGTCATAAAAAGTGTAGACTAATTGATGCAGGAAGTCTACCCATGAGATCCGATTGTAGCTTTCAAAATTATGTTTCTTATGAGAGCTAATTACGGATTTCAAAAGTATTTTGATTTTTTTATTGTTGGATAATGGGTCTTTTAATTTATTTGTTGTTGTTTGGGATTTAGGGAAGCTTATCAATATATGAAGCTTCCAAAAAATTACTTGTTTTGACAAATGCTTTACTCAGCCATTCTTTGAAGGAGTGGTCTAAGTTTGTATGCTTTATTCAATAATTTTTTATAGTTATCCTTCAAGCGAGTAGTCCACCTTACTTTGAGCAATTTTGAATAGATTTTCAATATTTGTCCTTTAAGGGAATAGTTTGTGAATGCTAGGAATGACCCATGATTGCTATTGGTTTGGATTTTTCTTTTTACTTTGTTTGATTTTGCTTGACATAGACTTGTGTATATAGGCTTAAGGGTTTACCTTTATGAAGGTAAAACTAAAATCACAAGAAGGTTGATTAGGTGTAAAGGGGCTTAGGTAAAAATAACCATGGGAATCCATCCTTATGAAAAGGGGAAGAAAGTACCAAGATAATCATGCCATGGGTAGAGCCATGGTACCCATTATTTAAGATTAGGTAATGATTGAGACAGATAATCACATGATTGGTTGTTACCCCTAAAATAGGGAGATTAATGTGGTTTAGAAGTAAGGGATAGCTTAAGGTAGACAAAAGGTGAGTTTGATTCATTTTAACAAAATAAAGGATGTAGATACAAAGCATTGAGGGGCTCAGGTTTTGGGTTTCCCTCAAGAGAGTATAACTAGTAAGCTCTTGATCTATACTTATGGGTTATGATATAAGGTCCAAGCCAATTGAAAGCAAACTTTCCCTGCTTACTTTTCTCCATATTAATGACATGTTTATTTTCCTTTAGGATGAGGTCTGTTATGTTAAATTATCACACTCTAATGTGTTTTTTATAGGCACATTTTACACACTCCTAATACACATGAAGATGGGTAAGGGTGGATAAATGACATTCATCAAGTAGCTCAATCTAGGCTAAATAGTGATGATGATGATAATCATCTTCAAAAATGAGATCTTGCAAATATATACGAAGAGAAGGTATTTGGACTTCAAGAGATAAGACAACCTCCACTCCAAACATAAGAGAAAAAGGTGTAGAACCCATAGGGGTTAGAATTCTAGTTGGGTATGCCCATAAAGCAAAAGGGATGTGCAAATATGAATCCCAACTAGATGCATTGACCATTTTAGTGAGCATGTTTTTGAGAGTTTTAATGGATGCTTCAACCTATCCATTCACTTGAGCATGGTAGGGTGATTAAAAACTTAACTTAATCCTAAATGCATCACAAAGACCTTGGACTTGCTTGTTTTTAAAATACTTTCCATTATCTATGATAATTTTGTGAGGAACATCAAAATGATAGATGATGTGATGGTTGATAAAGTCAACAATTTTTTTCACTTTGGTTGAGACTATAAGAATATCCTATACCCACTTGGTGAAATATTTGGTCATCATGATGATATAATGATATAATTTCAAAGAGTTGGGATTGATTTCATTGATAAGGTCTAGACCCCATTATGAAAAGGGTCAGAAATCAATGGAAATGTGAAGACTATGACTAGGTGTGTGATGTAAATTGGCATGTTGTTGACACTTAACACATGTTTTCACATAATCACAACATTATTGGTTAATGGTAGGCTATTAATAGCTAGGGTATAAGATGAATTTAACTAAAGCGAGGCCACTAAAGTGTCCCCCATATATTCCATCATGCATTTCCTTGATAACATGAGAGGCTTCATGACTATGTAGGAAATGGAAAATGAGGCCATCAAAGCCATATTTGTAAATAATTCCCTCCATAATGGTATAATGTGAGGTAATCTAAATAAATTCTCTTTTATCACTCCTTGAGAGCCCATAAAGAATGATGGCAAGATTGAGATAGTCGAAGGTTTGTTGATAACAAAGGTTAGGTTGAGTCTCCTCCACATTGAAGATGATGGGAGAATATGGTTTGAAATAGGAAGGTTGGTTAAGTCTATGGATAAAAATAGATATCTTAGAGTCAAATGGTGAAGATGGGATTGAAAAGGTGAAGGAATTCATGGTATTAATGAACTTATTGGTAGATTATGGGGTTGATTAGATGTGGTAGTGTTTAAATGATGTCAAGAGTTCATCAAATAGTTATTTATACTATTGAAAATCATCATTCTTACACTAGTAAGATCTATTGATTTGATTTAACATAATTTGGGAGTCACAAAATATGTTGATCATTTTGACTCCTAAAGTTAAAGTGGTTTGAAGGCCTATCACTAGGGCTTTGTACTCATCCATATTGTTGGTACATTTAAAGTCAAGATTTAAAGATAAAGGGATGGGTTTACCATCATATGGAATAAGGATGATTCCATCTCCCCTACCATATTAACACTTTGATCTATCAAATGACATGGTGACTTGGTAGGTGAAACCCACCTAGGAGAGGGTGGTGATAGACTCATTGGGAAACTCAAGAGGAGGTTGCTTATCTACTAAAGGTGTTTTGGCTAATTGGTCAACAATGACTTTCATTTTAATTAACTTTTGATGAAGGAACTTAAGGTTAAACTTTGCTAAAAGCATGAGCCACTTAGCCATACATTGGCTTTGGTATGGCTTAGAGTGCATATACTTGAGTGGGTCAGTGTTGGTTATGACATAGGTTGTGTGGTTAAGAAGTTAGTGGAAAAGTTTGGTGGCTACAAAGACTAAGGCTAAGAAAATTTTATCAATATGGGTGTACTGAGTCTTGTACTCTATAAGCATGAGGCTGATGTAGTAGATGGATTACTCTATGTGTTGTTCATCCTGATGAGTAAGCATCACCCCTAGGGAGTGGTCGGTGGTAGAGATATAAAGTTAAAAAATTTGGTCATCCTTGGGAGGGGTAAGGATAGGTGGAGACAAAATGTACTTTTTGAGCAAATCAAAGGCCTTTCAATAGTCATTATTTCCCTTAAAAGATACATCCTTCTTCAGAAGGTGGTGGAAGGGTTGGCATCAATTAGAAATCTAGGAGATAAAGCGATGCATGGATTGGAGTTTCCCCTACAAACTATGAAGTTACTTGAGGTAAATTAGAGGAAGCATGTCAAGGATGGATTTTATTTTCACAAGATCAAATTAAATCCCCTGAAGGGAAATGATAAAGCCAAGGATATTTCCTAACAAGACCCCAAAAATTTACTTCTTAGGGTTGAGGTGGACATGGTAATGGATGATGCACTCAAAGATAATCTTGAGAATGACCAAATGATCTTTATTATATTTGGATTTCCCAAGAAGGTCATCTACATAATATTTAACAATATTGTGGATAAGGTCATGGAAAATGTAGGTCATAGCACATGGTACATTGAACCAATGTTATTTAGTCCAAAAGGCATGACCCTATAATATAAGGTTGCCCATAGGGTGATACAGGTAGTTTTATGTTGATCTTTAGGGGTAATTAGGATCTAATTCTAACTTGAAAATCCATTTATGAGAGATAATATCTCATGGCTAACTGTAAGATCAACTAGCTAGTTAATGCTTGGTAGAGGAAAATCATCTTTAGGGTAAGCAAGTTTGAGGTCATAAAAGTTCACACAAATTCATAGTCCCCTTGTGGCTTTGTTAATAGACACAATATTTGAGACCCATTTGGAATAGTTAATGGGTTGAATGAAATTGATAGATAGGAGAAATTAGAGATCTTCTTTAACGAAAAGGGCTATGCAAGGGTGCATTCGTCAAAGTTTTTTCTTGACAATCTTGACATCATGGTTAGTGACTATGTTATGGGTGTAAATGGTTGGGTCAATTCTAGGCATGTCAGCATATGACTAAGTGAAGGCTACACTGAGTCTTGGAGGAAAGAGGGGAAGTCTTAAAGTTCCTCATAATTTAGTGATTGGTAAATTTTGATAATGCAGGGATTTTCTAGAGTGCCCAAGTTGATATCCATGTTGAATTTGTTTAACATGGTCAAAGTCTTGAGAGGAAGGGATTTTTGGATGGAAGAATCCAAGGCACCAAGGTAGGTGAGAATGGAACCATCATCTTGGCACTGAATGATGTTAATGGTAGGAGAGTCATCTATTATCATCTCAAGATGGGTCATAGGGATAGTTATAACTACCCCCTCCTTTTGATAAGTCAAGGGTCTGAGGTTGATCATGTTGATGAAAAAAATTTAGGTGGGATAATGTCATCCTCCTCACACTTAGGTGGAGAGGAGGTGGGTAAGGAAGGAATGTCTTCCTTAACAATGGTGGTAGTAGGTGGTTTGTTTTTCCTCTTATTGGGTAAAATGAACTAGAGGCCATGTTTCTCATGAGGTTTTCTAGTTTCAACAAAAATAAACTCATGTGGGCCATGTTCATATCATCCTATCCCAAATCCTTTCCAATCACACCTATAGAGGTATGTCTTGGAAAAGCCTAGGTTGTTCAAATAGGAAAAGCTAGAGGTGAATGGTCATGGTGAAGAGGAGGTGGTAGAAGTGTTAAGAGTTTTTTAAAGTTCCCCATAAATGAAATGGGTTTGACAATGTGAAGGTCCAAAGGGAATGATGGCTCTGATATTAGGGTCATACTTGGGTTGGTGGTTAAGTTTCCCATACTCTTGAGGAGTAGGGAAAGCATCAAGGGAGAGGAGGTGATATTCCCCTAGTGAAATACATTAGAATGTGGATTCCAAGTGATCTATGGTGGGGATTTGATCTAAGGGGATGGATGAGCTAATATATGCCTCATCAGTAAAATAAGATATGAGTTCATCCTTCATGGTTGAGGGCTTGTCTTTGGCTAATAATGGCATGCTAAATGGAGTTAAGAGAATGTCTTTAGGTCTATAATTCATGTTTCATGATGGCTTGGGTCAACTTGTATAGTGACAACCTAGCCTTCATTCTCCAATTTGATGCAATAATGAATGGTAGAAGGTACACAACCCATGGAGAAAATCCAAGGTCATCCTAACAAGACATTATAATGGAATTCTCCTTCCACTACGTAGAAGAGTTTTGGGAGTATGCAAGGTCCTAAATGTATATGGAGGATAACAATTCCCAAAGTAGCGGCTATGGTGTCATTGAAGGATCAAAGGATGGCAAAAGTTATGGATGTGACATTATCCAAGAGTTTGAGATGATCATAGGCATGGGAGGGGATGATGTTAATACTGGATCCTCCATAAATCATCACCTATTTTATGTGGGTTTTGTTGATGTAGGTCATGATGAAAACAGGGTGATCTAGGTTATCCAAGTGGATGGAAGGTATCTCTAAATCCTTGAAGGTGACAAGGTTATAAATTTAGAGAGCACCAACAAAGGCTATCAAAAGTTGAGGGTCTTTAGGTTAAACTTATACTAATTATAATGCCTCTATCATTGCTTGGTGATGATGATGTGAAGTAGAAATAAACTCATATAAGATCATTTTCATTGGGTTTGGTGAAGTTGTTTGAGAGCCACTCTCCTAATTGATTCAGAGGGGTTGGATTGGGAGGTAGCCAAGATAGATATCTTGTGCTTGGTTTAAGGTGAAGGCATATGATTATGACTTAGTTAGGAGGTGGAAGATGGGTATTTCCATGGAATGGATATTTTATCCTTCCCCTTATCTTTTTTATGAGTGTGTGATCATGTGACCATGTGGATAGTATGGGTAGATAGAAGTGTTAGGGTAAGATATTGATTTGGCTCTTTGTCACTCTAAGGTGAGAGTGGAGGAGGAGGTAGGCGTTGGGCAATGGTTGTTGTCTATTAGATTGGTAGTAGGTTCATGGTAGGTTCATCTATTAATAGATTATCCTCATCATAAATCTAATGGATTATGGTTTGGAGAGCTTTTCAGTTCTTTGTGTCATGCCCTGGTATCTTATGATAGGAATGTATATGGTAATCATTATACCAGATGAGTTTTCAACCAAGAGGTTTGAATGGCTTGATAAGGGGTAAGGTCAAACAAGAAGCTTGTAGTAACCTTTATAAAATGGTTGAGTAAGGCTCAACTAAAGGTGGAGAGGGTTTAAAGGTCTTGGCCTTGGTTGGTTAGATGGAAGTATTTTTAGAAATAAACTTAGTGGTAGAGGTCCTGGGTAAGGTAGTGTTCTTAGTTGATGTTTGGTTTTGGTAAGGTGGAAGTTGATAAAGTGGAGGTAGGATGTTTTAGGGTAGGTAGTTTGGTTATTGATGGTTTGATGAAGATAGGTGTGTCATAAAGTAAGTGTGTTGGTGTGACCAACAATGGTGGTTGGGTTTTGGTTGAGATAGTTAGCTTCCTAATCAAAGTGGAGGGATGAGACCCAAAAATAGAGGGAAAGGTTGAAGGAGGTAGAATTTTAGCCCTCTAGCCTTTTTTTGGCTTCACCTCCTTGGTTTATTTGGTTTGGTGTTTGGTCGATGGGTTTGGTGGGGTTAGCTCCACTTTTAAAGATGGATGGATAAGGTTTTGCATAGGGAAGACACCAAGGTTTTTGGTTGGTTTGGTTGGATTGATAGAGGATGATTTGGTAATTTATGCTTTGGTTGCTTTGGATGGTTGATAAATGATTATATTGGTAGAGGTTTTTTTAGGTATGGTTGATAAGATAAGGGTTTGGATAATAGAAGTGGTGGGCTAGTCTATTGAAGGTATGGTTAGGGGTTCTTGTTTGGTGATATAAAGGAGCCCCAATTATTTCCAAAAGGTAGAATGATCCATGTCAAGTTTGGAGATAAATTCTAACCTCTAAGCTAATCTAGATAATGGTTTGTAGATTGGTATTATTACCTAGATAGTTGATTTAAAAGATAAACCCATAGGTTGAGGAAGGGGAGTGGTGACCTCATCCTTTTACTCAACCAAAGGATGCAAGGTTTGGATGGGTAAATCCTTTGTGAGAGGCACAGACATTACGGCTTCCTCTTTGGAAATAATCTCCAAATGGAAAGTAAATTATTTAGTAATTAAGGGAGAATGTAATGTGGTGATGGTTATTTGTTCTGGTATGTCAATTAAAGAAGGGATTGATGGTTTCACTACTTCAAGAAATGGAGGAGGAGAAAGGGGTGTTTCCTTGATTTGGGTCTATAAAGGAAGAGAAGGTAACTCCACCACATTAGTAGGTGGAGAGGGCAAAGAACAGGTAGATTGGGTGGTAGGTTCTTCAGTAATGAGTGTGTCAAGAACCATGTTGATTGTATGGGCATCAAGAGAACACTCAACCTTATTTCTCTCATTTTTGGTAGGTGCATGATTAGGAAAAGGTTTCTTTAAAATGTCAAGGGATTGGTTTGGAGGTGCATTCAAACTGTCTAACATAAGCTCTCCCTTATCAATGAGAGATTGGACAATACATTTTAAGGTGTTATACCTACTAACATCATGCCTAACTACTCGATGGAAGGCACATAGATCATTCTCATTGTACTAGTTGGGTGAAAGATGAGAAGAATAAAATCATTGAGGAGGTTTGATAGGAGGAATTTATATGATATTAGCCTTCATTAAATTCTCTAAGATTAAATCATAAGATTCCCCAAGCAGAGTAAATTACTTTTGATTGTTTTAATTTTGGTTCCTCATGTTTTGTTTTGAGGAGTTAGAGGAGTTTGGTTTATTGATGAATGGTGGAGAAGCAGATTTAAGGACAACTACATTTGTAGTTCCTTTTCTCTTGGTATTGTTATTGGTTTGGTTACTTAGTTTAGAGGAAGAGGTCTCATTAGTTTTATAAGTAGAATTCTTATTTTTTAGTTTTAACTTTCTTTCATCAATGGCTCTATTTTATAACTTACACACCATGGTAAAAGATTCATTAAAGGTTTTGAAGCTTTAAATATGATATGTAGAAGAGATGTGCTTGGCACATGCCTGAGCAAAAATTTCTATCAATTTATTTTGTGTTAAAGAGAAGGAAATTTGATTGATTAGGCTTCTCTAATGAGCTAAAAAATCAACAATAGATTCATCATCAAATTTTCGGATAGAGTAAAGTTCAGTTATGGAAACTTTCTTAGAGATGTTTATCGAAAAGTGATCCAAGAAAGTTTGGGACAGCTAGGTGAAATAAAAGAGAGAGTGTTTGGTTATGGAACTATACCAATCCAATGTTAGGTTAGATAAGGACATGGGAAAGGTAAAAAGAAGGAAAGAATCATCATAGGCAATCAAATAACATGCATGCCTAAATGCCCTGAGGTGTTATAGGGGGTCCTCTTTACTTTGAAACTTGGAGAACTTAGGAAGCTCCTAATGAGGATGATATGGTCTGATAGGGATAGATGGGTGAATGGGTTCATTACATATCTATTCATATGATAAGATGTTTTGAGCACTAGAGGTGGATGATTCTAAGGTAGTCATTTTATCCATGAGCATTTTCATTAGGTCTACTTGGGGTTATGCACTCAGAAGGTTGTAAGGTGCATATTATTGTGGGGGTTAGGTAACATATTGATAACTAGTTAGAGGTTGAGAAGCAACCATAAATTGGTATGTGGACACAGGGGGTTAGGTGGATACTATGTAGGGGTAGGTGGATGTAGGTGGTTGGGAAGTAGGTGGAGGTACATTCCCTTGTGGGTTAGGGATGTAACTCAAGTTTAGTGTAATGGACACCCTTTGGGTAGAGGTGGTGGTTAGGTTAGTAATCAAAGGAAGGATAATGACCTTTGTGATGATTGGTGGTAAGGTAGAAGGTATAGGTAGCACAAGATTTTGAAGTGGGGTAGTTTTTAGTGGATTGGAGTTAGCCAAAGGAAGGTTGGCAATGCTAGTGGTAGATAGTCCCATGGTGAGGGGAGTATAGGTGGTTAATGATTGGGTTGTTCCTGGGGTAGAGGAGTTTTTGGTGGGGGTAGAAGGTACAAGGGTGTTTATAGGTTAGGTAGGTTACATTTCCATAGTAGTATCAAAGGGATTATTAATAGATGAAGAGGCTTGGGTAGTCAATGGTTGGGTGGTGATAGTGGTAATGGAAGTGTTTCTTATAAGGTGGGAAGGCATGAAATAAGGTGGGTCCATATATGGAACCAAAATAGGGGTACAGTGAGGCATGGTCCTAAGATAATACTGAAGGGCCATAAGATTATTATCTAAGAAGGTGATAAAATATGCATCTCCTTGGGAAACTTTTGAACGGAAGGAAGGACTTACTGAAAGGTGAGGAGAGTCTGCTAGTTCAGAGATGTAGTCCATAGATGAGGAGATATAAGAGGTTGATTGGTTTAGTGATGGGTTATGTTCTGCTAGATTTTTTCACTCCTGACAAGTTAGAACCATATAAGATAAAGGAGAGAGAATACACAAATAATATCACCACTCAAATATAGAGAAGCTAAGAAAAGAACAAGGAATTCAAACACACACTAAAAAATATGTTAAGTCCTAAAGTTATTTTTAGTCTCTCTTTTGGTTTATGCCTTAAGCTTTTAATAAATTGTGTGACTCCACTTGGGCTGATAGAACACGTACTAGAAAATAAATCTATGGATGGTTTTAGGTTGTGTTTAGGCTCTTAGAAAGATCTATATTATAAATCAATACGTGGCTTGGTATTGGGGCCTACCCCCTCACTTCACACACTATCGTGATAAGGGTGTCAGGTGTTTAGCTAATATATACCAATTTCTAGAGTTTATACTCAACTAGAGAGCTAAGTTGCTTCTCCCCTTAGTAATGACTTCCAAGTAGAATTTCCAGAAAAGGGTAAGGTGGCCACTAGGTGATGAAATCCTAGTCGGGCCTTGTCTCAAGTTATTTTATTGCTTAATTGATGAAAGTGGTTTAGTTTAGTGTGTGTAACAAAAGTGATGCTATAATCAAATTACTTTGCTTTAATTTAACTGAATTAAACTTGCAATCAACCAATGTATGCACTTAAATTTAAGCCCAAAAAAAACTTTGATTTCATTTATGAGCACAAAATAGGGAGAAGAGCATATAGACACAAATAAAAGAAATCCAAGTAAAGACTCAAGGGTCCTATTGGGCATGCCAAAATGTGTCATTGAATTTCATCTTATATTTTGAGAAATGAAGAAGAAGAAACTAGATATGGGCACAGTTGAAAAACATGTTTGGTTGTGCGTGCATTGAATCAAATAATTGTGAAGAACTCTTCTTTAACTTGGAAGGATGAACTACAACTAAGATAAACTAAATAAAATGGTAGGTTAAATAGATAGTTGGGTGGATTGCCTAGCACTAGCTAGATCTTAAAAGCAAGAGCTTCCTCAGGGAATGCAAATCAACATGTTTTAAACAATTAAGTTTAGGAAATACAAGATAAAGTACTTACATCAATAATAAAAATGTACTAAAATCAAATACAATAAATGCTTGATAAAGAGATATAATAGAATGACTAATGTAGCAATAATTAAATCAACACTAATGCTAAACAAGTCAAGTGTGCTTTAAAAAATAAGTTAGGCATCTATGAATAGGTAAATGAAAATAAAATTGGACTCGGTTGAGGGTAAGAGGGTGAAAATAACTTGATGTTATTTTTTGCCATAGTGACCATTGGCAGTTGGTGTGACCGTTGATGGTTGAGGTGACCATTGGCAGTTGAGGTAACCATCAAGGGTTAGATAGATCATCAGTGGTCAAGGTGACCATTAGTAGTTATTGTGTCTTAGGTTTGGGTGATGAAAATTCATATTGATGAGCTTAGAAAAGAAAATTTTAGGAGGTTGGCTTCTACTAGGTTGATTAAAAAATACAAGTAAAGTAATTGAATATTGTAAAACAAATACTTAGATTACAGAGGGTTGGGTAAGTGTAGATTTGAGGTGGTTGGCTTGTTGGTAGAGTTTAGCATAATTTTGGCAAAGTAATAGTTCTTGGCTTTCATCTGAGGGGTGATGATAAGTTAGCTCTCTATTATGATGGTTGGATCACTAGAAGAAATTACCTACAAAGAAACAATGAATATAAAATCTCTTGAAGTCATCGATCTATTTCACCTCCTACTCTCTTCTTATAGGAAAAGAAGGAGAGGTGCAACAAGATGTTAACTAGGATTTATAATTATAACTTTCACATGCAATGGCTCACACATGGATTTAGATGAGCTGATTGTAAAAAATCAAGGTGGAGTTAAGGGTGAGTTAAGTTGGTTGAGATGGTAGAACCTGACTATTGATGGTAAGTGAACATTGATGGTCATCTTGACCATTGATGGTCAGGGGTCAAAGGTAGGGTTGGTAAAAAAATGGGTTTTAACCAATAGGTTAACTAACTTAATCTAGGCCTAGTTGGGTTCATTTAAGGGTCAAAGAGGTCAAGGTTAGGCCCAAGAGGGATTATGGCATTCAGAACCATCATGTGTGGATTTTTAGTGTATATAATGACATCAAACTTAGTTAATAATATGTCCAAGGAAGCAAATACAATGTAAACAAATGACAAAATGAATAACACTTTATTTTTAAAAATTTCACATAATATATTGTTTTATAAAAATAAAAAAAATATCCACTAACAATGCTAAACTTGACCAATCCTCTTATAAATTACTTGCGCATTAAAATTAAAGTAGCCTATTTGACCCTATTTTAAATCAAGTTATTAAATATATATATATATATATATATGATAAGAACATTAGGCCAAACTTGAATAGACTTAGCTTATTTTGAAAGAAACTTTAAAGCCTTTGAAATTCTAGGAGTATTTTATTCTTCTTCTTGACTAACTCATGCATAAATAGCATGCATTAAGTGTGGTCGAAGGCCTAGCTAGGGAGTTTTAGGGGGAGAGTTGTATCCCCTTGATATAATTGAAAGCTATTTTAGGTAAGGTTGTTGGATCGAGCAGCTAATTTTGGCATAGAGGCTACATGGAATGGTATTTCTAGCTGGTTGATAATGAGAATAGTCTCAATAGGTTAAAATGTTGTAGTTGAGGGCCTTCTAGAAGAAATATAAAACTAGGGTCAAACATGCAAAACTAGTTAAGCCTGAGCATAGGCCTATACTGAATAGAGGAGACTAGACCTAAGGTTATATGGAGGCACATAGTTTTTTGTACAAAAATGCACTAAGTCACACAAAACATGTAGTCATAAAGAAACCACAAAAACTATGGTAATTGCTGACAATGATCCAATTATGTAAAAAAAATTACTCCACCAAAGATGAAAAACTCTCACAAATGGATTGTGAAAACTAGCTTTTATTTAAAAATAATAAATCTCATGATTTAAAATGAAACTAACAACAATAAAAAAACTAAACAATCAAATACTAGAGTGGCTCTAATACCATATCAAAGTGGAAGCTAAGATATTTGGATCAAGTGAATGCACAAGTTTGTGATAGGAATGAGTCAAGCATGTACACAACACAATAGCTGTAATAAAATGAAATTGCATACATGAGATTATTACATAAATAAGATAAGAGCCAAAACCAATCTTCCATAGAAAAATAGATCACCAAGAGAGATGTACAAATATGAGTGTATGATTAACTCCCCTAAGAAAGGTTTTTAGATATCCAATAATATAATAGTAACTCCCATACCCAAAATAGTTGATCAAGGGAGTTACTTCCTATTCATTTGGTCAAAATATAACTCCAACTACACATAAGCAAGCTTATCCATGAAAATAGGAATATTCTAAATGAAGGGAAAAAAACCTATAATAAATAAATATGGAAAAAAAGAAAATCCATAATATAAAAATATATAATAAGTGCATATAATATGAACTTGAAAGCATTTTAAATTACTAAAATTGAAAGAGAGCAAGGTTTAGGAGTACACCTTTGTATTGATGCAACCATTTTGCTTTAGGAAATTTGATTTGAAAATATAAAATATGTATCATTATGAACTATTAGAACTAATATTATGAAAAATATAAATATATAAATTGCATATATATAAATATTTAAGGAAAAATTTGGTGTAATGGAATGCCTATAGGATCTTTCTATGACTAGTCTGTTTACAAAAGTGGGTTTGCAATCTTGTTTAAGGCTTAATATATTATTCAATGAAAATTTTAAAAAAACTAAGAGTTTTAATACAAAAAAACTCTCACACATTCATTTTATGTTGTACCAACTCATCATATATGTTTATACCTTTATCCTAGCTTACAAATGCAAGATATGAAAAAATATGGGTTTCTAGGTCTAAAAATTAGGCCTGTAGACTGTAAAATTAATATAATTTTTTTTAAATAGGTAAAAACACTTTAAAACCACTTTTAAAACATCCTCATATACCATTCCTCAAATTTTCATGAATTTTTAATGATTAAATTTCAATTTATAGTGATTTTTATGTTCAAAACCCTAGCAGGCTTGTACATAGGCCGAGAGCACTCAAAAATGGATAATTTAAATTTTTGAGATTTTTTTAAAATATATCACTTATAGGTGTTATATACCACCATTATCCTCCTATTTTTATCACTTAGACACCTTTAACATCCTTAAGTGATAAAAATACAATTTTACTTGATTGTAGATGAACTTTGCAAGACTGTATCACTTAAGCTATGTTTATAGACCTTCAGAGTTTAAAAAATGATCATATAAATGTGAATAAAAATAAATAACAATAAATACCATTTAATTAAATATTCAAAATGTCAAAAATATGAAAAAATATCCTTTTATTCATATGTCTTCTAAAACTAATACATAGACCCCTACAAACTATCATAGACTACACATACCAAAAACCTTCTACTTTTGGTCCTTTTTTCTTGTATTCACACATTATTATCCTCATTTATTATTGTTTAAAGGTTAATATTGTTATTACTTATTAATAAACTTGGTTTCTTCTTGTTACATGTAAAAAGAAACTCTCAACAGCCTATGACTTATCCTAAAACATATTTAATTTGGCCTTACACCTATATTGGATGCATCTAAATTGGTTTTAAGATATTTTAGACCAATTATAAGAATTATAGACACTTATAACATATTTATATACCATAAATACCCCTTACATAAAGATCAAAACCTTTATGACATGCTCAAAACCTTCAAACTCTTAACAATAAATTCAATTTTTTTGAATTTCTAATTATGATGGGAAACCTAGAAACACCACCAAATGACCTATAAATGACAAATGAATCATATAAAATTTCTATTATTAACTATTATTTACCTCTTATAACTCATAAAAACCAAAATAAATATAATTGAACTGCTTAGTTACATGTACCTACATCAGACTGTCGATGAACAAAAGAATTATTCATGAGCTCCTACTAATGAGTTCTTCAATATTGTTGCCATGCTTAATTATTTATGAAGGTGTAATCCATGTTGCATCATCAATTGTATGTTTTTTCCACTTTATCAAATAATTAAATTAATCCTTTCCTATGGTCTTCTTCACCACCTTCTTGTCTAGAATGGCTTCAATTTGATCTGGTTGTGCCTTTGGTAATTGTTGTTCCTAGTTGATTGTCTAAACATCTTTGTCGTCAGGTGCCTTCTTGGATTTTTCCTCTCCTTTGAAATGATATAGGTCTTATAAACTAATTATGTGTGAGATATCAATTCCAAATGGGTGCTACAACTCATATACATTAGCAAATACTTTTCTTAAGACCTTATAATGCCCAATTTTCTTCATCTTTAACTTGTTATATTCCCCCTTAGGGAATATTTATTTCCTAAGATGTGAAACTACTAGATCACATACCTAAAAATTCATTTATTTTCTTATCATATCATCACTTCTCTTATACTTTTACTCAATTCTAGTTATTGTTGGACTTGCTTATGTAACTCTTGCATAGTTGTAGCAAAATCCTCACCTTTTACACTTCTTTTTTCCTACTTTCCCAAGTTATTTAGCTCATAATATCCTCTTATATGGATTTCATACACAATTTTGAACCAAATATATCCTATACTTATTTTTTTAGAATCATTGTATGTAAATTATGCTTGAGCTAGTGTTTGATCCCATTATTTTGAATGGTCACTTACTAAAATCCTAAGTATGTTTACAAGATTCCTATTGACCACTTTAGTTTGACCATCAGTCCAAGGATGGTAATTTTATCTGAAGGTTAAATTGGTCCCAAAATTCTTATAAATTTTCCTCCAAAAATTGTCAACAAATTTTGTATCCCTATCAGACACAATGCTTCTATGAAGCCCATGCAATCTCACTACTTATTTGAATAACAAGTTTAAAATGTTAGTTTCATCACTTATTCTTTTTCACTATGAAATTTTCCATTTTATAAAACTTATAAACCAAAAAATATATAGATTCATTGCCTCTTTTTGGCTTTGGCAACCCAAGTACAAAATCCATACTCATTGAATCCCATGGCCTACTAGGAATAGGCAATGGTTGGTATAGGCCTATATTCTAATTTTTCGCCTTAGCATGTTGGAATATTCTACACTTTTATACAAACCTATTTACATTATATTTCATCCCTATCTAATAATAATATTCACTCAATTAAGAAAGTGTTTTTGTTAACCCAAAATGCCCTGCTAAGTTGGCACCATGTTTTTCTTTTAGTAGATCCTCTTTCATTGACATTTTTGGTATGCATAACTAAATGCCCTTAAATAATAGTGAATCTTGTAGCATATATTCCATCCATGGACTTATATATCTACTTACTATATTCTCACATGTTTCATATGCCTCTTTGAACTCAGGTTCTTCTCTATACAGGTCTTTTAATAAATAAAATCCTAAGATATTAACTTGAGACTCATATATCATCAGGATTATTTTTATTAATTAATCTACAAAAAAATTATTTTGTACACTTTTATGCTTGATAAAAAATTAAAAACTTTGCAAAAAATCAATCCATGTCATATGCCTTTGACTTGGTTTAGTTTGACAACTAATGAATTTTAATGCATGATTGTTTGTATATAGTACAAAATATTTGGGCAACAACATTTCTTTAAGGATTGGACAATGGAATATAACTCTTATTCATATATTTAATATGTATTCTTTGCCACATTATGTATTTCATTGAATTAGGTAACTGATTTGTCTTATTAACTCAAAACAACTCCTATGGTAATCCCATTAGCATCACACTCTACTCGAAAATGTTTACTAAAATTAGGCAAAATTAATATAGGTTATTTTGTAATATATTTATTTAAGAATTGAAAAGTTATCTCAACTAACTCATTATATTAAAATTTATTTTTGTTTTAGTTTCCACTACTGGAGCACAAATACCACTAATATTCCTTACAAACTTTCTATAATATCTAGCCAATCCATGAAAACTTCTTACCTCAAATACACTCCTTAGAGTAGTCCATTCTACTATGAATTTAAATTTTTCTTTGTCCATCTTTAAGCGCTATTGGGAAATGACAAATTCAAAATAGATCAATTTTGTCTTCATGAAAGTGCACTTATTGAGATTGATTAGTAACTTTTCTTCTTGTAGATTATTTAAGATCATTCTAAGGTTTTTAAAATGTTATTACTTTGAATGAATATAAATTAGAATATCATCTAGGTAAACAATGATAAATTTATCTATGAAATCCTTGAGCACCTCATTCATAAGCCTCATGAAGGTGTTTGGAGCATTAGTTAGCCCACATGGAATCACAAACCATTCATATAGTCCATCATTAGTCTTAAATTTTATCTTCCATTCATCTACCTATTTGATACTACTCTGATGGTAGCCACTTTTCAAGGCTATCTTGGATAAATACCTTTAACCACTTAAGCAATCCATTAGATCATTAATTTTAGGGAAAGGAAATCTATACCTGATTGTAATCTTGTTTATAGCTCTTAAATCAATGCACATTCTCCATCCTTAGTCATTTTTAAGGGTTAGGACTATGAGAATAGTATAAGGACTTAAAATTTCCCTAGTTATGCCTTTATCTAACAATTATTGCACTTGTTTCTTTATCTCCTCATTCTTTTTTAGTCACATTCTATAAGATACTTAGTTTGGTAGATTGGTTCTTAGAATGAAATCTATATGGTGGTTAACTATTTTCATTAGATTTAGTTCATTGGTAAAATCATCCAAAACTATGACAACAAGTTCATTGATCAAATTATATGTCTCTATAGGTAGATTAGTCAATTTTGTGGCTCTAATAATTATTCTAGGCTTGCCAACTAATGTATAACTTACCTCTCATTTTTTGATTTACTAAAATAACTCTTTGTCACTTGTTATCAGTACCTTGGGATTGTATTCTACTATTACATTCTCCTCTTTAAATGTTATGAGTGTGTGATTATTTCCATCTTTCTCAAAAGTATAATTATTTATTCTCCCATCATGTATAGTTTTCTTATCAAATTGCCAAAGTTTTCCCAATAGGACATGGTAGACATTCATAAGCATGACATCACATAACACCTCATCCTTGTATCTACCTATTTTAAAATACACTTTGCATTGTGAATTTACAAATACTTGGTGTAATTTTTGTATCCATGACACCTTATAAGGAGTGGTATATCTTAACTTTTTCAAGCCTAACTTGTCAACCATTTCTGAAGATACTAGATTATCAATACTTTCACTATCTATAATTACTTTGTAGCACTTACGTTTAGACTTGTAGGTGGTTCTAAAAATATATATATTTGTGTAGGCTCCTTTATATCCTTGTTTGGTAATACTTGGGCTTGAATTTTCCTTTTAATTTAACCACCATTATATCCCAACTCTTGATATTTAGATACCTTTCCTTCTCTCATCTTGAACTCCATCCCATCACAGAGATGCATGACCTCTCAATATTGTACTATAAAACTTAACTTTATTTCATCTTATATTCCTTCATATTTAAAATACTTTTACATTTCATTGATCCAGTCAATCAACTCCCCTGCATTTAAGTTACCTTCATACATAGGTACTTATAGCTTGGGTTTGGAGCTAGCTCTCATGACTACTCTGATAAATATCTCTTCTATCCTTTCTTCTTATTATTTTTATTTTTCCCATTCTTCTCGTGGCCTTTCCTCTTATTTTTCACTGACATCTTCTATATTAATTCCCATTGTCTAATCAAGCTCCATGTCTTACAAATGATCTTGAAGATTTTTCATTTCCTCTAGTAACATTGTTGTAGTAGGTTGCCTCCTTTGACTTGCTCTACCTATTTATCTAGACACCATATTCATAAGGTTTTATTTATAAACTTATTCTTACTATCTTTAATTATATATTTTTGACCTTTAATCAACCAAATATTAGGCTCTGGTACCACTATGGTGTAAGGGAATGCCTATAGGGTATTTCTATGACTAGTCTATTTACAAAAGTGGGTTTACAATCTTGTTATAGGTCTAATATATTATTAAATTAAATTTTTAAAAAAATAAGAGTTTTTATACCATGAAAACCTTTCACGTGTTCATTGTATTTTTTACCAACTCAACATATCCATTTATACCTTTATCTTAGCTTCGAAATGCCAGATATGCTAAAATAGGGGTTTTTGGTTCTATAAATTAAGCCTATAAAATAACTCTTAAACCACTCATAAAAAATTTCAAACATCCTCATACAACATTCCTCAAAGACTCATGAATTAGGGTTAAAGTTTAAGTTATAGTGGTTTTTGTGTTCAAAACCCTAGCAAGCCTGTACATAGGTTGAGAGCACTAAAAGTAGATAATTTGAATTTTTGAGATAAATTTTTTAATATATCACCTATGGGTTATCCACACCACCATTATCCTCCTCTGTATATCACTTATAAACCTTGAACAATCTTTAAAAGTGATAAAAACATAAATTTTCTTGACTATAGATGTACTTTATCAAGACTATATCACTTAAACTATGTTTGTAGACCTCTGTAGTTTAAAAAATCATCATATAAATGTAAAGAAAGATAAATAAAAATAAATATAATGTAATTATAAATTCATAATTTCAAAAATCATGACAACATTTCATTTTATTCATATTTCTTTTAAAATCGATTCACAAACCCCTACAGAAAATCATATAGTACACACACCAAAAACCTGCTACTTATCCTTTTTTCTTGTCTTCATGCATTCTTAGCCTCCTTTATTCTTATTTGGATGTATATGTTGTTAATAATTCTTAAACTTTGTTTCTTTTTATTTCATGTAACAAGAATCTCTCAACAGCCTATGACTTATCCTAAAACATACTTAATTTGACCTTTCACCTACGTTGGATGCATCTAAATTGGTTTTAGGACAAGTTTAGAGTGAATGAGTGAGTATAATATTTATATAAACTTATAAAATGTGGATAGATCCTAGAAACCCCTTACATAAGGATAAAAATGTTTACAACATTCCCAAAACCTTCAAACTCTTAACAATAAATTTAACTTTTTTGAATTTCTAATTTTGGTGGGAAACCTAGAAACACCACCAAATGACCTAGAAATGACAAATGAAACCTAGAAAAGGTTTATTATTAATTAAAATTGACCTATTATACCTCATAAAAACAAAAAAAAAACATAATTTAAATAATTATTTACATACACCTGTATCAAAAAATTGACCTTAACCTTAGAGCTAAAGGTGAGTTACCACTTGATAGTTTAGATTAGCTCAATTGTGCAACCCAATCATACTTATAACCTAATGAGTGTGAGTGAACCAAGTCAAATCACAATATAAATATGGTTTCATTAGATGATTCAATCAATTCCACCCTATAAACTTGTCAAGATTGAGTGATTTAATCACCTCAACCATAACAAAATTGAACCAACTACTGCAGTAGATTGGCTCAATTTAGTCTATAAAAATCCAACATAGTGGGTGATGATAGTATATAAAAGTGTTTTTAAATCTGAAACTGATTTTTTTTATATAATTTGGGTGCCCTTTTCATATCATATGCACCTCATATATGTCTCATGCTGAAATCTAGGTATAGTAATGGTACCAATGTATATAATTATGCCACAACTATGTATTTGAATCATATAAGTGTGATTTTTGGCTAATTTTAAAACTATGTAAGTGTAGAGAACATGTTTCCATAACATTCCTCCATTATATATCTAAAACTAAAACTAGTGTAAGTATGGATAACATGTTTCCAAAACATGCCCCCATTGTATATTGGAATCTAGTGAACTATGAAAAATGTGTAATTTTTGCCTCTATGGCATGGCCACACTAATATGACCCTCTTTTTGAGGTGAGGTAAAATATAAAATGGTATTCACCTTACCTCAAAAATATAATATAAGTGTATAATTTGTGTATGAACCATATAACATATAAAAGGAACATGACTAAGTAGATATATCATTTAAGTAGGCAAAATATTATCACATCAAGTCCTAATATGTATGATGTTAATCATTACAACATATATATATTAACACAAGATCAACAAGAAATCAATCATACAAATGAGATCACTCAAAATCAAATCAAAATACAATGGTCTAAGAAGACCTCAAACAAGGGGAATGTTTAAATGATGCACAATAAAATGGACATGACTTATCAAATGTCTCCAAAGCAAGGAATGACATATTTAAATTCCAACATATAAAAACCATGACATATACAAATGTCACAATAGGAAAACATATGCATGGTGGGAATAATTAATGAATCATATTCAAATGCTCAAACAAGTAATACAATACATGATAATATCAAGTAAAGAATACACTTAAGGAAGTATAAAAAGGAAAACATAGATAATAAGCAACTAGCATAACATAACATACTAGCCTATGGATAATATGTGTTATCAAAAAAATGTTAAGTACATATCATATCAAGTACACTTCAAAATATATAAGCATGGATAAAGGCATTTGTAATTATATAAGCTCAAACATGATAATGTAAAGTGATCATAGAAGATATAGATCATTAATGTATCATGATCAAAGAATTGAATGCCCACAATGTCCACAGACATGGTAGAGGGAAGACCTAACATCTAAGAGTGCATAAATCATGTATATGTGTATGCCTTAATCACACTCAAAATGTGTGTGAAGCACATGTGTATATAGAAATAAATGATATGTTATCTACCAACATGGAATCAACAATATAAATGCCAAGGAGTTAAGTAAACATGTAATTACTACAAATATTTTTGGATTTTTGAAGTTTTTTAATTTTATTTTTGTATTTTTTTAATGTACCAAAAATAACTATCCTATGATCTCATCCAATGGATGTTCATAAGTATCTCCCCACATGGAACTTGGTGCAATAAATTTGTGGTACTACAAAGGATCATGAATGGGTGCAATATTTTTCACTGTATAATATGTAATGCTTTGCATACGTATAATAATATATTATGGTCATGAATAAATAATAGAAGGAATGGGGATTCGTGAAACTTGTTATTGAGTGTTTTGTGGTTTCTTAATAATAACAGTGATAGGAGCATGTTTTTATGCTCTATATATTTGAATATGATGTGTAGTAAACAAAGATTCCATGAAACCCCTTATGTATCTCTAATTCAATGGTCTCTCAAGTACTAGTTTCCTAGGAAAGGAGGTTGCATGTTGCTTACCCTTTTATAGACCTTAGTAGGTTTCATAAATAACTACTTATGTATAGATTTCTCTTGTTCAAGTGGATGCTCATATGGAACTTTGGAGGTCCCATCAAATTCTCTAACTAATATGGTCGAAGGATGTAGATTGTAATGCACCTCATGAACAACAAGTGACTTTAATTATTTATTAACATAAGATTACCTGATAAAGACTAAAATCCCTACTAGGGGGACTATAGGGAGTTTGCCTTCAGATACATAATGAATATGGGACCATTGGTAATATTATTTGGCTCCAGACAATAATGTTATTTGTGACCCATTGAGACATGCATCGAGTATAGACAAGGTGATTATGTTAAATAAATGGTGATACTCCCTTGATGGTATTAATTTCAAGGTGAATGGATCATGCAAATGGTAAGATTTGGCTAAGCAATGCTTGAATTATTTCCTTATGTTACAATTAAAATTATGATTTTACTAGGTGTTATATTGACCCCACTTCATGACCTTACGAATTAATAAGAAATATAATTACATTGGTTTAAGTAAATGATCTAGCATGTTTATGATTTCAACCCTTGGCTATTATGATATTGAATTTCATGGGTGCAATAAGTGTGAAGGAATAGGAAAAGGCCTATGAAGGAAAGAGACTACACCAAGCACGGTTTTATCACTAAATAAATTTATCTTAACCTTTATTAGACCCATTCTAAATAGTTGGTTGCCTAGGTTACTGTCTGCCACCTTTATTTACTTACTGTATGTTTTAGGTGGCTAGTCTTTAAGCTTGGTTGGTGAAACTTTATATCTTATAATCATTTGATATTTTATCCAATGTCTATTCTATCTAGTGGTTAACTATCAAATTTTCTATTGATTGCCTTAGACTATAATCTAGTGGTTTTGGAGGATGGTAAACCTAAGAAGCAACCACATAATTATGCAAGATCTATCATGCACCTTAATTAAACATGGAAAATAATGTCCTTTAATGATGCATGGGTTGGCAAGTGGATAGTGGTTTATTGATGTCGAGACATCTTTTTATATAATTCACCCTCCTGTTTATAACTTTGATCATTTGGGGAAATAAGTTAGACGTAACATAAGAAAAGGAGAAGTAGCAGATAGGAACCACAAGTTAGGAGAGCTGAGTCTAGACAACTAGAGGATAGAAATTAGGTGGTCCAGAGGTCGATGGGTGGGCTTCCTAATAACTTATGTTTCTAATACTCATTGGGAATGAAATGAAATAAATTTCAATAGACTATGACCACTTGGTTTATTATACATGTATTATTATTAGTTTATGGTTGTGCATTGGCTTCCATCTAGTGTTTGTCCTTTGAAAATTTGGGGAGTATCATTTGACCCTTAGTTGGATATCATGATGGTAGTTACTAAATCATTCCTATGATGGGCATGGTGGTAGGTTGCTCAATTCTTTCTTGACCATTGGTAGGAAGCAATAGAGTGAGACATCCTCTTTCTAATCTAATATTTCAGTGGGACTTATTATGTTATAAGTTCTTGCATGCTAATATTATATTCATGAAAACTTTGCTTCACTAGAATTATTATTTTAATTTTGTTATCTTGTATTTAGGGTTAGGAGTCTCTGTAGTTAAAATCAATAATTTGGACTGTAGGTAGTGCATGATTGTTCCCTTGTGTTAAGATACCTTGCTTATAGATCCACCCTTGCCTATACCAAGTGATATAACCATACTCAAAGTTGGGAGTCTTAATATTGGGGGTGTTTAGAGTAGCATCTTAATAATGAAAAAAGGTTGCATGGTGAGCCTTTATTTTAATGGCCAATATATGATTTAGAATGGGCAAGGAGCATCATTAAAGACTGATTAGACTTCCATTATTTAATCAAGCCTAGAAATGTGATTCTTGCTTAAGTGTATAAATGGATGGAATCTCATGTATTATTAATTCTTTAATAACAAGCCTACTTATAATATTATTGTAAAATATATATACTGGATAATATTCCAACTATGGATTAAGACATGTGTTTCCTATTTAGTAAAATCCCATTGTTAAACTGAGATGTAACTATATATGGGTTTTTGAGTTATAGGATCTTGGGAAGAGTCCTATATGTATCAAAAGTCTTTATCCTTGGAGATAGCTTCAAATAAATTAACATATTGATTCCCCTTGATTAAAATTTGTCATGAATTCTTGGACTTTTAAGCATTGAGCATCTCTTTTTATCTAAATTTTAAGAGTTAATGGAATTAAGCCAATCATGAATAAAGACTATGTTGTCTTGTAGTGAAATTTTTATAAAATGTGTCATGTTTGGTTATGATCATTTGTATTCAGACCGTTGGGAATGAGTCATTATGTAAAAGAATAATCCTTAGGCCTTATGGATTTTTTAATAAAATATAATGATTTATTTGATTATATCTCTGTTAAGAATAGTTTTGTGTTTATGCATATGTCTCTCCTTTTTAAATCAGTTATGGGTTATTCATTTTAATTTGGCTTGTGCAAAGATGAGTAAAATGCATGTGTTGAGCTATGGATTGTTATTGGAATAAAAATAGAAATAGTTTGTGAAACTTTTGGTGTTGTTGTGGATTGAAATGATTTATATGAAAGAATCCCCTAATATTTTATAGTTGAGTTAGTTGCATGTTTAATTCCCTTCCCAACAACTAGGTCATTTAATAAAACTGATGAAGTTTTATTAAGCATAGATATTTTATGTTAAGCTTAGTGAGGTTGTAACGTTATATTGGTTCGAAATGCATAAGCCTTAATGGAATTTTTATTTGAATTTATAGCCTAAATATATGAGTGATTCTTTGAGTCATTACTGAGTGTGCAATCTACTAAAGATTAGATTGGTCAACCTATAATAACAAGCCATCCCTTTAGAGATTTTGGCTCCAGTAAACTCACCTTGCATTCAGTTGATAAATTGACTAAACCAATGACTTTATTAGTTTAGAATCATGGCATCTTATTTAAGCAATCATATGCTTCTTTTCTAAAATTGATTTTGGTTGTAGCAGTGTAGGCATGTATATTTTACCTTGTTATGTTTCTAGTTAATTAGAGTCATCTATGTTTTAACTTAGATCATGCCTTATCCAATTACCAAGTTATTGATGGCCTTTTGCCTTAGTCAGATTTGCTTTGTCAACTAATTTTTCCACTAGTCCCTTATCATATATGCCTCTTGATCAGGTTTTTATTTCTCACAGTCTTTATTTTACCTTGCTAATTTATCTTTGGCATTTTGTTATGTTTTTTCCTTAGTCAATTTTGTGACTTTTGATGAGTGGTTTAGAGGAAGCCACATGTCACCATCCCACTAACCCGAGAGTGAAATTAGTGTGGTATTATGTATGATTAGTGTCAGGATAGTGGGCTCATGGGATGTTACCATGTGGCATCATCCTAATGACCCATTATCTTAGAGATGACCATATAGGAAGCTTATCTCTAGGTTAGTGGGATCATAATATGTTGCCAAGTGGCAAAATCTTAGTGACCTATTATCTTAAAGAGAAACATATAAGGGGAAATACCTCCAAGCTAGTGGGATAGTGGGATGTTACCACATAGCATCATCATAATGACCCATGATCCTGGAGAGGTTTATACAGGGAGTAATGCCTCCAAATAGTGGGCTAGTGGAATGTTACCATGTGGCATCATCCTAATGACCCATGAACCTAGAGTGTTCATATAAATAGTGAGGCCCCTAGGAAAATAATCTTGTAGAATGATAACAACTGGTTAAGAAGCCACCCCATAGTCTTGGGGATGCTCACACAATCCTAGTGGTGAGTCAGATCATCTGGTAAGTGGGAGGATGTGATAGTTGGAAAGGAATGTCCCTGAGAGCCCAAAGAGAAGCTGGCATGGCTTTGGATCCTGTTGAATTAGCCACATAGATTTTGAATGCATCAACTATGACCTAGTTTTATTTTGATAGTCATTATAACATCATAAGTGTAGTAATCTTTGATTCAAGCTATTGAATGGTTATAAAATGCTTGGTTGAATTATTAGATATTTTAACCTCTTAATTGGTGGCATGTACCTTATCATGTAATAATGACAGTTATAAGAATTTTTGGAAATGAATATAGAATTGACAGGAATCCTTGTATCCACTCATGCTTTGTGTTTGGTTGTTCATGTTTTTGGTTGTATCGTGCCTATATTTAGAGTAAAAATGGGCATCACATTTTGGTATCAGAGCCCAAGTTAAGACTTTGGGAGCTCTGGGGATGATCTATTTGAGTTCATCATCTTTTTAATGTTTGTTGAATTTTAATAAATTAAATGTTGTGTATGCAGCTTATTAACTTTGTTAAACTTAAATTGTAGGAATATTATAGAGTGTCTCTTATTGTTTAGAGTATTAGGACCATTCGATGAACCATGACATGATAAAACTATGTTATTAAGATTATGGATATGAATAAATCTAATATTGCTTTATGATAACCAATTGAGTGGTAATATTACATTTTGATTAATAAGTAAGATGAATTTAATTAGAATTAATCAAATTGCATATGTATCCACATAATTATTTTTTTCATAAAAAGAGCATGTTATAGTGAATAGCTTTGGGTTCCTAATTACCTTATTATTTATATAAGAGTATAACCTAACTTATGATGTTATTTATGGGTGCATTTCAAATGGTTACAAGTATATATTCATGTTTGTGAAGCATCTAGAATGGATTAAGAGATGAGGATCATGTTATATTCTTGAGAGTCTATGTGGTACTAACTTGAATGAATATATCTGGTATTGTTATTTTCTCTCATGACAAGAACTTATTTAACATATTAAATGGCTAACTACCTTGAGCACTTGTATAGCATTGTGTAGTAGTAAGAATCAAAAGGAGGTGACTATGGAGGTGCCCTTCTCTTGAAATAAACACTCTGAATCTTTCTTTCCATGAATATTATGTCTTCACATATAGGTGGGATCTAAGAGTAGGCATCACTAATTTAAATCCTCATGTGAAGGTATTGTTGACCAAATTTGACCCTAAGTCAAATTTGGGTCACCCCATATAGTTTTAAATTTCATAAAACTGATTATGTTTGTCATGGTATTTTCATGGTCTCTAGTGGTCCCAAATAGTCCTATATGGTCATGTGTGTCCTTATTTATCATTATCCAAGTTTTGGTCTTAGGTTCACTTGTTTAGTCTTATGGTCAAGTACATGGTCAAACATGGTCAAAGGTATATTATGTTATAAATTCATTTCAAAAACTTATTTGGACATCATTTGTATCATATTATCATTCTCTAACCTTTGTTTGGCTCCTAATTGTAAAAAATGTCAATTTGGCTACCTTTTGGCTCATAAAGAAGAGTTGGAGGTGCCACCTCAAGGATATAATGCTTCATAAGCATTATAAATGTCTTTTGTGTCAAAAAAAAGTTATAAAAGGATCAATAATGGTCAAATTTTGACATAAGTTATAGTTCAACTCCTAATCTTGGTAAAAAGATACTTTTCAAGCACTTGTATGGCCTTCCAAGATTAGTTTTCATTTTAAAATGGTTTCAAAGTGACCCTTCAGATTAGTAAGACCATTTTCCAACTATGTACCAATTTTTAGATGTAAATGACACTCAAAACTTTTTTTTTCCTCTACCACTACCTTCATAAGCTCAGGATGGCAAATTTACATTGGCTGGTACGACTAAGAGAGAGAGAGTTAGGATCTAAAATTTTGGACACTATTAGGGGTCCAATTAATCTTTAAATTAATGGAATTTATTTCCATAATGGTGGATATTATTTATTAATAATCACTAACAATGATAGCAGGTCACTGTAGCCTATCCATCTGAGAGGGGTCTATTCTTGCACTTGTTCCTCTAGATCAAAAATCAATGGAGATTAATTATTTTTAGGGTGGTTTTTATAGGTCTTGGATATACTTTTAATGTTGGTTTCATAATCCAATTCATCTCCATGAGGTGATTTCTCTTAAAGGAAGAAGGTCTTAGTGTACATGTTTTAGGCATTTCTAATACAAGTTCCTATTTCCTCTTCATGATAATCATTCTCAGAGGTATCTTATGCTTAATTTTTCATGTTATATCCATTATTTTTAGGTAATAAATGTTATTTTATCTGAATATGTGTCTCTTTGTCTATGGTCTTCA